>OW569334.1:8403200-9624700 GCA_937595015.1 Polyommatus icarus | reverse complement strand
TTACAACCTCAAAATTACAAAAATTTGCTTATATTATAATATGTAGATAACTTATAAATTCATTCAAACAAATTGGATATTTTAGATATTTCAGAATATTGGTTTCAATGCTTTCTTGAAGGCACTTTACGGGTATATTTCACTAAAGGCCGCAATTACCTGACGTAAAAACAATTTGTCTGAATGCTCTCCAAAGAGCTATAAGTAATATACAATTTTTTTTTGTTCTCTAATCGCAAAAGGCATTGATCTTAGTTATTTCTTTATTGTGTGACTAACCGCCGTACTCAGAGACATTTAATAAAGATTAAGCTTCAATTTAATGAAGAGTTTGACAGATAAAGTATGGGGCTTATGTCAAAATTTTGAATTAATTACATTTAACTAAATAATGTTCCACTCTGAGTGCGGCAGTAAAGATGATTTTAAATAGGTACATGCAGTACAGAACTGTTTTACTTTCATTTTCATGACGTTTCATGCCATAAAATTTAACCTTTAAGTACACGCGTTGTTTTGGGTAATGTTTCGTCACGCGTGGGGTCTAGAAGTACCCCAATATAAATATACATATAAATTAAAAATGGTTAAATAACTTTTAAAACCCGTTTTATATTATAAAAAATATAATATTTTATTTATGAAAAGCATTTAATAATAATAAAATAACCACTATTTACACGTTAAATAACGTTTTTATGAACTAACCAATTTCGTGCACAGATTTTTAGGGCACATGTTTGATGTACTACTATTCAATAAAAATGTCTATTTCTGACTAACTCAATATTTTTTTCTAATAAAATAAGACTTAGAAATAAGTAATCGAAATAAAAATTAACACTAAACATTACAGAAAAAAATTTACAGTCCTTGAAAAGTACTACCCTAAACTAAAATTATTCCTTGAGTAGGCTAAGTAAGTAATAAATAATTTTACTGAATAAGGCTTGCAAATAGTTTTATAACAAGGCTTACAGACAATAATAATTAGTTCTGGGACAATAATAGCATCTTCGCTTCATTTTTGGTGCACTAGGTCTAGCTACCTCTAACTTTTCCAAAATGTTTCCAAAAACTTTCAGAGTCATTAAATTGTCTAATATGATTTGAGCAATTTGATTTTCTGTAAGTCGGCATCTATTTTTCCATTTATATATAGCCAATTCAAAAAAACTTACATATAAACACATAACCAATGTGAAAAATGTATATACGTAAAATCACGGGTGGGGTCTGCAGGTATCCCCACATAAGCAAAAATGTAACTTCTCTTAGCAGAGGAGCGACGGACTTTTACTCACTGAAAGACCTCGAATTGCTTTGAGATTAGCCGAAAATGTGCGATCGTAACTTGCTAATTAAAAAAAATACCGTCAAAAAACAGCGCGTGGGGTCTGCGTAGACCCCGCCCGTGACGTCAAAGGTTAAACGATGTACCTAGACATAATTCAGAATTTGTTTTCGGAATCTCTATCAAACATACGTTTAAAAACCTACGTCGACGTTTCTATAATTGTTTTGTTTGTTAAGAAAATATTGAGTATACAAAATCTACAGTAAAAATATTTGTGTCGTTTCTCGATTTTCACAATCAGAATGAATTTTCATTCGTATTTAATATCATGCACCTCTCTTTATCCTGAAAACATAGGAAATGTAATAAGAAAACTCAGTAAAAGACATGCAATATCGTTATTCCTGGAAAATGTATTCAAATAGGATCGAGTGAGCTCTTCAAGCTATATGAGAGTACCTATAGAAAATAAATTGTTAAGTTAAACAAAGGCCTTTTATGACACGACTTTCTAACATATTCTACAGCTTAGCTTTTTGTTACTTGCTTTACTCTGTCTAAGTTCGAGAACGATATCTGTATTCTGTACTAATATTATAAAATATGCATGTGTCTGTACTCTGTCTGTCTGTTACCTCTTCACGCCAAAACACTTTGATGCTGGAAAAATGTACGATTCCCGCGCGATACACAATCTTTGGCGCAAGTCGCAACGGAGGGAACGTGGGTACAGTAGAATTTAAACGAAGAAACTATTGCCATCACGCATCACCCTGCGCCGGCACGTGTATTGTGATAGTGACAGATACAGTAAATCGAGGTAACGTATTCCTCTGATTCCTCCTTCAAAGCCAAGAGCCTATCTAATTATTTTTTTTAATATCTTCAGAAAGAGTGACTCTATGCCTCTACGTTTTTCTTTTATCTCAAAGATCTTTCAAAATTGTTTTATGGTCGGTGGATTGGCGGCGGGGTACGGGGCATTCATTTTTTGCGATTTTTGAAGGGTCATATTTTTACATATTAGTAAATTTAGAAAAAATCGAACGTAGAGGCATAGTTTTAACAGATCCCAATATTGCATAAAAAATCATTTGTCTAGACGCATTATCCTAGGAGTAAATTGGGGAATACGTTTATATGGAAAAACAGTGTTAGCGTATGCTCTTAAGAGCGTCATCTGGCAATTTTAATAATTAAGATTTTTATGGTTTAGGCAAAGACCTCTTACTTTGCGTCCACATTTGTATCATTTGCGCGATCAGATCTTCGATCAGATCTCCGTCGCGATCATCGCGCCGTATCAAGTATGCGTATCATAGTGTGGACACGTATCAGATATGCGGTTAACAGCGATCGGGACGTATCACGATATGCGTATCATTTTGACACGCTTCGATGATACGCGATGGAGATCTGATCGCGCAAATGATACAAATGTGGACGCACTCTTAGGTTTAGGCTCGGTTTTTGACAGAGGCTTACGTATTCACTAGTACTTTTTATAACCGAACGCCAAAACATCATACAATAATCAACTCTGTTGAACAGATAAACTCTTGTAAAAAAACCTCGGGAACTCTTTGAGTCCCAAAATATGTGGTCAACAACGTACGCTCAATATGCTGTCAAAGGCAACGCAAAAATGCGTGAAATATGGTCTCAAGTCATTACTCATGTTATATTGACGATGGATAATGGAATATAATGGCTTTCAATCAGGTGATCCGTATACTAATTTGACTTCTAATTTCTATTAAAACTATTTACTTGCTAGAGTCGAGAAACTGGAAGCACGTGGCCCAAAAATGCCAAAAGAACTTTGATAAAATATAATTAAACTTTTTAATGGTCACCTTTACAACTCTCGTCGAAAATAAAAAGTTCATTTGAACTGTGAAAAGCCTTTCTCACTGTTACGGTTGGGTTAATGAGTCGGAACTCTGAACTGGCGGTGCCGGGCGAGTAAAACCGGACACGTCCGGTTTTTAATTACGAACAACGAACAACAGCAGGGCTAAAATGGTCACATTTAGCAATTCCTCTCAATCAATTCAGCAAATGAATTGTCAAAACTGTCGAACTGACAAATGTCAACTCAGTACAAAAATACAGAAATGAATTGCAAGCAGAGTTGCATTTTGCGATTTTAGAAAAATTAATCATATTATGATTCATATCATGATTCTTCAAAGCGACCATTTTAGCCCCGCAGCTGATGAAGCAGATCATATTATATTCTGTTGAAGGTTTGCGATGGCTGAAAATGCAATATCTCCGAAAGCTCTGCGATCCAGGCAGATCTAGCTAAAGATTAATCCGATTGGGGATTCTCCGAAATCCGAAATGCTATTGTATTCTATTGTTCTCGCGATTACCGGTGCTCATACGGGGCTTGATGCGTTAGGACAAAACTTGCTCATGTTTCTGTCATTACTTTACTGATTTAATCGGCCATTCTCAGGAGAGCAAAATTTACGGTCTTGTATACTCTGTAATATCATCTTATTCAAGTATGTTATATTTTTAAACGGTAGATAGCATCAGTATCGAGATACGAACTTAAACACAGGCTTCTAATTTAAGTAATTCAGCCTAAATTAATTGAAGTCCTGTTCAAAAACCATGTTTTTCTAACTACCGTAACGTGTCCCCACGCCAACTTGATCTCGAAACTTGCTTGTAATTTTTATAAGGTACGTATTTATTTTAATCTATTCATGTTTTTAAACGCCTATAAACATTGGTAATCGCATTGCAAAATATCGACTCAATAGGCCCAGCCTATAAATAGTTATCATGAAATAATCGCTTGTCCGATCAAAAGTCCTAATTACCGTAACACCTGCTATTTTTGGATGCCCATCCAAAAATATCAGGATTTGGCACATTACGAGTGCACGGGTTGCTTCTCCTTAGTGTGTGCCATGGCCCATCAGCGGTCCCACGTCTTTAATGTTAGTGTGCCGCCGATAAAGCACGTTAGTATCTAATTACCGTAGCTTTGGTTACAATCTTGTCTAATTACCGTAATCGTTACTTTTCAATTATGTTTAAATTAGATTTTATTATGTATATTACGTTTATCTTACATAATTTGGCCTACGTACGTTGCCCTAAGCTAGTTTTTGTCAATTGTGTCGTTGTATCTTTACGTAAAAAACTACATTTGTCTAATTACCGTACCCATAAATTTTTAAGTCTCATTATCCAAAAAAACTTTATCTAACTGTTTAACGCCACATTTATTATTATGTTCGTATCTTTCATTTCTTTAATATTTCAATGTATCTAAGTCAAATCGACGAAGAAAAAAAATGGTTACGGTAATGAGGCAAATAATGCCAAACCGGAGAATGGCCGTAATGCTAATTTCAGATCTACCTACTTATAAATACGTATTCAATATTATAAGTTAATCCTACTACCAAAAGTTCGTTTCAGCTTGGTTTTAAATTTTAATGAAATGAAGATTAGGCAATTAATCATAAACGTACGTAAGTAATTATTTAACGTTAGAATAATTAAATGATGTGCACGGCCCTTCATTTACAGGAGGTTTCTTCTCAGATATCTCGTTTCATTAGGATTTTGGGAGTGATTGATAACAGACGTATGAATTTATCTTACTGTGTCTGGGCTTCAAGATGATCAAGGTTCATGAGGAAAACCCAAAGGTTCGTTAATATTGTTTCTACATTATTGTTTCCTTTAGTAAAATAATGTCAGTATAATGTTTTATTTTTTGGAACGAAGTTCTTTATTGCGCGATGTGAAAGGGGGCTAGACGGAAAAAGTTGTAACGACATTTTTTGACCGATAATAATTTTAGTGCGGTCTACGATTTGCGAAGTAGGGGGCAGGGGCAGAGGGGCGAGGGCGTCAATGTGGCGATGACCGCGTCAACTGGCGGGAAATTTTAATGTTTTTAGCTGGGTGGCTCTTCATTTTTTTTATAACTTTGTTCCATCCGGGTATCCTTTGATACCTCTCAAGTTTTATTATTATAATATGTATATTATGTAACTAGATGATGCCCGTAACTCCGTCGGGTTGTGCCAATCACGCGGGAACCGTAAATTTTTCCGAGACCCCGAAAAGGATATATCCTTTTCGGGGGATCCTTTCCTTTTACAGGACTCAATAGCTGTTAAGTATCTCCACCAAATTTCAGCGAAATCGATTCAGTGGTTTGGGTAGGTAACGGACAGACAGACAGATAGACGGTGGACACACTTTCGCCTTTATAATATTAGTTAGTATGGATAATAATCAACTGGATTAATTAACATTGTGATTAATCCAATATGCGTTATTACTATAATTAGTTTCATAATTTACAGATACATATAAGTATTTTGAAGCGGTTATATACCATTTAATTTTGTACTATAATTTGAATGTGTTTATTACTTACAGCTACATTGTTAATATTAAACTAGGCATTGAAAAAGGTAACAGGCAAAATCATTAAAACACGGTATCACATGTACTTTTATCCGAAGTTACTTAGTAATAATATGTGGCCGAAGCTATTTTGTTTCGTTGTGTTACCGTGCGTTGGGTCATCAATTTAACGGCAACAGCGCTGCGTGTTGTCTTAACCTCCTCATTTCCTGCGACGTGTCCGTGGTGCGGTCAAACCTCATGCGCAAGTCGCAACGCATGTCCTCGGAATATTATAAGCTCATTGGCTTTGCTTATATTTATTATGTTACGCTCAAAGACCGAAATCGCTCAGTGAGCGAAAAAATAGCTCACAACGCGTTGTGGTCACGGTGAAACAGCCACGACGCGAAATTCGCGTTGTGGCTCTATTGAAAACGCCCACGAAGCGTTCTGGCAATCACAAAAAGACCATAACGCGAAATCCTTGTCGTGACTGATATGCTATTCGTTTTTCTTGATTTGTTCTTAATTGATTAATCGTCCATTGGCATGGAAGATTATATTTGAATTACCACGCGTACTACAAAATATTTTTTCTTTTACTAAATCACTGCATGTGTTGCATAACGTATAATCCAAATATAATCTTCCATACAGACCGATATAATCGTCCATAGACTACGAATAATAAAAACTCCATAGAGTTTTTATTATTCGTAGTCTATGGACGATTAATTAATCAAGAATAAATCAAGAAAAACGAATAGTATATCAGCCACGACACAAATTTCGCGTTATGGTCTAAATGTGATTGCCAGAACGCGTCGTGGCTGTTTCACCGTGACTACAACGCATTGTGAGCTATTTTTTCGTTCATTGAGCGATTTCGGTCTTTGAGCGTAACATATATACGTATGCAAAACCGCTGCGTCGACGCATAGCAACACAACGAAGCAATGTAGCCTAGCCATACAATAGCCCGTTTGAGACGATTGCTGACGTCACTACTCTGTTTGTGCCAATCACCACGTATCATCCAATCTGTACAATGTTTGAATAATCTATGATTGATGTCATGTGCAAATAACAGCTTAATCTGTACGCGGGGGTGAAAAATTTGACGCTTAAAATAACATACGCAAATTATAACCTAGTTGAATACCTGCAGGTACTTTTAAAATATGTCCCAATTGCATAAGAAAAAACATTAATATAGTTAGATTATTTTCAACTTCAATTAGTAAGTTTAATGTACTCATGCAGATAACTTGTTAGTTATTATTTTATATACTTAGCTTATTCAAAATAATCGTGTTAGCTTGGAGTTTCTATAATGATCCTTAAATCGCTGGAATGAAGGTGCTATTAGGGGTAAATAACAGTAAACAAAGTGCTGGTCGTGCTAATATTACATCTCCAATAATATAACATCCGATAACCCAGTTATCTCAGCCAATTTCCGGAGACGGTTAGCTGAAGCTAAAATATACCTCAGCATACTAGTTACGGTAAAACACCCAGTTATAGAGCTCATACTAACACAACATTTATTAAAAATAGTTATTCTGAAAAAATAATATTTTTTTAGGACAATGGGCATTGTCCAAAAAAAATCACATGTACTTTTTATATTTTTTTTCGTTAAAATAGGGTATTTTAAGAATATAAATTAAATAATTTTGAAATTCATTGGCTAGTTTTTTCTCAATAAATTTTTAAAGTTTCGCTGTGACGTCATCATCGGCGGCCAATTGACCTCTGCAGTATGTTTTTTTTCCTTTCAATCTTATTTATAATGGCTGGTTCGTCAAATATAAGTTCTCATTATATGAAAGCTGATACGAGAAGCTTACCAAAAGTTCGAAACGTAATATTGGTCGAATTTATTGCTAATTTAATGCCATTGAAGGTCAAACTAAGGTTAAATATATTTGTTCAAAAATATAAGTAACTTATGGGTATTTTTTTCGTTTATATACAGAAAAACGATCACTGACCTTATTCCTCGAAATGTTTTTGTAATGAGCAAAATTAAAAAAAAATGGACAATCCCCATTCAATTAAATTATTGGTGATCTAATTGACAATTTAAGTTAGTTTGACATTGTGTTACATATTAATTTTTTGACATTTAATAATTTGATACTTAGTAATTTTGTGACATATTTTAATATATATTTTGAAATTTAACAATGGCACCTGTATATTAAATTATGTGACATAACCTACGACATAACTGTATTAATTTATCAATATAAAATAGCTAAACCAACTAAATATATTATGTATTAATTTTAACATAAGTAAAAAAAAGTCGTTTTCGGAAGAAAAATTCTACTTCTCTTCATTAAAATATTATTCAGGGCCAAAAGTCAACAGTGTAATAAATTAAAGTTCAGATTTGATAAAGTTCTTAAGTTTTAAAATAACGAAATGTATTCAAAATACTATTGCCATATTAAATTTGCCATATTGCCCATATACCCTCCAAAATTCTACTCCAAGAATACTTGTACTTTCCAATTTCCTATATATAATAGCTTAAACGAAAATATTTTTTTGAAGATTTATAAGAAAAAACCTATAAATTTTATGTTAACTTTTACTTCATACCTCTTTGTATACGAAACACAAAAAAATATATATGAGAGCCGAAATCGAATATCAATAATTATTACAGTTCGCAAGCTGGCTCACCCCGTAAAAGTGATACAACTTGACATGGCATCCTATAGTGATATGACTTGACATGATATTATGCCCTTGTCAATTTAATGCCCGCCCTTTTCGCCCAACGTATCCGGCCCACTGCCTAATCGGGATGAAATAAGTGCCCATTCTCTGGCATTTCGATATAATGTTTTATTACGTACAAGGATGTTCTTAGAACTGTTCTGAGTGAAGGAAGTAATAAAATACCTTTGATAGTTCCTCTCTTCCTTTATGTTATTTATGACTATAGTTTTCTGTAACTTTTTACACGTGATTTCCTTGATACAGTTTATTTCTTTTGTAATAAAATTCTTGTATTCTAGAATATCAATATAGTGATTCTGTAATCAACAAAACTTGGTTGACTACTGAACCCTAAAACGGAACCCTAACCACCTGTTTTTTTGTATATTGATAGGTTAATCCATACTAATATTATAAACGCGAAAGTGTACCTGTCTGTCTGTCTGTCTGTTACCTCTTCACGCCCAAACCGCTGAACCGATTTTGCTGAAATTCGGTATGGAGATACTTTGAATCCCGAGAAAGGACATAGGATACTTTTATCCCGGAAAAATGTACGGTTACCATGCGAAAAAGGAATTTTGGCGCAACGGAGTTGCGGGCTTCATCTAGTAGTTATAATATTATAATTTAAAGAGTAATATAATTGTCCTACAAATAGAACAATCCTTATTTTAGGACCATCAAATCAAAGTATGAAATCCTTTCTATCTCTGTTAGCTACCACTTGCAAGATTTTTCACAGATAAAAAAGTTGTTTGTCTTAACAAAATGAAGCTACTCACAATTTTTTTTGTTAGTAATAAAAAAAATAGTTCTAGGGCCCCCTGACTAATAGTATGTTTTGCCCAGGTTTGGTTTTTATTGAACAATTTGTGACCGCAATCTTAATATTAAAACATAAAAAAGCGCTAATTAATAATATTAAAACTTCTTACAAAAAACTTTAGAAAGCAGGGAAAAGGTATTTAATAGGTATTTAGTAGTTTACTTTAACTAAAAATAAAAGCCTAATCTTTCTTCCTAAATCTTTAAGTAGGACAAGAATTTCATTTACATTAAACAGACAAATATAACAAGCACTCAAAGTATTTGTGAGTGGGCCTCGAATTCTTACTTCTTATTTTACCCTTTCAAGTAAAGTTAAAGGTGAAATAACAAAGTAACAGATACAAAGTTGGTCCGATAAAAGTTTCAAAAATCACTTTATTCAAGCAGAAGCTTTATTCAAATTATATTTTTATTTCGCATTAAATTAAAAATATATTCGCCATTTTGTAAAGTTGGTATTTTGAATTTCCCCTTTTAAAATCCGAAGGTAGAATACCTTCGGCTTGTAAAAGAAACAAAAATAACTATCAATTGAAGCTTTCAAATTCGAGATGGGATTTTAAATGGTAGTTGAATTTCGGGAACTGGTGAAAAGGTAGTTTCGCAAATTATCTAAATTAGGCCCGTATTGTAATAAGTAATAAACTAATAACTAATAATATGTATTTCAGATCGATAGACTACATCCATACTAATATTATAAATGCGAAAGTGTGTTTGTCCGTCTGTCTGTCTGTCTGTCTGTTACCTCTTCACGCCCAAACCGCTGAACTGATTTTGATAAAACTTGGCATGGGGATACTTTAAGACCCGAGAAAGGACATAGGATACTTTTTGTCCCGGAAAAATGTACGGTTCCGCCGCTAATAAACGAATTTTGGCGCAACGGAGTTGCGGGCTTCATCTAGTAGTTAATAGATTCCACATCTGGCAGGCTTTAGCCCCATGTTTTTCTCGATACCTCCATTCCCGACGCCGACGTACTTCTTGTAATGTAGTACTAGAAGTACGCCGGCGTCGGGAATGCTTTTCTTCTTCTTTTTTAACATGGCTCGTTAATGCCGCAGCTATTGTCAGAACAGAGCGTGTCGGATCTTTATGACACGCTCTTATTAGTTTGTTTTTCATGATCATTATTAATTTTATTGTTTGTCAACAGCGGGCAGAGCCCAACTGCCGGAGGAAGCGTGTGACGCGGGCGAGCTGAAGAGGTGCGTGGAAATGACCCCCCGCACCCCCGTCGGCCTGCCCCGGACTAAGGAAGAGTTGGACGCGCGCTGCTTGTAAGTACCATCGAAGAAACAGGCAGCTAACGGACCTACGTCATTTGGTCGGATTGCGTCCATTCAATGTTAGCTGTTATCTGTCGAATAGCTAGGTATGTCCACACTATGCGATTTCGTCTTCATATGCCTGGTTGATTGCTTTCAGTCTGTGCGTGCTCTAAAATCGTGTTTTTTTGCAAGGTGCGGGCGCTGTAACTCGAGAAGTACTATGTGTACGAGAGAGATAGTTTTATATCTAACACACATTTTTAAAGCTTATGACGTTTAACGATTAAAAAATGCACCAGGTTTTTTAAACATAGTTCGCACTGAATTAAAATTGAATAAGCTCAGTGCGAATACCAGACCTTGATTTGTAGGCCTGGTAGCCGCACTGAGCGGGCGAGGGGCGTGTGCGTCGCGGCTAGTGCTGTCGAATGATTTGTTTGTTGTTGATAATGCGCAAGTGTTTGCAGTAAATTTGTGATATTTACGTTTTAATCGCGTGGTAAATATTAAAGTGTTGTGAAATGGCGTCAAGTAATATTGTTTCGAGTAGTGTCTTTGATATATTATTTCCCGTTAGACCTGTTTTTTAAATACCTATTTATTAAATACACAAAAAAAAACTGAAAGAAGAATGCAGCTCGAGAAAAGCATCAGCACAGCATTGAATCAGTTTTTTCTTATCATTATCCATCCTTAATATTATAAATGCGAAAGTGTGTCTGTCTGCACCTTTACGCCGAAACTGCTGAACCGATTTTGCTGAAATTTGTTATGGAGATACTCTGACTCCCAGGCAAGGATATAGGATACTTTTCATTTTGTACGGTTCCCGCGCGATAAAATAATTTTAGCACAACGGAGATGTGTGCGTCATCTACTTCTTAAAAAAATTGTCGATATGATGCATGTCCCATCCCTATTATTATATCTTTGTAGCGCTTGAACAGGTCTGGTAAACCTGGCATCTCTTTTTTTTTAAAGGCATCAAGTTTCTGTCCAATTCCCGGGCGAAGACAGTTTCAAATAGGTCCACTAATGAACTTTATACACGTGAAATTTCATTTATTCAATCCTAGCATTGTTGATCTTGGGTTCACATTTCTATGAACAGCTTTCACCAGCCTGCCTAGCATACGGCAACGAGATATCTCACTCTCGAGATAATTAAACACTACTCGTCTCATAATGTCAAAATCTCGACATTATCTCGACAAAACTCTATAAAAATGTGTTATTTCAATGATAAATAGATCTACACGAGAAAAAATGTTTGTCATGCTAGGGTCAATAGAGATGAAGATATAAACTATCAAACATCGAGAAACATGTAGAGTGAGAATATCTCGTTGGCGTATGCTAGGCGGGCTGGCCATTTAAACCTCGTTCGCATACAAACCTTATTACCGAACGCCTTATTACCAGATCGAAAATACCTGGTATCACATGGTATGCTACAAAAATCAATCTCACAGCTAACGTGTTAAAAATAAAACCTAAAACGTTTATGTTTTATTTTTTCCAAAAATATTCTAAACTAGCTTTATAAGCTAATACTTTTAGTTATACAATTTTCGGAATCAATTAAAAATGGGAATAGAGTAATTCATGAATTATGTTACATCTAGTAATGGGTGCTGAGAAAGGGGCGGCACATGGCCTGGGGCCTACAGCGACCAGGACTGCAAATCCGCCACTGGACTAAGCTAATAGTACTTTTGACTGGTTAAGAGTTTTGACTGTAACAGTTATATCGTTGAGGGTAGATCTATGCAATAGCTCCCTCAAGTATTACTACGTTCTGCGGGCCGATTCTGTATCGTACATTTGTGAGTTAATAACTGAGTTAGTAACGAAACCGAGGAGTGAGTAACGGAAAGTGCCACTTTTTGTATTCACTTGCATACAAAAGTGAGACTTTCGGTTGCCCACTCCTCCGTTTCGTTACTAACTCAGTGATTAACTCACAAATGTACGATACAGAATCGGCCCGCTGCTGTCTATGTAACTATAAACTGCACACGTATAAACGTCACAGGCTCACAGCACATAAATCTAAATAAAATACACCTGTTTGCCAAAACACAACACAAAAAAAGGATTGTTTGAACGTTTTCGAGCCCAGGACAAACTCTTGCTAACTCAAATTAAGCCTGCAGTTTCCCAACCTAAAAACCCGACCGTGTTCCTGCTTCCGCGCTGGACGGAGACGCGAGAGTCTATTACACGCCTACCGTGGCTTCCGTCCGCGCTCACCTGCTGCTTTCACCCAAAGCAGGACCACGCTGTTGGGGTTCTTTGAAGACCCCCTAGGGCCTAGGCCAAACCTCTGTTTGGGCTCCGCTCGCGATCCTCTTGGGAACTCGGTGCAATGGGTGGCGGTATCCCCATACCGTCACCCCAAGTGTAGGTGTATAGCAAAGTGCAGTTTCCCAACCCACTACCCTAACATCAAAGTATGTATAAAATGTTTACTAACAAGGATGAATGAAACATCTCATCAATACCAATCGTCGTAGCGTGTTAGCTTCACTCAAGATTAAAGTATAATTAATTCAACCCTCATTTAAATAAGTCTCGGGTGATTTTGTTTACTGAACATTACATCTTGCCGTGTAAACACTAAACACATGTGGGATTTACTGAAACATTTTCTTAGGAAATTATTTAGCAAAATCCTGAATACGAGGTTCTAACACGGAACTATTCAGAGGGATAAGTTTCTCATTTCCGTCAATCTTCGCTAAAGCCGATAAAATGTCTGAAATACTTCCCTTTTCTGACCTTAGAAACGCATCAATGGATTCGTTTCCTCCTTACTTTGCCCAATTCATCGATGAATATTTTCCGTAATGTAATGAAATAAATTCCACGAGAAGAACTTTTTCTAGTTCCCATGAATGATTATAACCTCGATGGTGGGAATCGCAGACACAATAGCTTTTCAAATGTTATGCGGCACCCGGGTGCCGCTTGCGATTTGATGGGTTAACTTATGTTTGTAATTACATTACTAATTAGAGTTGATTAATTTCAGTGCGCAGTGTTTACACAAGAAACATAAACAAGCTTAATGCGTAAAGACTTGCATGGAAAACTATATCTATACTTCTATACTATATCTTCCTGAAATGAAATAAAGTATGAACAGGCCCTTAATGTGTGTAAAAGCCTTTAGGATGGCATGTTGCACCTGAATAGAGGATTCCTATCGCATGCCGTCATACGTGCGGACAGGCCCCGGCCGGCGTTCCCTCCGGTCTTTATAATATCAGCGGTATTTCACTCAACTTATTCTCTAGGAAATTGTTTTCTTTGCACGACTTGGCATTTTTATTTCATCGTGATTTTTATACTTTTACTAGCTGTCCCGGCAAACGTTGCTTTGCTATAATATATTTGCCATATTGTTTTATTGTAAGTAGTGACTAAATAAGTATGTCACCATGGCAACGTCGATCGCTATCTCGTCGCACAAACAATGGTCGCCGTCCGTCTCAGGTTGTAATAATTTACTATTATTTATTCAACAAATGCACTTATCAATATATAAAGTACCCAGTAGCCGATTCTCAGACCTACTTAATATGCATATAAAATTTGGTAAAAATCAGTAAAGCCGTTTCGGAGGAGTTCGCGGACTAACATTGTGACACGAGAATTTTATATGTATATGAGATAAGATAACAAAATGAGAATTCTTTTACTGTGTACTAATATTCTGTCAACAAAGAAACGCTGTTTCAGCTATAATTTTGTAAATATTTCTTCCTCAGACGGAAAAACGTTTACTTATAAAGACACAAATGGCGTTATATCTTCACTTAAAGAATTACAACAACCGAAGTGATATTAAAATGGCGCATCGTACCCTCTTCAATCAACTTATGGTAATGTAATAAGACCTCGATATTAAAAGTTCAATATTCGCGACATGTAAGGTTTTAAGTGAATTCTTTTCTAATTTGACAGGCGACCTACGGGTAGAGGTCGTAAGCACCCACCAAGGACTAAAAATTGTCTTTGTTTGCTTTCTTGGGCAAATACTTCGGATACATAGATATAATTATAGATTGACCCGGCACGGGTGTGTCTGGCATGCCGTGACTATGACTGGACAAATATTCTAAGGGCATACCGCGCAGAAACCGTACTAGCACACAGTTCTAAAATGTCCCAGAGTAACTCAGGTTGCACTCAAAGACATAATGATAAGAAAACTACAACTTAATGAAGAGTTTGCCAGAAAATAAACATAATAATAGTATATAGAGCAGGGGTTCCCAAAACTGTGCGCCGCGGCGCCCCGGTGCGCCGTGGAAAGGCAAGAGGGGCGCCGCGAGCCGATCCTCCATCATTATCCATGAGCATAAATATTATAAAATAAAACTATAATATGAATTATACAAAGCACGCAGGTGATTAAATATTTGTTTATTACTTGCTTAACCTAACTATAATCATTATAGGTGTTTATTTATATGTATCTTTTTGTAATACATAGCTAAGTAAAGTAGGGCACCGCGCCGTGACAAAATATTAACTCATAAGTGTGCCGCAGGTTGAAAAAGATTGGAAACCCCTGATATAGAGATTGTTTCAGAATCTTTTCAAAACTTTAGTTGGAATAGTCTCTAAAGTACCCCGCAAACGATCTTTGTTTGACAAACACGTTTGACGTAATTTGCGTTTTCATCAAACAGCAGTGCAGACGATCAAACGTGCATCAAACACGTTTGTCAAACAATTAGCTAGAATCGTGCGTCAAGCTTTGCTTTGCAAGAAAATATAATATGTGACAGTATCCACTGCAACCCACGGACAAGCTACGTACGAATTGACTCACGTAGCTTGCTCGATATGGTGCACACGTAGCTCAACGCTGGCCACGCTACGCATGCTGTGCACGGGATACACGGAAGCTAAGAATTGTGTACATAGTCGTGAGTAACATGTTTGTATAGCGTGTACTGCAGTGGAAACGTTGCCCCACGTAGTCAAAGAAATAAATTCGTGCACCGCGTTGGCGTGCACATCGTGCGCCGCGGTGGATCGCCGCCTTTATTGAAATATTAACTCGTTTCAGGGCATACCAGACTGGAATGGCGTGCATGGATGCCTGGATAAAGCGGTGCTTACCCACAGACGGCCAGAAATTAATTCAGCAACAGATCGGCGGCGCTAGAGCCCTCATGCGCTTTTTATGCACCAACGAAACTGCGCTGCGGCGGGGTGAGTTAAAACGCTTTTTGCTACGGTGTTTAAACTTTAAAATATATACCCTCGTATTTTGTAATGTTACACTCTTATGTGAAACTGTGTTCGTAAATTAAAATGAATGGATGCTTTTAAGTTGAAAGTTTCAGTTTGTCCAAAAATATGGCTAGATTTTTACATTTACGTTAACCTCTTTTGGAAAAGCGTATTTTCAATATCTAATAAAGATTTTTTCACATTTTATGTATGTTTTGCGATAAGAAATTTAAACATATTCGAAATAACATCATTTTTTATTAGGTAAACATAAAAATGTATTACTTTTGCTTATGAAATTAAAATAAGTGAGTGCAAACATTGTTTTTTACGACAATTCTACTGCTGATCTTTTCACCAAACGACTGTTTTATTGCGTGTCTAGACGTTTACCGCGATTCCTGCAAAGTTGCATTTTGCATTAAAACTAAAATTATCATTATTAAACTAAGTACTACTTAGTTTAATAATATAACTTAAGTGGCACAACGTTTATGTAGCCACTTTGTGATACGGGCTGTAAACTTAGTACATTCTATCATAGGTAGGAGAGTATTAGGGCTTCTCTTTACATTGTCACTTGTGCTATCATGGTCCATGGATAACCATGACTTTTTTTTTCATAAAATTAGGGGGCTAACGAGCAAACGGATCACCTGATGGAAAGAAACTACCGTCGCCCATGGAAAAATTGTCACCATGATTGTGATCTACGGTACGTATTACAACGCTCATCGTGGGAAATAATTAAAAACGAATAATTACATCTCTGCAATGAACCAACGCGAACGTAGCGATGTCACCAGTCATAGTATCGAAAATTGTAAAATAATTTTTATTCTGATCGCAAAAATTCGAAATACGCACTTATTCACGGTTTATGAAATAATTTTATTGTATTAAAAGTGACTGGCTTACCGAAAAACAAAGAACGTTAAATGGAATTATCCTGTTACTGTCTATAACCGTATAAAAGCTTTTACCAAATTATGGAGCTTTGCTATAAAATAAAAATAAAATTCTTTTGTCAATTTGTAAAAACGCCTAGTAACCACTATAGTAAAATTATTTTATTTAATTGTAGTTTAAATGGAACTACATTAAAAAAATACTGCCGCATCTAAGTAAAAGCAAAATATATCCTTATTTACTGTTCACGATCTACTACAGATGAGTGTTTCATATTTTCTTTTATTACCCAACAACGGGAAACCGATTTAGTAATGATCTATAATATATTATATTATATTATGTATGAGTGCACAGCAGCTACACTGCTGTTACGATTTCAACAAATTAAGTGTCGATGGCTTAGTTACTTTTTTACCGCGTGTAAAACAGTCGGATTATAGTTCTTGTTTTACTAAACATTCGGATATGCGTCGCATAAGCGAATATGAATCGCCCCTAACAAAAATGCTCAAAAAGTCGCTCTTTTTGACGCAGAAAAAAACTTTGTATTCAAAACAAACCTTTTAAAATTGCCAGCAATGCGGGCACCTGGGCAATTCCGATGGTAAATTGAGATTGGCGACTCACTCAGCAAAAGGTGGTGAGTTACAGTATTGGCACCTCTCCAGTTCACTCCCAGTTCTCCATTGAACTGTGATAGCAGAAACAAATGGTTCGGTCTTACAAAGGACACAGATATTGAATTATCTGAACCATATTTTAAAGTGCACTTTTAGATAAATTATGTATGGTATTAAATATAGGGTACATTTAATAAAAACACTGGGGTAGAAAACACCTACTTTTAATGCCCATAACTTATCTACTTAGACATAATATTATTAGAAACGTCCATAAATGGATGGCTACTTACCTTTTTAATGCTTGATGACAACTGAAATTAAATTAGGGGTAAGGAACCCTAAAAAGGGAAATCAGTTTTGTTATTATAATTATTACTATATGTTGACGCGGACGGAGTCGCGAGCAACAGCCAATAATGAAATAAAATTACTGTCTACAAACAAGCTTCATTATAAAATTTTAGAAATTGTAATTCTGAAATAGAAATTACTATTTCGTGATTTATTATAATATAGGAACCAGAACAATCTCTATTGTATTCTCACTTCATTGTTACGGACTCCGGACACCTAAACATTTTACTTAATTACTGAGATTGTAGGTACCCAAAAGTAATTTAGATACTTATTAATTATTATATTATAATATTTATTTTTCTAGGGCGGCAAAATCTGGAAAGTTTTAATTTTTTTTACCATTCATTTTTTATTATTAACTATTAATAATTATATTATTTATTGGATAAGTAAGTAATTCAAGAAATTCGAGTCATATAATAATTTGTGAAATTGAAATTTTGTAAATCATAATTTTAACACCTTACACGGTGTAAGGTGTTAAAATTATGATTTACAAAATTTCAATTTCACAAATTATTTTATTACATCTCAATGTTATAACTTATATGACTCGAATTTCTTGAATGAGTTACACGGAACATGTAAAGCTATATTTTGTTAATTTGTTACAGTTAAGGATATTATAACGATGACCACAGAACTTTACAATTAATATTTGTTGCACCATGATCATCTGATTTGGACTATTTCCATAAAACGGAAATGTTCTCAATTCTAATGTGTACGGCAAATTAGTCTGCGTAAAACTAATGCCCAACGCACTTGACCAAGACGTGTCTAAGCTCTACACACACTAGGCCGAAGTTACGCGGCGTTAGTTACGCATAATTACCTACGTCCGCAATGTCAAACGCATACAAAATACGGACGGAACGCGACGGAATAGTGTATCATCGGTAATTTAAAATACTAATAAATAATAATGTATATGTGACGTATTTTGTATGCGTTTGACATTGCGGACGTAATTATATTACGGTGCGTCCACATTTGTATCAATTGCGAGATCAGATCTCCGATCAGATCTCCGTCGCGATCATCGCGCCGTATCAAGTTTTGAGTATCATAGTGTGGACGCCTATTAGATCATTCTGTCGATCATGCGTGTATTCGATATGACAAGTATCAGATACGCGTTAATAGCGATCGGGGCCTATCATAATACGCGTATCATTTTGACACGCTTCGATGTTACGCGACGGAGATCTGATCGGAGATCTGTCATCTGATGACTGATCGCGCAAATGATACAAATGTGGACGCACCCTCATGCGTCGTACGTATTAAATTCCGCATGATTACGTCAACAATGTCAAACGCATACAATATTACGCGACAGAATTTCGGCATAGTGTGTCATCGGTAATCTAAAATACATTGCAGGCGTTATCATGCGGAAATGCGGAACTTTAGCATAGTGTGCTTATACACTGTTTGACGAAAACGGTCTAAATCGAGCAAATAACAAAGATTTACATTTCATTTTATTAAATTATATAATAGAATCTGTGTACTGCACATACCTTTATTGGTTTTAGTAACGAGTAGGTAACGACTAACGAGGTATCAGGCAACTCTATGCATACTAGATCACTCGGTTATCCAATGCGACAATTACGTATGATACTCGTATAATATTATGATCTCGTAACGTTCTGTCCATGAATATTGGACAATTCGTAATATTTTTTGCATATAGCCTTGATATTTATTATTAAATCTTGCCGTTATATGCGATTTAATGATGGTTTATACTTTATAGCAGCAGAAATCAGAGATATTACATAGTTTTTATTAATCGTAGTATTTCATATAATTACTTAAATTGATGTCAAGTTTACAAAAAACTTATAGAGCTTTTAAAAAGGCCCATTTACTGCATGGCAGTCCGCCGTGCCGTCCGCCGGCTTATGCAGGATAGGGAATGGTGTCGCAGGCCTGCAGCCATGCAGAGCCAGAAGGCACGGCGGACTGCCATGAATGGTTCCTTTATTAATTAAAATACTTAAAATAATTCTTTAATTTTATCATAATCCCAATAAAGTAATTGTTGCAAGACGTGTCGATGGCTTTGTAATAAATTGACGAACATAATCGTTGAACATACATAAAAAAAAAAAAAAAAATTGTAGGCTACCAGGTTTTGAATAAAAGATCATGGAGTTATTAATGGACTGTATTATAATGCAAGTTTACAAAATGTGTACTGGTCGCCTACGAAGACAATGATAATATGCTAGCGATGCCGTTGTGTAGTTTGCGCTCGCGCATAAGGCATATACCCACCCCCGCGAAGTTGGCAGAACGCGCCCCGCGCGCCCCGTTGCGGTGCAGCCGCAACATACTGCCCGGGCCACGTTGAAGGTGGCCGACTTCAACTTGAACTGATGGGGAGTGGGCAAATGTTATTGTAGGCCCGCTGGATGACACCTTTCTTCGTTTTAACTTCAGCAACCCGGCAAATTTGGTCTGGGCCTGTATGTAGCTTAGTGACGCGACCCAACTGCCACAGAAGGGGGCTGGCTCCTGTCGCGAACCAGCACCAGGGCACCGACCTGCAAGCTGTCGCCCGAAGTACGCCACTTGCACTTCTGTTGGAGAAGAGAAACATACTCGGATGAGAATCGAATCCAGAAATGTTGTTTGAGTTTCTCAATCCTCTCAAATCGTTGTAGGCGATTGATGTTCGCCTCTGCGAAGTCAGGTCGAGGGACAGATAACAGTGCTCGTCCTATTAGGAAGTGAGCAGGAGTTAGACACGTGAAATCGGATGGATCAGAGGAAAGAGGTGTCAAAGGTCTAGAATTTAGGATACCTTCTATTTGAACCAGACATGTACACATCTCTTCATATGTTAAATGAGTTAGTGAAAGTACCCGTCTCAGGTGATGCTTAACAGACTTAACAGCCGCTTCCCATAATCCACCGAAGTGTGGGGAATAAGGGGGTGTAGTTTTAAAGTCTATCCCATGTATTGACATTTCAGTTGAAATATCGTTAGAGTAAGAATTGAAAAATAATGCTATCTCGTTACTAGCTCCGACGAAGGTAGTGCCGTTATCGGAGTAAATGGTTTGAGGCTTGCCACGACAAGAAATGAAGCGAAAGAGAGCTGCCAGAAACGCCTCGTTGGAGAGGTCCGAGACGAGCTCTGAGTGTAGCGCCTTCACTGCAAAATACACAAAAATGCATATGTAAGATTTCACCAACTTAGCACCTCTGCCTTTACGGTCGGCAATCATCACTGGGCCAGCGTAATCGGTACCGGTTTGCAAAAAAAGGGAATTCTAAATGAGTTCTATCACTAGGTAGGTCTCCTATGATAGGTTGAATGGGCCTAGATTTAAATCAAAGCAACGCACGCAACTATGTACAACGCGCCTAGCGAGGTTCCTCCCCCCCAGTGGCCAATATTTTTGTCTTATGTGAGACTAAAGCAACTGAGGTCCTGCATGCAACAAATTAATATGCTCCTTATGAAAAAATATTTTTGTAACATGATGTTTACTGCAAAGTAATATGGGATGTTTGACATCATAGGCATAAAAAGAATTATTAAGACGACCACCGACTCTTAGTAAATTATTACTGTCTATAAACGGAGACAAGGAACATAATCTACTCTTATTATGAAGAGGTTTGCCTGATTTAATTGTAGAGTATTCCTCTGGAAACATGCTTTGTTGAGCCAATAGTAATATAGAGTTTTCTGCCTTTTCTAACTCTGTAGTAGAGAGGCAATTAGTTAATTTATTTTTATTTTTACAATTATATATAAATCTTAGTATGTAAGCAAATATTCTAATTAATTTTGTATAATTTGATTTTTTAATTATTAAATTATGTAATGAATTTATTATTTTCTGAATTTGATAAATGCAATGAAAGTTCTGATTGTAATGCACCTATACTATGTGTATTTGGTGTTACAGGAAATTTAATATCTTTGTATGTAACACTGTCTAATTTTCTAGTCATAATATGAATTATGAGAATATCCCAGTGGTCTGTCGGCTGACCAAGTGAATTTAAGGCACATAAACTACGATTTTTGACATCAATTAAATTTCTGAGAGCAAAACGTGACTCATTTTGAATAGCTGGCAAATTAAAAATGGCGTTCACATGATTGTTAACTAACAGGCGTTTATTATCATATCTATTGGAAAGTAACTGCCACGCTATAATATAGTTATTCGAAGTAAATTCTAAGTTTTTAATAATTAGCGAAGCGCTGCCTTTCAAAGAAGCTTGCAAGTTATGAAATTTATTAATATCACTCAATTTAGAATTAGAATGAATAAGTGAAAGATACGTATCTCTAAATTCCAGCCAGTGTTGAAAGTCGCTGTCAAAGCTTGGTAAATTAATCACAGGAAGTCTGATGAAATCATGCATAGCATCCATGTGGTCGACGCTCGCTTCAGATTGAGATAATTCACGATTACGGTGATGATCGTACTTATTTATCATTGTTCTTGCTGAAGCCATAAGCGAAAAATACTTTGATTCAAACTCCTCACGTTCAAGAAGCATTTGATCCTCATCATCCGATAACAGCTCCAACTCCGTCTGAAATGAAGGAAGGTACAGCACAGGGGTCGGTCCTCGGACCATTACACTATCTGGCCTATGTTAATAATGTGATTAACATTGTGAAACACTCTACCGTTTATCAATTCGCTGATGATACTTGCCTAATGGTAGCGCACGAAGATCTAGCATTGGCTGAATCTTACATTCAATCCGACTTTGATGCAATTTGCAAATGGTCTCATGACTCTGGGTTAGTACTAAATTTAAAAAAAACCAAATTCATTCATGTCAGGTCGAGTCATATGAAAAATACTTGTCAAGGTGATTCCTTAAAAATCATAGCCCACAGTCACTCTTGCCTTCACCTCAACACATCTAACTGTAACGCTGACTGTAACACAATCGAGCAAGTTTTGGAACACACCTACCTTGGATTATCTATAGATCACAAGTTTAACTGGGAAAGTCATATTAACAAAGTATGTACAAAGCTACGAAATATAATGGCCAACTTTTACATTATTAAAAACAAGCTTACTTTTAATACACTCTTAACCATGTATAAGGCCCTAGTTGAAAGCATTGTGTCTTATGGCCTCAGCACATACGGCCGTACATATAAAACTTACCTGGATAAAATTTATAATTTACAATACAGATTTCTAAAAATTATTACACCTCTAAAAGTTAAAGCTAAATTTGATAACCCTTCTCAATTATTTAAATACTGTAATGTCCTACCTATACACCTAAAAGTCCAATACCAACTTCTATTAGAACAGTACTTTCGAGACGATATTCAAATAATAAAAAAACACGTCATTACTACTAGAAGTGTATCCAATAAAAAACTCGAGACACCGAAATTTAATAATCAGTATGGCAAAAGAACTTCCCAATACGTGATAGCTCATCTAATAAACAACCTGCCTATAAAGATTAAAGAAGATATAAATAAATCAAATTTAAAGAAGTCACTCAAGAATTACTTTGCGGATATGGAGCACCCTATATAATACTCATTAAGCAAACTTGTTTACATTATTGTCCTGAGCAACCTATCTGCTGCACCGCGCGCCGCGCCGTGGCGTGAGCGCGGAGTATGATGGAGTGCTCGGCTACTAGGTATGTTGTTATGTTGTTATGGCCGGTTTACCCGTGAGAGTGGATACTAAATTCTAAATTAAGTTAAAATTTAGCTAACTATTTATCAACGTAATACGTGTAAACCAGCCCTTGTTATGTCTTGTCATTTCTGTAATTAGTTTATAATTTTGTTAAAAACCTACGTTAGTAATGTAGCTTTAATGTTTGTCTTCCTTTTGTAGATTATTTATCTTTTAAAATAAGAGAACTTGTATATTGTCTACACAACTCGGTTGCGGGTTAAAGACAATATCTTATCAGAACTGTAAACTTTACATGTAACGAAATAAATCAATAAATAAATAATAAAATAATAAATAAAATCGATCAAAATCACTGTGTACATTTTCAACTTTACTCACACGACATTCCAACTCATTATAATGATTTTCACTAAAGCTTTCACATTCACTTAGATTATTTAGGAAGTTTTGGAATATTGTAAGCTTCCCCTTAAGGCTACCACGTTGTTTAATTAATCTTTAATGCGAGAATCACTCATTTTTAAAGAAAAATAAAGTTTTTTACCTAATGATACACTAATAATCAATACGTTTACGCGCTTAAATATTGAATGCGACGCAATCTATGAACACGTGGCGCTCGGCCCTTGAAACAAAGGAATCCTTATCAGTAAGGTAATAAAACTGTTTATGGGATTGCAATAAGGAACTTCTTACACTTTTAGATATAAAATAATTTAATATTAAGTGTTAAAGATGAAAGTCAGAAAGTGAAAATTAATTTTGGGTAAACTATTAGAGGTCAAACATTAATTGTCAAGGACGACCATTAAAGAATGCTAAAAAATGACTTTAACATAAAAAATATGAAGAGATCACAATGTCTGATCCAAATAAAAGACAAGGAATTAGAAAAAAATGTAAGGAAAAGATATGGAACGGACTCACAAAATTAAATGCCCTTGAAATGACCGCGATGTCCGATTGTCTTCGCTGCGTCGGCAAGCAACTACGCAGTTCAAGGTGCACTCCGGGTAGTCCAAGCTGTCCTTCAAGACTAAAGGTGTCCTCGGTGCAGGAAATATATCTTCCTGTAGGTATCCTCCAGCGAAATTGGCCAACTTGAATTTTGTCCGTTGTGATGTCCCGTGGTTCTTTTATTATTATGACCGACGAAGGACCATTTTATGTAGGCTACCAGGTTTTGAATAAAAGATCATGGAGTTATTAATGGACTGTATTAAGTTGCAAGTTTACAAAATGTGTACTGGTCGCCTACGAAGACAATGATAATATGCTAGCGATGCCGTTGTGTAGTTTGCGCTCGCGCATAAGGCGTATACCCACCCCCGCGAAGCTGGCAGAACGCGCCCCGTTGCGGTGCAGCCGCAACAAATATCCACAGCCGAACGTATAACCTCCTCGTTTTTTGAAAGTCGGTTAAAACTGTCCTGAATAAGAATAAGGACCAACGAAGTTATTCCATGTTCAACGCCTGGATTTTTAATTTGCATAATTTTATGACCGACGGCACGGTTGAAAAAAAGCTTTAAAATATTGCATGAATTAAGGGAAGGGAACTAATGGCAGACACTATAAGGAAACATGAAACATTTTAATGTTATAAAATATATATTTATGAATATAAAGGATTGATAACTTCTTCCATGTCTTCAGTAACTCTTACAAAATAAAACTATTATAATTATTCTCTGACAAATCAATTAAAAAATATATTATTTGTCTTTTTGTAAACTTAGTCATAAGTACTAATAGATGACATCACAAAAACCGAACATCACTAATAGTAGACACCAATATGAACTAATAGTAGACATAGAACTTTACATTACATTTTACATTTTTCCTATTATTTGGTCATTATTTGCCATTTTTCAAAAGATTTCATTTACTTCATCATAGTAACTACATGCATCAGAAATATTATCCACGTTGTCTCCAGATTATATTCATTATTCTTCCATACTGAAACTATCTTTTTTTTTTTTTTCATATTTTTAAAGTGAAAACTTCTTTAGCGGCGTTGAGCATTTAATTTGTGGGATGGGTAAAAACTGTGAAACTCGCGTCAGATTCTCGTGCTGATCGAAAATCCTTGGAAAAACCGTAAGACGGTTGGAGATGGAGAGTAGTGTTTTGTGTCGAACTCGAATTCGAACTTGAACTCGAACTCGAATTGATTGTAAGGGTTTCGATAAATTAAAAAAATCGATTTTTTAATAATCGATTTTCATAAAAATAGGTTAAAAATTTAATCGATTGTAAGGGTTTCGATTAATTAAAAAAATCGATTTTTTAATAATCGATTTTCATAAAAATAGGTTAAAAATTTAATCGATTGTAAGGGTTTCGATTAATTAAAAAAATCGTTTTTTTTAATAATCGACTTTCATAAAAATGGGTTAAAAATTTAATCGATTGTAAGGGTTTCGATTAATTTAAAAAAATCGATTTTTTAATAGTCGTTTTTCATAAAAATGGGTTAAAAATTTAATCGATCGTAAGGGTTTCGATTAATTTAAAAAATCGATTTTTTAATAATCGATTTTCATAAAAATGGGTTAAAAATTTAATCGACTGTGAGGGTTTCGATTAATTTAAAAAATCGATTTTTTAATAATCCATTTTCATAAAAATGGGTTAAAAATTTAATCGATTGTGAGGGTTTCGATTAGGTTAAGAAATCGATTTTTTAATAATCGATTTTCATAAAAATGGGTTAAAATATTAATCGATTGTGAGGGTTTCGACTAATTTAAAAAATCGATTTTTTTATAATAGATTTTCATAAAAATGGGTTAAAAATTTAATCGATTGTAAGGGTTTCGATTAATTAAAAAATCGTTTTTTTAAATTAATCGAAACCCTTACGATCGATTAAATTTTTATAATTGATTTTCATAAAAAATGGGTTAAAAAAATTGCACAACGTTAATAATCAAGGTTTCACTTCTGCCGGCACTCCCGGAGTGCAACCCGACTTTTTTTTCCTAGCAAATTTATTTTCAGTCTTTAGTCTCCATTATTCTTTTGCCTCTTCTTTTTCTTCTTTCTTTTCTCTGCTCTCCTTTTTCTTTTTTTTTACTGCTAAAAAACTAAAGCAATCGATTTTTAGATCAGTACAAGGTCTAATATTAGATACCATGTCCATTTTTAGGTACAGTAGTTCTAAGTTCTTAGATTGTTAATAGAATTATATTTTCAGAGAATAGTGATGATTTTTGCAGTAGAATAAAGCACAAAATAACTTTAGTATGTATTGCAAAACTCAAAGATGAGATCCATGTCATCTATTAGGTTTTTTACATTTTCAAGAACTAATAGTAGACACCCTTTATATTGTTAGGGAAAATGGATAAAAGATCATAAATAAACATTAATTAGTGTAAACAACATGACCATTAATCCAATGAAGTCAATAGAAATTACAAAAAATCTAATAAATGTATTCAAAACTTACGTGCAAAATTTCGCCTTCCTTAACCTATTTGCTAAAATCCAAGTGTGGACCCCAGACTCCACTGGCTGGCATCTGGTAGATTCGGCACAGAACGATATCTTTTTAACATCCTAGAAACTCCACCCAGCTTGAGTGACCCCTCTCCACCAAGCCAATGTCACAACATCTAAAGGCAAAGGGTGGAGCAGCATAATATTATCTAAGGAAATCGGAAATGTCGGATCTACTGGCCGCCACACTGGGACCACACCGTTCAAAACACTAACATTATAACTATATAATTTATAAAACAATAAATATATATTTATTTATTATATGTATATATTATAATCTATTCTATTATTATAAAAAAAAAAAAAAAAAAAAAAAAAAATCCATGGCGTTATGGACTACAATTAATTAAAATGACTTAATAATATTATTTCAATTATCCTTGGTGCGAAAAACCTATACAATAAATTTAAAAAGAAAAAAAAAAGGGTATGGGCGAAAAGCCCATAGACGGCCCCAATTTAATAAATAAAAAAAAAAAAAAAAAAACCTATTTGCTAAGAAATTGCCGGGTGCGTGTTGACGCGGTCACATCATTTACGAAAACTGATCCCATTTTAAAATTTTGTTCCCGAAGGCATCCGTAATATATTTTTTCACATCAACAGATAGCATAAGAAGCTTATAAAATTTACAGTGTTGAGAAATAATTAGAATAATTCTTATTTTTATGGCATTTTTGTCGTAAGTGTCTTCTATTAGTTCAGTGTCTACCATTAGCGCCTTTCCCTTACCTGACGAATTTAAAAATGTTGAATTCCAATTACAAAATTCTCAATTTGAATAATATTATATTATTATAATATTATACTACAATGTGCTCTTTAATATTTTAACTTAAAATTATGTACTATAAATCGGTAGATATGGCAATTTGAAATGTAATTTTAAAATTAATTATTAAACAATAGTTCCAAGAAATAATTATTGCGCATAAAATTTTTGGGTACAAAATAAACAGTGATATTCACTTATAATACCACAAGAGCTTCAAAATTATCGGGTATTTCCCGATAGGTTCGTTGCAAACAAATGAAGGATTCAAATTTTTCAGGTTAAAAAATCACGAGCGCGAAGCGCGAGTGATTTTTCCTGAAAAACTTCACGACTTTATTTGTTTGCAGGGAACCTTGAGGGAAATGCCAGATAATTTTGAAGCTCGTGTGGTATTCGGGGGATTATTTTTCCGTCCCAAATGTCGGCCAATAGAATTGCACCATTCAACGTCACGTGGTAACCAGAGAAAATTTTCAAAAAATTATCAGTATAATACCATGTAGGTTGTACCACGTGACGTCGAATGGTGCAATTCTATTGGTCGATATTTGGATCGGAAAAATAATCAGTAAAAGCGATTTGTACAAAATAATATTTAAGCTGTATTAGCAAAAATGAAAATTCCGTGAAAACTAATCAAAATAACATGAAATTTTGTGAAATTTATTGATGAAAGTGAACGTCTCATATAAACTTCCACCCCTCCCACCCCATTTTAGGGGATGGGGGGTGAAAGTTATGTTTATGAAATATTACATACCAAATTTCAGCTTTCTAGCACTTCAGGAAGTAGCCAAACATTTTGATGATCATCAGTGTGACAGTGAGTCAGTGACTAAATCGCTATCTTTTGAGTATCAATAAAATCTAAAGTATTAGAGATATAAAAGTGAGACTTTGTATGTTTGATTAGTTTATTATTGAAATCATATCCTGAGAATATGAACTATCTGGTACATCGGAAACCAACTCGATGAGGGTTCAAAAAAAGGACAAAACACTTCGAGAAAAGGTAGGTAGTGCCCTTGGACTTCGCTTGGCGGCTGTTTGTCCGCGATGGATTCCTAAACTACTTAACTGATTTTAATGTTTCTTTTTTTTAAATGTGTGCTTTTATCCAACTTGAGAGATAGGATAGCTTAGAACTTTAATTATTTATAGTCGCAATTTTATTTTATTGCATATTATTTGTCTATAAAGAGCGGCCATTGTTTATGCGACGCGAGTCACGGGATAGCTATGGACGTTGCCATGGTGACATACTTATTTATGGCCGTTCCCAATATTTGATCTATCTCTGGTTTTGCCCTACTAGAGATAGGAATAGCTCTCATTAGACATTAGCTAGAGACATATATTTTATGTCAATTCAATGTTAGCTGCGATCGGTCGTATGTCAAACCAGAGATATTAGGTTGAATATTGGGAACGGCCGTTAGTCACTAATTCAATAAAATAATACGGGCGATATACTAATATGGCAAAGAAACATTTGCCGGGACAGCTAGTTATTTTATATAATATTATATTCCGATAGGTATATTACCTTTATGGTCTTAATACACTCACAGCCAAATTAGAAAGTTGCGCACTAAAGGTGCGCACCAAAAACGTGACACATTTTCGTTACTTGTTAGTAGGTTTTACCCCTCGGATTTTTCTCATACCGGGCGCCTTATAATATATGAAAATCTATTCTTAAGGAGTTAACTCCAAAAATCGAAAATATGGAAAAATATGGATTATAAAACAGAAATATGGAAAAATATTATGGACTATAAAATTACAATAATTAAACATTGTTTTAGTGTAGGTAAGCCCTAAATATTTATTTATATTAATTTTTTATCAATTATTAAAGTACAAAAATATAATTAAGGATTTTGTAAAAATTTCAAGTGCATAGCTGTAGCCATTAGGTATCAAGCGAAAAATAGCAAAAAAATTACGTTTGTTGTAGGGGAGCCACCCTTAATTATTAATTTTATTTTGTTTTTAGTATGTTTTGTTATACTCGGCAATAATATCTATTAGCAATAGATATACACATTCGTGAAAATTTCAGATGTCTATAACGGTTCTTGAGATGCAGCCTGGTTAGAGACAGACGGACACACAGACATCGAAGTCTTAGTAATAGGCCGTCTCGTTTTTACCCTTTGGGTACGGAACCCTAATAATCGGCACAGAATTTTGTTTTTCTTTGTGTGTTACGTACTTAAATCCTTTATTTTACCCGAAGACCGAAACATACTTCAGTTTTTGTTTAGCCATGTCAGCAACAGGACCTTTTGCATCTGAAACTTTATTTTCTATTTCTTTATTAATCCTTCGATCGCGTATTCTTGGAAATGCTATTGTATTCTATTGTTGTCGCGATCACCGGTGCTCTTATGGCGATTGAATCCTGAAGGAATAATCTTCTTTTGAAACAATATATACGACGGTAAAGCGCGAGAGGAACGAAATACGCAGCTGCATGGTGGTATTTTTTTTTTTTGTATTTTTGTGAAAATATGGACGATTGTGACATTTTCTTGCAAAATACGAGTATGGACTTATCTTTGAAAAACCCTAAAATATGGAAAAATATGGAAAATAAAACTTGGTTTTTAACAGTCTAAACATGATAATTCGTATAAAAAACACACATTCTAGGCCGAAAATCACGCAAAACAAAAATATGTATATTTACTTAATATAAATCCGGGCCTAATAGTGTCCTATAAGACATTAGATGACGCCCGCAACTTTGTTGCACCAAAAATCGTTTATCGCGCAGGAGCCGTACATTACGAAAAATGTACGGCTCCTGTGTCCTATGCCCTTTCCCGGTACTCAAAGTATCTCCATGCTAAATAACAGCAAAATTGGTTCAGCGGTTTGGGCGTTTGACAGACAGACAGAAAGACAGACAGACGGACAGACAGACAGACAGACGGACGGACGGACGGACGGACGGACGGACGGACACACTTTCGCATTTATAATATACTAGTTTTTAGCAGTTTGCGATAGAGTTCCTCTAATTTTGACCAACTTTTAACGCACGATTGTATATTTTGTATTTGAGACACAAAAGGCCATTAATTCAACCGTCTGTTCGTTCAGTCACTTCCTCGTCAGCTGCCTCCGCTTAATTAAACTTGAATACCAACTGAAGACCTAAGTAGATGAAGTGGGTAAATAACAATTTGAAAATTTACGTTTTTTTTTTCATGAATGGAGGCTATCGGACCGAGAAAATGATTTGAAATCACGTCAGTCTGGCCCTGTGGTAAGTACCTGAGGGACTTGTGTTACAGGTACCAGACAACGGAAATATATTTAATACTTTTATATTATACATATATTTAAGATTTTTATTATATAATACACATCCATGACCCAGGAACTTTGAAAAATTTTTTGTTCCATCGGCGGGATTCGAACCCGAAACCCCCGGCTTGAGCTACCGACGCGCTCACCACTGAGCCACAGAGGTTGTCAAAATTTCCTCGGTGTTTATTATTGAAATAAACTACATAGTTTAAATAATATTTGTTTATTCTTGAGATTTTCGATAGAACCATTTTTTCCTTTTTTGATTGACAATTGAGTTGAGAAGATGGCGGCGCGGCGCGGCGCTAGTGTTGGGATGGACGCGCTAGTGATGTCTCGCGTTGCGCGTAGACACTCGGGTATACAAATTATTTTTTGTATACTATATATGTATGTATAGGGGAACAATGAGTCTATTTTTTATAAAATCAAAAATAATAGTTACCTATTTCATTCACTCATGTCTTTAACTGACGATACAACTCATCCATTTAACGCAACGCCTAAATCATGTACTAGTTACTACTAATCCATCCATGTGAAAATGTCTGTCTATTGTATAAATATTAAATACTATTATGCCCGTAACTTTCTTGTGGAAAGATTATTAGACACTAAATGATACCCGCAGGCGCCAAAATTCGTTTATCGCGCGGGAACCGTACATTTTTCCGGGATAAAAAGTAACCTAGTATGTCCTTTTCCGGGGCCCAAAGTATCTCCATACCAATTTTCAGCAAAATCGATACAGCGGTTTGGACGTGAAGATATACAGACACACTTTCGCATTTTTAATATTAATATCCAGGATATGGATGTACATTATTTATAATAAAAACCATCCTAATATTATGTTATCAGTTATCACAGTATTTCTTTGCCCACCAACGATTATGCGTGAACAGCTTACAAGCCAATGTACATATTTTGCATATTTATTTACAATATTTTTATTTGACGACCTGGGGCTCAGTGTATGAGCGCGTTGGTAGCTCAAGGGGTCGCGGGTTCGAATTCCGCCGACAAACAAAAAGTTTTCAAAGTTCTTGGGTCATACTCATAGATGTGTATTAAATATATTGTGTATCATAATATAATAAAAATCTTACATAATATATTATACTAAGTAATAAGTATAGTATAAAAGTATTAAGTAAATATTTTATTTCCGTTGTCTAGTACTCGTCCTTCAACACAAGTAGAATACACTAGTACACAAGTCCTTCAGCCTTCAGCCTTCAGGTATTCAGCACGGGGCCTAATATTGTTATTTTATGAATGTGGGAATTTTATATGTGATTATTTTTTGTCTGATTTTAAAGGCGTCTGATAATGACAGTAGATATTGTAAATCAAACTCAATGAGTTTCTAAAATACTAGAGTGGCAATGTCTTACAAACTGATGCAAAAAATGCGTAACCACTTGATAGCCCAAAAGACAATGTCACTTCATAGTGTTATTATGTCATTATGTATGGCAGATATGCCTGCAGGCATCTTCAAAGTGGTGACGCGTTTCTGTCGTAGATTGCCAATCTAGTTACGTTAGTAACATACAATATCATTGATCAAACTTAAATGTTAAATATTCAGTAAAACCTAAATAAATAACCAATTTGTGAATGAAAAGCGAGCTTATTTATAATACCACCTTGCATTTCTAAAATAGGAGACCTCACGAAAGCAAAATAGAATGAAATTCTTTTATTTCAAATACTTTTCTAAAATATTTATTCACTTCTACAGAGAATAAAATATATATTCTAATTGGACTTTATTCCAAAATCCTACTCGTAATGATGAACTAAAAACAGATTTCACAACTTACTTGGGAGCTAATTGCTTTAAAACTCTGGAAAACTTTTATTACGAAATTTTAAAACCATTGAAATTTCGTTTTGGTCAAATTTTGTTTACTTGAGAATATTTAATTTTCCTTCGGGATTTAATTTTATTTGATTTTAAACTTAATAAACTGGATTCTATCTGCCTTCACACCAATTTTCCTTTCAATTTCAAATTGTTAGCGACTTTCTAAAAGCGACAGCTGACATATTGAAAAGGAACGTCGCTTTTCATGTCTGTTGCACGATTGTATGCAGATTGCAGACGGATTAAATTCGTGATACAGTGAGATTGGATTTTCAACAGAGTAAACTTAATGTTATATGTAGTTGTTTTTTTAAAGTGTACCTTTTGTTTTTTAGGGTTCCGTGCCAAAGGATAAAACGGGACCCTATTGGCTATTACTGAGACTTTGATGCCTGTCTGTCTATCTGTCTGCCTCCAGGCTGTATCTCAAGAATCGCTATAATTGGACATCTAAAATATTCGCAGATTGTATATTTCTGTTACCGCTATAACAGCAAATGCTAAAAACAAAATAAAAAATACAAGGGGGCTCTGATACAACAAACTTGCGACAAACGTGATTTTATTGGCCTTTTTGCTCGTAATCAATAATATAATAGCTCCCACACCGGTTTCGGTGACGGTGGCCGGTTTCATTGAAACCAGGCCAGCTACGCAGGAGTAATTTTATAGTGCCCAAGTGTGTGCGCAGTACACAAGATCACTCTCTATTCCTTTACTCTCATAACCCAGTGGGACGGCAGACCGACACGACAGGCGAGAGATCAGGCGCAGGACCGACTTTTTACATGCCCATCCGACGCATGGATCATCTTACTTGTCAGACAATCAGGTGATCAGCCAGCATTGTCCTAACCAAACTTGGAAATAACAATATGTTTCCAACGCGGGAATCGAACCCACGACCTCCGAGTCAAGAGCCGCGCTCTATGTATAACACTATACCACGGAGGCGTCAATCAATAATGGCAACTGAGCCTGTAGCCAAGACTTTTTCTTTATCGCTTCTTTAAAGAATCGCCGATCAAAATGTACGATCAAATTTACATTCGACGAGTCGAACGTCAACGTTAAATTAACGAAAACTTTTGTCAATTCCATACATTTTGATGGGCGATTCTATAAAAAAGCGACAAAGAAAAGGTCTTGGCTAAAGGGCCAGGTAGGCACTTGCAATTTTCGCAATAAATACAAATTACGTAACATTATTATACTTTTACGTACTTAACCGAATTCTTGTACAACAAATTCGCACACTTGCGGGATCATCTTGATTCTTATAGTTGATAATAATATTATAATATGAGACTCTGTTTCGTCATAGCTTTGAGGTTTAACAGCCATTTTTGCAGAATATATTTGCATTTATTCCGTGTTTTTAACATTATGTTCAATATTATATTTATTTTCCTATATAATAGGTAATTACGGGAAAGTACCTAATGGTAGACACTGAACTAATAGATGACACTTATGACAAAAATAGAATAAAAATAAGAATTACTCTAATTATTTCTCACCACTGTAAATTTTATAAGCTTCTTAAGCTATCTGTTGAATTGAAAAAATATTTTAGAGACGCCTTCGGGAACAAAATTTTAAAATGGGATCAGTTTTCGTAAATAATATGACCGCGTCAACACGCGCTCGGCAATTTCTTAGCAAATAGGTTAAGGAAGGCGAAATTTTGCACGTAAGTTTTGAATACATTTATTTAATTTTTGTAATTTCTATTGATTTCATTGGATTAATTGGTCATGTTGTATACACTAATTAATGTTTATTTAAGATTTTTTATCAATTTTCCCTAACAATATAAAGGGTGTCTACTACTAGTTCTTGAAAATGTAAAAAACCTAATAGATGACATGGATTGAGATCCATGTCATCTATTAGGTTTTTTACATCTGAACTTACATTTTCAACTCAAAGATGAGTCTTTGAGTTTTGCAATACATACTAAAGTTATTTTGTACTTTATTCTACAGCAAAAATCATCACTATTCTCTGAAAATATAATTCTATTAACAATCTAAGAACTTAGAACTACTGCAGCTAGAAATGGACATGGTGTCTAATATTAGACCTTGTACTGATCTAAAAATCGATTGCTTTAGTTTTTTAGCAGTAAAAAAAAGAAAAAGGAGAGCTGAGAAAAGAAAGAAGAAAAAAGAAGAGGCAAAAGAAGCAAGACTAAAGACTGAAAATAAATTTGCTAGGAAAAAAAGACGGGTTGCACTCTGGGAGTGTCGGCAGAAGTGAAAACTTGATTATTAACGTTGTGCAATTTTTTAACCCATTTTTTATGAAAATCAATTATTTAAAAAATCGATTTTTTTAATAAATCGAAACCCTTACAATCGATTAAATGATTTACCCATTTTTTATGAAAATTGATTTTAAAAAAATCGATTTTTTAAATTAATCGAAACCCTTACAATCGATTAAATTTTTAACCCATTTTTATGAAAATCGATTTTTTAAATTAATCGAAACCCTTACAATTCGAATTCGAGTTCGAGTTCGACACAAAACACTACTCTCCATCTCGCGATTAAATTTTTAACCCATTTTTGATGAAAATAGATTTTTAAAAAATCGATTTTTTTAATTCATCGAAACCCTTACAATTCGAGTTCGAGTTCGAGTTCGACACAAAACACTACTCTCCATCTCCAACCGTCTTACGGTTTTTCCAAGGTTTTTCGATCAGCACGAGAATCTGACGCGAGTTTCACAGTTTTTACCCATCCCACAAATTAAGTGCTCAACGCCGCTAAAGAAGTTTTCACTTTAAAAATATGAAAAATAAAAGGAAAGATAGTGTCAGCATGGAAGAAGAATGAATAGAATCTGGAGACAACGTGGATAATATTTCTGATGCATGTAGTTACTATGATGAAGTAAATGAAATCTTTTGAAAAATGGCAAAATAAAGACCTAATAATAGGAAAAATGTAAAATGTAATGTAAAGTTCTATGTCAACTATTAGTTCATATTGGTGTCTACTATTAATGATGTTCGTTTTTTGTGATGTCATCTATTAGTACTTATGACTAAGTTTACAAAAAGACCAATAATATATTTTTTAATTGATTTGTCAGAGAACAATTATAATAGTTTTATTTTGTAAGAGTTACTGAAGACATGGAAGAAGTTATCAATCCTTTATATTCATAAATATATATTTTATAACATTCAAATGTTTCATGTTTCCTTATAGTGTCTGCCATTAGGTCTCTTCCCTTATTATGTCAGAAATCAAGTTGTATTCAGAACGCTAGCGCCATCTCTCGGCGTTCGGCGGCGTGCCAGCGACGCGACGGAGTCACGGAGTGGATTCATCACTCACTTGACTCACTTCACTTCTCGGGAGCGGCACGTGCAGATGGTTGCAACTAAACCATCCTGCGTTCTAAAAATAGATTGTGTGACCTAGATACTGTGATTTAATAGTGATTACTTATTTTAATATTAGCTTTATAATTATTCGAATAAGGTTTGTGATTGGACTAAAGTATTTTCCAATATTACCCACAACTGCCTACCAATTCGTCCAAACTCCAAAACGGTCGTTAATTTCAAAAGTGACCGACGAAAATCAGCCTTCACCGTTGTAATAATTATATATAATACCTACAAATGGTTTGAAAAAACTCAAAGGAAGGGGGATACTTACTACATGCTTGGGTACGCACGGCATTTGCCTAGTATTCCAAGTAAGCAATGGTAGGTACGTAGAGGTTCCCTCTTCCTTTGAATTTTTCCAAATCTTTTGTAGGTGTTTGGCCTCTAATCTATTCTATGACTAGGATAGGGACGTTGGGATCGATTACTTATTGCTTTAATTAATAAAATAAGTTTTATTACATGTTATAAAAAAAGTTTGACCTTGAATAACAACTCGTAGACTTGACTTAGAACTTTGGTGTAATAATAAAAACTATTCCTTAGATTATGTTCTATTAAAATAATGGATTTATTTGCGTTGGCCGGCACTTTTAAAATTAGCCCAATTTGGAGCTTATACTTTCGTTCTGACTGACAGCTAAGGGAGAAGACCTAATGGCAGACACTTTAAGGAAACATGAAACATGTTTAATTCAATTCATGTTCGAATGTTATAAAATATATAATTTATGAAAATAAAGGATTGATAACTTCTTCCATGTCTTCAGTAACTCTTACAAAATAAAACTATTATAATTATTCTCTGACAAATTAATAAAAAAATATATTATTGGTCTTTTTGTAAACTTAGTCATAAGTACCTACTAATAGATGACATCACAATAAGCGAACAACACTAATAGTAGACACCAATATGAACTAATAGTTGACATAGAACATTGAATTACATTTTACATTTTTCACATTATTAGGTCTTTATTTGCCGTTTTTCAAAAGATTTCATTTACTTCATCATAGTAACTACATGCATCAGAAATATTATCCACGTTGTCTCCAGATTCTATTCATTCTTCTTCCATGCTGAAACTATCTTTCCTTTTATTTTTATTTTTCATATTTTTTTCCCAGCAAATTTATTTTTAGTCTTAAGTCTCCATGCTTCTTTTGCCTCTTCCTTTTTCTTGTTTTTGTTCTCAGTTCTCCTTTTTCTTCTTTTTACTGCTACAAAACTAAAGCATCGATTTTTAGATCAGTGCAAGGTCTAATATTTAGACACCATGTCCATTTTTAGGTACAGTAGTTCTTAGTTTGTTAATAAAATTATATTTTTAGAGAATAGTGATGATATTTGCAGTAGAATAAAGTACAAAATAACTTAAGTATGTATTGAAAAACTAAAAGATGAGATCCATGTCTTCTATTAGGTTTTTTTACATTTTCAAGAACTAATAGTAGACACCCTTTATATTGTTAGGGAAAATGGATAAAAGATCATAAATAAACACTAATTAGTGTAAACAACATGACCATTAATTTGAGAAATTACAAAATATCTAATAAATGTATTCAAAACTTACGTGCAAAATTTCGCCTTCCTTAACCTATTTGCTAAGAAATTGCCGGGTGCGTGTTGACGCGGTCACATCATTTACGAAAACTGATCCCATTTTAAAATTTTGTTCCCGAAGGCATCCCTAATATATTTTTTCACATCAACAGATAGCATAAAAAGCTTATAAAATTTACAGTGTTGAGAAATAATCAGAATAATTCTTATTTTTATGGCATTTTTGTCGTAAGTGTCATCTATTAGTTCATTAGCGCCTTTCCCTTAGTACTTGCGAGTCAAGGTTGAGGTTGTTGGATATCGAAATGACTTTTTTAGCATTACATTACTTTGTGTATTATGTGTTCTGTGGGAAAGGCTGTAATAGAGTAAAGCCACAGAAATAAGATCTAGAAATCTGTGAGTAAAGCTAACTATTTTGTCTTATTATTTATTTTATGTTACTTATTTAATCTAGTCACTAGTTTAGTCTAGGACTGCGATCGTCTGACTCTCGGGAAATTTTATACTAGTTTAAAAAAAAAATTAGTTACTTTAGAATGAGTGTCGAAAGTTTCGATTAACTGTGCAGAATCTTACGACCTGGCCTCGTTCATGAAGATACAAAATTGAGATTAGCTGTCTCACCAGAGGAAAGACTGCAAGTCCATCCGTACACTGCAAGTCAATGATATTCTGTTACTAACGTAACTAGATTGGCAGGATACGGCAGCAACGCATTGCCACTTCGAAGATGCCTGCAGGCATATCTGAATTCTGACCTACATAATGACACAATAACATTATGAATTGACATTGTCTTTTGAGCTATCAAGTGGTTACGCATTTCTGAGAATATTTTGTAAGACGTTGCTATTGCTACTCTAGTATTTTAGAAACTCATTGCTGCAAGTACACACAAACTCACGCAGCGGCGGTCCAGTGGCAACTGGCCGGTCGGCAACTTTTTTGTTGCACGTGCGCGCACTTTCATACTAGCTCCTAGACTTCATCAAGAGACAAATAAATCGCCGAGCAACTAAGTTGCCCGTGCGCGTATACCCTTAGTTTAAAATTTAAACCGTAAGTGTTACTATAAAAAGGTCAATAATTATTAAAGATTTTTATGAGAAACTGACAACTTTCATTCTAAAATATGTCAATAGAATGAATATATCATTATTACTGCGCATAAAATGTTTGGGTACAAAATAAACAGAATATTCAGTAAAAGTATTGAGATGTAAGTAAAAGCGATATTTTGTACAAAATAATATTTATGTTGTATTAGCAAAAATGAAAATTCCGTGAAAATTAATCAAAAGAACATTTTGATGCCGATACATTTTAGGGTTGTTGAGGAAGTGATTATGAGGAAGAGGAGGAGGAAGAGGAATTGTCACGCGCAAATTTAGAGGATGCGGATGAGGAAGAGGATATTTTATGAGGAAGAGGATGCGGATGAGGAAGCGGATGAGGAATAGGGTGATAGGAAATTATAAATACTAGCGGACCCAACCCAAAAGAATTTGTCCTGTCTGTACATAACAATACACAAAAAATTATTAAAAGGGCATTTTCCAGTGGACCAAACTATGAATCTAAACCATTCTCGAAACACACACAATAAAGAATCATCAAAATCGGTCCAGCAGTTAAGAGCGAGCTGTCAAATTTTACTGTGTTTTCTAATAAGTATTACGATCCCGGAAGACGATTGACTTAAATGAAATTGATTATTTAATCATTGTATTTTTATCTGATATTAGCCTAACGGAAAACACGATTCACTTATTTTGACTCGATAGTTTTATTTTTCGAAATTATGAATATTTCTGGGCTTTTCAACGAATATCTCTTACACTTATTCAGTTACTATCATCAAATAACTTGCACTTCGACAATCATACACTTTGTAAAATCATAGCTAAAGTAAATATTAGTATTGTATTTAGTTTTTAAGTAATCATCAAAAAACTGTTTTGGGACTTACGACCTTTATTTTCGTGCTATAATGCGGGAATATGTAGGCGGGGCTAGCGTGTTTTGATATTTTTGGTAGCCCGGTCTTAAGGAGGAGTTTGTGTGCCTAGTGCATAAAGTTAATATAGGTACCTATCGGAATAGAGAAACAAAGGCCTGAGCAAGCGAGATGTCACAATCAGTAACACTGCGTGGTAGAAAGAGAAGCGTGATTTGAGGTTGCATAGCTTTTTTTTCATCTGTTTGACAGTCTGTCTGCCCCTGGGCCGATAGTTGTCAATTTGGGCTCTCAGAAAAATTGTGATTTTAAGTTAAATAATGAATAATTTTAAGAAATACTGCTCTAGAAACATGGTTAAGTGTTTGTGGAATGATTCTGGATCCACACATCGAAAAAACCCGGACAAATATTCATTTCACAGGTGAATTATTCTACATCGACAGGACCTAGTTTTGAGTTTATTTTTGCCAATTCCCTACGAGTTATTGGTATTTTTACGTCCGTGTTCACTTCTGTATATGTTTAATTATATGGAAAACATAACTTGACTAGCCATGGTGCACAATTTAAAGATATTTTGTGTAAACAATTTTCATCTATTTTACACTAGGGCTGCATCAAGTTATCGATAAGTTGTGTCGATATGAAAATATTTTTAGTTAAGTATACTAATTATCTAGGAATGTTGAAATGATAACATACTCATCCGTAGTTTATAATTAGTTTATATACTATCATGCATAATTTATCATTTTTAAGGTTCCGCACCCAAAGGGTAAAAATTAAGTCCTAGTAGTGGGGTCCGCAGCCCGCTTTACTACTAAGACTTCGTTGCCTGTCCGTCTGTCCATCCGTCCGTCCGTCTGTCTGTCTTCAGGCTGTATAACAAGAACCACTATAGTAATAGACTTCTGAAATTTCCACAGATGTAATGTCATTCTACATCCAATACGGCTGCTCATCCAAGATAGGGAAATAGTTGAAAGCACTTCTGCAAGATGGGCATCAAATAAAAGGGCTCAGTAGGCTCATTGAGAGTGAATTGAAAATTAATAGGGTCTAGTGAAGTCGTGTCGTGTCGTGTCGAATCGTGTCATGACATGTCGTGTCGTATCGTACCGGGTTTTAGAAAATGCCCGGTTGAAACCGGTCACCCTTCATGCGCGAGTCCGACTTACACTTGGCCAATTTTTCAGATTTCCTGCTGACCTGGATACCAGAAATTCATGACTTAAAATAATTAACCGTCCAAACTGGACTCCGAAGAAAAAATCATGCATACGAGTACTTAATTATGCAGCAAGCATTTTGAAGAAAAGTCACATTTTACTTCAAAATTACAATTTTATTATATTATATATATGCAGTTTTATTTTATCCCATTTTATAATGCCCGCTGTACACTCTCGCCGAGAGCTCTCGGGCGAGTCTCGTGCGAGAGCCCCTTGCCCGAGTGCGATCATGTTCATTATTGCTTAGTTCAATCGCAGATAAGAACTCAGAGAAGATGGAGGAAAACGACCATTCACCATTCACCATGCATCGAAAGATATCATTGTAATCCAAAGATTTATAATCATATTTAATTTTATTTCTCATATATGATGACTGATAATGACGTTTATTATTGTTATTTTTCTGTTCTACACTGTCCAACAACGGCGGGACTAGTAGTGAAAGACGCGAGAGTGTACAGTAGTGCGCTCGTTTTCCTCGCGAGACCCTTTGTCTCGGGCGCAAAATACCGACAACGGACCGAGAGGGTCCGAGACAGGCGAGACGAGGCGAGCGCACCCATTTACACTCTCGCACTCAGGCCGCCTCGCTGTGTCTCGGCGAGAATGTACAGCCGGCATTATGTTTACAATCTTACAATTATTATTCCATGATCGATATTTTGTCGAATTACAAGATGTTTGTACATCACTGACACGCACACGTAAACATAATTGTATACACAGATGTAAATCAAATTTTGGTTAAGCTTGACAGCTCGGGATTGTTTCTCTATTCCGATAGGTATATTACCTTTATGGCCTAGTGTGAATTTTTTGTGTTTCACATTCGATCGTGAACGCGTTTGGCGTTTACTAAGATTTTGTATGGGATCTGTACAGCGCCACCTGCTCACGGGTGACGGGAGTGAGCCCAGCCCAGTGAGTAATCCCATACAAAATCTTAGTAAACGCCAAACGTGTTCACGATCCAATGTGAAACAAAAAACTCACACTCGGCACACAGTAACATATGTATACAACACACGTACATAAAAAAAGACGGGTTACACTCCGGGAGTGCCGGCAGAAGTGAAAACTTGATTATTAACGTTGTGCATTTTTTAACCCATTTTTTATGAAAATCAATTTTTAAAAAATCGATTTTTTTTATTAATCGAAACCCTTACAATTCGAGTTTTCGAGTTTCCGAGTTCGTGTTCGACACAAAACACTACTCTCCAACCGTCTTACGCTTTTTCTATGGGTTTTCGATCAGCATGAGAATCTGACGCGAGTTTCAAACTGTATTAGCATGGGAGTTACATTTCTTTAGGTTTTATTATTCGTAGGTTTTTACCCATCCCACAAAGGTGCTCAACGCCGCTAAAGAAGTTTTCACTTCAAAAAAGTTGAGTGAATGATACAATTCTCGCAACAATTCTCGCGCTCTGGCGTGTGCGTTGCCATGATTGGATATGCGACGCGCATGCGCAGTGAAATTCCTCATAAATTCCTCTTAAATTTTGAGGAAGCGATAGCGGAAGAGGATTTTTTTATTTTTATTTATGAGGATGAGGTAGCGGTTGAGGAACCCAAAATATTGCGGAACTTCCTCATTATGAGGAAGCGGAAGAGGAATCCTCAGCAACCCTAATACATTTATTTACAATAATAATTAATTATTGTCCCGACCATGTCCCAACCAAATAGCTTTTCCCCAAGTAAGATTTTTCAATTTCAATATATAATATTGAAATTGAAATTCAATGGCTTAAAAATATTGGTAGAAAATTCAGCACTTTGAATAAAACAAAATTGATAAAATAAAGATATTTTGTAAATGACTATAATAATTCAAATATCTGACTGAGGCTTTTAGTCGGCCAACCGCACTTGTACTATCGGAGCTGATGGCCCGAGATGTATGAAATTCTCTAAAATTTACGCTTTCTAAAGCGTATTTGAACAGCGCGTAGCGGTCAACGCTGATAATAATAATTCATATACCTAGTTACGCCCACCGCCGTCGTCGTAGTCAACGGTCTGCGAGCGGTCACCGCGACAGTAAAATCTGCGAACACTTTGCTAAAGTTTCTGAAACTTTCTTGCAGACTTTCTGAAAAAGCAAAACGTTGGCGCTGATGGCATATTATGAAATTCTAGGAGGCGCTTTTGAGTAACACGTAGCGGTCAACGCATATAATTTGTTCTAATTAGACAGTAAATCTAGCAGAAAAATCACCTATGGACACTCTGATAAAGTTTCTGAAACTTTTTCGCAGACTTTCTGAAAGAGCCGACGTGCTGGGCAATGGTGTCGCCGGACTGGTCGCGGTGCGCGGACGAGCTGCAGCAGGCGGTGCGAGACATCTCCGAGCGTTCGCACCACATCACCTACTTCAACAGAAACGCCGAGATGTGCTGGTATGTTTCTGAACACAGAGTTTCTGAAACTTTCTGAAAGAGCCTACGTGCTGGGCAATGGTGTCGCCAGACTGGTCGCGCTGCTCGGACGAGCTGCAGCAGGCGGTGCGAGACATCTCCGAGCGTTCGCACCACATTACCTACTTCAACAGGAACGCCGAGCTGTGCTGGTAAGTTTCTGAAGAGCTGAGAGTTTCTGAAACTTTCTGAAACAGCTGACCTGCTGGGCGATGGTGTCGCCGGACTGGCCGCGGTGCGCGGACGAGCTGCAGCAGGCGGTGCGAGACATCTCCGAGCGTTCGCACCACATCACCTACTTCAATAGAAACGCTGAGCTGCGCTGGTAAGTTTCTGAACACTAAAAGTTTCTGAAACAGCTGACCTGCTGGGCGATGGTGTCGCCGGACTGGTAGCGCTACGCGGAGGAGCTGCAGCAGGCGGTGCGAGACATCTTCGAGCGGTCGCACCACATCACCTACTTCAATAGAAACGCCAAACTGTGCTGGTAAGTAGTATGTTTCTGAATAATGAGTTTCAGAAACTCACTTTCCGAAAGAGCCGATACTGGGTGGTGCTGTCAGTCAAGTCACCAGAGTACTACAAAATTAAACCCGATCTGGTATGTTCTGTTATCTGTACATTGAAAGTTTCTAAAACAATTTAAGAGTTTCTGAAGATATTTTGAGATCTTAGTGTCCTTTATTAGGTTTTGTATTTTTATTATTTATGACGCCTTGTGGGGAAATACGAACGACAACTCCACTGAACCCTCCATATTATGATGTTATGGATGGCCTAGCTCTATTCAAGAAACAGGTGTCTGGTATTAGATTCCTACACGCAAGGCTCAACTGAAGAGAAACTGCATCCACGTGCAAGAAAACGGACGCAGACTTATGTCTTTCGATGAATCGTATACCTCTTCAGTCTTCAATCAAAGATCAGTATAGTGCTATAATATTATAATGCTGCCAACGATTGGAATAAGTTTTCCAGTTGTTGTTTATTCAAAATATGTTGATCAAAACTAAAAAATGTTAGCCTAGCCATGTTTGATTTAACAAATTTTATAAAATGTGAATATATTTTGGTATGTTAATATGTAAAAGAATTCATGTTACGTCAATTACAGTTTATCGAAGCACATCAAATACAAATATTTTCCGAAACAAAGTTATGTAATAATATTGTTATGTACAATTTAGGCCTTGAAATAGGTTCAATAAAAAATGGCATAGCTTCCACATTTCGCTATCGACAACCGTTTTCGTTCAATCCCAGCCAGCCACGCTGGAGTCATTAGTGCCTTAATACTTAATCTATACTTACTATAAAACAAAGTCGCTTTTTTCCCTCATGTCCCATTGTTCCCTTTAATCTTTAAAACTACGCAACGGATTTTGATGATTCTTTCAGTGTTAAATAGCCCATTTATCGAGGAAGATTATAGGCTATATTTTATCACGCTAAGACTAATAGGAGCGAAGAAATAGAGGAAAATGTGGAAAAAACGGGGGAAATTATTTGAAAGGGCTAACTTGAATGCTCAGGAACTACTGGTCCGATTTGAAAAATTCTTATAGTGTTAGATAGCCCATTTATTGAGGAAGGCTATTGGCATAATTTTTTTTAGTGGCTATATATTTTATACCCGTGCGACGCCGGGGCGGGTCGCTAGTGCTTAAATATACATTATACAGGGACATTCTGTTTAACCTTGGACTTTTACTCTCATAACCTTACACTCTCTAGAAGTTAGAAGATAAAATCTCTGCAGCAAAGGGATATATCAGGAGTATTACCGACATGCCCATGGACTTTTTTTGTTGTAGTATTTCCATACATAACCAACGGTGCCAATGCAGGGTGCATTGGTACCATAATTTATATTCCGAGTACAACTTCATTGATGTTGCGAGTGTCCATGTGCGACGGTAGTTATCACATCAGGTGGCCCGTTTGCTCGTTTCCTCCATTATTTTATAAATAACAAAGTATAGCACAAAAGTCTAGTAAATTATAATTTTGAAACAAGTTAGACCAAGCGCCGTGTCCACATGTCTCGATCGTAACTCGCGAAGTTTGGAGCGAGTTTGGTTTTAATGCGAGCATAATTTGTCGCATCGTGTCGCCCCCAGCATCAAACTACAACTTGTAAATATGTTTGAACTTTGTTAAACTTTGTTACCTATTAAAATTTGGTCGATCATTTTATAACGTAAGGGTTTAAAGACGTTAAAAGCGTTGGTAAAAACTATACAAGGTGTAACAAAACTAAGTGATAAAATTTTAGGGTTTATAGTGTCCCTTATATAGAGTTCACTATAAAAGTAACAGCGCTAAAGAAGCCATATTTTTTGTAATTTGAGCGGGCAAGTGCCCGAGCGTCATTAGTTTTCTCATACAAAAGTAAAAAAGTAAGTTACTCTTTCAGCGCTGATATTTTTATAGCGAACTAGATAAAACCTTAGGGAATGCAATACCGGGATACCGGGATCCCGAGATACCGGGATCTCGCATGCATTATGTGGGACTAATCCCGGTCAAAAATTTAATTTTGCAGGATACCGCGGGACTGGCGGGATTACAAAGAAATGTGATTCATATGCGCAACTTTGCGCGCGGGGGTGCGTGAACTGGCTACAGGCAGCCCGCTTAACAATTTAGCTTCAATTCACCTATAATTATTTAATTCACTTTAAATGACAATTGAACTAACCAGAGTGGATGCTGAGCGAGCATTTCCAGCTGCTAGCTACCTTGTGTCGAATATCAGGAATCGTTTCGGAATGTTTGGGCACAATTTTTACATATATTTCGAAAAAAGTTTCGATAAAAGATGGACATAAATAAAAGTTTTTTTAAACTATTATTATTACGAAGTCATTTCCAAAAAATGATTAGTTTTTCTTTCATTTTTTTTATAAAGTCTGAAGTATCATTGGAGGTGTTAATAATTAAACCCTTGAAAAAGTGTCCGACAAAGTTTTTTTTTTATTTGAGATTCTAAGAATAAAAGTCTATCAAGTAAAGTCATTATAACGATTTATTTTAAAAGTTTAAATCCACCCAACGGGATCCCGCAAATACCGGGGATCCAGCGGGATTGTGATGGTTCAATCCCGCAAATATCGGGATCGAAATTCTCTTGCGGGATTGCATTCCCTACTACCCATACACTGTACACACCCTAAAGTATTTTCACTTAGTTTTGTTACAACCTCTATATAGCGACCTATTAAGCCTATAAGGGAATAGGAGGTTATAATGGCTGGCAAGTCTTCGAATGTAGACTTGCCAGGCAGCCTGGCTATGGGCGTAGGCGTAGGTCGCTCACCATAAGGCGATCCGCTCTATCTTTTACCCCCAACTTTCATAAAAATCATTCATTCAATTCAATTTCGAAGTCACCTAAATGTTGTCAAATAATAATTAAAGTGAAATATAGGTGAAATTCCTCGTTTTAAATATTAAATGCTATTGTTACTTAAATACTAGTTGTATAAAAATACAAAAACAAAACACACCTTATTTTTCTTATACATTATACCTTGTATAATAATTTAAAACGCAAATAGAATTCCTCCTCTCCGGCTTGATATCTCGATTTTATAATCAAGACAAACACAGTACGTTCCAGATAGGAAAAAATTAGATTAGCGTAGCCTGACGCTTTATAATATTATTGATTATAGTAATTAAAAATGTGTATTCTAATGAACAACCATTGTTTACCATGTACCACTGTCCTTTTATTGGGATTTAAATAAAAGTGTACCTCCAAAAATAAGATTATGATTCCATTTAGCTACGTCATAGTTATAGCTCTATTAAGCGAACAAAAACCGCGAGTAACATAGTTATCCAACTTCGACACTATAATATCGACGATCGACGATCGACGACCTCTGTGGCTCAGTGGTAAGCGCGTTGGTACTAAAGCCGGGGGTCGCGGGTTCGAATCCCGCCGACGGAACAAAAGGTTTTCAAAGTTCCTGGGTCTGGATGTGTATTAAATATGTGTATGATATAATAAAAATCTTAAATATATGTATAGTATAAAAGTATTAAATATATTTCCGTTGTCTGGTACCCGTAACACAAGTCCTTTAGGTACTTAGCACGGGGCCAGACTGACGTGGTGTGAAGCGTCCATAGATATTATTATATTATTATTATATTATTATATATAAACTCGAAAGTGTGTTTGTCTGTCTGCTACCTTTTCAAGCTTAAACCGCTGAACTAATTGAGATAACATTTAGCATGAGTTTCATCAATAAAGGACATACAATAATTTATTGTGAGAATCGTTAAGTACGGTTCATGTACGGATTTTAGCGCAAACGATATTTTGGGAAACGTCTAGACTCTACGGGCTTAGCTAACACGTTTTCTTTTTTCTTGATTTTGATCCAAATGTGTGGAAATACATTACTTGTGTCGAATATCAAGTTAATTTTATAATATCGTATGGTTCAGTCAATCCCGTACAAGTGACAAAGAAAACGTGTTGACTAAGCCCCCTGGTTAAAAATTTATAACTAAGCATACCAATGACACAGTATAGCAATATATCCCTACAGTAGTGAAACGAATGTACTTGCGCAGAGCAACGGAGGGGTACCCGCGGGGAAGCGGGCGGCGCGGATCCGCGTACACAAACTCGCGGAGTTTGTGTACCTGCCCGCGCAGGGGTGACGTTGGCGCGTTGTCTACGAATTTTGTGTTGTAATTATTGTAAAAAGATAACTTATCTTATAAACATGGGATATTATAAGGTTTCAGACTTCAGTGTACGGATGTAAATCTGATTAAAAAACAAAAAGGGTTTAAATTTTTATAAATATCGGCTCACAGCTGTTAACACTAATATTGTGTTGATCTTGGCGGCATTTATTTGCATCTCTGTTTAATTGTAACTCACGTTGTAAAAAGTGTAACTTGAAGAGAAACAATATAGAATACATTAAAAATTTGTCAAATACCCTGTTACAACTTACATACTAATTAGTACCTACCTAGCGAGGTACACAGGACCACACATCAAGTGTAACATGTTGACCTTTGGACCGCCCTTACCGCGCACGTAATATGAGCGAGTTTTGAAGCGTTTCTGAGTTCTGTTACACCTGATCTGTGGCGGCCTGGCGGGTGGCCTACCGTACCTACCAATTATGTGATTTATAAATAATTATTGGATATTTTATAGAATGCGTCTTCATTATTTTAATCCTTCGATCGTGGAGTCTTGAAAATCTATTGTTATTATATTGTGTCTCGCTCACCGGTGAGCTTATGAGGCTTGATGGGTGAATTAAATTTTTAAATAGAGAACTAAATCATCTAAAAATAAAGTTTCACGTAAATATCTGGCTGTACGACTTATGTAAATATAACACGCTGATTATAATAATATCTATGGACGCTTCACACCACGTCAGTCTGGCCCCGTGCTAAGTACCTGAAGGACTTGTGCTACAGGTACCAGACAAAGGAAATATATTTAATACTTTTATACTATACAATATACATGTATTTAAGATTTTTTTATTATATCATACACATATTTAATACACATCCATGACCCAGGAACATTGAAAAACTTTTTTGTTGCGTCGGCGGGATTCGAACCCGCGATCCCCGGCTTGAGTTGCCACACACTCTAACCATTGAGCCACGAAGGTCGTCAAATTTATACAGATTATATATTATATGATAACATTACAAGCACAATATTTTATTTTTATTTTATTTCCCGTTTCGTGGCAACCCTGGCATATCTGCTCGGTACCTACACCGGTGGCGGCATCGTGCGACATCAAAGGCGTTTCGTTACTGTAGGGATATAATATTGCTATACTGTGCCAATGATGATTAAATTTTTTATCTGTTATATTGTCAAGATTAGCAGCGTCTGTTGAAGACAGACGAGTAAAAGCCAATATCTTAGAACATTGGCGCCTTGTCACTTATATTTACGTAGAAAGCCCTTAAATAAGATTTCAACCAAACCATTATAATACTATTACATGGCATGTAAAAGAAGGGTCGATACCTTTTTTGTAGTCTTTTTGTAAAAAAATTATACAAAAAATGTGTCTTAGATGTATATATGTTATATTTAATTAAATTTAGTAACTTTGGTATTGCGCAATGCTAATTTTGAAATATATAACTTTTAATTTTATTTCATTAATATTTTTATTAGCAACACAATACTATAACGGGAATAAGGATAATGAGATAAAAGTATATATAACAAATGCATAATGAAGCTTGCGACAATATGGTAACGTGACATCATAAATTAATATGATAGAATACTTAAGTATTAATTAATATTATTATCACAATATGTGGTTGCACCGTAACAGCAATTGTATACGAGCCCAGGGACCAATGCAGTTATTTGTATACGTATATATATTTATATTTTGTCTATGGTATATTGTATAGGGAATTCAAAGGCATACAACAAATACTTAGTACACAGAGACGCCAGCTGCATACAAGCTGGTGCGATGCCATTGTTGATTGATCGTGGAATCAATCATATGGTTAAAAAACCATTACGGCTCTCACGCTCATTGGGAAATTGCTAGACATTTATTAACATTACCGAGGATTTAATATATTTACATCACAGAGGAATCAAAACTACGTTTGGATAAATAAAACAGTATACTTATCTGGGACTTGAGAATTAAACACTCTTTCGAATCATAATATTACGTTTTAAGCGACCCAAAGAAACAAAATGTATTTATTTTTTAGTAATCGTCTAGAATACAATTTATATTTTTGATATTTTTACGATGCTCGATGTTTAAGTAGCTTTGTTTTATTTTTTATCTCATCATTAACCTTTGAAGGCAAACAAGGATGTTTAATTATTTACATTTGGCCCTAAAAGCCGAGATGAAAAACTTTTCTGTTTAGATAAAAGTTAAAACATATTTACAGACAGAAAATACTTTGCTTTATCAACATACAACAAACAACACAACATTTACAGTATTTTGAATAAATTTGTTATTCTTTCAGGCTGTATAATTTGGCTGAAATGTTTGTATGTAATAAGGCCATGACGCAATGAAGATTATGCTTTTACTCTACACTTATTTAACTTAAATATAAAATCATGCAATCTGAATTAAAAAATCCATACTAGAATCCATCCATAAAAAATTACACAGATTACAAAAAAATTAACATTTTTTTTCTTTTCTAGCGCTCGCGACGCGTTCATACTGTGCGTCGCACACGCTGGCCGATCGTGTTCGGCGGGCGCAGGCAACTTGCTGCGCAAGATGGCGTGGGTGCTCGCGCAAGATGTTGCCGCTTGCTCGCAACAACCGCGCGCTTATTGCTCAGCGCCGCACACACACATCGCGGCGCCATTGCTTACTGCTCTTTCTGGCGTACTATTGTATCCTAATAGGATATAAGCACTAAGCAGGTGGTTTTAAATTACTACTGACTATTCTTAAACATGAACGTGTAGTGTAAATAATTAAAATGTACCGAAGTTTTTTTAATCCGGTTTAAGATCTGGAAGATGATACTTTGTGTAGTAAATAAATAAAAGTATCTTCAATATAGATAAAGCTAATAAATGTCATAAATTCTAGTCAATAGTCGTATTTTTTATCATTGTACAACGAATGTAAAGCTTAGCGCAAACCTACGCGACCAAAGCGACTGCAAAGCGGTAGCTAAATGTTCGCGTCGGCAAGCGGAACGTGCGCGTCAAGTTGTCAGACGCATGTTTTGAAGTTTACTTATCTAGACTTCTTTTTTAAAACCTTTTTTATATTATTTTGTACTACTCTTTAGTTTATGATTTTTTGATTTGTTTACGTTTTGATAGATTGTGTCATGAATCAAATTACCCGATGTATTATTTTTCTCTATGATCATGATATTAGTAGTCGCGCAGGTGTGCACGCCAAGTTTCGCGTTGCAGACGCTCCCGTATCGCGTACCGCGTCCCCTGTCACTGACGCGTAGGTTTGTTTTAAGCTTTATTCTGTTTCGCCTGTTTATATCTAAAAACCCTATTTATTATTATTATCTTTGTAGTTTATGTAAATATCCAGAATTGAATAATAAGTGTGTGATAAGAATTTTACGTAGAAGTACAGACACCATTAATGTAATATTTATTTTACTAGCGTGGGAGTCCGTTAGAAATGTAATAGTGTGTCTGCCTGTTACCTTCTCACGCTTAAACCGCTAAAATGTAATAAGATTTTGATGAACATTAATAATTGATCAATTCATTTATGATTTTAAGTTTATATTATTTTCTAAAATAATGTTATGGTGTATTAATAAATCAAAGTATTCTATCTAGGCCCTATCGTCTTTTCATCAATTAATTTATGATTTTAGGTTTATATTATTTTCTAAAATAATATTATAGTGTATTAATAAATCAAAGTATTCTAGGCCCTATTGTCGATGCATTTAATGTTCTAGCTCTCACTTAAATAAATCCATTTGTTTGGTATAATGTAATTGAGTCCAAATCATAATAATAATATTGATTTATTTATTTGTTTGGAACAACAACAGCCACCATTCTTGTATTATTACTAGCTAACACTTGTATTGCGAATATAATTTTGTAAACTATTATTTGCATAATAAGGCAGCAAAAGCTATACTAACAATAGGAAATAGGGCCAGTAACAGTTGTTCACTTATAAGTTATTACATACTTATATCCAAGTAGGTTGATGAGGTCCTGGGAAAGGATATAAATATTTTTTTCCCTGAAAATTTAACACAACGAGAATACGATGACGCAGATCAACAATATAATTATGTATTATGATTTTATCGGATTTATATTCATAATAATATATTGGACACGATCACTCGTTTTTCTTCCCAACGCGTCTGGCATTTGAGTTAATATTTGCACAGTTAAAATGTTTCCATTTATCCATCATGTGCGTATAATATGATTTATATTTATGTCCCTCCCGGGGCTACAAATGTATATTTATTGCGGTTGTTTAAGGAAATTTAGTTTTGCGACGCAAATAACTAAGCTTGGGAACTAGCGATATAAGACGTTGGATCAAAATTAGAGGTACATTAGAGACGTTCTTAAAGGGCTGAAAATAATTATGGGACCCATCTGCCTAATTAGGTCAAAAGGTTTCCAGTGTCCAGTTTCGTCCCTGCTACCTTAAAAGGGCTTTGGGGATTTTCTTAAAGGTAATATATATACCACAGAAAATCTCACTTCAAAGAAATTCGGATAATATGTAAATGGTTGGCTAGTTTACAAATTATGAAAGTAATATGATTTTTATCGTGTAATTGTATGAATTAAATTGATATTTCTAGTAACACTGAAAACACCTTATAAAAAAGGTTACATCCTTTTTATAAGGTGTTTTCAGTGTTACTAGAAATAGTCAAGGAGTCAAAAATGTAAGAAAATGTGATACTCGTACATACTCGTAAGAAAAGAAACGCCGTTATTATCTGTTTGCATTATAAAGTAAAAGGTGCTCCCTCACCGGGAACATTCGCTTGTAATGTAACGTTACAGAGTTGAGCATATCTTCTTATATATAAGATTCTCGTGTCACAATGTTAGTCAGCGAACTCCTCTGAAACGGCTTTACTGATTATTACCAAATTTTATATGCATATTCAGTAGGCCTGAGAATCGGCTACTGGGTACCTTATATATTGATAAGTGCATTTGTTGAATAAATAATAGTAAATTATTACAATCTGAGACTGACGGCGACCATTGTTTGTGCGACGGGATAGGGATCGAGGTTGCCATGGCGAATACTTATTTAGTCACTTCAATAAAATAATATGAGCGAAATACTTTATATTATGGCAAAGCAACGTTTGCCGGGACAGCTAGTTATAATATACAATGCGCACCTTGTAATGGGTGTGTAGTGTAATACCTTGATACAACTTGTAACATCAACTAGCTATGGAATGCTCAAAGTCGAATGTTAAATTACACGCGAATGCTAATTGCTCGTCAGTCAGAGAGGTAATATTGTAATGTAATGCTCTAATGCTAAGTACTCACATACGGTTTTGCTCGATTGAAATGAAATGACATATTTGACATATTTAATTCCATCGAGCCCGGTTCGAAGCGAGCCTTCGAGCTGTCAGTTTTGCGGTCCACACGGTGGTTAATGCTCGATTTGGAGTAAGACTATCGAGCAAAACTGTATGTCAGTACTTAGCATAAGTCGAATATTTATGGCCTGTTTCACCGCTTCCTGATAAGGTGCCCGATAGGGTTATTTGACAGATTTTCCATACTCCATCTGTCAAATTAAGTGGTGGATAGCCTTATCAGGAAGCGGTGAAACAGGCCCTTAATGTTGCATTACACATGTAATGTAATGCTCAAAAACCAATCTATATTAATGTTACATTACAAGTGAATGCTCGCGTTGAGGGAGCACCCGGCATAGTTTCGTTACCTGGGTGTGTGTGGTACATGGTTTGGCCATCATTTATATTTTTCCTAAAAATCTTAATTTTAATACGCATAAAATAAAAAATTGTAAATAAGTAGTTTAGACTTAGATATAACATTAAAGGACAAACTTAGTGATATGTGCATTTATATAGCTGTCGAGGAAAACAATGTTTATATATAATACCATTCAATGTATTTTGTGTCCCAAAAGTGAATTTATTATGTTGACATAAAATTAAAAGTTTATTTTAAATGTCATTTTATTATTTCAAATGCCCCAATTAGTACATAAAGGATTCTTAATTGGCGAAGTCGTTTGTAAAATTACAGACTACTTTAGTCTTCAATTTACAATAAGAGATTTAATATAAGATTTTGTTATAGACCTTGTCTGGAGCTTATAATTGAAACATAATACAACTGATTGCTGGGTTTTAGCATCGATAAGGTTTCTTGTGAAATTACCGCATGGATTATTAATTATTATTTATCAGTGATTTTATAATTTTCTATCTTTAAATATTATTTAAAAGGCAATGGTGATTGATAAATCAAGACAGAGAAGGCCTGAAAAACTTGAAACGTGAGAGCCTCCTATACATATAAAGCATAATATCTGTGATAATATTCTATGGCGTCGCATAGGCGTCTGTTAAAAGAAAAAATAATATTCTCCTTTTTTTGCTGTAAGATGCCGCTTCGCATTTTGCGCAGGATTGTTGATGCCAATCTATACTCGACGAGATGGTAAGTAGACGAAGCCCTACCCAAAACTCGGCGGTATTCCATTAAATATGGAATAAGTAATATTATTCTATTATTCCATCAAAATTGCCAGACACGGGAACGATAGAGCCGCAAAGCATGTCAAGTTTAAAGTTTTCATATTCGAAATACTTTTCTACCCATAAAAAAATAGTTATTGCAATAACGTTGAGTGTAGTTATTAAGTAATTTTTGGTAAAAAAAATAATAGAGGAGGGGAAGAGGGGATTTTGGGAGTAGCTCGAGCGTGTCAGATTAAGCTTGTATAGGCTTCCGACATGTGTCTAGTTATCATGGTATAGAAATCAGATTTCTCACGTGGTGGGTTATTTTTTTTTTTTTAAATATTGAAATATTATCCGATCTGTCAGATTAAGATAGGGGATGTTTAGTATACCCCAAAGAAGCTTCCATAAAAAGCACTGACGATTCAAAGATAAGGTAAGCCTGTCTGAACATTTTAATATATAAAAAAATAAACCTTCACATTTTCCTAACTAAACTTCGCAGATATTTTATTTTGCATTAATCTAAATGATTTAGCCCTTGTTGTCTAAAATATAATACTAACTGACCGATAAAATCAATTTTCCGAATATATTTTCTTTTTCAAAAATTTAAAATGGCCGCAGTTTCTGAACCCACCGCTAAAATAAAAAATGCTCTTATTATTTTTTTATCAGTTTCACCTAATATAAAAAACCTCCTAGGTCTCTATCGTGCTCGAGTGACTACAAAATTAGCACCTTCCCCTCCCCTACTATAAATATTATCTATCACGAAACCATACGAAACATTAATTTATTGTTGTAAAGGTCTAAGAGTTTTGATTTATTTTAGGACAAGAGTAAAGCATGGAGTCAAATAGTTACTATTGAACATATTTTATGTTAAAACTATATTCCTCAAGAAAAAAAAATATTTTCACCGTTCAAATTATTATTTTGTACCGTAACACCTCCGATATAAATTTCATAAAATCAGTAATTTTCCGTTGACGAATGGTTCAGACTGAATAATCTCTGGAGTAGGAGCTGATTACATTATACTTACAAATTGTTATTTAGGGAGAATAGGGCTAGTGCTTGTCAAGTATCAAGACAATACATAGTTACAAAGTTGTACCCTCGTCACTGATCAGGCTTTAATTTTAATCGCAGTGCGAACTGATGGAAAGCATTCTGTTGTCTATGGATTTATCTCTAAAGTAAATATTACATTTCATAGAAGATAATCATTCACTGTTTGTTTTGAGCTGTCGAAAGTTCCAGTTATTTGGTCGAGTTTGGCTTAACCCGACCAAATTATGTGAGTCTTCCATCTGCCTATTAAACATTATTTCTAATAGAAAGTTTTACGTAATACGCAGCATAACTGACGCACCACGTAGCTGTCGTAGCACATAACCGCCGTAGCACGTAGCCGAGGTAGCACGTAGCTGACGTAGCACATAGCCGCCGTAGCACGTAGTCGACGTAGCACGTAGCCAACGTAGCGCGTAGCTGACGTAGCACGTAGCTAGCATAGCCCGTAGCTGGCGTAGCATATAGCCGCCGTAGCACGTAGCCGCCGTAGTACATATCCGACGTAGCACGTAGCTGACGTAGCACGTAGCCAACGTAGCGCGTAGCTGACGTAGCACGTAGCTAGCATAGCCCGTAGCTGGCGTAGCATATAGCCACCGTAGCACATAGCCGCCGTAGTACATAGCCGACGTAGCACGTAGCTGACGTAGCACGTAGCTGACGTAGCACGTAGCTGACGTAGCACATAGCCGCCGTAGCACGTAGTCGACGTAGCACGTAGCCAACGTAGCGCGTAGCTGACGTAGCACGTAGCTAGCATAGCCCGTAGCTGGCGTAGCATATAGCCGCCGTAGCACGTAGCCGCCGTAGTACATATCCGACGTAGCACGTAGCTGACGTAGCACGTAGCCAACGTAGCGCGTAGCTGACGTAGCACGTAGCTAGCATAGCCCGTAGCTGGCGTAGCATATAGCCACCGTAGCACATAGCCGCCGTAGTACATAGCCGACGTAGCACGTAGCTGACGTAGCACGTAGCTGACGTAGCACGTAGCTGACGTAGCACATAGCCGCCGTAGCACGTAGTCGACGTAGCACGTAGCCGCCGTAGTATGTAGCTGACGTATCACGTAGCTGACGTAGCACGAAGCCGCCGTAGCACGTAGCTGACGTAGCACGTAGGTGGAGTAGCACATGTATCTGAAATATAACGTACATAATATAATGCACTATGTAGGCTAAAAGAATTACAGCATTGCACTTAAAAATGTTTTATTAGTTTTTCGTTTTTAGGGTTCCGCAGTCAACAATGAACCCTTATAGTTTCGGTCTGTCCGTCCATCTGTCCGTCTGTCCGTCTGTCTGTCTGTCTGTCCGCGGTTTTACTCAGAGACTATAGGACCTACAAAGCTATAATTTGGCATGAATACACATATTAGTGATGGCAACAAAATGGTACATGAAATCGTAAAAAAAATTTTTAAGGTACCTCCCCTACACATCAAGTGGGGATGAATTTTTTTTTCGCGCCCACCCTATCGTGTGAGATGTCGTTGAATAGGTTTTTTGAAAATATTGCGAGTATTCATAGATCATTTTCCGATTTAGGGATCCGTTTGTGAAATATTAAGTTTTAAAGTGGAAAAAATCGAAAAAGTGTCCCCCCCTTCTACCAGCTAAACGGTTGGTTCTGGAAATGTCAAAAAATTCACGGGAGTAGGAAATATGCTGAATTTAAAAGGAAAACTATCACGGCTAAGAAGACTTTATAAGTTATTGAGTAATAGTCGATTAACTAAAAAAAATGTATTCGGCGAAGTATAAAGGACCTTTTCGTTTAAATTCCTTTGAAAGTAACTGAGATGATGTTTTTAGTACTTAGTGTAAAACACGCTTTAAATTTTCATTGACCATAAAAATTATTAAAAACTTGCGGTACTACGGAACCCTCTATTGCGCGTGGCCCGACACGCACTTGGCCGGTTTTTAATAAACTCGTAATTTCGTACATTATAGTGTACAGTATACTTGTAAAGTGTGATTTATATTTAATGAATATTTTATGTAACATGTTCAATGGCAAAGGTAAATATCAATATGCGATTAACATTTACAGTGAATTGACTGAATAAATAAAGTAAAAGGTCTTGTCATTGTGTACACATAATCTTGTAATATTTCTTATTGTTGAAGAAGTGCGACGAATTCCTTTTCCCCTGAGAGTGGTAAGTGGCTTATGTCACCTACGCGAAAGTATTCCTTAGTATTGTAATTTGTAACACACTATGGAGAAAAGAGTGCAAAGATTTCAAAGTCTTGTAAACAGATAGAGCGGTTTCATATTATATCTGATTCGAATCCGATCCATGCTCGTGAAAATGTGATCCGGATAGACACAGATTTTTTCCATGATTTCGAATAGCTTATTTTAAATTGTATATTATCTCCTCATTACGTTATAACGTGAACAAGCCTTATAATGTACGTCGTTTCGTCAAATGCTGCGTATGCCGCAGCATCAATAAAACATACTTATTATAAAATATACAGGTGTACCTAACAAAAATCAAAGTGATACTAAAACTTCAGGGAAGGTTTTTTTTGTAAAAATAGCACTTTTAAAAATAGTATTCTCTGTAAAAATAGTAGCGCTGAAGGATTTTTTTTTTGTAATTTGTGTTGGACAAGCGCTCTAGCGTCATAAATTTCCCCATACAAAAGTTTAACAAAGTTGTTCTTCTAGCGCTGCAACTTACTCATTGAACTCTATTATAGTAGGGACTCATACACACTTTTAAGCACATAAATAAATAAATAAATAATATCTATGGACGCTTCACACCACGTCAGTTTGACCCCGTGGTAAGTACCTGAAGGACTTGTGTTACAGGTACCAGACAACGGAAATATATTTAATATTTTATACTATACATATATTTAACATTTTTATTATATGATACACGTCATATTTAATACATATCCATAACCCAGGAACTTTGAAAACTTTTTGTTCCGTCGGCGGGATTCGAACCCGCGACCCCCCGCTTGAGCTACCAACGTGACGCGCTCACCACTGAGCCACAGAAGTCGTCGAAACATAATATTATTACTTCATTTCGTTAAACCCTGTAACAAGCTATATATTAAAACGCAATGAAGCAATGTGACTTCGTAGCTAGCACTTCTTTGAAGTATATTTTCAAATGAAATTATATTTTAGGACACTATAATATTACATAATATTGTACCTATTGTAACTCAAACAGATTTCCGTGGAACTACGAATTATTTGCCCTGCGTTTTTTATCTCACGTACCGGGTATCAGTCACGTTCAGTAGTTATTTTTTTATTTTGCAAACAAGTTTTTAATTTTAAAAACTTGGAGATTTAAATGTTTATATTTTTTTCTGTGAATGTGAAATCCACATTCAGGCGTGGATTTTACCATAATAAAATGCAGCCTTTATATACTTATTTGTGGTATACACCTACGCTATTTAAATTTTAAATACAACATTTAATCAAAATTAATTTTAAAATCTTATTCGATTCAAAAACATACAATACTATAATAATGAAATAATAATTGAAAAAATAATAAAACCTTTATCTTTCACAATTTAATTAAATTATATAATACATCAAGTGAACTAATAAGAGCCTCCTAATTAGACAAAGTATACAAAGCATATTAAATGTTGAAGATTGTTTACGGTAATTTGTAATTACAGCGGTATGTACGTAAAAATGGCGCTATAGTAGGGGAGCCCAGGGTGCTATTCGTGTAGTTACTCGAGCGTCATGGAGACCTAGTAGGTTTTATAGGTTAGGTTTTATAAGATTGTTTTTTTTTTCTGCAGTGTGTTCAGAAACTGTAGCCATTTTAAAGTGATTCGTGAAATTGCTTATTTAGGTAAATTATAACAAGATTTTAGACAGCAACGACTAAATCATTTAGTTTAGTTGTAACATAAATTAATATCTGCGAAGCTTAGTTGGGATATAATCCATACTAATATTATAAATGTGAAAGTGTGTCTGTCTGCCTGTCCGTCCCTCTGTATGTCTGTCTGTCTGTCTGTCTGTCTGTCTGTCTGTCTATCTGTCTGTCTGTCTGTCTGTCTGTTACCTCTTCACGCCCAAACCGCTGAACCGATTTTACTGAAATTTGGTATGGTGGTACTTTCAGTTCCGAGAAAGGACATAGGATACTTTTTATCCCAAAAAAATGTACGGTTTCCGCGCGATAAACGAGTTTTGGCGCAACGGAGTTGCGAGCATCATCTAGTAAAAAATAAAGCTTAATGTTTAAGCTTTATTTTTTATACTTTAAAATGTCCCTACAGGATCACCTAACTTTAAAATCGTCAGTGCTTTATGTGGAAGCTTCTTTAAGCATCCCCTATCTTAATGTGACAGATCTGGTGATATTTTAATACTCTAAAATAACTTTCTTTTAACCCAACACGTGAGAAATCTAATTTCTATGCCATGATAACTAGACACATGCTAGAAGCCTATACAAGCTTAATTTGACATGCTCGAGCATTTTGCGAAATCCCCTCTTCGGCTCCCCTACTACTAGTCTTGCTAATCGAATCTCATCAATCATAGCCCACCCTTGATATAATATAAGCTCATAACTTTATGTTTATGTATCACGCATACAGAATTTGCGAGTATTCTCAACTCATAATCACAAAATAATAAGTTGCGTGTAGCCTCGTGAACATAACAGGACCCTTAACGAAAAAAACGCTTTGTACTATCAGAATTGATTCAAGAGTATGATGAACCTACGTTATTTGGTTAAATTATAATAAATTATGAATCGAAAACTGCGATTTATGAATATGTTATGTACATAACGTATACATAATAATATGTATAATCCGACTACATCAGTATCGTCTGTATCTATTTTGAATATTAATTACGACTCGTTTATAATTAAGTGTAACATAAATTACTAATATTATGTTAAAGAGGTAAAGTTTGTTTTTTGTTGGTAGGAGCCAGGAGGTAATCTCTGAAACTACTGGTCCGATTGCAAAAATTAGAAAGCTGGCGTGTTCCTGAGTGGCATAGGCTTTTTTTCAGAATGAATAGTTGTTCTTGTTTTCCTGAATATATTTCGTTCTCAGAATTTCACGCAGCCGAAGCCCTAGCTAGCTAAAAGCTAGTATTTAATAATCACAAACACCCATCTTTATGATTTTGATGATAGTATTATTCTCAATTATGTTACATGAAATGCCGAAACAAAATATGATTGCTACAGTTTTTTGGGTTCCGTACCCAAAGTGTGAAAAGGGGGCAGTTGAATTAAGACTTCTGCCTGTCCGTCTGTCTGTTATAAGGATGTATTTTCTTGATCGTGATAGATTTATTTTTAATAGTCTTATCAGAAAAAAGAAGTCTATAAAACATAATATTTAAGAGGAACCCTTTGTGGCCCACTCGCACTTAACCGATTTCACATTACAATTTATAAAGAAAGAACGATTTTCGTTCAATTAATTCTCGAAATTGGTATTGATATTCAATTATCTTGTATTTAAATAACTCCCACACTCTTTTTATATAATATAGGACTTTACACGCGTTTCGCCCTCACCGGGAGCATTCGCTTGGAATGTAACGTTACAGTGCCGAGCATAACATCACTGAGGGAGAAGAACCGAGCATTTCAATGCATACCTTGTAATGATACAATGTGTAATATCTTGATACAACTTGTAACATCAATGATACGTGACAGTGAAGTCAACTTGCTATGGAATGCTCAAAGTCGAATCTTTAATGTTACATTACACGCGAATGCTCCCGGTGAGGGAGCGCCTTATAGTAATATTACTATACAGCACGACTAGTAAGACATGACCGATACTTAAGGTGAGTACTCGGTACTCGATTCTCATTTTAATAATAATTATGTAATAAAATTAGGTACTTAATTTTGCCGCGTGCGTACTTAAACGTGCGCCCCGCGCCTCGCGCCCCTCGCTACTCCTCCCGCGTGCGGTGTCCATGCGTTGGGTAAATAATTATTTTACTGTAAGCTATATTTACTCAGTGATCAATTGATATTATTTTTTATATTTTTTTTTTCAACTACTATAATAGCCTAATATCACGTCCTCGAGTATGGAATATGTCTCACCAGTCATGCTGTATTATCTAGTGTCAAGTTATAGTGGAGTTCCCAGAGCGTAAAAATCGTGCAAACCTCCGATTTTTACAATAGTGGATGAAAATTGAAAAGAAAAAAAGGAATGTGTAGCTAATAATATAAATAATAAAGTTTACCTATTGAAAAGTTGTGCTTTTGATTTTTAAATTATTCTCTTACACTTCAAGTAAACACATAAACTGTAAAAGTTTGAAGAAAATTTGCATATTTCTTTCTTTTAAATATATAGCAAAATAATAAAATATATCATTATTTTTTTTTATTTGTATCGTTGCTTATATTCCAAAGAAAGAAATAGGTTGAAAAAAATATATAATTTATATTTAAAATTAATATTTTTGTATGTAGATGAGCATACCTCCAATTTTTCTTTGGTTTTAAATAGGAAGTTTAAATTATTTTTTAGGCTTAACAAAGCCTTCTATTTCTTAATGTGTTTAACTTTTTAGCTCTTACTTTTTTAAATTTTCTGAAAATGTAGCACAAACTTTTCACGCATATTTCGAAGAAAATCTGTATTTTATTTCTTTTGGTTGGGTTTTTACAGAATATTTTTTTTTAATTACTTATATTTGATAAAACATACTTAAAGGAAAAAAATACAAATTAGGTTAAGAACTGATATTTTTTGCATTTAGGTAAGCATTTTCCAAACATAGGTCGCAGCATGTATCTTTATTATATACGTGAGATTTGTAGCACCCAATTTTTTTCTGGCTTTAAGTAGGAAGCTTAAATGTATTTCAAAGACTAGTAAAAGTCTTAAATTTGTCGATTCATTTAATGTTTTAGCTCTCACTTAAATAAATTCTCAACAAATATAGAACAATATTTTCGGTCTATTTTACACATTTTTGGAGATATTTAAACGTTTTTAAGTACTTAAAAGTTATAATTTCTCTAAAAATTAAACACGCATAACAAGTAAGTTTAACACACTTTTCGTTACAGCCCTTAAACCTACCCAAACCCTTTTATCTTGGTTACGACGAGCGTTAATCTCTAAAAACTTTGCAAAAACCTTATAGTTGTATTTAGCTTAGCAAAGCAAACTTTCTTTTTTAAAATTGTGTATTTGGTTAATTTTCAACGTAAGCAATCAGATAAGATTAATTAAATAACAGGAACAAGAAAAAAAATTTTTTCGGGACCGGTTTTATATGGTGAAATATTAATCTTATATCTTTAAACGAGCAATTCTTGTATATAATTGGAATCTCGGAATCGGCTCCAACGATTTTCATGAAATTTAGTATATAGCGGGTTTCGGGGGCAATAAATCGATCGAGCTTGGAATCATTTTTAGAAAATGTCATTTTATTCGTGTTTTATCGAATACCGAGCAAAGCTCGGTCAAATGGCTAGTTTTTAATTAAGTAAGTAACTAAAAAATTAAAAGCACAAAAAAATTTTGGTAAACTTTGCAAGTTATAGTGTAAAAAAGAAAATGACACCTCAAAAACAAAAATCCATTCACTATTACAATTTTCGGAGGTTAAAACCTCTGGCGACTGCAGTATTAGTTAAATTCACGCGTTGGAATGAAGCATATATATATATTATGATTACTAATATAACCCCTTAGTACTTAGTAGGGTGTGTATGTGTCCATATAAATAAATATTAGAGTTCACTGTTGAAGTTGCAGTGCATTTTTTTAAATTTATAATGGGGAAGCACTCAGCATCGTGAATTTTGAAAAAATAACATGCAGTTGCTCTTTCAGCGTTGCTTCTTTTACAGTAAACTTTATACAGGTCACAGCGTAAAGTATTTTATAAGAAACTAACTTTTTACACCCTGTATTTTATAAGAAACACCTAGAAGCAGACACTTAGTTTTAATATACCGTTTATTAAATAATTTCTAAGACCTAAATTTTCCAGTTTTAGAATATTTCCATTTCGGTATAAATAGATTCGAAATGTAATAACCTATAAGAAAGTATTAATGTAGCTTGTTGATTTGTTGAGTGTAGGCGGGGTCGTCTCATCTCCTTAGCTTCATAACGTCTAGTCTTATTAATAGTAACTTACGTATAATTTTCTATCCGAATGACCGTGATTGAATAAATTATGATCTGGAAAAGCCTACAAAGTGTCAGTATACCAATTAGATTTTTGCCAAAACATTAATTTTGAAATGGGTGGCATTTATTGACTACGGAAGAAATTAAAAAAATAAAGAGGATTTGTGCCTAGGGTCACATTGAATGCAAAGTTGAGTATATATTCCAGCCCCTTTAGCATGGCCACAGTAGAAATTCAAAATTGTATATCTAAACATTGTCGAGATAAACTGAAGATACCGTCCCGATCTTTTCCGCGGCTAACCGCGACCGACAAAAATTCAAATAAAATGTAACTTTACGAATTATGACATACCTAGTCTATGTAAAATTAATAAGTGACATTTTATTTGAATTTATAGAATATACTCTATTTTGACAGGGGCCAATGACCGCTTCGGACCATAAAGTTAATATACCTATCGGAATAGAGCAACAATCAATCAATTTTGGTTACGTTTGACAGCTCGAGATGAGCTGTCAAACGTAACCAAAATTGATTTTCATCTGTGTGAAAAATATGTGTACGTATACACTTACACAAGCATGATTGAACATGAATTCTATGAGATTATATTGACAACGTGCGGCACGTGCCGACTGGACGTCAAAAAAAGAGTGCTGCTGTCATGTATCACACGCCTCTTTTTACCACGCGGTGTTACTGATAGTGGCATCTCGCTTGCTCAGGCCTTTGTTTCTCTATTCCGCTAGGTATATTAACTTTATGCTTCGGACAGAATTCGACAATTTGAGAATACATAGTTATTTGCAAGTCCCTACCCGTCCCCAGCAAGGTGCTTGAAAGTATTTTTCGGCGCAAAAAATAACACCGAACTGTTTCGTTTCGGTGTACACGGACCCTTACAAATAAAAACATCCTGCATATTACACTGGTGTATTTCAAATATTGATCAAAGAGCTTCTATTTTTTTAAGAACCGTGAGTTATAGCGTTGTGCGAACAGTGAAAATATTTTTTAGATTTTTGTATTTTTGCGACAAAAATGCAATAATTGGACAGCCTGAAATATCAAGTTTCGTACTGTTTGTTACTGTAGAAGAGTGTAGAATGTAGATCAAAAAACTACTACACCTTCCTGTTGAATAAAAGCACATTCTGTTCACAAGGGTATAGTTCAACTTATAATATTTTTTCAGTGTAGCAAAGCCATGTGTTTTTTTAATAAAGCTAAATAAATGGCTAGCGTGTAATTTCGAGCGTTAATTTCAGTATCAAAAATGAAATATATTAAAACCACAATACTATTTTATAAATTATTTTTTTGTGTCCTCTTTACATCGAAACCGCTAAACGCATCTTTACTACAATTTGGTAAAAAGAGTTTTGCCTGGAATACGAAAGAGTGACGTTGTGTTTTTTATTATTTTCCTAAAATTGTGTTACTACGGTTTTTAATGTGTAATGTTGGTAGAATATTAACCATTAATTAATATTCGAAGTCGTGCACAAGTGTGGGCAAGTGATACATACAACTTCAAGATATGTGGTGCCATTTTGTGTTCCTTCCGAAACTCCATCCAAAGTTTTAGTAAAGGGTCTACCGCTTTACTTAAACAACTGACTTGACTCGTTGACTTTACTGACTACTTTTTAGACTTTTGACTTGGTGATTTTGTAAACTTTTTACGGTTTTTTTCCGCCATATTTTACTTGAAAATTTGGCTTAAAAATTTTTTTTTCTTAAAAAGCCGAGCGCGATAATAAAAAATATTAAAAAATGGTACGACAGTATATTATAAGTTTATGGTAAAAATACACTTTAAGACTTGGTAAAGGACATAGTATGTGACATGATGATTTTATAACATGATAATGTACGGTTTCAGCGCGATATATGAATTTCGACGAAGTTTCGGGCAACATCTAGTATTACAGTGTACAGTTTAAGGGGGCGAGTAAGGGCTGGCTTACACGTATTAAGGAGATAAGTAGTTAACTAAATTATAACTTAATTTTAAGTTACTTATTGCATGTAAACACAAAATTTAGTAGTAAGTAGCAAGTTAAAATTTAGTTTAGTAGGTACTAAACAAGGAAATTAGAATTTTGGCTATTTTCTGTTAAGTTGGCAGGCGGGGCTTGTCACTTGACATATTTCGGGCAGGCACTTCAAATTAAGTTAAAATTTAGTTACTACTTATCTACTTAATACGTGTAAACCAGCCATAACCCTAAATTGTCGATTTTATAAGTCAATTTTATACTTGAAAATAAGCCCCGAATTGTTTCATTTTCTAAACATACAGATCATACTACATTATATTTCCGGGGATCCGACCTAGCGAAAACACGATATCTTAAAATTTTCTCGATAGCAAAAAATCACAAAGCTGCATCTAATTTTCACAAATTTTTCATTCATAATATAATTATTGCCATAACCGCGTGCATTAAACTAAGCTAATATTTTAACATATTGTATAAAATTCTATCATTGAGAATCTGACCTAGCGGATTTTCAAAATGTTGTGAGTATATTTATCGAGTTTTTTTTTAATGAAATAAGGGGGCAAACGAGCAAACGGGTCACCTGAAGGTGACCGTCACAACTTCCGTCGCCCATGGACACTCGCAGCGTCAGAAGAGCTGCAGGTGCGTTGCCGGCCTTTTAAGAGAGAATAGGGTAATAGGGGAGGGTAGGGATGGGAAGGGAATGGAATAGGGGAGGGTAAGGAATGGAATAGGGTAGGGGATTGGGCCTCCGGTAAACTCATTCACTCGGCGAAACACAGTTTTCTGTGAGAGCGTGGTATTTCTCCGGTCGAGCCGGCCCATTCGTGCCGAAGCATGGCTCTCCCATATAAATACGTATCCCACGTAAAACGAGTTATTAAGAAAAAACTAATTTGGCGATAAATCCACGTCGTCCTTTTTCACCTGGCATATGAAAGAAAGATGAGTGTGGAGAGAGAAGGACAATGTTTGATTTTTTCGCGTTAGTCGCCCTCTTAATATCATATTAGTTATTACCTACTATCGCACAATTCCCCGAGGCAAAGAAAATCTACCTGTTACGTATTACTTTTAAATTAGTTTGGACTTTAGATACATCATAATATTTCCCGAACAAAAATTTGCTTATGCATAATAATATGTCTTGTCAGGTAAACGACAGGGAACCTAATTAACTTTTTAGGGTTCCGTTGCCAAATCGCAAAAATAATCGGAACCTTGTCGTATATCAGAGCTACTTTTCTCTGAAACTACAAAACTTATACTGTTGAAAGCCCTTGTGAAACCCGAAACCCTTCGAGCGAGAGTCTGACTCGCACTTGGCCAAGTTTTTGTTGTAAACTGTATTGGTATACGTAAAGCTCCCAATAGTGCGATCGTGGAGCGCGTACAAATTCATACATTGCCCACACCCACGTAGGTCATCAATAGGCGGGTTGATGATGATGAATTATTGCTGAGAACATTCATCATCATAATTATTAACTTTTAAACAATAAAAACTAGATCGAAATCGGTCAACCTGTTTAGATGCTACGATGCCACGGACAGACAAACACAGACACGTCAAAGTTATAACATCCATCTTTTTGGTCGGGGATTAAAAAGTCATTTCATCCAAAGACCTAAAGTCAGCAACTTTAAGTTTGTCCTTTTGGACAGTCAAGGTCAGACTAAAGTGTTTAAGTACATAATCCTAGAAACTTAGTCCATCGACATAGGTTTTCCATTAACAGTGTCGAAGTTTTAACTAAGTACAGTGAAGTTGCAAACTCTAAGGAATTTTCAGTATTTAAGCAACGATTTGCTCGTGCATAAACTTAGAATTAAGCATTTTAGTAGGCATTAACGTTATAGATGTACCTTTTAACCTGTAATTATAATGCAAGATTGTTCCTAAGAAATAATCTATACTAAGTAATATTATGGCCCATTTATCGAGGAAGGCTATCTATATAATACCAATTGGAGCGAAGAAACAGAGGAAAATGTGGAAAAAACGAGGAAAATTGTATGAAATTGCTTAATAACTTAAGCCATCAAGCCCCATAAGCTCACCGGTGAGCGAGACACTATAGAATAGCAATAGATTTCCAAGAATCCACGATCAAAGGATTAGAACTAACTGGAGAAATTTTTATGTTATTTGACACACATGAAGAATAGACCACGTAAAGGGACATAGGCTATTTTTTGCGGAAAAATTTACGGTTTCCGTGAAATTCTTAAATAAAGCGGACCACAACAGAAGTAAGTATAAATTAGATATTTTTTTATTAATTAATTTTAAAGAGGTAAAGTTCTGTATTCCATATTATATGTGAAAAGGTGTGCGGGCATTAAACCGCCACTTAATATAATTGTAAAATATAAAAAGAAAGTCTGGAAAGCTTAATCCCACCAAAAACATGAAACGTAAAATGTCGAGCCAAGCAAAATATTGCAGGATATTCAATACTTCTGTCGTAAAAAGTTTTCAGATCACATTCAAGGCAAGCCTTCAACTTATTATGTAATTTAAATCAACATTCAGTAAAAGTATCAATAGATTTCTTATTTTATAATTATTAAAGTGGCTCGGCAATGAGCACAAGAGAAACAAATTATTATATAAAAGTGCTTAATTGGAGGAGTTCATACTTACACAGACAGCAAGCGTAAAGTGTTTTAGTATATAATATGCAACGACGCATGTGGCCGATGGTACCCAATAATATCCAATTAGTCGCTGATTATTTCTCTAGTGCTCATTGCCAAGCCATTGTAATAATTATAAAATAAGAAATCTATTGATACTTTTACTGAATGTTGATTTAAATTACATAATAAGTTGAAGGCTTGGCTTGAATGTGATCTGAAAATTTTTTACGACAGAAGTATTGAATATCCTACAATATTTTGCTTTGCTCGACCTTTTACGTTTCATGTTTTTGGTGGGATTTCATTTCTTTTTTGGAGTTTACTCCTTAAGAATCGATTTTCATATATAAGGCGCCCGGTATGAGAAAAATCCGAGGGGTAAAACACATGTAACGAAAATCGGTCACGTTTTTGGTTTGGTTGGTCTTAGAAAGTTGCGCACCTTTAGTGCCCAACTTTCTAATTTGGCTGTGAGTCGGAATATTATATTATTATATAATTATATTATATAATAATGTTACGGATACGGACACGTGGTGCCATCTAGCGTCGGACCAGCGAACCTACCAAGGGAATGTAAATCTCCTACTCGCTACTAGATGACGCTAGGTGTATGTACCTACGAGTACTTTCTAGAAATATCTCATATTTGTTTACGCATATCGGGTTTATTCTGGGATGTTCCGGAATTTTCTGAGATTCAATCCGGCCCGTATAAATAGTCGCAGACAGTCCGGCCGGCAATTCAGTTTGATCTGAGCTATCTTCGAGGCGACTTCGGAGCGAAAACAAGTGATCAATAGTGAGTGATTGTGATTGTGATAGTGACTCCTCGGCTACGACCTAGGATAGTGCTCAGTGATTTGGATCTAGTGCTTAGTGTTTGGACTCAGTGATTAGTGTGAGCTAGTGTTTGTGAATAAAGTCTTCAAGAGAGTCACCAGGTCTTTCTATCCGAATCGAACGAACCCTAGCACGTAACAACTGGTGTCAGAAGTGGGATTTGGAGATGCCATTGACTCCAAGAGAGGACTTCAAGGGGAGTGTCAGGACAAGGGCGCAGCGAGCTGCTGCCATTGACTCCGAGAGAGGAGTTGGCGGTGGAGCTGCGGAGGCCACACCCACTGGGGACCAAGCTCCGCCCACTGCGGGGCAGGCCCTACCCGCTGGCCCCGCCCACCAGGCTCCGCCCACTGACCACGCCCCCCAGGCTCCACCCACTTCGGGTGAAGCCACGCCCACTGGCTCCGCCCACCGGGACCCGCCCACTGACCACGCCCCCCAGGCCCCGCCCACTCTGGACATGGCCACGCCCACTGGCTCCGCCCACCAGGCCACGCCCACTCAGGCCACGCCCACTGGGCCCCGCCTGCTCAGGCTCCGTCGACTAGCTCCATCCATCCTGCCACGCGCGTAGTTTCTACGGCCCCTCAAATGGCTCCTCAATTAGAAAGCATAATTGAGTTAATTCAGGCTTTGCAAGATGCCCAAGACCGCAAGCTCAGCGCTTTACAAGATTCTCAAAGGGCAATGATGGAGGCACAAGACCGCAAGCTCGGCGCTTTGCAAGAGGCACATGACCGCAAGCTCGGCGCTTTGCAAGAGTCACAAGACCGCAAGCTCGGCACTATGCAAGATTCTCAAAGGGCAATGATGGAGTCTCAAGAGCAACAAAAGGACCTCCAAGAAAAAGCGCTATTGGCTATAAAGGATGTTAGTGACACGGTGACTAAGCTTCGGAAAGATGTCGACATAATGGAAGAACGCGTTACCGGGCTAGGAGTGGATATGGAAAATGTGAAAAGTGGCCTCACAGAACTACAGAAGTGGAAAGTGCGCCTGGAAACCACAGGAGTCGCGACGTCGATTGGAACTACCGGAGTAGTGGTACAAGGACCAAGAGTTAAAGTGCCACCATATGACGGTACTACTTCTTGGAACGCTTATCGCCAGCAATTCCAGACGGTTGCTTCTGCCAACGGATGGACTGACGAACAATGCCTGACCGCTCTCACTGTTGCGCTCAGAGGGCAAGCTTTGTCGGTCCTAGAAGCACATACAGGAAAGGGGTTCCAAGACCTGATGGAGGCCCTTGAATCCAGATACGGGGAGCGACACCTGGAGCACGTGTTCCGTGCTCAACTTCGTGACAGAGTCCAACGCTCAGGAGAGGGACTACAACAATGGGCGTTGGAAATTGAAAAACTGGTTAAGAAGGCACACCCAGGAGCCGATTCCAAGATGGTCGACACGAATATTGTGCAAGCATTTGTCGACGGAATCAGGGATCTGGAGGTCAGAGCTGCAGTGAGGCTTCGTCACCACACCTCGCTTAAGGAAGCATTGGCGCATGCTTTGGAGGTCGAGGCTGTTCGCCGTGACATACGACAGACTCATAAGATCCACGAGGTCTCTGAGGAAGTTAAGGAGGTCAAGGCTCCTACGAAGAGAAGTTATGGAGCCATGTGCTATAAGTGTGGTGAGAGGGGCCATCTTCAGCTCAACTGCCCGCAGAAGGAGACCCATCTGGCAAGGATGAAAAGGCTCGAGGAACGCATGGAACAAATAGAAGAGCTGAAGAAGCAAGGAGCTTCATCCCCTGCCCAGGATCAGGGAAACGAATAAAAGCCAGGACTAAGGGGCGAGTGCTGGCTGACGCGGAGGAAGCCCCGATAACTGTTATCTCCCAAGCATGCAGCGGAAATAGTCTTGTGATTCAGGGGACTATTAACAGGACGGATTGCAAAATGACTCTAGACACAGGAGCCTCTAGAACGATAGTGAACCCAAATCTAGTAAAAGCCGCAAGTAGACATAAGAGGAGAATTAACTGTCGGCTTCTTACTCCCTCCGGTCAGCCAATACCCGTCCTGGGAGAAATGTCAGTTACGATTAATGTAGGGGGGTCCTCATACCCTCATGACGTTATCGTGGCTGAGATTATGGACGATTGCATCTTGGGTTTGGATTTCATGAAGAAGCACAACTGCGGAATTAATGTCGCTGACGGAGTTTTCAAGTGTGGTGAAGAGGAAATTTTCATCCTTGGAGGCGCCTGCGGGAAAGTTGAATGTGTAAAGAAAGTCATTATACCTGGACGTGCGGAAGCTCGGGTGCTGGTTAAACTACCGCCAGCTGGAAAGAAAAAGTTAAACAGATGCGTGTTGATCGAAGACACGGCTACCAAGACATCAGCGCAAAAACTGATGACGGCGAGAACCCTTGTTAGTGGAAACAGTAACGCTGTGGTCAGGGTTTTGAATCTTGGCGACCGCGAGATCTGCTTGAACAAAGGTGACGTCATTGGAAAGTGCGAGGAAGTTGTCTGGATGAGAAAGTGTAGTTCGATCACAAGCTCAGACTCAGCAAACAGCAGCAACTATGGAATAGTGACTGAGCTACTCGATGACTGCAAGAGTAATCTGACTTATTCGCAGAGCATGAAAGCTAAGAAGTTTTTACAACGCCACGCGAATATCTTCTCCAGTCAGGAAGGCGACCTTGGAAGAACGTCGATGGTTCAGCACAGGATAGATACCGGAAGCGAGAACCCAATTCGTCAACGAGCAAGACGGATACCCATTGCAAAGGAAAAAGAAGTTGAAGGCCTTTTGGAGGACATGAGAAGGCATAAGATAATTGAACCGTCTGCAAGTCCGTGGTGCTCACCTGTTGTGTTAGTGAAGAAGAAAGATGGCAGCACAAGATTTTGTGTGGACTATAGGCGTCTCAATGATGTCACTAAGAAGGACAGCTATCCATTACCTCGAATCGACGACACTCTGGATACCTTGAGTGGCATGAAATGGTTCTCGACCCTGGACCTGAAATCCGGATACTGGCAGGTGGAAATTCATCCAAAAGACAAGGAGAAGACAGCTTTCTCCACCGGTAGAGGTTTATGGCAGTTTAACGTCATGCCCTTTGGATTGTGTAACGCACCTGCCACATTTGAGCGACTCATGGAGTGTGTACTGGCAGGCTTAGTTGGAGAGGCTTGCTTAGTCTACTTGGATGACGTCATCATTGTTGGCCGCGACTTCGAGGACCATTTGCGAAACTTAGAACGAGTTTTCGCCAAAATAGAGGGGGCCAAGTTAAAGTTGAATCCGAAAAAGTGTCGTTTGTTCAGGAGTAAGGTCAATTATCTCGGCCATATTATCTCCAGTGATGGAATCCAGACGGACCCGGAGAAACTGGAAGCAGTTCAAAATTGGCCAACCCCTAAAAACAAAACCGAAGTGCGGGCATTTCTCGGCCTATGCTCCTACTACAGGCGTTTTGTTAAGGGATTCTCAGAGATAGCCAAGCCATTACATCGGCTGACAGAAGATAAACGACAGTTTATTTGGGACGAGACTTCGGAAGATTCTTTTCAGAAACTGAAGCAACATCTGTGTGAAACACCAATCCTGGGGTATCCACAACCTGAAGGTCAGTTTATAGTCGACACGGACGCAAGCAACACGGCCATTGGAGGGGTGTTATCTCAAAAACAGGGTGAAAGAGAAGTTGTAATTGCATATTTCAGCAAATCTTTATCTAAGCCAGAGAGAAACTACTGTCTGACAAGAAGAGAACTCTTGGCTGTCGTAAAGACGCTACAACATTTCAGCAAATATCTCATCGGGAGACAGTTTTTATTGCGAACTGATCACGCAGCCTTGAAGTGGTTACTACAATTCAAGAACCCAGAAGGCCAAGTAGCTCGATGGATTGAACAACTCCAGGAGTATGACTTCAAGACGGAACACCGCAGCGGAAAGGCGCATGGGAATGCCGACGCACTTTCACGAAGGCCGTGTTCAGAAGACTGCAAACATTGTGTTAAGCAGGAATCTAACGAAATTTCATTAAAGTTAACGAAAACAAGTCCTTTGGGTCCATGGGAGAATGATGCTATGAGGGAGGCTCAAGAAAGAGATGACGACCTTCGGCACATCATCACATGGAAGAAACGGGGTGACGTAAAACCAATCTGGAGTGAGGTTGCACCCACTGGCGCTGCCACTAAGGCGTACTGGGCGCAATGGGACAGTCTGATACTTCAAAATGGAATACTTTACCGGAAATGGGAGAAGACTAACGGCAGAGAGTTCCATCTTCAGATAGTTGTCCCAAGGACGAGAGTACCAGATGTTCTCCGTGAAATACACGATGGCGTATCAGGAGGTCATCTAGGTGTCAAGAGGACGTTAACAAAAGTGCGAGAACGATTCTACTGGTTGCATTGTCGAGATGATGTGCAGGATTGGTGCCGCAAATGTACTACTTGCGCTGCAGTGAAGGGACCACAGACAAGGAGCCGTGGGAACCTGCGCTTGTATAACGTTGGCGCACCGTGGGAATGAATTGCAGTTGACGTAGCTGGGCCATTTCCTGTAACGGAATCGGGAAACAAGTATTTTATGGTGGTCATGGATTACTTCACAAAATGGCCCGAAGTGTTCGCCATACCAAATCAGGAAGCTACAACAGTTGCTTCTAAGCTAGTCGAAGAAGTGATATCTCGCTTTGGTGTGCCTCTAGAAATCCATTCCGATCAGGGCAGGAATTTCGAATCGCAGGTCTTCCAGGAAGTATGCAGAATTTTGGGAATGCATAAGACGAGGACCACCGCGTACCATCCACAGTCTGATGGAATGGTTGAGAGATTTAACCAGACCCTTGAGAGGCATTTGGCGAAATTGGTAGATGACAAACAAAAGGATTGGGACAAGTATATACCGCTCTTCCTTCTGTCGTACCGTACCGCCGAGCATGAGGGCATAAAAGCTACCCCGGCGTATGTCAATTACGGTAGAGAACTACGAGTACCAGTAGACCTCTTGACAGGAGGGTCACCGGAGGAACCAAAGACCTTACCAGACTATGTCTGCGATTTAAGGGAAAAGATGCGCTATATACACGCCACGGTTCGGGAAAATGGGTTACAGTCAAGTGAGAAGATGAAGACCAGATACGACCGGAAAGCGAACACGAGCGGCTTCGAAGAAGGGTCACTGGTGTGGCTGCATAACCCAACTCGCCGAAAAGTTACAGACCAAGTGGGACGGCCCATACAAAGTGGTTACCCGATTGAATGATGTGACTTACAGGATCCAAAAGCAACCAAGAGGGACATTCAAAGTGGTACACATAGACCGTCTGGCGCGTTACCATGGCAGTAACAACGATGCTCGGGACGAGCATCTCTAAGAGGGGAGTAGTGTTACGGATACGGACACGTGGTGCCATCTAGCGTCGGACCAGCGAACCTACCAAGGGAATGTAAATCTCCTACTCGCTACTAGATGACGCTAGGTGTATGTACCTACGAGTACTTTCTAGAAATATCTCATATTTGTTTACGCATATCGGGTTTATTCTGGGATGTTCCGGAATTTTCTGAGATTCAATCCGGCCCGTATAAATAGTCGCAGACAGTCCGGCCGGCAATTCAGTTTGATCTGAGCTATCTTCGAGGCGACTTCGGAGCGAAAACAAGTGATCAATAGTGAGTGATTGTGATTGTGATAGTGACTCGGCTACGACCTAGGACAGTGATAGTGCTCAGTGATTTGGATCTAGTGCTTAGTGTTTGGACTCAGTGATTAGTGTGAGCTAGTGTTTGTGAATAAAGTCTTCAAGAGAGTCACCAGGTCTTTCTATCCGAATCGAACGAACCCTAGCACGTAACAATAATATTTTATTATATAATAATATTATAATATTAAATAAAATAATATAATAATATAATTATTATATTATTTTATTTATCTATCTATCTATCTGGATATGGGTTTCTTCGGCTTGATCTTCCTGGATTTTTCTCCTCTATTCGATTCTGACCTTAGAATTGAGAAAAAAAAATTGATGTCTCTGATTTAGTTCAAATTCAGGGAGGGGGTAGCCAAGGTGTTTCCTTTGATGTTAGAAGAAACCCCGTTCCTCTAGGCCTATTCCGACGTACGACTGGAGTTAGCATCTGGAGTTAAACTCTTTTTGCGTATGATTAGAATCAGATACTCGTACTTAAGGAGTGAACTCCAGTCGTGCGTCGGGGCTGACACACTTTTTTTGAAGGTTTTTTTTTCAGGTCTTTTTAGGTCACGTTATAACTTTTCTGTACTTAGCTTAGCACCCATTCTTCATCTCCTTCATATTTATTCTTTGAGGCTTCGTCAGTTGTATAGGTGGACAACGTAACGTAAATACTTCTGAGTTCTGAGTCGATTATTATATTCATATATTATATATAATATAATATACTTATATAAAACTCAAAGATGACAACAACTGACATGGTTATCTATCAAAGCACAGCCCAAACCACTGGACGGATCGGGCTGAAATTTTGCATGCAGGTAGATGTTATGACGCTAAGAAAGGATATAGATCAATTCCACCTCCAAGGGTTTAAAAAAGGGGATCAAAATTTGTCCATAATAATACTTCTTAACGCGAGCGAAGCCGCGGGCAAAAGCTCGTTATATAATATAATAATTGACTCTTAAGCTTCAATACTTAAAGGTAGTCATTTTAGCATTACCGTTGAATACATAGCAGCACTGATATAAGCGTCTTGACGTTCCTCGCAGGAAAGTAGCACATCTTATTTCATGTGATAACTTAAAACTCCCTTATTATATCGAGCGAGTAAGGACTAAGGAGTGTATATCGCAGTACTGATACACATAAAAAAATTTTAATTTAATTATTGTTTCATTGTCAACGTTGTTAATACTATTTTTTATTTAATTAATACCATTTCATTAAGTACATAACTAACTTAAAGCCTTTTGTACGTACCTAAAGCAAATATGCAGTCGAAACTCATACTGTTCTTGCAAAGTTACAAACATAAAAATATTTTATTGTAATAAAGTATTTATTAGTATATTATTTTTCAGTTTTTAGGTTCCCCTGCCCAAAGGATGAAAACGGGACTCTATTATTAATAAGTCTGCGCTGTCTGTCCGTCGACCATCCGTATGTCACCAGGCTGGATCTCGAGAACCGCAATAGCTAGATAGTTGCAATTTTCACAAATTACGGTGGTGTCGTTATAAAATCTCAAAGTCCAATTAAAATAAAATAAATAATTAATGGTTAACCTCATTCAACAAACACAATTTTTTTCCCTTTTTTGCTCTATATCCATAATGGTAACAGCAAGGTTTTCGAAAATTTCAGAAAATACTGAATTGTATTTTAACTTTAATAATTAATAATAAAAATTAAATAAACTTATTTTTTTAGGTTGGGCTCCCATACAAATTTACGGTACAGAACCCCATGTACGCCAGTCCGACTCGCACTTGGCCGGTGTCATAATTTTTCCTTTCATTGTGAATAAAGACCTATCCGGGTACCAAATTTCAAGATTCTAAGTCTGCTAGAAGTACTTTAGAATTTTGATGATCTATAGTCAGTGAGTGACAAAACGTAGTAAATTTGACCATCCGTTACTATTGAACTATTTATCGAAATTTCATGTAATTTGGAGGTTAAGCTAGTTTTAATACTTGCTCCTAGTGACCGAAATTCTAAATCCCTAGCTTTGTTAACATCGAAGATAAAGGGGGTGTGAAATAGCCGCGAACCGCTTCGAGAAAAGTATGGTACGAGTACGGCCGTGCCTTTGCTAAAAAGCTTAGCTGGGGCACTGCCGTGCCCCCAGATATTTTCATCTCCGTGGCAGAATAAACGAATCATTTGGGAGCAGTTTTCTTTCCAAGATAATATTACTTTCTTGTGAGTAACAAGTAACAACGTATGAACGTAGTAATTTTCGTACTAATTAATACATTAACAAGGGTTATAACTTATAACAAGGTTAATCATATTTTTCTGACATTACAGAAATATCTACTCGTTTTGTATACTAACATGGTGAATATAAGATTTATTAGAGTAAATAATATTATTGCAATGATAATATTTTGTGGTATATTGATAATAGAGGCGTTAAAATAGTTTCAAAATCATATAATAGCAGATAACAAGGTGAACTTCCCATCACTTACCTCCTAAACAAATAAACCTGCCCTAGACTTCCAAGATTAAAATTAACCAAATCGGCTCAGCCGTTCTCAAGTTTTAGCGAGACTTACAAAACTTAAAATTCATTTTTATTTATACAGGGTGTAACAAAACAAAGTAATACCACTTTAGGGTTTGTCCCCTGTATTAAGTTCACTGCAAAAGTAGCAGCGCTGAAAGAGTTAGCTTTTTTTAAACTTTGTATGGGCAACTTCATGACACTGCACTGCAAGCACAAACCACAAAACATACCCTTTTAACCCCGCTACTTTCACAGTGAACTCTTTTTAAAGGACACAATATACACGCCCAAAAGTGTTATCAATTTTTTTGTTACACCCTGTATTTTAAGGTATACCGTGAAGGAAAATGCGACATACAATAACAATTATGTTAAGGTGACGCCGCGTTAAAGTAAAAACCCGTGTTGGATATTATGTTTTAGATTGCTTGTTTTCTATGTGAGGCCTCTCCTAGAAAACAAGCAATGGAACAGTAAAACATCGGCCAAGTGCGAGTTGGACTCGCACACGAAGGGTTCCGTGATTAAAGGGTACATCCACAACATTAAAGGGTAATTAATATTGATAATTGACACAATATATTGTATAATTCTAATAACAGTCAGTATAATGATGATTCGTAGAAATGTTAAAGCGTGGTTGAAGTTAATTAATTCCACGAAGTTCGAAACGCGGGCCGATAACTCGATCACGGATTCATGGCTCATAATGAAACGTTTGTTGCTGTGTATTACTAATTATTCCTATCAAAGATAGCTTCGAAAATATAATATGGTTCACTAAGACGAAAATATAAAACTCAAAGGTGACTGACTGACATGGTGATCTATCAACGCACAGCCCAAACCACTGGACGGATCGCCTAAGAAAGGATTTTGATAAATTCCAACAACAAGGGGTTAAAATAGGGGATGAAAGTTTGTATATTATAATAATACTTCTTAACGCGAGCGAAGCCGCGGGCAAAAGTTCGTTTTATGTAAAGGTCTAGTGTAGACGTCTGTATTTAGTAGTTTCAAATACAAATACAATAGATACAAATATATTTTCTATATATATTTTCTATACTTATGTAAATAATTTCAGACTAGTGTGGTCTATTAAAAATTTAGGGTTAGTTAAATTATCAAAAACATAGCTTAAAATAAATCTACATATAGATATCTTATATAAAAATGGATTTTCAAATGTGTTAGTTGCGCTAAAACTCGAAAACGGCTGAACGGCTTGGGCTGATTTTGGTCTTAAAATATTCGTAGAAGTCCAGGGAAGGTTTTAAAGTGACCTGTGACACGAAGTTCACCGGGACAGCTAGTATTATATATTTTAGAACTAAATCATGCACCCAATCTAAATTAAGAGCGGATGTTTCCTAGGAGTCTGCTCTCGAATTCGTTCATCAGCATCTAGTATAAGTATGTATATATCTTTTTTTATTATTAAATAAGGGGGCAAACGAGCAAACGGGTCACCTGATGGTAAGCAACTACCGTCGCCCATGGACACTCGCAACATCAGAAGAGCTGCAAGTGCGTTGCCGGCCTTTTTAGAGGGAATACGCTCTTGTCTTGAAGGTTTGCAGGTCGTATAGGTCAGGAAATACTGCTGGTGACAGTTCGTTCCAGAGTTTTACAGTGCGCGGCAGAAAGTTACGTGAAAAACGCACTGTGGAAGACTGCCACTCATCAAGGTGATGAGGATGGTAAGTTTTTCGCGTGGGACGATGGCGAAAAGTTGCAGGTGGTATGATTCCGAACAATTCCTCAGAGTACTCCCCGTGATACAACCGATAGAGGATGCAGAGTGAAGCTACATCTCGGCGTAATTCCAAGGGGTCCAAGCTGTTTGAATCACTATGGCAGTCAACAATTAGAGCGGCTCTTCGTTGGATACGATTCAGAGGGAGCAGTTGGTATTGTGGCGCCACTGCCCAGAGATGAGAACAATATTCCATATGAGGCCGAACCTGCGCCTTGTAGAGTTGTAGGAGTTGGTCCAGACTGAAGTACTGTCTCGCTATCTAATATTATAATAATAATTACGAGTATTTATAGTAGAAGATATTTGCATAGTAACGTGTTAGATGAAATTCAAAGCTATTCCGCCTATTAGTCTGTAAAGCTCAAAGAGGTAAACGTCAAAAGTAACCATTATATGCAATTTGTGAAGCCAATTTCAGAAGGACCACGTATCTGATATACTGTCGTGACATTGGTGTGCCAATTTAAAACTTACTTCGAAAAAGTTAAAGTCGAAATACTATTTGGCAAACATTGTATTATTTACTTGCTAAATACTTTAAAATTATACATTTTTATTCGTTTTATGCTTCTATTACATACTAAGAATATAAAAACAATAAGAAACTAAATCAAAAGCTTTTGTCCTTTTTTTTTGTATCTGTCTAGTTTAAAGTAATGCAAGAAACATTTGCAACTAAAATTACCAATACTAGTTTAAAGGATATTGTGCGACCACACCTACACAGTATAAATATCATACAGTAGCTCAGCTCAGCCATCTTCGTGGAGGTAAATTCGCTCAATGCAGAGAGAGACAACTTTTGCTAGCGAAGATGCAACGCAGTGTCTAGGTGCCTTAATGCCCCTATATCCATATTATCAGATAGGGCGATCGACTCCGGTCAGAATGACACAGGCCGATCTGACCAGAACTGAACCCGTGGACACGCGAATGCATACCTAAAACAAGTATCGTCAGATCGACTTTTAACCAGTCCGATCAAATTCAATTTTATATTTTTCGACCGCATTTACGTAATTAAAAAAAAATAGGGTAGAAAGTAAGTAGTAGACTATTATCACCTTGATATTAGACTGCCCGAATGGGCATTGTCCAAAAAAAATCACATGCACATGTACTTTTTATATTTTTTTTCGTTAAAATAGGGTATTTTAAGAATATAAATTGAATAATTTTGAAATTCATTGGCTAGTTTTTTCTCAATAAATTTTTAAAGTTTCGCTCTGACGTCATCATCGGCGGCCAATTGACCTCTGCAGTATGTTTTTTTCCTTTCAATCTTATTTATAATGGCTGGTTCGTCAAATCGTTCTCATTATGTGAAAGCTGATACGAGAAGCTTACCAAAAGTTCGAAACGTAATGTTGGTCGACTTTATTCCTAATTTAACGTCATTGAAGGTCAAACTAAGGTTAAACATATTTGTTAAAAAATAGAAGTAACTAATGGGTATTTTTTTTTGTTTATATACAGAAAAACGATCACTGACCTTATTCCTCAAAATGTTTTTGTAATGAGCAAAATTAAAAAAAGTGGACAATCCCCATTGCTTGGTAAATTATGGTATATTATTTGATAATTTGAATTCTACTGTATAATATTTACATTGTGGAGTCTAACTCACAAATTGTTGATACGGCCTGAGGGAATCATTACCGTAATATACGGGGGAGCGAAGTAATCGTGTGTGCTCACTGGGTGGAATCGTATTCGTTATTTTTACTCTAATTACATTTTCACCCACTCCCAAAAACAGGCTTCATTCGTAGCTATAGAAACTCCTTTGTGCCAAAATTCGTTTATCGCGCGAGAACCGTATTTTTCCGGGATATAAAAAAAATCTTTTCCGGGACTCAAACTATCTCTAATACCAAATTTCAGCAAAATCGGTTCAGCGGTTTGGTTATGGATATGGATCATGGATATACTTAATTTTAGAAGTATCCATGATCCATATTAGATAATATAATATTTTAGCTTAAAAGGGACGTAACTGTAAGTAAAGTTAATTTGCTCCGTATCAACAAGTTTTATCAACAGCAAGTAAGATATACATTTTATCTTATATCTTTAAACGAGCAATTCTTGTATATAAATATATTATTGGAATCTAGGAATCGGCTCCAACGATTTTCATCGTTCATAGGGGTTTCGGGAGCGATAAATCGATCTAGCTATTAATCATTTTTAGAAAATGTCATTTTATTCGTGTTTATCGAATACCGAGCAAAGCTCGGTCAAATAGCTAGTTAATATAAAACACGTGAAATTGTAATATATACCTTTTATTACATTTTTTTACGCAAACGATATTTATTTTTTATTCTCTTAACATTTTTAACACTGTCTATAGCTACGAATAGTACGGGAGCCCTAGAACATTTTTTTTTACTATCAAGCAAATTTTTTATGAGTAGCTTCATTTTGATAAGGCGAACAACATTTTTATTTGTAAAAAATCTCGAAAGTGGTAGCTAATAAAGATAGAAAGGATTTCATACTTTGAATCCGTTATAGGGTTCTGTAATCAACAAAACTTGGTTGACTACTGAACCCTAAAACGGGACCCTAACAAGATGATTTTTTGTATATTGATAGGTTAGTTTAAGAGTAATATTATCCTACAAAAAGAACAATCGATATTTTAGGACCATCAAATTAAAAAAATGAAATCCTTTCTACTCTGTTAGCTACAACTTTCGAGATTTTTCGCGAATAAAAGTTGTTCGTCTTATCAAAATGAAGCTTCTCACAAAAAATATGCTTGATAGTAATCAAAAAAGAATTTGTTTTAGGGCTCCCGTACTAGAAAATCAGTGTTACGAACATAATACCTACCAAAGAATATGAGATTTGTATTACTGTACAAACCTCATATTCGTTGACTTTACTAAGTGTTGTGACTTGTGTGAATATAAGCTCCAGACCCTAGCTAAAACTTTTTCGTTGCGTAGATATCAAAAACGTGCCCACTTATTCTCGCATTTCTCATAACACATAATATCAATCTTGGGAATTATTAAATAATTCACAATATTATGTTATTTTTGTACAGTTTATTAGAAATTTTCATTTTTTTTAAATCGTTATTTTTCCTATTTGGCCCCTTATTTTTCAAAATATTATTAAGATCAGATACTAGGGCTAGAGAAATGAAAAACAAGTATTTGTAAAATCTATTGCTGTCTCCCTAACCTCTATAGCCTCCTCCCGCAAAGCGCGATAGAGACAAGAAGACGCGAAAGAACAGAAAATCAACGATTCGTTGTCCCCTGATTTCTTCTCCAAAACTTAACCGATTAAGTACTTTTTTCATTTAAAATTAAAACAAGACTTGAGCTGAGATCCTTTTTTTTTTTTTGGAAAATTTTTGCCAAATTTGTTTTCTGGATGTTAGAACACAGCGGAAAATCTGGTCATTTTTTGGGTTTATGAATGTTCATATCTTTTTTTATAATAATTAAATTATGAAAAGAAAGAAAACATACGGACATGCTAGTGGCTATAGATATTCAGAAAAAAAAAACTTTTCCTACCGGCATTATCCAGGGAGGAAAAGGACAACGTTTGTATGAAAAAACGGCCCCAGTTTAGAGTCACCGATTTGAATAAAATATTAAAGAGTTTCTTAAAAGATTGCTGTGATTGTAGCTGACCAAGTAGAATAAGAAAAAAAACCTCATTACAGACATTCAAGTGAATTAATGTTTTTAAACAAGAGAGAAAAGACAGACGGAGCATTGTGATCTCGAGGTGTAGCGACCAAACCGCTCGTTCGCGCGGACGCATATAGATTATATAGGTAAATCCAGCCTAAGCAATAATGCTTGTTTTTGACTAGTATTTGGAAACGTTACAAGGCATAGATATAATTTAGCAATGAAATAAACATAAGCTAGTCTGTGGTAAGACATTACATTTGTAATCCCAAGATTACCGTCAGCTGTGAATGTCGTTTCCCAAATCACCCAATAAACAATATTGATAGCTCAATGGACGCACAAATGTATGTTTAGGGGTAAAAAGTTGCTATAATATTCGGAAATTCCCGTAGATGTGTCTTTGTCATTTCTGCTATTTAATCCAATACCTACGTTTTTCGCTCGAACTTGATTCAGCCCTGAATATTAAGCTGAAGTCGGAGTAGAGGGCACTACTAGCACATACAGGTGATAATCAGCTTTGTCCACATTGTGCCTTTTTCTGTTCATCAAGGGCATGCCTTATAGCGCTATCAACGTCAAACGTGAGGCATGCCCGTAACGCGCGTTGAAATCGTAGCGCGCGCTGTGACACTTTTCTTTCAACGCGGGTGGATTTTGACGCGCGTCACGGGCATGCCACACGTTCACTTTTGACAGCGCTATAAGGCATGCCCTTGTTGAACAGAAAAAAGGCACAATGTGGACAAAGCTGATCCGACATGTTGCATACACGTTTAACGTTGTTAGTGGCGGCCGCAAAGGAAGATCTTCCGACCGAGCGAGATAGCATGCTCGGTCAGGCCGAAGCCCACTGACGTCATTTCAGACGTTGTATATATCTTGTCGTTCTCCGAAACTTCGATAGCGCGATGTAGGCTTGTTAGGCGAATTGTGGGTACCGCCACATCACTCCCCCCCGAAGACCTGTGGTATTCTTCAATGCGCTTGTGTTGTCAGGTGTGGGCCGAAGCTACGCGTGCAATGACCAGGAGAGGTTCCCGTGCTCTGCTTGTTGACCGGTCGTTGTAGCCTATGGCTGCCCTGTTCAAGCCGGACACGGGTTCGACCGGCGCGGACGCCCAACGCGGCTTATGGTCGAGGCGACCCGGTTGTGCTTGATGTCTGCTGACTTGGTGCGGAGGGGTGGGGAGTGTTGATGATGATTGATGTCCAGAAGAATGCGTGTTCTTGTCGGTGGTCACCAATTTAACGTTGTTAGTGGCGGCCGAAAAGGAAGATCTTCCGACCGAGCGAGATAGCATGCTCGGTCAGGCCGAAGCCCCTGACGTCATTTCAGACGTTGTATATATCTTGTCGTTCTCCGAAACTTCGATAGCGCGATGTAGGCTTGTTAGGCGAATTGTGGGTACCGCCACACACGTATCAGAATATTGACAGAAACGTCAAATGTCGAGTTCCCTATCGGATGCATAAACTTAAGATGCAAAGTATATCGGTCGCATCCGACCATATACCTATATTATAAGTCTATGGTCGGATGCGACCGTGAAAATCAAAGATTTCCAAGAATCCGCAATCGAGGTATTTGCTGTCTATACTGGTGCTGCTTCTAGCGTTTAAACATTGCCGTAATATAACCTAGCAAAACTTTAAAAAGCGTACCTATATAAAACATTTTAAGGCGATATCGCTTTTCAACTTAAATTTCATAGCTGTTTTATGGTGTGTGGACGGTGATATGAAACATGGCTGACATAATTCGCGCTAACTGCTCTCAAATGGTTATATTTTGCAGAGTGTTTTGTAGACACTTCGTCTAGAATTCTTACAAACAATATTGTTCATATAATATGCTTTAGATGTTAGGAAGTCAATGTTACAAAGATTTAAACATTTAAATTAAAATACGAATTATAAATATAACTGGATGACGTAAGCAAAATATCTTTGTCACGGGGGGAACCGTACATTTTTCCGGCATAAAAAGTAACCTATGTCCTGTCTCGGGGACCGGGACTCAAAGTATCTCCATATCAAATTACAACAAAATCGGTTCAGCGGATTGATGTGAAGAGGTAACAGACAGACAGACATACAAATATTTATATTTGTATGGACTGTTTCTGCACATTTATTAAGTATTGAGTAGGCACTGTTAAAGCCAGACTACTTAACTTAACCCTCCAATGTACTCCGATTTTACCTCCATGAGGTAGGCTTCGACAGGTTGATCCGAATAATCCAACGCAATACAAATTATATTAGACAATGTACGATTGGCCATGAATCATGAATCCAAAATGGAACACGAAAATTTTATTAGGGGACATATTAATATTGTGTAGGTTTAATTAGTTTTTATTGTTATTATTCATATATTTATTAAATCATTGGTTTTAAATGCTGTTTCAGTTAAGTTTTTATAATTGTATAAATGTTTTATTTGGTGAATAAATAAATAAAAAAAAATTAAATCATTAAATGATTTAATATATTAATCATTAAATGATATAAAATTTTTGCGATAGAAAAAGTATTTCTACATTTTAGCAATACCTAGATACCAAACGGAAAAGTTACAAAAAATATTTATTTTACGTTTGAGTTCTCTGAAAAAACACTTTTGGGATTCCGAAAAGCCAATTACTTGGAACTGCTCTGGTTGTTTCAAAGAAACTGTATTTACTAAAAATACTCTTGGAGGAGGAGATAATAAAACAATGAATACCCAAACGAGGGGATTCATATTTTTTAACCGACTTCCAAAAGGAGGTTATATAATATGTTCTGTGTGGATTTTTTTATCTCCTCTATTTATCAACATTAAAAAGAACCAGTTTAATATGCTAGGTTTTTCACTAAAAGCCAATAACCAAAGAAAAATCACAAAAAAACCCTAACGTTTTTCCTTCAACTTTTGTTCTTCTATGTTTTATTCCTACACTACAATCATAGATACATTGTTATAATTTTTGATTATAACATAATGTCTATTATATGATTGTAGTCTACGTTTTTAGTCATCAAATGCGAGTTGCGACCTTTTATAATAATTATGTTCAGAGGATATTTACATGGCATATACAGTGTGTTTGTGTCAACACCGTTATCCTTGAAACCATCAAATGAGCCCGTCAAAATGAACAACTTTTTCCATGAGAACAATGCTGGGAACTCAAAAAAAATACCGTCTTCATACCCAAGTAACGCCACCCGGAACCTAAGAGTTAGTTTTAAAAAGGATATTAATCCAAACAGTAAAATATATGAGGACCACCCAGAAACAATAATGACACCTTGGACAGTAAACCGAGAGCTGCTTATGAACAATAAGTCAGTATAAACCATAAGCAGCAACAAAGGACCATTATGGACAGAAAGAAAACACGGATTCACGGAAATCATCGCTACCGCGCCACCTGTAGCTTCACTAGTTAAGAACTTAAGATATTAATATTGTTAATATAATTTCTGTACTAAATTTGTAATCGTTTAAATAAAGTTTTTTTCTATTAAAGTAGTAGTTTCAAGTATTTTGACTGGCGCCCAACGTGGGGCCCAGCAACGTTTAAATACGGAGTCTCTTAAGACATTGTGCTGAGTACCACAAAATAAATTTGTCAAAATCGAGAAAGAATGAAGATTGCGACTTGCGTTACGTCAAACCCAGCCGACAGATCACAATTAACATTGAATTGACATATTCGACCAAACAACGTTGGTCTATCAACTGTATAGGAATCAATTTCCTCGATGGTACGAGTACATATTATCACTAAGTTTTTAAATCAAGTGGCTTAAGCGTGAAGAGGTAATAGACAGGCACACTATATCATTTATAATATTATTAATATGGGTTGGCATTCTCAAGTTATATTGCCTTTAATAGCTACTTTATATTGCAGTCAAGAGTTGCGAGAAAGCTCGTCTTGACTGCTAATGCCGCACAATTCTCTCTGAGTGTGAATTTAAGTCTTACAATAAATTCAATTTAACCTAAGCATATTATGTGTGTGAGGAAAATAAAATTTTAAATCTTACAATTTTCTGTATCACGTCCGAGAAATTTACAATAATTATTATTATTGCTATAATTGTAGAGTACCTTTATTCGACTACTGAAGAAAACGTAATTTAGATAAAGTTTACAGGGGAAAATAATGAAATAGAAAAAGAAATCATGAAGCTTTTCTCGACAGCAGTAAACACCGTATGCTTACCGGTGTCGATAAAAGTGTGGCAAAAATTAAAAAAATTATTTCGTTAAAAATCTTTTGTACTTAGTTCTTCAAACTTAGTAGTTTTGTATAAGCAGCATGTCTGAAAAGGGTTGTAAAGTGTTCCCAGTCATGTTGGCTAACGTCCAGAGTCCGAACTAACAAGTCTTTATACAAACTCACCCATCCAGAGCCACTCACATAAAAAGCACAATGGATGAAAAGGAGATTCATCAAATGGTCTTTGTTCAAGTTTAGAAGCAACTTACAACGAAATCAAAGAGGTTTTCTTTTATGTGTAACGTCATTGTACAAAGTTTTTGATCCTTAGAGGCTGTTTAACAATTTTCTGATCCGATGATCCAGTAATCCAATGAAGTGATGAAGTGTAAACGGGTACCGGAATGCACTGAATTGCATTCCAAACTCCAGTGCTCGTTTTCACTATTCCGTTACAATCCAGTGCTGGATTGGATCACTGGAGTGGAATAATGTGAATTGTGAACCCGCTATATGTGTCGAAGTTACATTTATCTGTTTTACAAAAGAAACTGTCAAATACGCAATATAGCTTCGGCAATAAATGTCGTCATTTATTCATGTAGCTTTGCAACTTGCAGTTTCTTCGACATAGGGTGTTAAGCCACATTAAAGAGTTATAATTATTATGCAATGTTATAAGTTATGCTTATGACTTAAGCTATAACAATAAACAAATAGACAGACCATGAAACAGTACGGCGCACGAGGCCGCAAGAAAAGCTTATATTTTAATATCCGAGAGTAATTATTATTATTCTATGCCGCGCCGCCGTGCAGACTGATGTCTGATTGATGAATGTATAAAAGATATTCGCTTCAAAATATTGTGAATTATTTCAAAGGGGTTTATGTATATTAACTGATTGGAAATTTCCAGATTATTTTTTCACAACGTATATTTTATTTTACAAAATATGGATAACATGATTCAAGTAAAATATTCCTCATGTTGGGTGGGTCAGTGTTTGTCATGGAAGAAGTGGTACACATCATTGGCCGTACTTGCGATGTTTAGTCCTTGCTGAAAAATACAATAACATTATCTATCTAGTCTATGTAAATAAAAATAAAACTCGAGAAAAACCGATTTTCCAAATTATAGTTTTGTAATATTCTTGTTAGTCCAGGGAAGGTTGAAAATTTAGTTTCTTACAGAATATTATTACCTCGATCGTGGTAATCGCAGACACAATTGATTTTTCAATTGTTATGCGGCAACCGGGTGCCGCTTGGGGATTTATGGGTTATAATCGATTTCAAACCTTCTATAGTTCATGCCAGTTTCACTGTCATATTGTTAAACATAGATACAGTTATTTATAGTACACAGTTGTCAAAAAATGGTAAGGGTATGAAACCTTGGAAGTTGGAGGATTAGGGTGGGTTTCCACTGACGCGGAGCGGGGCGGAGAGGAGCAGGGAGCTTAGCTGCGGTGCCCAATTGACCAATCACCATGCTCGAAATCTCCGCTCCGCTTCAACGGAAAAGCACGATTGGTCAATTCGGGCACCGCTAAGCTACTCTCCGCCGCGCTCCGCGTCAGTGGAAACCCGGCCTTATACTAGGGACGAGTACTTAGTACTTTAGGTATCTCTCGATCCTTTTGTTTTTATTACTTTGAAACCCCCAACATACTGATAACCCTTGAGATTCTTGAGAATAAACAGGAGATGTGAAATATTAATTTTACAATTTTTATTAACCGATATCAAAAAATGAGGTTATCAACTCGACCCGTAGGTAAAGTGCGACAATCTGTGGCGACAAAGCTTTAAATGAACGTGGGCAGAGGCGCTGCTGTTAAATGAGAACTGTCAATAACCGGCCAAGTGCGAATCGGACACGCGCCCGAAGGGTTCCGTACCATTATAGAGCAAAATAAGGCCAAAAATTGTTTTTTTTTTTTGTATGGGAGCCCCCCTTAATTTTTCATTTTGTTTTATTATTATTATTAAATATTAAAGTACATATATAAGTAACGACTTTGAGAAAAATTTAAGTACCTACCTGTTGCCATTATTGATATAGAGCAAAAAAGGCCAAAAAAATCACGTTTGTTGTATGGGATCCCCCCTTAAATATTTATTTTATTTTATTTTATTTTTAGTATTTGTTGTTATAACGGCAACAGATATACATAATCTGTGAAAATTTCAACTGTCTAGATATTACCGTTCTTGAGTTACAGCCTGGAGACAGACAGACAGACGGACAGACATCGAAGTCTCAGTAATATGGTCCTGTTTCTCTACGTTTCTCCCGTTCCGTAGTCAACAAGGAACCCTTATAGTTTCGGTCTGTCCGTCCATCTGTCCGTCTGTCCGGCCGAAGCCGAAGCTTCGGTCGGACACTAATTATTTGCGAAAAACCGGCCAAGTGCGTGTCGGGCCACGCGCAATATAGGGTTCCGTAGTACCCTCTAGTTTTTGTCAATTTTTTTATGGTCAATAAACGTATATTTATAGCGTGTTTTACGAGTACACTACTAACAACATCATCTCAGTTACTTTCAAAGGAATTTGAACGAAAAGTTGCATTTATACTTCGCCGAATATATTTTTTTTAGTTGATCGACTATTACTCAATCTTCGTAGCCGTGATAGTTTTCCTTTTAAATTCAGCATATTTTCTACTCCCGTGAATTTTTTCACATTTCCAGAACGAACCGTTTAGCTGGTAGAAGGGGGGGGACACTGAACTCTAACGATTTTTTCCACTTTAAAACTTAATATTTCACAAACGAATCCCTAAATCGGAAAATGAGCTATGAATACTCGCAATATTTTTAAAAAACCTATTCAACGACATCCCACACGATGGAGTGGGCGCGAAAAAAAAATTTCATCCCCGCTTGATGTGTAGGGGAGGTACCCTAAAAAAATTTTTTTTTTACGATTTCATGTACCATTTTGTTCCCATCATTAATATGTGTATTCATACCAAATTACAGCTTTGTAGGTCCTATAGTCTGAGTAAAACTGCGGACAGACAGACGGACAGACATCGAAGTCTCAGTAATAGGGTCCCGTTTTTACCGTTTGGGTACGGAACCCTAAAAAGAATTACTGGAATCAGAATGGTAGTTCCAGAGATATGCGAATACAAACATAAAAACATACATACATTCATACACTTGTAATTTGGCACATTTGTTCAGACGCTGAAATAGATTACAGACTAATGTATACGAAAATTGGGCAGTTCTGGAAATATTACATACATACGCGTCGAATTGATAACCTCCTTTTTTTGAAGTCGGTTAAAAATTAATTACTGAGAGTCGAGCGAAGGTTGTGGCGATTGCCGATTAATCGGCTTCGGCTTCGGCCAAAAATAGACCTTCGGTCGGACACTACAAATAATATATTACCCTTTGCGTACGGAACCCTAAAAATTGCGTTTTTGTATGACGGCAGCGTTAGTTCCTTTTTTCTCTGTGTTATATATTTTTTAAGAACTGCCCTGTTTTCGTGCATGTTAATTTATATAAGCGTCTGAACAAATGTGCCAAGTTTCAAGTGTATATCTATATATTATTTATGTTTGTGTTCGCATGTCTTCGATCATTGTACTTCAAGGGATGGCAAAGGAAAAAACTAAATTAAGTAAGTATAAAATTTCCCTGTACTTACTAAGGAATCCTAAAACATACTTAATATTCAAACTTGATAACCACGAAACACATCACCAAAGAATAAAAATAGAACAATAACAATTTTTAGACTTACTATAACTTTAGCTCCTTTCTTGATGAGTCCCAGTTTTCCAGGTCGGGCTTGGCTTAACGTCATAAAAGACAACAAGCTCAAAACGAATAAGAATAAGTTAACAAATTTCATTTTGCCGGTTGTTTCTTGAACTCAAAGGTGAGTATAATATTAGTATAATAGAGGACAAGTCCTTTTATATTAAGAGTTATCGCGCGGGGAGATACCTTGTGTGAAACACACTTCATGCAATGGCCTATGTAAATATTAGTGTTACAATATTGCAAAAAAAAATGTTGTCTTAGCGATTCATTTGCTTGCTGTTATCAGTGCAGATACTCGTAATGAACATACGTCAGCTAGCATCGAAACGAGGCGAGAGACAGTGATCTACAATCGTTCAAATAAAATAGTACTTTATGAAGGCTTTAGGGTTTCATTTTGCTCTACCGATTACCTCACTACAATGCGACTGAACCGATTTTAATGAAATTTGATATGATTTGATACTTTGAGTCCCAGGAAAGGACATAGGATAGTTTTTATCCAGGCTCCTGACGGCGGGTAGGACGAATTGGACCTCCACCCCATTTCGACAGCTGGAACAGTCTCTCAGTGAATCACCTGTCATGGCCATGCCATCAGATGCCATGATCAAGGTGCATAGCTTTTCGAAGCAATACCAGGTTTTTATACCTTCCAGGGAGGACTGGGAAGGAAAAATCTCAATCTATGTCCGCCCTAGTGACATAGTTTGGTTCACGGATGGATCAAGGAAAGACAACCGTGCGGGAGACGGATTCTACGGAGGCAGGCCACCGAAAGGCAAATACGCCTGTTGGGGGGAGTTTGCGACCGTGTTTCAGGCTGAAGTCTTCGCTATCCTCGGTTGTTCACTAGAAAGCCTGGAGATGGCCCTACTCGTAGTTAATAAAAACGTGTTTATCTTCTCCGACAGTCAAGCTGCACTTAAAGCACTGACTGCCGCAGAAGTCTCGTCCAAATTAGTTCTGGAATGCATTGAGACGTTAAACATGCTGGGAAGGAACAACAACACCCGCCTAGTATGGGTCCCGGGCCACAGTAACGTCCCCGGCAATGAAACCGCTGACGAACTGGCTAGGCTTGGGGCCGAGAGTCTCATATATGGCCCAGAACCAGTCTGTGGTATAACTCCCAGTACCACAAAGCAAGTGCTCAAGGAATGGGGTCACAGACTATGCAGGAAGCAATGGGCTGAGACCCCTGGCCTTGAACACTCCAAGGCACTAATTCCTTGTTGAAGCCAGGAGGCTTCAACAAGAAACTATCAGAATTAGTGCTTACCCTGGGTAGGAACCAATTAAGAATCCTTACCAGAAGCCTAACTGGGCACTGCAAGCTCAACAAACACCTAAAAAGAATGGGTATTTGTAGCATAACGACTTGCAGATTCTGTGAGGAGGAGGATGAAACACCTATTCACCTTCTCCTCGACTGTCCTGCCCTACTACAGAGCAGGAACAGGCACCTTGGTCGCCACGAATACTCATCCACAGAGGAAATTCGTGGCACCAACCCCAACCATATCGTTCAATTTATGAGCAATATTGGGTTGGGGATGATTCTCTAGTGCGAAGGAGTCACAATAGATCCTCATGGGTCGCAGTGACGCCAGGGCTATAGCAACCTGCCTTCTTTAATTTGGTCCTTTCCATGTGTGATTAAAATATGTAAGCAATAGTCGCTAACGTAGGTAAGCCTTTTTTCTTTGTATTTTTCTTGGGTACCTAAGTATGTACCATAGAATTATTTGACTTTTTAATTGATTTGCCAAATATGTATAGGATTTTCACAATAGAGTCTAACTAGAAAAATAACTCATCTATTTTATAGTCTTGAATCTTGATAGTAGATATCAAACACGGTATATGCGGTATGGATCAACGAAGACAGAGGTTTCCTCTGATATTTCCTTCACCGCTCGACTGTGCCTCCGTGTGTTTATGGGGAAATCTAATGAGTCCATATCACATACCTTAATTCGAACCCTTAAAACACTAGCAGAGATTACTATTAATAATTAGATTACGAAATACCTAACAGATTCTACTAATACTACTTACATGCTACTTAAGTCACGGCTTGATTCGCCTTTGCCCAGATAAAACTTACGTTCACTTTATAAAATATATTGAGTATATTCCAGCGGAATCTTCGCTTAGGTCAAACGATAATCTCCTTCCCCATATACCCCGGGGGCTTTTAAACATATTTCAATGTTAAAGAAAAGATAACGCCTTGAATCTTGCGTAAACGAAGATTTGATAAAATATTGCAAAATAAGTGCGCTTTTATATTAATATAGAAACTAGCTTTTTCCCGCGGCTTCGCTCGCGTTAAGAAGTACTATTAATTATTAATTAGACGTGTCAAAGTCTCAGCCCGATTGGTATTAATTGATAAAGTTTCATACAAACTTTCATCCCCTTTTATCCCTTGGGGGTAGAATTGGTCCAAATCCTTTCTTAGCGGAGGCCTACGTCATAACATCTACTACCTGCATGAACTTTTAAACTTTTGCGTTGCATTATAATTGAAACTTATTATTCATGACTAATTCTAGTAGTAATGGTACTACATACCTTTTTATCGACGTTTCGACGGCGAGAAATAAGTAGGTATGTAGTTTTATGCCTTCAGCGCCCACAAGGGGGGCGTTATGGCCCACTTTGGGAAAGGCTATAGGATGTGATTCTTATAAAGATTAGTAGGTACGAGTAGAATCACTAGAAACAGAATATCAAACATTTTCCCCACCGCCGCCTTATAAGGTGGTTTGTAAGGTTAGCCTCCTGTAACAATAACCCTCCCGAGTTATTGTTACGTAGGAAGATTTAAATTAAAGAGGGCTTTTACTTACAATTTTCTCGCAAATGTACCTACTGTACATTTTGAGAACACAACATTATTTTGCATTATATGAACGTACAAACAATGTTTTATGAGGAGTGGTTTGGTTTTCTGTGTAAATTTTGCATTGATTGTTGGTTATTATAATGTTTTACTAGCTGTTGCCCGCGACTTCGTCCGCGTGGACTTTAGTTTATAGTTTTTCCCGTACATCGATTGAATAGTTAACGCGCAAATCATAAAAGTATATTGTGTGGGACAATATACTTCTATGATATAATAGATGTTCCGCAAGGCTTAGGAATGTCAAGGAAACCGTACATTTTTCCACAAAAAAAGAAACCTGGGTCCTTTCACGTGGTCTATTCTTTATGTGTGCCAAATTACATAAAAATTGCTCCAGTAGTTTCTTAAGATCTCCGTTTTTTCCACATTTTCCTCTTTTTTTCGCTTCTATTAGTTGTGGCGTAATAAAATATAGCCTATAGCCTTTGTCGACAAATGGGCTATCTAACACTGAAAGAATTTTTCAAATCCGACCAGTAGTTCCTGAGATTAGCGCGTTCAAATAAGCCCTTTCAAATAATTTAGCCCGTTTTTTAACATTTTTCTCTATTTCTTCGCTTCTATTAGTCTTAGCGTGATAAAATATAGCCTATAGCCTTCCTCGATAAATGGGCTATCTAACATTGAAAGAATTTTTCTAATTTGACCAGCAGTTCCTGAGATTAGCGCGTTCAAATAAGCCCTTTCAAATATATTCCAACGGGAACGGGAAAATACGGAACGCCGTATTTTTCCACATTTTCCTCTATATCTTAGCTTCTATTAGTTTTAGCGTGATAAAATATAGCCTATAGCCTTCCTCTACAAAGGGGCTATCTCACACTGAAAGATTTTTTTAAATCGGATCAGTAGTTCCTGAGATTAGCGCGTTCAAACAAACAAACAAACTTCCGCTTTATAATATTAGTATAGATTATAGTATAGATGAGGAGTGGTTTGGTTGTCTGTGTAAATTTTGCATTGAGTGTTGGTTATTATTGGAAATAGGTAATAAATAAGTATGCTGACTATAGCCTGGGCCCTCTCTCCCTAAATTAGCAGGTCGATTGTCTGTCAGTGCGAATATCGACGTAAATTACATTAAAATAACATTCATAACAGCGCGCCTTGTACGGTGGCGGTTACGACGCTCGCCGCGTCCATGATAGAGCGAAATAGGAGAAAAAACCTTTTTAAGGCTTAATTTATAATACATATTTCAAAAAAGTAAAAAAAAAAACAAATTATTTACTTATGTATTGCAAATTAGTAGATATTTTTTATATATTCTTTTGATAAATAATGAAGGAGTAAAGTGGTTTCATTCAACGATTTGGAGGTGATTTGGTTTTTCATTTCTTTATTATGTGATACCGATAGAAAAAATATGGCAAAACCAAATTACGTATCATATCATGTAGATTACTAATTATTTTTTTCAGATATAATTTCTCTGTTAATGCCGATGAAAAGTTGTTTCATCTGCACGCTTTTTTCGAAAGAGCAGCCTTAAATCGGATTTCTTTATTTATTATGTGAATTCAGGACTTCATAAAATGGAGATGATCTATTAAATTCTAACTAGATGAAGTATCAATTTTTGTCAGCAAACTATTAATACAACTACGACCATTTAAAATAATTATTGTAATGTAGTGAAACTAATTAAAACCGACTCCAAGGTAAAAACAATAAGTATATTATGAACTAAAAAGTATTAAATAATTCTTACTCTTTAACCTCTTACCTTTTAACTCTTAACTCTTTTGCCTCTTTCAGAATTCGTCTAAATCTTAACTATTTCTGTACATACTATAGTCTTCATTATTTTGAAGTCAGTACCAGCTAATTTAATCGTGAGTAATTAATCAGTCAATGTCAGAATATGTGAAACTTTTGGGACTGGTACCGACTTCAAAGTAATGAAGACTATAGTATATGTACAGAAATAGTTGAGATTTAGACGAATTCTGAAAGAGGCACTATTAAAGAGTAAGAATTATATTTTAATACTTTTTAGTTCATAATATACTTATTGTTTTTACCTCGGAAGTCGGTTTTAATTTTTTGTTAAAAATAATTATTTCACTCTTTTTAGTTATTTACCGGTAAATATATAAGCTGTCAGTTGTAGATATATAGGATTTAGGCATGATACTATCACAACTTAGGCAGTTTTCAGAAAAGTTTTTTCCTACGTACCTCATAGATCCTATGAACAAATTGCCAACTTGGTAACCGCAAAATCAAGTTTAAAATATCATTTACTTTGTAACAAGTAAACAACATTAATATTATAATTTTTAAAATCATTCGACAAACTCGAGTCTCGATCGAAAAGACTATGAAAAAGTACCAATAATAGGGTCATAACACATAACGATGCATGATGATGGTGATGGTAGTGATAATTATGATGATGATGATGATGAATGTAATTTGCATAGTAGCATATGCTTTCAGTTCTTAAAATATCGCCGAAAGTCCCAAAGTTCTCTTAGTATCTTCGGAACCATAACATGCCTTGGTGTAAAATCTTACTTTTTGGTAGCATACGCCTAAGATCCTTCACATAAAACCAAAATCACTATAAGTTTTCATATAAATTTTGAGGAGTTCCCTCGATTACTCATGGATTCCATCATCAGGTCACCACTTTTGTGAACATGGTACCAAATTGGAGTTGAACCCTATATAACAAAAGAAAAATTTTGAAAATCGGTTCACAAACAGCGGAGTAATCGTTGAACATACACAAATGAAAATAAAAAATAAAAAAATATCCACAGTCGAACATATAACCTCCTTTTTTTTGGAAGTCGGTTAAAAAGTGAAAGCCAACTCCGTTGCGCCAAAATTCGTAAATCGCGTAGGAACCGTACATTTTCCGGGTAAAAAGGTATCATTTTATAATAATGTCCTTTCACGGGACTCAAAGTATGTCTGTCTGATTAACTCTTCACGCTTCAGCCTTTAACCGCTTAACCGATTTTATTTTATTATTATTATTTTTTTTTTATTTAACTCAGACATCTTGGCCCGATGAAATTTGGTACACAGGTACTTTGAGTCCCGGGAAAGGACATATCACACAGGATAGTTTTTATCCCGGAAAAATATACGGTTCCCGCTAAACTAATTTCGACGCAACGGAGTTGCATGCGTCATACGAGTATTCTAGTTTTTAATATATTTTAATTGCATCGCAATCGTAAAATACATTGATACTAATTCTAAATATTTACGGATTAAAATTCAGAAGGTGTGCAAGCTACGTGCAACTTAACTATTCACGTTGGATTTTACGGCGTACATTTTGTTAAGGTAAAACGATATTACAATAATTGAATTTAATACTTGCTTATTAAAATATATTAATGCTTGTTTTTATCTAATGCTGATGGGTGCCTCCGGAATCATGATTGAAACATTTTGGCATACTTAAATATATTTATTCCTGTATTTGTTTTCGCTGAATTCTAGAAGAAATAAAATTTTGAAAGGATTGTCTTTAATGCACTTTTTTTAGTGGTAAATGGATTTAAATCAAAATTTTAAGCTGACCCTAACCTTGGTAAGGAACGTAACTAACTTACAAAAAATGTTTGAATGCTTATAATTACTTGTGGTCAAAGTTCTAGTGAAAATAAAAACACGAAATTTCACTAATCCTCGTTGTATGCGGCCTTAAGGCTTGGCGCTTGCTGTCAGATGTCTATAATTTGCATTAATATTCTGAGATATTCTGGATTAAAACTTATCATATATTATTGTGCTAAAATATGGCTTTCCCATGGCTTTCTCTGGCTAAAAAGAGAGAGATGACAATATGAATTATGATATAACTACATCGAATACTGAACATGATGTTTTTTTTAGGGTTCCGTACCCAAAGGGTAAAACCGGAACCCTATTACTAAGACTTCGTTGTCTGTCCGTCCGTCTGTCTGTCTGTCTGTCTGTCTGTCTGTCCGTCTGTCTCCAGGCTGTAACTCGATAACGGTAATAGCTAGAGAGTTGAAATTTTCACAGATTATGTATTTCTATTTCCGCTATAACAACAAATACTAAAAACAAAATAAATTGAATATTTAAGGGGGGCTCCCATACAACAAACGTGATTTTTCAAACATTATTTGCTCGGTGTCAATGATGACAATAGGTAGGCACTTGAAATTTTCACAAAGGCCTCACCTATATGTAAACTTTAATAATTAATAATAATATTTAAATAAAATAAAAAATAAGGGGGGCTCCCATACAAAAAACACAATTTTTGGCCTATTTTTGCTCGATAACGGTACGGAACCCTCCGTGCGCGAGCCCGACTCGCACTTGGTCGATTATTTAACCCTACACTGATTGGTGCAAGTGGGCCTAATTTTCTTTTCAGTAAGAACATTAAAAATCATTTCCATATTTTTTTTTATTTAATTTAAGTACTTACCTAACATTTTCATATTCACCGAGAGATTATTTTTATAAATTACTTAAAAGTTTTCTCGATGAATATGAAATTTTCTCTAACTCGGCGTTAAATTCAATTTGGAAGTTTGTAACAATTGCGTGCAAACACCAAGCGTCTACTCGTAATTTAAATTTTGAGAGCATTTTTACATAAGAAACATTGGGAATTAAGAACTTTACTAAACGTGGAATAAACTATTCAAGACAGGACAACTAGAACGCCGCGCCGCCGCAGCAACAAAAGTATAGATCTGTTACGCTCAAAGACCGAAATCGCTCAGTGAGCGAAAAAATAGCTCACAACGCGTTGTGGTCACAGTGAAACAGCCACGACGCGAAATTCGCGTCGTGGCTCTAATGAAAACGGCCACGACGCGTTCTGGCAATCACAAAAAGACCATAACGCGAAATTCGTGTCGTGGCTGATAGGCTATTCATTTTTCTTGATTTGTTCTTGATTGATTAATCGTCTATAGGTATGGAAGATTATACCTATTTGAATTACCACGCGAACTACAATTTTTTTTTCTTTTACTAAATCACTGCATTACGTGTTTATCATTATTATTTATAAAATATCCATAGTTCCATACTATTCCTACTTCAAATAGGTATAATCTTCCATACCTATAGACGATTAATCAATCAAGAACAAATCAAGAAAAACGAATAGCCTATCAGCCACGACACGAATTTCGCGTTATGGTCTTTTTGTGATTGCCAGAACGCGTCGTGGCTGTTTCACCGTGACCACAACGCGTTGTGAGCTATTTTTTCGCTCACTGAGCGATTTCGGTCTTTGAGCGTAACAGATCTATAACATTGAAGAAAATAGTAGATTACGCACGCACCTAGGGCAGGAAAATAAGAAATGTCTCAGATCACATGTAATTGTTGGCCGAGGCGAAACCGAGGTCAACAAACATGTGATCTGAGGCTTTTTTATGCTCATGGTGCGTATACTATTTTGCTCAACGACGACGGAGGCGGAAAACGACAACATCGGTAAGCGCAGCGGGAAGAAAGTTGATGTTTTCCGCCCGGAGGTGAAAAGTCTTTTTTACGAGCTTAGCATGTGCGCAATAGAAATAAAAAAAATGTTTGAAACAAAAAATAGATTTTGCATCCCTTTTAAGACTTTTCCTATTCTTAAAGTGTGGTATAAAAAGCGCTGTAAAGCAAAAAATATCAAAATAGTTCAAAGAATGTATGTGAACTTAGGCGAAATGTAAATATACTAAGAACAAGTGTTTATGCTTGTAGATTAAAAACCATTTCTTTATATAGTTTTATTTAGGTATATAGCCCAAATGTTTACTCATACAAGCATGACGAAAACTATCAACGATTTTACTACAGCTCATAATAGATGACACAGTAATCTGTTCCCTATAATATCGCTAATAAAAATTCCTCACTTTATTGAAGCTATAAATGGAAGTGCTCTGTAGAATATTGTGTTGACACATATTGTAATAAAATTAGTTGGGACGCCAAAATAACATAATTTCTTCGAGCATATACCGAAAAGCTTGGTGCAGACTGATGTCGACCGATTGAGCTTATTTGTGGCTTTATAGTTTATAGCCACAAATAAGCTCAATAAGTCGTATAAAAAAGTAAATGGTATCGACTACGCCTCTCTGTGAACACAGAGTCACCCACAAGCCAATACATGTAACGAAACTACGCTTGACTATGTACCTATATGTCGAATTATAGCGGTGTTTTCTATTAGTAATGCTTAAAACACGCATACTTACATCACGTGCACAAAATTGCGTCTTCCCTTTTTTTTTCACACAAACTTTAGAAAATACTATTTTTATTACGTTACGATAATGTAGTAAATACGAAAGTGCGTCCGTTTGTATGTCTGTTACCTCTTCACTCCCAAACCGCTGAACCGATTTTGCTGAAAAATATGGAGATACTTTGAGTACTCGGGAAAGGACATAATATTGGATACTTTTAAGCTCAATAAATGTAGTTCACGCACGATACTCTCGTTTTGAAACAATCCGATTTGTGGGTATGTCTAGTACCTATAGTTGTGGGTATGTGGGTATGTCTAGAAGAAAATAAATACTTCTCAGCTGCCTTAATCAATTCCAGGAAAGTTTTAACTTGGGGTGTTGTTGTTTGTATGAAGACTGTAAAGTAATTATTGTGCGAGTAATACAATACTTGTTGTTACCAATACTTGATCGTGATTCGCGACTCATGATAGCTCAGTGTCTATTTACTTTGCTACAGTAGCGGGTGCCAAGTAGTTGCAGTGTAGCAGTTACGTACTGACTTTTTAGTAATAACTCCTCCATGGACCAGTGGTTTAGAGCATGGCTCTTGACTCGAAGATCGTGGATTATATTGCCGCATTGAAAACATGTTATTTCTAAGTTTGGTTAGGACAATGCAGGCTGATCACCTGATTGTCTGACAATATGCCCATCGGACGCATAGACCGACTTACAATCCTGCACCTGATCTCTCGCCAGTTGTGTCGGTCATCTGTCCCACTGGGTTATGAGAGTAAAGGAATAGAAAGTGCTCTTTTGTTTTGCGCACACACCTGGGCACTATAAAATTACTCCTACGTAACTGGCTTGATATCAATGAAACCGGCCGTCATCACCGAAACTTGCAACATTTCATAGCTGCTTAGTAACAATAATTGTTAGTAGTAAAACTTCCTGACTAAAACCAATATTCTAAATTCCGTAATTTGTTTTACCACCGCCCTCGCCAAAGTATCAAAGCCGTGTCAAAGCCAAAAACACAAAAAATATACAAAAGCTTAGAATGGTCTACGTACAACTTTGACGAAGATACTTTACAATCACGTAACAGTTCGATAGTTGTTACCAAAAACCACCAAGGAAATAGCAGGCCATTTAATATTATGCTACATGTGTGTGGCATAGGCGAGTGTGTGAAGAGAGTAGGACGATGTTTGATTTTTTAGGGTTCCGCACTCAAAGGATAAAAACGGGACCCTATTACTAAGACTTCGTTGTCTGTCCGTCTGTCCGTCTGCCATAGTACATATCCATATATAACCATCCATATCCATATAATAATTATTAATAATATACATGCGAAAGTGTGCCTGTCTATCTGTCTGTTACGGGTTACCTCTTAACGTCCAAACCACTGATCCGCTGGGTATGAAAATACTTTGAGTCCCAGGAGAGGACAAAGTATACTTTTTATTCCGGAATGTACGGTTTACTGTCTAGATTCTAGACTTTTATATTTATTCTAGCTTTAGTGGTTTTATATTATTCATGACTCTAGAATGAATATAAAACCACTAAGCCAGGGTAACATTGTAATCATAATTTTACTGCTGACAAAGTTAAGAGGTTATTGTGTTTCCTGATTAAAACCTTTGTTTGTCGATAATTCAAGTTAGACGAAGGCTTTTACGCGTTTAAACACGAAATAAAATACTCTCAACACCTCATTTCACTTTTGTAATGGGTTTGTTTTGGCAATACATCTTCCTTGGCAAAATTTCATCGCCATTGCGTTTAAAAGCCTATGTTTTATGTGGCCATAAAAATGCAGATGCAGATTGCTTGTCCTAGTAACTATCTGGATGTCTGTATCCTAGAAATAGGATACAGACATCCAGGAACGCTTTGGCGCGTTGACGATATTGGCGTGCAATGGCATCAATGTAACAATATAATATAATATTATCATTAAATAGAGATAATGATTCACAATTACCTACATTAAGTATTATATCGATAAACTTAACAAAAATCTTAAATTTAAAATAAACGAATTACTAACAAAACTATTTTGGTCAATATTTCAACAATCACGGCGTAGAGAACTTTATTTGACTCCATTTCATGCTCACGTGGTTGTTTTATATCCGTTTAAATTATTTCGCCTTAGAGTTTATGAGAATGATCCTTATAACATTAGCATTAAAGGTGTTGTCAGGGGCAAAATATATCTGAACGGAGTGTAGTACTAACAGAAATATTGCGTCCGCTCCGCTATTGTTGAACTTGTTTCAAATTCAAAATAGATCTAGTTTCATTGTTAGAACTAGCTGCAGTTAACTTTTTAAAACGTCAGAGAAGAAAAAATAATTCCTACAATATTATAACGGTTAACCAGAAATGTTTAAACTTACTTCAATATTTGTTACGTCGAAATTTGTTTATCGTGCAGGAACCGTCCATTTTTTTCTTTCCCGTCTTTTCTTTCTCATCTTTCCCGGTGCAGAAAGTGTCCATACCAAAGTGTTATTATCAAAATTAGTTCAGAAGTTTGAATGTAAAATGGTAATACTGCATTTACATATTCGCGTTCGCAATTCGCCTCGTCATCGACGAAGCATTCGACGAAGCATTCGTACACGAATGCTGTCGCGAACTACCGTTCACACATTCGTGGGGTGATTCATTTTGACATTCGCACACGAACATGGAGGGCGTGTTATTACTTATTGTGATAGCGACATTGAATGAAAAATATTATGAAATTTTCAATAGCGATATTTTGGGTTCAAAATGAGCTCTTCCTTTTTGTCAAATTCTAGGAATTCTAAAATTCGCCCTTCACTCCACTCCATTTTTATAACATAATAATAATAATAATACTAAATTGGTACTAATAATTAATCTGTATTGAAAACCAAAATATATTCCCTTATTATAATATTAGCCTGCCAAACTGCATACTAGTTTGTCGGCGGCGATATAATATTGTGTATTGTGTATATAGTATATGTATATTGTGTAAACTTACGTCATACTTAAGTTTACACAATGATACACGTATGTGGCATTAGTAAGAAAAAAAGAAACAACTGTAATAACTAATAACATTATTATAATAATAACATGATAACATTATAATATACAGTTAAACACTGTACTAAATAGGCTAATTTTCAGTACAGTGTACATAAGTCAAATATGTATGTTCAGCTTTGTACACGTCCTGTAGGGTCGGACGCTAGCTGTCAACTGAATGCAGGTGAATGTGTAAACAGTAAGTTCGTATTCGCTATTCGTGCCCTTTAATTCGCGTCCGAAAAACCGCTCCCAACGCGAATGCCACGAATCGCGAGGCGAAGTGCGAGGCGAATAGCGAGCGCCTTTTTACACATTCGTGTTCGTTATTCGCCTCGTGATTCGCCTCGCTATTTGTGCGAATGTATAAATGCGGTATAACAGACAGACACTATTTCACATTTTTTATATTACTTAGGTATGAATACAATGATATTATATGAAAAAAACTCAAAGCAGATATGTTACTACCGCGCGCGTTGTGAAGCCATTAAATACGGGCCAATTGACCCGTCTTTTGTATAGTCTGTCTCTATTATGTAAATGTCATTTCGTATCTTTTGTTTCACTTATCTGTCAAATTTGACAATTGAATTTAAAAATTGTTCGGAAGCAATTTAAGCCGGAAAATAGTATGAACGTAACAGATCTGTATTTAGTTGAATATCATTGTATGAATATTAAGTTATTTAAAGATGTGACTGCTATGGTATGGCAGCTCTATAATATTATTATTTCCTTCATATTATGGTAATTTAAATCCCTATCATATTTTAGGTTATAATGCTTCATACGGGAGGACAATACGGGGCCTTCCCATACAAAATCGTTAAAATATTCCTACGAGAAAGGAAATCTCCTTTTACTCGCACGAAATTATGACCACGATATGCAACTTAAAATTGAAGACGTAATCGAATAAAGTGGATAACTAACATACGAGCAATTACTCATTTTTCCCATATAACTTGAACAAACCGTAATGTAACTTTAATACAACTAATCATCTGTCTAAGTAGATACTAATATATCTGGCTATACATGAAATACACATTTTTATTACCAATCATTTCCCGGTCCTAAGGCCACCAGTTATGCAAAAAAAATGAACATTTTTAAATTGTTAAGCGCCATGTAAACGATTCATTTGTTTGTCAAATTTTACGTGTTTGTCAAACAATTTGATAGTGTAGACTACTAGACTACACTGTAGAGGTTTGTTTGAAGCGTTTGTCAAACAATCTACGATGAAAACGTGAATTTCATCAAACAAGCTAGGCAAACTTTCGTCAAATCGTTTACAGGGCGCTTTACTTTTATATCGAAAGCACAAGCTACTCGTAATGACATCATTGAAAGTTTATACAGAGATCGGTTAGATACAAATAGTGTAGCAATTTGTAACCGTTCTGAAATTTATTACCTGAGAACCCCATTACTTTGTACAGAGCTCGCCAATAAATCTCTGATTCGTTTCAACTCTCTCCGAGTCGGGAATCATATAATTTATGGCCCAATTGCACTGCAGGCTTGCTAACCATCTATATGGAAATCATCTTTAAATTTAAGCAATTGTTTCTATGTAAATATCATTGGGAAGACGAAGAAATACATTATCTACGCACCTAGGGTAGGAAAATAAGAAATGTCGGCTTCGCCTCGGCCAACAATTACATGTGATCTGAGGCTTTCTTATTACTGCACATGATGCGTAATTATTATTTTTCTCCTCGAGAAGGCGGAAAACGGCAACATCGGTAAGCGCAGCGGGAAGATAGTTGACGTTTTCCGCCCAGAGGTGTGAAATAGTATACTTTACGCACCTAGGGCAGGAAAATATGAAATGTCTCAGATCTCATGTAACTGTTGGCCGAGGTGAAGTCGAGGTCAACAAACATGTGATCTGAGACTCTTTTTTTACTGCCCCTGGTGCGTATACTATTTTTCTCATCGACGGAGGCGGAAAATGGCAACAGCGCAGCGGGAAGAAAGTTGACGTTTTCCGCCCGGAGGTGAGAAAACTTTTTTGCAACAGCGCGGGATTTTGGTAGACGTTGAGGTTAAAACCATAGTTAGATTGTACTTAGAAAACTTAATACGATGTCGCTAATAGTCGCTAATACGATGGTGGAAAAACCGTCAGCCATCCATATAAGTTATGACCAATATACCCCTACTTCGCGCTCAATGTATCCTAGGGCGTCGCGTAGACGACATTTCCACCTGCAAACATTCAGCTGACGGCGATTTTCGTTTGAATTAACCATAAAATTATCTCACATAGGAATTTTAAGTAATTAATTCGATAGTCAATACTTGTGAAGAAGAATTATATACATTTTACTTTAAAAGCGCCATATTCTGTTGTTATATACTAAAACTAAAACGACACCTACCGAACCTAAACGTGTATAATCTAGATATGAACCTTTATTGGGTGCGAATTGGGATCGTTTTAATGTCAATTCAACACGATTCCCAACATCAACTTTGAGATGCTCTCAATTTTTATTCCACCCATTATGAAGTTGCTGACGATCAAAGCTGTTATGTATTAGTGGATTACTATTATTGTAACGATTTTCGCTCGGTATGAAATTACTTTTTGAACTGAGCTCGACCTCCCCTACTATAATGCCTGCGGGGGTAAAATGGTCACATTTGCATTTTGCGATTTTAGAAAAATTAATTATATTATGATTCATATCATGATTCTTCAAAGCGACCATTTTAGCCCCACTGTAATATGTCATAGTTTTAAGTTCGTAGTGACGTTAACGGGCTCGTGTCGATTGGTGCAAAAAAATTATAAAAAAATACAACCGTGGTACGTCAAAAGCCGTTTATAATATCTACACAGGTGATGAATCTTGGATCTATGCATATGACCCCGAAACTAAACAACAGTCAACGGTGTGGGTGTTCCAAGATGAGCCGAAACCAACAAAAGTTACTCGTGCAAAAAGTACTTTGAAGCAAATGGTCGCCTGTTTTTTTTTTTTGAATTAATGGACATGTGGCTACAGTGCCATTAGAGAATCGTAAAACGGTTAATTCTGAATGGTATACGACCATTTGTTTACCAGAAGTCTTTGAAGAAATAAGAAAGGACAACCGACAACGCAGAATCATATTACATCACGACAATGCTAGCTGTCACACCTCAGCTGAAACAACTCAGTTTTTGGAGGGTCAAAAGATCGAATTGACTGGTCATCCGCCGTACAGCCCTGATTTGCCACCTAACGATTTCTTTTTATTTCCATACGCGAAGAACAAATTACGTGGTCAACGTTTTTCGAGCCGCGAAGAGGCTGTTGATGCGTTCAAAATGCACGTTTTGGAGATACCTCAATCAGAATGGAAAAAGTGCTATGAAAATTGGTTCCAGCGTATGCAAAAGTGTGTCGATCATCGCGGCGAATATTTTGAAAAGCAATAAAACCATATTAAATGATATATGTTTGTTTCTTTTTTAATTCCGGATACATAAATAGCAGCCATCGTACACATCAATTCGAGGTGTTTTTTTTTTCATCCAACGAAATGTATTCATAGAATACAAATGAACATTTCGTTCAAATTCCTTTAAATTGTTAGTAGTGTAAAACGCGTTATAATTGTGCATTCATCGACCATACAAAAATTATCAAAAACTAGCGATACTACGAAACCCTATATTGCACGTGGCACGACACGCACTTGGCCGGCCTTTTAGAATTCGCCTTAACCTAGACTACATAGCGATTAGCGGCACCTGGTGGCAAATAGAATATCAAACACTCTCAATGAAATAATATGTCAAATTCATACAAAATGTAGTAAGTAGTATAAAATGTATGAGTAAGTATTATGCACACATGATACATTAAAGTTTAAACTATATTTAAATACTTACTATAAATCAAAATAATATTATTACGATTAACGATAGCCATACACATTTATTTCAATCGGTACTCGGTTTATTTCAATCGGTAGGTTTAGAAAAAATTAATAAACATGCGTATTTCCAAGTTTTTGTGTTTAGGGCTTCGGTCCCGGGGAGTCCAGGGGCTGGTCGAGGGCGAAGGCCGAGATGAGGGCGAGGGCCTCCGCGGGCTTGTCCTTCGGCACTATGTGGCCGGCGCCCCGCACCATCACCTCCAGGAATCTACCGGCAGACTTGTAGTACCTGGATGAAAGAAAAAAATTACAGGTGTCATTGGACACCCGAATGGAACAAAGTTCTCGGAGAAATCCGTATAATACTCAAAAAAATTTTTTTTAATAAAACGCCATCTATTGATTAGACACCATGAATATTACTCTAAAAAAACGCCATCTAGTTGACGCACAGGAGTACTATCAACGCCTTCTGCCCCTAACATGCAGGTACTAGTAAAAAAGTGTGGTTACTTATTTTTCCGGCTAGCCCCCTTTCGCAACGCGCGAAAAGGAACTTCGTTCCAATTGCATCAACGTGCCGCGGGGCGGTTGGTGGCGTAATACACCACCCCCTCTGTCGCAATATAAATAAGTTGTATACTTAATATGTGTCTGTGGTCTAAACTAAACTGGCGTCCCGGAGGGGGCGGTGGCTTATTCCGCCAGGAAGTATTATACTATTGGATCCGACCGTAAAATCCTGCATGAATCGTTTTTTTCGATCAAATATATTTTAAAATAATCTTTAGAACGTACAGAATGGATTTACGTTGGGTTGCTTTGTCAAAAGTAGCCACTAGTACCTCTGATGAAGTTTAATGTTCATGAGATAAATGCATAAATTTGCATGTATCTTTTGTTTCAATAAATTTTATATAATTTAAAAGAAAATGACGAGACAAAATAAGGTATAAATGGTTGCCAGCTCTAAGTCGGCCGCAACCTAGGTTTGCCAGCCCGTAAACAGACATAGTTCTTTGTCAAAATTGAAGCATCGATTTTTTTTTATAATTTTGATACAAAATTAAAGTTTTATGCATTTTGTACATGAATATCCATGGTTGCCAGTTGCACGATAGCCGCAAACTGGGGTTGCTATCACTTTTGTATATGACAAAATGTTCAGGCCTACAATTATTATGCCTGGCAGGATTTGAGGACGTCGAGAACCCGCAAGATTGCTATTTTTATTTAACAGGCGTTTTTATTTTTATGCGTAGCGTCCTGTCATTCCTCAATGTCATTGCTTCTTAGTTCTTACTTTTCTACTTCTTACTTTTCTAACAAGGCAACCCAGCATTTATCCATTCTATACATTCTAAAGATTATTTTTTTTATAATTTATTTGATCGAAAAAAACGATTCATGCAGGATTTTACGGTCGGATCTTAGGATATTAGGCTTATAAAATTTAAACATTTTATAGACTCCACGTGCCATGCGGGGCGGTGGCATACTATACACACCCGCCACCTCTGTCGCAATAAGTTGTATGTAATATGTGTATGGACTATGGAGTCTAAACTAAACTGGCGTCCCGGAGGGGGCGGTGGCTTATTCCACCATGAAGTAAGCGTATTAAAAATGTGTCAGGTTTTCTCCAGCCAAGAATTCTACATCGGGGTGCCTTCTTACCGCGGGGCGGTAGCGTACCCCACTGCCCCCTCGAATACCAACGGGTGTGAGCTATACGCATGTCAGGACTTACCCAGCTACTTCCACGTCAGGGTATCGCCACACGTGCCGCGGGGCGGTGGCGTACTCCGCCGACCCCTCGAACACCAGTGACTTGTAGCTGTAGACAGATGCGTGGTACGGCACTATTAAGTCCAGGTGACCACTAAAATCATAAGCAATACGGAAAGACTAAGGTTAAACTTGTCAACATTGTTCACAAGAAATAAGTATCCGAAACATGCGCAGATCTCCTAAGACTTTATGTTAAGATCGAGAAGGAAGATCATACGACCGAGCGAGATAGCATGCTCGGTCAGGGCGAAGCCCACTAACGTCATTTCAGACGTTGTTTATAATCTTGCCGTTCAGTTCTCCGAAACTTCGATAGCGCGATTATGAGGCTATTTGTGTGTACCGCTATTAGCTGAGCCTGATGCATTTATACATACTATTTATACATACATCAATTGCTATACATACATCATCTCACCTGTAAGTCATGATCCTGTAATGATTGAGCAGCTCCTCTAGCCAGGGCTTGGCGCTGTTCAGAAAGTCTAGGTAGAGTTTCGTGTGTACCACGCTGTTTAAAATGTCAAAGGTCGTGTTCCCCACGTGTATGGCCTTTCGGATGTGATGCTGCTGCAGAAACTCTACAAAGCGTGGGTTAGCTGCAAACTCTTCAGTGTTGCTCAAGAAGTTGTACCAGTTTTTTATTCCAGAAACCTGCTGCTCCATGAGAATTCCAGACAGGTACGACTGAAAAATTTGTCTCTGTAATATGCATTTTGTAGACAGTTGGAAAATTTTCATTCGGTCATTAGTGGATATTCCAAATTCAAGGCTTTAATTATGTAATTGATTAAAATTCGAATGGCTCACTATTGATTTTGATAGAATTTATACTCTAGTAAACAGGTGCCATTTTCCTCGAAACCTGATCGCATGCACCGAAAATTATGATTTTGGTCTCATTCGATTGGAATACCATCTAAAACATTCTATATATTCCAAGACGGGCTGAAAAAAAATGCAAAAGTTATAAACAATTAAGTAAACATAAAAATAAGGGTTTGGTTTTTTTTTTAATATTTCAAAAACTATTTAAGATAATCAAAATTTGAAAATAGATCCTTAAAGAGCAGGAAATTTCCTAAAAAAGTCCTAGATCCTAGAACCTTGCCAATTATCCTTATAGCTTTAATTGAGCGGCGAAAGTAACGGTGAAACCGCGTGGTTCTGGTTTTGCGTGATTTGCCGCAATCTGCTACGTGGACTAAAAAAATATTTTAAGTGATTAAATATTAATATTAAGGAATAAAAAAAATTGGGTACTAAGTAGACATATCAGTTAACAATAATCCGTTAACAAAAATAAATTATCACAATTTGTTTAATTATTATGCTTTTCTTAATTTGTTAATAGTCATCATTTTAATGTTAACATAAAAACGCTGATTATTTCTAAACAAGAAATCTAGAAAATTTTATTATTCTTTTGAGCTAATCTTAAAAGGGCTTAGAAGAGATATCCGGTGGAAAAATTCAAAAATTTTGATTTTTCACTTTTTTATTAACATTCAAAAGCATTCCAAAATTATTTATGTAAATAAAGCAATTACGGTACTTTTATATCCAATTATTGTTTTAACATAAAACGCTGATTATTTCTAAACAAGAAATCTAGAAATTATATTGTTTATTGATATGTCTACTTAGTACCCAATTTTTTTTATTTAATCAGTTAAAATATATTTTTTAGTTCGCGTGGCAGATTGCGGCAATTCACGCGAAACTCTAACTACGCGTTTTCACCGTCACTTTCGCCGCTCATTTAAAGCTATAAGGATTATTGCTAAGGTTCCAGGATCTAAGATTTTGTTTGGGAAATTCCTCTTCTTTAAGTATCTATTACCAAATTTGGATTATCTTAAATATTTTTCGAAATATAAAAAAAATCCAAACCCTTCTTTTTCTGTTTACTTAATTGTTTATAATTATTGCATTTTTTTCAGCCCCTCTTGGAATTTTGATAGAATGTTCTAGATGGTATTCCGAATCGAATGAGACCATTTTCGGTGAATGAGATCAGGTTTCGAGGAAAATGGCACTTGTTAATCAGACTATTAGGTATATTGAATTATCAATATACCTAATAGTCTGATTAACAAGTGCTAATAGTCTGATTAAGTCTAAAAATTCTAGTATATTAATACTAGAATTTTTAGATATAGTCCGCGCGGAACTAGTTGGCCGCTCTGCCGGTATGCTCACATACCTACTGGCAGGGCGGCCAACTAGTTCCGCGCGGACTATAGACATATCGTGTACTTGCTGACTGCAGACTTTCACTTACAAATAGTCCCATTTCTACGTCTCCTTCCTCCAAATACTTTCCAGTCATCTCCTCTATCTGCCTCAACTTGTCGGCTGTGGCATCGTCTACTAGTCCGAGCTCTCGCAGCAGAAAACTGCGCCTCATCAGCCTAGGCGGGTCGATGAAGCCGTTTCCAATAGACATGCCCTAAAAAGAGCTTATAATGGATTCTGGTAGTGATAAACTTTATCATTCAGTTTATTTCAATTTAATGTTATATATTCGAGAAGGAAAAATCTTTTGTTCGGACCCAATAACAACTTTACCATCGTTAATTGTTGGATTTATATCTAACCTGCAGGTTTATAGGCCTCTCAGACTGGTCAGTCTTCCGGTGCCAGTGTATCTGGATACCCAGGGATGGGATGTGTTTGCCCGCGTAGGACTCGCCCGCTATGAAGAGTGGAGCTGGCCTGAGCTCGGGGAAAACTGTCAGAAACTGTTGCAGGGCGAAGTAAAGGCTCGAACCGATCTATAAAAGGTATAATGTAACTATAAACAGAAAACTAAATAGATTGAATTTCGTCTTATGATGGAATTATATAATATCTCATCCAAAAAGTTGGGCCTAAAACGCAACATTGATTGGTTATGTTAATTGCAGGGGTTCTAACCAATGATCTTCTGAATACCTGTGTCTGGTTGGTGGCATAACCGTCATCGTTGTCGGCGAAGCTGAAGCCGGTACCAACAGGGTTGTCAATGAACAACAGCGAGTGGTTTGTCCCCCACGAATGCGGCATCTCTGTAACACTATCATCAGTACAGCAATTGAACTAAATACAGGCAATATTGGTCTTCTATTTAAGAAAACTATACATTTTGGAACGAAGTTCCTTATCGCACGTTGCGAAAGCGGGCTTGTCGGAAAAAATTGAGACCAAAAGTTGTAACGACACATTTTGCTATATTTGGTATGCGTGTGTTTCTCTGCCTGTCTCTCTCTCTCTCATAGGAAGCAACTTCGTTCCATCCGGGTGTCCTTTGATACCTCTTAAGTTTGTTTCTTTATCCGAATAAACTGAAGATAATAAACGAAACATGACATGGTAAGTTCAAGAAACAAACCTTCCAAATGCCCGCTCCCGTTAACGTAGAAAGGGCCGATTTCGACAAACAGACCATACAGGGATGAAACCCCCGGCCCTCCCTGCAACCACAGGATGAGGGGCGTCTCCCCCGCAGCCCTGCCCGGCGCCGGGAAGTACCAGAAGAACAAGTTGCTGTTGTATTTCTTGTTGACCTAAGCAAATGGAGCATCTTAAGATAGTCAGATGTTCCTGCAAAATTTTAGCCCTTGCTTTTAGCTGCTTTGGATTTTTTTTATGAAATAAGGGGGCAAACATTCAAACGGGTCACCTGATGGACAGCAACTACCGTCGCCCATGTACACTCGCAACATCAGAAGAGCTGCAGGTGCGTTGCCGGTTTAATTTGATGGAAATAGATCGTTGGCCCAGGACGCAAAAGACAAAGCCGATCTTCTGGGCAAGCTCTTTGCGTCAAACTCGACCCTGGATGACGGGGGGTAGAAACCGCCGACCACACCGCGATGCACGAGCATCATGTCGGATATTCGGTTTCATCAGCGCTCAGTGCGAAAAGCCCTCCGTTCCCTTGATATCCAAAAGTCGAGTGGGCCTGACGGAATCCCGCCTATTGTGTTGAAAAAGTGTGCTCCAGAGTTGGCTCCGGTCTTGACGCGTCTTTTTCGGCGAATTTTCGCAATTATTGATATCAATCTCACAATGGACAATAAAAAGAAAAGGGCAAAAAAATATTGCGCTGTGTTTAACTGTCTTAACACGAATTGTAAACCAAATTTAACTTTCTTTACTATTCGAAACCTCATTTGTTTACAAAAATAACTAAGTTATACAAACACTTTAAGTAGGCAATATAAGACCGGTTTCAATAATTAAGATAGGAATCTATCGAATCTAAGTACGCGTAACTAGTTACACGCGAATTTATGATAATTAAATCTACATAGTACTAAGACATTTAATTAACTACATTTTATTTAACTCGATATATCTTAGATTATATCGAGTTAAATAAAATGTAGTTTTAATTAAATATAAAGATTATAATATTATCTTTAAAAAGCGACAACCCTAATTTCTTTAGAAAAGGTACGAGTTATGAATTACTAGCGACCCGCCCCGGCCTCGCACGGGTATAAAATATATAGCCACTGAAAAAATGATTAAAATTGATAGCCTATGATCCTTTACGTGGTTTACCATTAGCTATAGTCTTCCTCAGTAAATAGGCTATCTAACACTGAAATAATTTTTCAAATCGGACCAGTAGTTCCTGAAATAAGTGCGTTCAAGTTTAGCCCTTTCAAATAATTTTTCCCGTTTTTCCACATTTTCCTCTATTTCTTCGCTCCTATTAGTCTTAGCGTGATAAAATATGTTTTATTTTTATAGCGTATAGCCTTCTTCGATAAATGGGCTATCTAACACTGAAAGAATCATCAAAATCCTTTGCGTAGTTTTAAAGATTAAAGGGAACAAAGGGACATGAGGGGAAAAAAGCGACTTTGTTTTATAATATGTCGACGCCCCCACCGAATAATCGGACAATCGAAAAAATGAAAATGTTCAGGAGAGCCAAAAAACTGATTTTTGTTAATAACTCCGTTAAAAAAAAAGCTCCAAAGACTTTTTATATCTCAAATGAAAGCTATTTTTTTTTTTGCCCATCTTGCTATTTCAATAATATTTAATTGCTTCCAAAGGTTTTTATTTAATTAAGCAAAACGCAACTTATCGTTCTGGAGTTGGTCAAGCTCTGATCATTATTGTCTATTGCATGATTATTCGGATAATTTTGCGTTTCGACTGTAATAAAATGCACATATAATATCTCATTGCAATGTTATTCGGGGAAATTGTTTAGGATAAGGATATTGGTAAACACCTATTACTTTACTATTCGGTGATTGAAAAATATTGTACACTTTATAATTATAGTCATTGTCGTTTATTTCAATGATTTTCTACTATAGGTAAAATAAAAATAATATGTATTTTTGTTTTAATACATACATTATTTGATGACATAAATGACATTCTTGCAATCGAAACAGCTCTAGGTTCGAAAAAAGTTACTCTGGAGACTTTCTCTATCATTTTTAGTACTTATAATCATTGCAGTTAATTAAAATGTTAATCATAACCCTCATCGCTAGCTGAGTTGGTGTAACAATAATCAATATCATATTATGTTCTTATAAAATGAATGACAATGACAGGAAAATGCTTTAGACAGACTTCCGAGGGCATCATAGACCTTTCTTATATGACAGTGGTTTAATCGTCGACTACTATCTACATCGTGATACAGTTCAATGCTATCAGGATCAAAACTATGTTAAAAACTTCTCAAGTTACAATACATTACAATATTCATACAACACACTATAACAGCACATCTTATAGTAGCTAGCAATCGCATTCCTAATTAAATACTGAATTGGGTCCCATTAGGACCTGCAGGACAACTTCCACGAATAATGTTTGACTGTCTGACAGCAGTTGCTTGCAGGCATGAAACTGTAACAAGTGATGTCGTGACAGTGTTAAGCACGTCTTCTTAGGAGTACTTGCGAAAGAAGAAAATATCTAAATACGATCTCGTTAATTTGTAACAGATCTCGCTGCTTATCGGTCACATTTAGTTTAATTTGTAACAAGTATTGCCCATACATCTTTGTTTGTGAGAGAACCCGCATGCTCATTACAAAAACTGCATAAGAAGACGGATCCCTACAATTATCGTAAAGCATAAAAGAAAAATATGAGCAATGTACATAATTTAACAAATGTTAGGAAAGACTTTACCACTTAATGTCTTCCAAAACGACCGCTGGTCGTTCTTGCGTCTATGACGACTTAAGAAATTCAAAAAAGCTAGCCTGGGATAGTCAGACATTCTTATTTTTTTAATGAAGAATTTCTGACTATTCCTGACTCTTGGGTCCTGTGTAAGCCTCTGCGATGACTGATCTGATGCTGGTCTTAGACTGGAGGCTGGAGGTGAGTGGACTGAGATGATCACCGCGATGTGATGGTTGTCCGACTCAGATTCTACAAGTTGTCCAAAATAAGACCCAACCAATATGCCTTTATACTCCAAAGGTGCACCGAAGGCACCCTCTATATGTTTGTGAACCACATAAGAAAGAAGAGAGAGAAGGAGAAAATTTCTGTTGTGGTATCGCTGGACACATTGCTTTCAACAATGCTTGGTGTACAGCTGGAAAGGTTCGATTAGCTGAAGTTAGGTCTCTAGGGAACCTGAGGCGGGTGATCAGCGGCTACCTGAGTGGAAGGAATGTGAAAGTGAGATTTGCAGGGGTGGAAGTGTGCAGTAAGCAGCAACGTATTTACCCAAATAATCATGCAATAGTCGTTTATCGTCAAATCGTTTTGACATATTTTTTCGCAATAGCCTATTGCCCAGTTTTTGGTGTAAAATACAATTTTAAGTATTGTTATGGAATAAACACATAATTTTTTATATCTTTTTAAATATCCATAGGAAAATTCTGAAAAAAAATCACATGATATATTTTGACTTCTAGATGCCAAAGAACGCATAACAGCATAAACCCCACAATAGCACATTGTCCGATTATTCAGTGGGGGCGTCGATGTATAGATTATGAAAGCAAGCGAAGATGTAGGCAAATATAATTGTAGGTACCTAGCACTGCGCGGTCGGAATTTGAACTTTATAGTTTCGTAGCATGAGTCATTAATTCTTTAAACGGGTTTCGCCAGTGGGAATTCTGTTGATACAACTAATGTATTATAATATTCTGTGGTTTTGTTGTATTAGGTTTCACTCCAATTTGGTACCATGTTCACAAAAGTGGTGATAACCCACCCTTAACAAAATATTGTAATAGGTTAAAAATACGTAGAATATACGCGATGGTTTACCTGCTAGGTAACTAAAATAAAAAGAGTAAAATTATTATTTTTAACCAAAAATTAAAACCACTTCCAAGGTTAAAACAATAATATCATCATTTTTTATATGAACTAAAAGGTATTAAATATTTTTTCCTATCTAATAGTGCCTTTTCCGAGTTCAGTTAATCCTCAACTACATATTTCTGAACTCAAACTTCATAATTTTGAAGTCGGTGCCAGTTCCAAAAGTTTCAAATATTCTTTCAGAGAACTGAAGATTCAGCTATATCTGGTACCGACTTCAAAATAATGAAGATTGAGTACAGAAATAGTTGAGGTTTAGCCGAACTCTGAAAAGGCACTATTTGCTAGGAAAAATTATTTAATACTTTTAGTTTATATTAAAAGGATGATTTTATTGTTTTTACCTTGGAAGTCGGTTTTAATTTTTTGTTAAAAATAAACAGAATAATATAATAGCTCACCGTCAGATAGCCCGAGTAGCTCTCCCGACCCACGAAGAGTGCTGGATCGACCTTAGCAGCGTTTCTGGCTGCCACCAGCTTGTTGGCTGATAGAATATCAGTGGTGACAGCAGCAGTGGGTCACCACAACCAGCGCAGTCGCCGGCGGTCGCGGCTGATTCGTAGCGCTTCACCAACGAGTAGTGGTACGGGACCGACCTCAGTATGGTACTGCAGAGGGCCTTGTCTATTAGACATCTAAAAAAATAGATTATCTAATAAGCTTTGTCCATACTGTGCCTTTTTTTTTTTGTTCATCAAGGGAATGCATTATAGCGCAGTCAACAGCGAACGTGAGGCATGCCCGTGACGCGCGTTGAAATCGTAGAGCTCGCTATGACACTTTTCTTTCAACCCGGGTGGATTTTTGAATATGCCAAACAAAAGTTGAATAAAAAGAAGATGACGAAAATTTAAGATGAAATTGCATAATGTGGACATAGATATTCAGTATTTTTTGGTAAAAACAATTATTGGAAAATAATAAATCATGTTTGAACTTTGAGGAATTCTCCAAAAATATCCGATAGTTAACAAATACGCCTGTTTGTCGTAAGCAATTATTATTCTAATACAACACCACCTAATTTAATCGTGAGTTAATCAGTCAATGTCATTATAATATATTAAACTTTTGGGACTGGTACCGACTTCAAAGATAGGAAGACTATAGTATGTACAGAAATAGTTGAGATTTAGACGAATTCTGAAAGAGTTATTAAAGTTTATTGTTTTTACCTTGGAAGTCGGTTTTAATTTTTTGTTTAAAATAATAATTTCACTCTTTTTAGTTATTTACCGGTAAACATATAAGCTGCCAGTTGTAAATATATAGGATTTAGGTATGAAACTATCACAACTACTATACTCCTTTTTTTCCTACATACCTCATAGATCCCATGAACAAATTGCCAACTTGGTAACCGCAACACCAAGTTTAAATCATTTACTTTGTAACAACATTGATATAATTTTCAAAATCATCCGACAAACTCGAGTCTCGATCGAAAAGCCTAAGAAAAGTACCAATAATAGGGTCATAACTCATAACGATGTATCGTGTGATGGTAGTGATAATTATGATGATGATGATGATGATGATGATGAATGTAATTTGCATAGTAACATATGCTTTCAGTTCTTAAATCATCGCCGAAAGTCCCAAACTTGTATTATGTATCTATAAGGAATCCGGAGTTCTCTTAGTATCTTCGGAACCATAACATGCCTTGGTGTAAAATCTTACTTTTTGGTAGCATATGCCTATTATTATTATTCACTTAAAACAAAAATTACTATATGTTTCCATATACATTTTGAGGAGTTCCCTCGATTACTCATGGATCCCATCATCAGGTCACCACTTTTGTGAACATGGTACCAAACTGAAGTTGAACCCTATACAACAAAAGAAAAAATTTGAAAATCGGTTCACAAACGGCGGAGTAATCGTTGAACATACACAAATAAAAATGAAGATATCCACATACGAACATAATATAACCTCCTCCTTTTTGGAAGTCGGTTAATAAAACACCAAATAAGTTAATGCGTTTTTCTACTAATTATTGTTTTATGCCGGGTTCCTTTAAAAATGCAACGTGAAAATGGGAAAACTTACTGTAAACTCAAGACTAATAATATTTTCAGCAGCATGTTGACTATTCTCAATAGGTTTGATACTATGTATCTAAATACTTATTTTTGATTTAGGTACATTTTATACCCCACTCAATTAGTTATTATTCTAATATCAACTAGAACTAATGAGTTATTAGGTACTTGTTATAAATAATGTTACTATGTTAAATCTTATTAAAACTATCAGAACATTATGAAAATATATTTAATGATCAATACTTTTATATTGATACTAGCTGTCCCGGCAAACGTTTCTTTGCCATATTAAGTATATAAAGTACTTTTTTTTAATTTGGTCGAATCGCTAACTGTCAGACAGACTAAAATTAAAATCCGAATTCGAATATTATTTAAAATTTGACACTGCGATGGCAGCCGACTGTCGGATCCAATGTAAAACATTCCAAAATCAACAACAATTAAAACAAGAAATAAATTAAAAATTAATTAAAAAAACATTGTCCAGCGGACAGAATTGTGAATCTAAACCATTCCCCTTGAACACACACAAAAAATTTCATCAAAATTGGTCCAGTCGTTTAGGAGGAGTTCAGTCACATACACACGCACACAAGAAATATATATATTAAGATTATATTAGATACATTAAGATTAATAACGAGACGTTCCGCGCGGCTTCGCCCACGTAAACTACATATTTGACAGACAAAATATGGTTCCACAAAAAATTTATTACGTACAAGTACATCCAAGCATCTCATTTCCCCGACTGTACATTTCTGCTAAACAACTCATTTCCCCGACTGTACATTTCTGCTAAACAACTCATTTCCCCGACTGTACATTTCTGCTAAACAACTCATTTCCCCGACTGTACATTTCTGCTAAACAACTCATTTCCCCGACTGTATATTTCTGCTAAACAACTCATTTCCCCGACTGTACATTTCTGCTAAACAACTCATTTCCCCGACTGTACATTTCTGCTAAACAACTCATTTCCCCGACAGTACATTTCTGCTTAGCACAATTTTCCCCGACTGTACATTTCTGCTAAACAAGTCATTTCTCCGACTGTACATTTCTGCTAAACAACTCATTTCCCCGACTGTACATTTCGTTCGAGTTCGAGTTCGACATAAAACACTACTCTCCAACCGTCTTACGCTTTTTCTATGGTTTTTCGATCAACACGAAAATCTGACGCGAGTTTCACAGTTTTTACCCATCCCACAAAAGTGCTCAACGCCGCTAAAGAAGTTTTCACTTCAAAAAACGCGATTGCCTAGCGGATGTACATAGGACTACTTGGTTAATTAATATATCGAAGAATGAAGCGAAGAAATATAATTGTATGCGTTGCGTCATCATAGTCAAGACAGCTTTGACTTGGTGTGCGCCACGTGATAGACACAACTTTATTGTTTCTCTTTAATCGTAAGACTGACTTTTCTATGTGAAACAAGATTGTCTAACTACTGCAGGCGTGTCTCCAATGTACGGTCGCACTTACAATTATCAGTTATCACTTATTATTATTTTAGAAATAAAATATGTATTTGTCGCATCTGGTCAAAAACGGAAACGGAATATGAACGGAATGGTGCGCCATCTTTATGAAACTAGTAGCGCGGGCGCGAATTATTACAATAGAGAGATTATAAGGTGGTATTATTTTGTACTATTCTCTCCTCGCCCGTCTTCCCACGCCACTGTCTTGTACCAGCTCTTTACGATGACAACCTATCGCGAAGTCACTTTATATTTAATTTGAACCAAGCAGCAAAAACAAGTACTTAGAGTTCACGAGAAAACAAAGCAATTTTACTTCAAAGAAAAGATGGAAAGTTTTTAACCTTTATGAACATTGGAAACAACTTAAAAGTTAACCTCTGTGAAGCTTTATGTATACTTCTGAGGTACTTTACTTTCGCACTTTAAGCCAAAGTAAGACTATTTTTCTTTTAAAGTGAACCAAACTTGTAGAAAACTTTTAACAGTTTTAAAGGACAAAAGACAATATATTAGGCCGACGCCACTGTAATGTATTACCTAAGTTGATAAAAGTTTACTCCAGCCACTAAACGATAATTCAATAAAAGGCGTTATCGATGATTTAATGTAGCCGAGTCACATAGTGGCAAAAGATGCCTAAATCACATAGGCAGATATTAATGTATACTGTAGACTTTATTTCTGCTTGAAAGGCCAATGCATTAATGTTGCATTATAATAGTAGACTGTAGAGGTAGAATTCAGAATTTCAAAATATTATAATATTAATACTACCTACTGGATAACATGGTGAACTTCGAATCACTTTCCTCCACATATGAACCTTCCTGGACTACCACGAACATTCCAAGACTAAAATCAGCCATTAATTTTAAATTGGTTCAGTCATTCTCAACATTTATCAAGACTAACTAAATTTTTGGGATGATGACAAGGTCAAAGATTAGCTAATTTTGTTAATAAAATAAAGAAATCACGGTAAAAAATAAGTGTTACCAAAATTTCAGCTCGATAGCATATTTTGTATTTTTTTTTTGTTATGCGGATTCAAAGTTGGATAATCAAGTCGATTTTTTTTTTCAATTAAATTTCTTAATATTTGTATACCATTCGATAACTTATGCAATTAATAACAACTTTTCTTATGAAACCACTTTCATAAACGCAATATTTAATATACCTATCGAACAAAGTTCTCTCCCGATCCGTACAAACTACGAAAGAGTGACGTCAGTTTTTCGTAGCACTTTGTATGGAGCGTTTCGGGCAGGTCTATTTTATGAGATGTTTGAATTTTTCATATCTAGGTGAATTTTTAAGCTATCAGAGTCATTCTTTCAGAGATGTTTCTATTTTTAACCGACTTCCAAAAAACGAGGAGGTTATATGTTCGGCTGTGGATATTTTTTTATTTTTTTTATTTTTGTATGTTCAACGATTACTCCGCCGTTTGTGAACCGATTTTCGAAATTTTTGTTTTGTTGTATTAGGTTTCACTCCAATTTGGTCCCATTTTCACAAAAGTGGTGACCTGATGATGGGATCCAGGAGTAATCGAGGGAACTCCTCGAAATTTATATAGAAACATATGGTAATTTTAGTTTTATGTGAAGTGTACTAAGAATATGCTACCAAAAAGTCAAATATTGGGTCAAGGTATACCATGGTTTCGAAGATGCTGAGAGAACTCCTGACTCCTTATAGATACACGTTTGGGAGTTTCGGCGTTGTTTTAAGAACAGAAAGCATATTATACTACCACGCAATTAAAATTCATCATCATCATCATCATCATCATCATCATCATCATCATCATCATCGTCATCATCATCATTACCACGTCGTGTTAAGGTCACCAATGTCTCATGGCACAAAATAGGTAATAGTACAACTTACAAGGCATAGGTATGGATACAATAATAATAATTATGTACATAACAACACCAATTATTCATATAGGCTGTTTATACATGGCGGTCGGTGCGGCGTCGCCGCACGCCGCCGCGCGGCGTGTCCGTAAACATCGCGGCATTGCGTCGTACCTATTCAAGTTCTAATGTCAGGTAATGCCGCGCGGCAAGCATTTTGAGTGTCATAATATGATTTTAAACTTTATCTTCATTAATGTAGTACAATATAGTATCGCGAGAAAGGCGCAGGCGGCCGCGAGGCCGGCTTTCCAAGTTTCTCATGCGATAGTACTATGTATTACAATAATGAAGGTAAAGATTAATATCATAATATTATTATGACACTGAAAATATACTCGCCGCGCCGCTGGGTGTGATTCGGCTCATCCTTCGATCGCGGATTCTTGGAAATCCATTGTTCTGGCGGCCGCTTGGGAGTTGAAGCGTTAAATTGTTAAATTACCTAGCACGCATAGGGTTGTGTTCACTTAGATTTTTTAAAATGTATTATTTAAATTTATCTACCTGATATTTGGGCCTTGGGGTATGATTCATAACAGTCTTAACAAATTGTAATAAGATACGTAGAATAAACGCAGTAATTCGACGCGTAGGGTGGTATGGTCACTAAGTCACTACTCACTAGTTCACTACCACCGACGACCACTTATAAACTCGCGGACTATGACGTAGGTCATCTTGGAGGGTTAATTAATATTTCTAATAACAATACGAGATCAATAATTACCACTCAAAATGTTGACAATTCAAATTTCAATGCTCACTGCTCACACCAATGGTGACACATTTCTGATTTCACACAGCCAATACAACTATATAAAACTCCTACAAACAAGCGATACTGCGATTCAGGAGCACCTCAGCGAAATCTAATGAATACATCGTGTAACTAAAACTATATGAACAACAATCGGAGTTCGGACAAGCGATAGCGCCGACAGAGCGCCTCAATGACATATAGTGAAGACAATATAAAACTATTTTTTATACAATTTAAATTGGCACTAATTATAGTTTATCTACTAGGTAACTAAAAAGAGTGAAATTATTATTTTTAACAAAAAATTAAAACCGACTTCCAAGGTAAAAACAATAATAACATTCTTATAATAATTATGAACTAAAAACTAAAAAGTATTAAATAATTTTCCTCTCTAAATGTGCCTTTTTCCGAATTCAGCTAAACCTCAACTATTTCTGTACTCAACCTTCATAATTTTGAAGTCGGTGCCAGTTCCATAAGTTTCAAATTTTCTGTCAAAGAAAATATAAAGATTCAGCTATATCTGGTACCGACTTCAAAATGATGAAGGTTGAGTACAGAAATAGTTGAGGTTTAGCTGAATTCGGAAAAAGGCACATTTAGAGAGGAAAATTATTTAATACTTTTTAGTTTTTAGTTCATAATTATTATAAGAATGTTATAATTGTTTTTACCTTGGAAGTCGGTTTTAATTTTTTGTTAATTTAAGGATCTTTCAATTACCAATAAGAAAATAAATTAGTCATCAAGCCATAAGTATTAGGTATATAAATTTTTTACACAAAGTGTAACAAAACTTCAAGGAGTGGATGTGCCCCTTCTATAGAGTTTACTGTGAGGGTAGCAGCGCTGAAAGAACTACTTTTTTATTTCTATGGCCAAGCGCCCCAGCGTCATGAATTTTCCCATACAAAAGTATAAAAAAGTTTTTCTTTCACCGCTGTTACTTTACAGTTAACTCTATATATAACGCTTTCGTTCCCAATCGGTTGCATGCGACCGCGAGTACAAAATATTTCCAAGAATCCGCGATCGAGGTGATAAGGGACACATACACACCTAAAGTATTATCACTAATGGCTGGTATGTAGTTAACTAAATTTTAACTTAATTTTATGTAGTTAATTGCAATAATTATGTAAACACAAAATTTAGTAGCAAGTTAAAATTTTGTTTTGTTACACCATGTATGAATAATAATATTATACTTAGTTGAAATCCCAGATGTATTTTTATCTTAATCCTTCAGGCCCCCCGCGAGCACCGGTGATCGAGACAACAAAAGAATACAGTGGGAATTCCTAGAACCTCCGATCGAAGAAAAATATTAAGAGTCCGTAGGTTGTTTGAATCGTGTTTTTTTGGCACAATTCGTTTTTTTTTTCTTTTTTATCGAATTGGATAGAATTTTATCTATAGATTATTTCTGTCGTTTTCTTTTTATGAATTACAGCTCCAAGTTGCCGAAAATAACAATAATTATTATTTGCCCATTTTCTCTAAAATTTTGCCGAGTTACATATTTTTTTACTCAACTTTTCATATTAAAGTGGTAAAAAGTAATTCCAACATTTTATAGACGACTTTCTCGACAGTACATTGTATTTTTTCATACCGTTAGGACGTCAATACAATCCATAAACAGGTGATATTCTAAACCTTTTACAGCAAAAATCACAAAACTGTCGCTTGTTTGAGTTGGATTATTTAAAAATACTTAAAAAAATAAAAAATCTAGCTCCAACAATAGATTATAATTGAAACGATCTTACATGTTGTACATTAAAACTTATAGAAATACTGTATTTTAACTGTTCAATCACGTCTGAAATATCAGCGAAATCGGAAAATTTCGTATACGGACTCTTAACATCACAATTTGATATGACAAGCATGCCAGATATGCAAACGTCATAATATTGTATACTGTATGCCACAAGCTCATAAGTTATGCCCGAGTTGCTGCTTTCATGTGCACTAGTAGTGAGTAGCATTTAGTTATAGGTAGACGAACTCCATCCGCCTTCAGCTATTTGGGGTTAAACACGTATTACAATCAGCATCAGTTCTAAAACTAACCAAGTTTAGCCAGAACTTTAAGGTGCTCCCTCACCGCGAGCATTCAGGTGTAATGTAACATTTTAGATTCGACTTTGAGCATTACATTACAATACTACCTCCCTGGCTGACGAGCATTCGCGTGTAATGTAACATTATAGATACGAGATTCCATAGCAAGCTGACTTCACTGTCACGTAGCATTATCAAGATATTACACATTGTATCATTACAAGGTGCACATTGTAATGCTCGGTTCTCCTCCCTCACTGATATGTAATATGTACTCGACTCTGTAACGTTACATTACAAGCGAATGCTCCCGGTGAAGGAGTACCTTTAAATGAAACATTTCAAAAAGTTTCTCTTACGAGGCTATTCAAAATGTCTAGTTCGACCGTAGTGACTACGTATTTATTAATCTGTGGTTCGACTAGGATTGGTATATAATTTGCCGCGTAGTAATTGGTCAGCGTTAGTATAGCCAGATGATGAAGTAGGTAAGTTACAAGCTTTGTTCAAATTATAAGGGAAAACACGAGTAAAAATAATTGCTCTTATCTTGTAAAATGTTAGTTACCCGGTTCATTCACACATGTTTTCAATTATGAATACCCCGATGCCTAGAAATTATACGGAAAAATAATTTATTTGTTTGCGTTGAATTTACTCGCAAACAACCATTTTCATACAATTTGTCACAGACATAAAAATAAGTCACAAAGGAAAGCCCAAGGGAGTTGGATTTTCCTTTGAAACATTAATTGGAAGGTTGGATAAATCTAAAAAGGACGTTGATTTTTTCAAATAAAATATAATATTATGGGTTTCGAAGTATCGTCAAGTGCTATACTTTACTTATTTACGAAAATAGTAATTTTGAATCAAGATTCAAGTCCCATCCACTTTTGTACTATCATAGAAAATTCATAGGTAGATAGTGGACCTGTTTAATTTAGTCGGGTTAAATCAAATATTAGTACGTGATCTGTCGGCTGTACTTGACATAATACTACCAAAAAACGTAGGCACTTTGCAATCGAAATAATTAAAAGCTTAACTAAAGGGATACTTTACCGGGCGGCTTTACACTCTATTTCTTCCAGTTCATTTTCTTGAGTGCTTCTTTAACTACTTAATAAAACCAGTTTTATCGCTATTTTAAAGTAGTAAAGCTATTAAAAACTTTGTGAAATTATTTCTAAAATACCTTATTCCAATTTAACTTACTTTATTATATAACATTTTGAGTTATTTTACTTTATATAAGTAACATAAAGAAATAGGAAAAAAAATAAGTACCATTTAAAATTTATTTTTTACATTAAGTAGGTAAGTATATTATTTAAATGAATACTTATTGCAAGCAAGTAACGTAATTTATTTGTGATATTTTTCTGATAGCAAGATAATTATTATTTACTGTATTATTTAAGACAAGTCTGTCCTTGTACAAAATATATTATAAGTTCCATTGATGTTACTCTTGTAACTAATCCTTATCTTTTCTAAAAAAGAAATAATATAAGTGTGCGTCCACATTTGTATCATTTGCGCGATCAGATCTCCGATCAGATCTCCGTCGCGATCATCGCGCCGTATCAAGTTTTGAGTATCATAGTGTGGACGCCTATTAGATCATTCTGCCGATCATGCGAGTATTTGATACGGCATGTATTAGATACGCGGTTAATAGCGATCGGGGCGTATCATGATACGCGTATCATTTTGACACGCTTCGATGATACGCGACGGAGATCTGATCGCCCAAATGATACAAATGTGGACGCACCGAGTAGTAGAGTAGTAGAGTACTTTTTAAACAAGATCGTCTATTTGCAATCATACAAAACAGATAATTTGACGACTTGACAGCGGAATTAACATTTCGTTCCCCATTCCAAATCCCAATTCACAGAAACATAATAAAATCACAGCAAATAAATTTAATTTGTTCATTTAAATTAGGAAATGCTTTTGTAATATGATATAGATGAAATGTAATTAAGATACAATAATTAAAAACTTCCTCGTTTGATTTGCTTCATTTTGTGGAGATAATCAATTGACAATATTTTAATGATGTTTATCGTGTTTTTTGTCCTTTAAGTGATTATACATATCGTGTACTTTTCCCGCTGCATTGATGATGTTCACACCTTCCTTCTGAAACCAAAAACATTAAATATTATTACTAACAAAATGGAAGTACTAGCCTTCTAGAGGTCTATTTTGTAACATCAAAGAAATTTACTCTTAAACAGATGACTTCTTCTTCGTAATTTAGTCGGCTCATATCAAACCCATCCAATAGATCAATTCAGACCACAACGCGAATCGTAGATGTATTTATTTAGAATTCAATTGACAGATTTGCATGACGTCTCTCGCAATTGAACCCATAAAGGCTCCTACGCAGGTTTTGATTGTTTGGTAAGAGCCAAGGCTCTAAAACTACTGTACCGATATACATGAAGTATGGCACAAAATGTAGAAGAATACCATGCTGCCGTCTACTAATAGGTACTATAATAGACCGCTCAGTTTTATAATGACTGAATAACTCAGCGACTTTTTAGAAAATATGACAGGACGGGAAAGATTCACTTGGGTGTTCACGAACAATTTTTTTTTTCGAACGGGTCTAAGCTACTACATAAGTAAAGAACTAGGTAATTTAATCGTGGCTATAACTTGTCTGTTACGAGTTGATTTGGATCGTACAAAGTCGTGAACATCTAGTTAGATAGGGTTATAGCTTGTAGGTATAAAAGGAATTCAATTAACCCCTAGGGTAACCCCTGGGCCGGTGGTTAAATTCATTTAATTTAATTATGCGATGGCTTTGGGCCAATTAGATGTGTCTTCTGTTTCGTGGATAAATGAGTGTTTAAATTATTCCAATAATTCAGGGAGAAGGGGAAAAGAGGGAGAAAAGGAAGTAAAATATACATATTTTCAACGCCTGGGAACCTTTCCGAGAAATTCGTTACTTTTTAATTACTTTTTTTTGTTTGAGAGATTGACAAATTAGTAAAGTTACATTATAATTTACTCACAATGACTTTGCCTCCGTTTTTAATGGTATTCTTGTTTAATTTTGCCTCGCTCGTACCAAATACTGCGAAGATGGCGACCATCATCAAAAACAAAACTTTGAGATTCATTTTTATTATATCTTTTTTTGTTAGGTATTATACTAATATTATAATAATAACGTATGCGCTGTATAACAATATGTTTTTACTAGGACACTCTTTGCTGTTTTATATCTTTTTATTGCAATATTTTATTTGCATTTTGCAAACCTACTTAATCGTTATCTCTTAAGTATTATGAAAGAGATCAAAATAAACAGTGTAAGTAGGTACCGTTGTGGAAATTGATTCCTAGGCAGTTGAGAGACCAACGTCATTTGGTCGGATTCAATTTTGCCGCTGTCGGCTGGGTTTGACGTAACGCCACCAAACTACGTAGGTCCCCCATCTGCCTAGGAATCAACTCGTACTTCTCTGGTAGTACATGATTTAGGCCCAAACCACAAGACATAATATTTAAATTATTGTTGCAATAGAAGATATTATGCTAAAATACTTATTATATTAATTAGTATACGATAGAGTCGGATTTAAAATCATCACTTTTTACTTTATTTTTAACTAGTAGTGAAGTCCACGCAGACGAAGTCGCGGGCAACAGCGACTTCGTCTGCGTGGACTTCAGTTTATAGCGCGCGGTGTCAACAAAATTGGTGTCAAATTTAAAAGCTTTTAAAACCCTGGTACCCCTTAAATCAAAATAATTATAATATCTATGGACGCTTCACACCACGTCAGTCTGACCCCGTGCTAAGTACCTGAAGGACTTGTATTACAGGTACCAGACAACGGAAATATATTTAATAATTTTATACTATACATATATTTAAGATTTTTATTATATCATACACATATTTAATACACATCCATGACCCAGGAACATTGAAAAACTTTTTGTTCCATCGGCGGGATTCGAACCCGCGACCCCCGGCTTGAGTTGCCACATACTCTAACCATTGAGCCACGGAGATCGTCAAAATACCCAAAAACAGCTGTGCAGTGCACACAACTTTAGCTTTACCCATAAACTATGTAGCATTGATAGGTTTAAGGTTTCGTCACTCATCAAGTCATCAGTCATCACTGCGTAGATAAAGTACTGAGTAGTGAGTTATTCAAGTTATCGACGTGCATAACATTTGCAAGAATCGAAAAACGCTTCTGAACATGGTACCAACTCTTATAGAAAGATGCATGAGCAAACCATAGCGCGATGTAGGAGACGCGCGGCGCCATCTATAATGAATTTTTGGAACTAACTTAATTTGAACAAATTTACGCATTTTCACCCCCTTACAACCCCTTTTTAACCAACTTCCAAAAAAACGAGGAGGTTATATGTTCGGCTGTGGATATATATATTTTTTTATGTATGTTCAACGATTACTCCGCCGTTTATGAACCGATTTTCAAAATGTTTGTTTTGTTGTATTAGGTTTTACTCCAATTTGGTCCCATTTTTACAAAAGTGGTGACATGATGATGGGATCCATGAGTAATCGAGAGTACTCCTCAAAATTCAAATGGAAACATATGATTTTTTTGATTTCATATGAAGTTCTCCAGGCATATGTTACCAAAAAGTAAGATTTTGCACCAGGATATACCATGGTTCGAAGGTGGTGAACAGAACTCCTTACTCCTTATAGATACATGTTTGGGGGTTTCGGCGTTGTTATAAGAACTGAAAGCATATACTACTAAGCTAATTACATTAATCATCATCATCATCATCACCACCATTCCACCATACACCTTCACATTATGGTATATATTATAATTGGTAGGTATTTTTCATAGTATTTTTAGATCAAAACGGATCACGTATGTCTTTAAACATTGTTCTGTAGAAAGTTAAGCTTTTTTGAAAATTATTTTATTATATTATTTCGATCTGATGATAAGGTCCATGAGTGATCGAGGGAACTCCTCAAAATTTATATGGAAACATATGGTGATTTCGATTTTATGAGAAGTATCCTAAGCATAGGCTACTAAAAAGCAAAATTTTGCACTAAGATATACCTTGGTTCCGAAGGTGCTGAGAGAACTCCGGATTCCTTATAGATTCAAGTTTGGGGGGTTCGGCTTTGGTTTAAGAACTCAAAGCATATGCTACTATGCAAGTTACATTCATCATCATCATCACCACTACCACCACACCTTCAGTGGAAACGCAGCCTCATGGCTGCGTTTCCACTGAAGCGGAGCGGAGCTTAGCGGAGTCCGAATTGACCAATCAATTGAATGACAGCGAAGCGGAGCGAATATTTCGAGCATGGTGATTGGCCAATTTGGCACCGCTAAGCTCCGCTCAGCTTCAGTGGAAACGCAGCCTTAATCGTTAAATCATAACTCTTAATTTGTCGAACTATTTCAAAAATTGTAACAATGGTGTTATATTGTTATATCCAAGTAAATGATTCAAACTTGGAGATCAGGTTACCAAGTTAGCAATTTGATTATTAGATCTATGAATTATGAGGTATGTCCGTATGTAGGAAACTCCTTGTTATTGGGACAAAATAAATAGTTATATTAACGTAGTTCTAGGTAGTTAAAGCATAATATTATATGAACAATAATTATAGTGAGCTAATGACTTTCCAGGAGTGTTGTGATAGAAAGAAAGTCACTAAACAGGAGCCTTTAGAGATAGGCGCATGAACATTATTTTTATCATTGCTTGATTAACGCCAAGTTTATATTATTAATTATACAGTGATACGAGTATATTCTTGGAGTTGCTTATGCAATTCTCTATACCGAGAGGGCGCTAGGTATATTAACTTTATAGTTCTCAAATCATAAATGTGTATCCTGGCTCCAAAGTCACTTAGTAGAACACATTAGTATTTTCAGAAATCCTCATAAATTACTAAAAAGAGTGAAATTATTATTTTTAACAAAAAATTAAAACCGACTTCCAGAGTAAAAACAATAATTATTATTTTAATGAACAAAAAAGTATGAAATAATTCTTACTATTAATAGTGTTTTATGCAGAATACTCCTAAACCTCTACTATTTCTGTACACAATCTTTATAATATTGAAGTCGGTACCAGTCTTTAAAATTAAAAATATTTTGTCTAAGAACTCACCATTCTTAGCTGGTATCGACTTATTTAGGTCAGATATCAAAATAATAATATCAAACAATATCATCCAGAGGCCACCCAAGCAGCAACCAAGCGTAATGAACACCTAAAAAGCAGCCAATATAGCACTTAATGCTGTTTTAGAGCTGTATAAGAGCGTTGAAGAGATATTGTAGTGTTATAATGTCGATTTAGGAGTAATTATTCAGCTCTAGCTGTATTAAGTCTGTATTAAGTAGTCAAAGTACGCTTAAAGTTCTAAATTAGTGTATCGAAACTGTCATGTACAGCTTTAAGTTTCCTGTAACGCTTTAATCCGAATTTTAGTATTAAAGCTGTATTATGCATACCGTCACTTACTTAATACAGCTTAGAGCTGTATTATGGTGGTCCTCAAATCTTAGTTCTGTATTATGGAGTAGCCAAACTCTCTTCTACAGCTTCTTTTTATGGTGTAGTTATACACCCTTTTACAGCCTAAAGCTGTATAATTTCTCCCTTTGAGAGTAATAAACAGCAATAATAGTAAATTTATTTCTTTATACAGCCCATCAACCGCTAAAGCTGAATTTTGCATACCGTCACTTACTTAATACAGCTTTAAGCTGTATTATGGTGGTCCTCAAATCTTATTTCTATATAATGGAGTAGCCAAACTCTCTTCAACAGCAATAATAGTAAATTGATTCGTTTGTACAGACCATCAACCGCTTAAAGCTGAATACAATATCCATTACCTACATAGTACAGCTATTAACGCTATAAGACCATCAAAATAGAATTTAGGCTGCTTAGCAAATTGTCGCCATTTTATCAATTACTAATCGAAGATTATGAACATGAGTACATGAAATCAGACGAATGTTATTATATTTATCAATATTTTTAGTTTGTCCAACAACCTTCTATACACCAACGAGGCTCTACGTCCATTAATTCAAACTTTTTAATTTCTAACCTATAAAAACCATATTTAGTAACCTTATTTAATATCTCTTCTTTGATTATTTTACTGGCGCGTTTATTTTTTATCACAAAACATATATATAACCACAATAAATTTATTTTTGCACGATAATGCACTGTATCCTGTCCCTATCGAATCTCCTTAATCACAGCGTTTATAATATGTTAATTTAATCAACAGTATTATAAACGCCATCATTAAAATATATCTTGTGTTTGGTTTTAATTCTTTTGTTACTGTGTTCAACAGACTTTTTACAGCGTAAAGCTGAACAAGTGAGTTACAATGGAATAAATGGAGTGTATTGGTTTCTTCGTACACCATAGTACAGCCACAAAACAGCTATTATACAGCCTATTTATGCTTATACAGCTACTGTACAGCCAATATAACGCAAACCGCTGCATAATTTGTGCCCATTTCAGGGGTATAAGGGCTGTATAAGCGCTTATACAGCCTTTAAGCAGCCTGGAAATACAGCATTAAGAGTATAAACGACCTTTAATACAGCTGTTATACAGCTAGTGATGCTGCTTGGGCAGAGCACGTCAAACTGCACTGCTGACACAACAGGCAGTTGCCGGAAACGTGACGTCACGCAGTTAACCCGTCAATTAATTATAATTATTACCTGAAGCGTATACAATATACATGGTGTATTATAATACTTTAGACTTTAGAGTGTGTATGTGTCATTTATAATATATAGAGTTCACTCTCACTGTGAAAGTGGCAACGCTGAAAGAGAAATTTTTTTTGGCGAGAGATTTTTTGTCTAGATTAGCTCTTAGCGTAGCTAAATTATAGTCATAGTCACTTATTGTGGCACATATAAACGATACTATGTGTATTGCACCATCGAAGAAATTTATTTGGTTGGATTATGTCAATTCAATGGTCGTAATTTGACTTAAAGCGACCAAACTACGTAGGTCCGCCGTCTGCTTATGAATTAACTTCTCTGATAGCACATAAAATGCCCAATTTTGAGGTATTTTTACGAGCGCTTTAGATAGGCTTACCTCAAAACATTAAGAGTCCGTATACGAAATTTTGTCAATTTTGCCGAAATTGCAAAGGTTCGCTACAGAAATATTATTAGGTTTTAGCCCCTTATTAGACTTAAAAAAATATGTATTAATTATTAGATTTAAAATATATTTAAGCGCGGAAAGCCGACTCGAACTTGCGGCGAGTAATATAATGTGAGATTTAGGTCGTTTTGAGTCGTGTTTTTTTGACACAATTTGTTTCTTTTCTTTTTTCTTTTTTCTCGAATTGGATAGAATTTTATATATAGATTATTTCTGTCGTTTTCTTTTTATGAACTACAGCTCCAAGTTGCCGAAATTAACAGCAATTCTTTGCCTATTTTCTCTAAAATTTTACCGAGTTACATAATATTTTTTACTCAACTATTTCATATTAAAGTGGTAAAAAGTAATTCCAACATTTTATAGACGACTTTTGTATTTTTTTCATACAGTTAAGACGTCAATACAATCCATAAAAATATTCTATACCTTTTACAGCAAAAAGCACAAAACTGTCGCGGGTTTGAGTTGGATTATTTAAAAATACTTAAAAAAATAAAAATCTAGCTCCAACATTAGATTATAATTGAAATGATCTTACACGTTGTGCATTAAAACTAATAGAAATACTGTATTTTAACTGTTAAATCACGTCTGTACCATCAGCGAAATCGGCAAATTTCGTATACGGACTCTTAACCAAACCACAACGCCGTGTTGTAAAGATACTGTGAAAACCCTTTGAAACCGAACGAGTAATGGATAGTGAAACGCTTTTCAATTTTTTTACTACCAAATACATAATCGAACCGTGTCAAAAGGTTTGCTCGTAAAATACGGCCGCATCGATTCGAAGATTTTAATTTTAGATACGGCATGAAAGATTTTTATGAACAAACTGGAAATATCAAAATAGTTTTAGTTTGCAAGTCACACAGCACACTAAACTACTTGACATTATTTTTATTCTATTTGTTATTAAATGTTTAATTAATAAAATATACAACATGAATTGTTATAATGTTTCCTGAAATATCGTTTAACCAAGATTAAAAAATGCAATCGTACGAGGGCAATATTTTCCGAGGTAAAGTTTCTAAATACCAAAATTCATCGAAATCGGGTCAGCGGTTGAAAGACAAACAGAAAGACTAAAAACTTTCCGTGGCTCAAAGTCTTTCCATATCAAAATTCATAAGAATCTGCTTCAAAAATTTCAATTTCTTTAATAAAAGACAGACACACTTCGCATTTCTAGTGTTAGTTTGTATAATATTATCATTACATTTTCAGGCTAAACTACAGCATCAGTATTCATTGCGTACAAAAATTATATCTCAGAGGCGGTGGTGTGTTTTTGTTAAAAATATAATAAGGAGAATAATCTACGTACAGGTAAGCAGCCTGACGAAAATTAAACTTTTTGCGGCGAAAAATTTTGCGTAAGGGAATCGTGACAGAAATACAAATACGTATGGAAATGTTTAAGCGCGCTCCTACACTCAGATAACATTCATGAGTACTATCTCAGCCAATAACAGATGCCATACAAATATTATCAACTAGCTGTTTCCCGTGACTTCGTCCGCGTTAACATAGTATACCTATATAAGCTTTCATTTAAAATTTCAACCCCTATTTCACCCCCTTGGGGGTAGAATTTTCAAAAACGCTTAAACACGTATCCATTCATTTTTATTCAGTAGTCCAAACATAAAATTTCATGCTTCTAACTCAAGAAATAACGGACTTCCATTGAAACTTTCAACCCCAATTTCATTTGGGGGAAGAATTTCCAAAAACGCTTAAATACGTATCCATTCATTTTTAATCAGTAACCCAAAGATAATGTTTCAAGTTCCTAACTTAAGAAATGACGGACTTTCATTCAGATTTTTAACCCCTATTTCACCCCCTTCGGGGTAAAATTTTCAAAATTCCTTCATTAGTGGGTGTTTACTTAATAAAACAACCCTACTCACCAAATTTCGTAGCTGTAACTTTAACAGTTTTTGCTCAGCGATGATGAATCAGTCAGTCAGTCAGGACATGTAATTTTATAAGTATAGATTATGCGAATATGTCTTTATCGATGATACTCGAAGGTGTTGGAGGGAAAAATAAAATCATGTATGTATTATAGGATAGTTCTTGTCTCAACAAAATATGATATTATACGGTTCGTCAATATTTTATTAGTAAGACGAATACTTATAAAAGTAATCTATACTAATCTTATAAATGCGAAAGTGTGTGTGTCTGTTACAGCTCTTAACGCCCAAACTGCTGGACCGATTTAGCTGAGTATGGAGATACTTAGAGTCCCGGGAAAGCACATAGGATACTTTTCATCCCGGAAAAATTTACTGTCCCCAATGCCGCGCGATAAACAAATTTTGGCGCAACGGAGTTTTGGGCGTCATCTAGTTAAGGGCGTTCCGTCCGGAGATTCCGTAATTAACCGTATTTAAAACCTTATAAACTCATAATCTGAAAGCTACAAAGTTATAATAAAAATACAGCAATAATCTTCAGTATATCAACATTCCTTTTGTCGTTTTAAATTTTCTATTTTTGTTTATTATACTCATGATATCAGCTTCCAAAGTAATACCAATTTGTTAAAATTCAAGCATACATTCAGCATCTCCTTAGGATTTACAAATTACTTTTATTTGAAACTCACGCCAATAGATCTAAACTACATATTCGCCGTTTTAAATTTTTTTTAGGATAATTTTGAACCGAGATAAGTAAAAATAATAGGGTTTTGGCGCGATCTCGGCAACGCGGCAAATGTATGGCCAAGGTCGTTTGCTCGGGGGACGACCTTAAATATAATATTCGGAAAACAAGACAGGTTTTCATTCCTTGTTAGCACGCCCACGGAGTGTAATGGGTAGATGAGAAACAAACATTAATCGGAACGACGCGCCACCTTCGCGGCTTGTCACCACAATTTGTCGAATACAAGTGTATTTATTTAATTATTATATCTCACAAACGAGCAAGATAATTATATATTTTACCATAGAGGAATTATATATTATAACTAACTGTCCCGGCAAACGTTGTTTTGCCATAATATATTTGCCATATTATTTTATTGAAGTGACTAAATAAGTATGTTACCATGGCAACGTCGATCGCTAACCCGTCGCACAAACTTAATGGTCGCCGTCAGTCTCAGGTTGTAATAATTTACTATTATTTATTCAAAAAATGCACTTATCAATATATAAAGTACCCAGTAGCCGATTCTCAGACCTACTGAACATGCATATTATAAAATTTGGTTAAAATCAGTAAAGCCGTTTTGGAGGAGTTCGCGGACTAACATTGTGACACGAGAATTTTATGTAAGTACTAGCTGTCCCGGTGAACTTCGTGTCACAGGTCCCTTTAAAAACTTCCCTGGACTTCCACAAATATTTTAAGACTAAAATCAGCCCAATCCCTTCAGCCGTTTTCGAGGTTTAGCGCGACTAACACATTTGAAAATCCATTTTTATATATAAGATATAAAAGAAAGATAGGTCCATGGTTTTACTGGCATGTATGTACATAGTAACTATGTTGCTGGTATTTTCATTATTGCAGAATACAATTTGCGAAAACCGTATATTTTTTTCATTGTAATTATTCAGTGTCCATTACTGTGACTTAGAGTATATCTCTAAAGGTCTACTTTTCACAGTGAACTTTAGTAGTTTTGTTATTCGTAGACTTTTCATTAAAAGTCTGCTTCTTGATATGAATTTTGTTGTATATGGACTAATATACACAACCTTAAAAAAATAAGTTTGACCCCAATAAAAGTTGTTTCATTTAAATCTTGGCTCAGAAATTGGCGTGTGTATTAAAGCACATTTATTAAGCCCATGTGTCTTATTGGGCCATGTCTTGTGTGTGCTACATACTCTTTATTTATAGCTAGTGTTAACTATTTAGCATAAAATGAAACCAGACAAGTTTTGTAGATTTGTGTCTTTAGTTAGACTTTACAACTACCTCTAGATATTACGGCAAGCTATTTTTTTGCGCTGAGTTTCTTTTACCCCCTACTATCCCAAAAATACGCGGTTATTATAAGTATGATGTGTCTGTATGTCTGTGGTATCACAGCTTCCATATGGAAGATACAATTTCATGTTACAGGGAAATTTCTTCCGCATTTATTATACTTACTTATAATGAATTATGAATATTATTCCGCAATAATTTTACTATAATTAATTATAAAATATTGAACTTCTGGTAAAACTAAAACAGACTCAGCTTTGCACAATACGGATAAGGTGAGATCCGACCCTTACAAACAATTGTGAAGTTACAGACGGCTCCAAAGAACAAACACAAGTCGTAAACAAAAAGTTTCGTAATATTCACAGTTTAATAAAGCTCCCTGCCAGGAAAGATAAAATAACTTACTCAAGTACCGTATGTTAAAAGATATTTATTGTGACATATCAATTTTGTTTAAATCTCTATAATAATAATATTTAACCGTCGTCGTAACTATAATATTTTATAACTTTCCAATTTTCCAAAAGTCATCATTGATCTCAAAGAGAAGAGACTATTCCTTGATTATTATGAAAAAGTGGAGTGCCCATAAACTATTGAAGATTCCATAATATTCAGATGATCGATTGATCATTTGAACATACAAGACATACTTGAATATTGTCGTAACAGTTAGACGGATCCAGAATTCGTCATAATACTGTATTATAACGAATTCCGGATCCCGGTACGGTTCCGTTTGTACATTTGAATAGATAGCCTCGCCGGCCAGGAGCACGTTCCACAGTAATGTGCTAGCTCCTAGGTCCCGGAATATTCTACATTCTGCCAGATGCAATTTACCCTTTAATGAACTAACGCCCACAGAATTGACAATGCTCTGTCTTGGTGAGTTCTGTATTGTCTGTAAGTGTACTGTTTATCAAAGGACTAGACTACAAGCAGGCAGTAAAGTAAGACAATATTAATTAAGGCTGAAGTCAAACGAGCGTAATTTGTGAGTTGTGAGTCGCAGAATTTCTGCCGCGTATCTTTTCTTGCAAATCATGACTCGACTCACAAAATTACGCTCGTGTGAATCAAAAAGGACTTTTGTATGAAACTGCATGCAGCAGAATTTTGCCGAACCGAAATTCTGCGACTCACAACTCACAAATCGCTCGTTTGGCTTCGCCTTAAATGAACAACTCAAATAATACGTTTGATGGTTAAAAATAACTTAATTTTAGTATCCTTTTTAAGCGAAAATAATTTCCTATAAACGCAAATTAAAAAATGACAATAATAAACTGTATCCCAAATACAACATAATAAATTAAAAATACTCAACTTACTAAAAGATTGAGAACATGTTCAATCTTATTCATTAATCATTACCAATTAAATATAGTTACAAGTAAGAGTATGCTAAAAAGTAACGTAGCTTAGTGTTAATGAGTCTGCAGTCACTATTACCATTTTGTTGTTTTCTCTTCGTTAATGATAGATCAACAGAACAATTTACACAAAGCGAAAATGCCAGAAAATCTATGCAAAAAGCTATAATTTTCAACGTCGTTTTACCAACATATAATAACTAATAAAAATATTACTGTCTCTACAATTATTTTAACCAATCAAGCCCCATAAGAGCACCGGTGAGCGCGACAACAATAGAATACAATAGCATTTCCAAGAATCCGCGATCGAAGGATTAATAAGGAACTTCCTTCCCAGTTAAGTCGAAACATGAGGAAACCAAGGTACAACAAAAACCGGCCAAGTGCATGTCGAGCCACGCGCAATATAGGGTTCCGTAGTACCGCTAGTTTCTTAAAATTTGTGTATGGTTAATGAATGTACATTTATAACGTGTTTTACACTCCTAACAACATCATCTCAGTTGCTTTCAAAGGAATTTGAACGATAAGTTCCTTTATACTTCGCCGAAAACATTTTTTTTATTTGATCGACTATTACTCAATAACTTATGAATTTTTTTTAGCCGTGATAGTCTTCCTTTTAAATTCACCATATTTCCTACTCCCGTGAATTTTTTTACATTTCCAGAAGCTACCGTTTAGCTGGTAGAAGGGAGAGACACTGGACTCTAACGATTTTTTCCACTTTAAAACTTAATATTTCACAAACGTATCCCTAAATCGGAAAATGATCTATGGATACTAATAATAATTTTAAAAAACCTATCCAACGACATCCCACACGATGGGGTGGAGGCGAAAAAAAATGTTCATCCCCGCTTAATGTGTATGGAAGGTACCATAAAAAAAAATATTTTTTTAAGATTTCATGTACCATTTTGTTGCCATCATTAATATGTGCATTCATGCCAAATAACAGCTTAGTAGGTCCAACAGTCTCTGAGCAAAACCGCGGACAGACAGACAGACGGACGGACAGACCGAAACTATAAGGGTTCCTTGTTGACTACGGAACCCTAAAACCTATAATTGAAAAAGGCCCCTAATATTGAAAGGAATAGGCCTCAGAGATCGTGCTCAGTATTCACAATATGTCCACATCGGGGCAGCCCAAAACTTGGGTTATTGAGAAGGAAAATGTTTTGTGAGTATATAAGAACTTGGCACGCGAAGGAAAAATTATAATCAACTCTTCGTTGAAGCTGAGACAAGCTAAAGAAGTGAAAACAATATTCCTTTAGCTAAGTTACTATACTAAGCAACTCTTCGCTGAAGCTATTACAAGCTAAACCAATATGAAGCTTTCTGGTCTGTTCGTATTAATAATGGCAATCATCGCCATGTTTGCCAGTCAAAGTGAGGCCAAGGTACCCATCGGCGCTATCAAGAAAGGAGGCAGTGTTATAGTAAGTTATCACTTTTATATATATAATACTAGCTGTCCCGGCGAACGTTGCTTTGCCATAACTTATTTTATTGAAGTGACTAAATAAGTATGTCACCATGCCGTCGCACAAACTTAAGAGGCCGGGTACCCTTGGAATTTCTCATACAAACGTAATACCAAAATCATTTTCACATACGAAAATTTTTAACATGTTTGAGTTATTTTTCAGTTTAGAATAGTAATTACCTAGGTTCCTACCATAAAGTTAATATACCTAGCGGAATAGAGAAACAAAGGCCTGAGCAAGCGAGATGCCACTATCAGTAACACCGCGTGGTAAAAAGAGACGTGTGATACATGACAGCAGCACTCTTTTTTTGACGTCCAGTCGGCACGTGCCGCACGTTGTCAATATTGTTACGGATACGGACACGTGGTGCCATCTAGCGTCAGGCCAGCGAACCTACCAAGGGAACACAGGCAACGTAAATCCCCTACTCGCTACTAGATGACGCTAGGTGTATGTACCTACGAGTACTTTCTAGAAATATCTGATACTTGTTTACGCATATCGGGTTTATTCTGGGATGTTCCGGAATTTTCTGAGATTCGATCCGGCCCGTATAAATAGTCGCAGACAGTCGAGCCGGCAATTCAGTTTTATCTGAGCGTTCTTCGAGGCGACTTCGGAGCGAGAACAAGCGATCAATAGTGAGTGATTGTGATTGTGATAGTGACTCGGCTACGACCTAGGACAGTGATAGTGCTCAGTGATTTGGATCTAGTGCTTAGTGTTTGGACTCAGTGATTAGTGTGAGCTAGTGTTTGTGAATAAAGTCTTCAAGAGAGTCACCAGGTCTTTCTTTCCGAATCTTCGAACCCCTAGCACGTAACTACTGGTGTCGGAAGTGAGATTTGGAGATGCCATTGACTCCGAGAGAGGACTTCAAGGGGAGTGTCAGGACAAGGGCGCAGCGAGCTGCTGCCATTGACTCCGAGAGAGGAGTTGGAGGTGGAGCTGCGGAGGCCACACCCACTGGGGATCAAGCTCCGCCCACTGCGGGGCAGGCCCCGACCGCTGGCCCCGCCCACTTACCACGCCCCTCAGGCTCCACCCACTTCGGGTGAAGCCACTCCCACTGGCTCCGCCCACCGGGACCCGCCCACTGACCACGCCCCTCAGGCCCCGTCCACTGGCTCCGCCCACCAGGCCACGCCCACTCAGGCCACGCCCACTGGCCCCGCCCACTGGGCCCCACCTGCTCACGCCCCGTCAACTAGCTCCATCCATCCTGCCACGTCCGTAGTTTCTACGGCCCCTCAAATGGCTCTTCAATTGGAAAGTTTAATTAAATTAATGGAGCTGCAAAGAGCTGATATTCAGGCTTTGCAAGAGGCACAAGACCACAAGCTCGGCGCTTTGCAAGAGTCACAAGACCGCAAGCTCGGCGCGTTGCAAGAATCACAAGACCGCAAGCTCGGCGCTTTGCAAGAGTCACAAGAGCAACAAAAGGACCTCCAAGAGAAAGCGCTTCTGGCCATAAAGGATGTTAGTGACACGGTGGTTAAGCTTCGAAAAGAGGTCGACATAATGAATGAACGAGTTACTGGGTTAGAATCGGTTGTGGAAAATTTGAAAACCGGATTCACTGAACTGCAGAAGAGAGTAGTGCGCCTTGAAACTATGGGAGTTACGGTGTCTAGTGGAGCCACTGGAGTGACGCAAGGGCCAAGAGTCAAGGTGCCGCCGTACGATGGCACTACTTCTTGGAACGCTTATCTTCGGCAATTTCAGACTGTTGCTACCGTAAACGGATGGACGGAAGAACAATGCCTGACCGCTCTCATTGTTGCGCTCAGAGGACAAGCTTTGTCGGTCCTGGAGGCCCTGCCTCATACGGGAAATGGGTTCCAAGACCTGATAGAGGCACTGGAATCCAGATACGGGGAGCGACACTTGGAGCACGTGTTCCGTGCCCAACTGCGTGACAGAGTTCAACGCTCAGAAGAAGGGCTTCAACAATGGGCGTTGGAAATCGAAAAACTCGTCAGGAAGGCATACCCAGAAGCTGACACCAAGATGGTTGACACAAATATTGTTCAAGGATTTGTCGACGGAATCAAAGACCTGGAGGTCAGAGCTGCAGTAAGACTTGGTCACCATACCTCGCTAAAGGAAGCATTGGCGCATGCTTTAGAGGTCGAGGCTGTTCGGCGTGACATTCGGCAGACCTATAAGATCCGCGAGGTAGCTGAGGAAATCAAGGAAGCTAAAGCTCCCACAAGGAAAAGATTTGAAGTCATGTGTTATAAATGCGGTGAGAGGGGCCACCTTCAGCTCAACTGCCCACAGAAGACCCAGATGGCCAGGATGGGAAGGATCGAGAAACAAATGGAAGAGCTGAGGAAGCAAGCAGTTTCGTCCCCTGCCCAGGATAAGGGGAAGCGAATAGAATCCAGAACTAGGTGGCGAGTATTGGACAATGTGGAGAGAGCCCCGATAACTCTTACTTCCCAGGCACGGAGCGGAAGAACAAAGACAAATACTTTGGGTCTCTTGGAAAATGATGCTATGAGGAAGGCTCAGGAAAGAGATGACGACCTTCGGCACATCATCACATGGAAGAAACGCGGTGACGTAAAACCAAACTGGAGTGAGGTTGCACCCACTGGCGCTGTCACTAAGGCGTACTGGGAGCAATGGGACAGTCTGATACTTCAAAACGGAATACTCTATCGGAAATGGGCTAACGGTAGAGAGTTCTACTTTCAGGTCATTGTCCCAAGGGCGAGAGTACCAGATGTTCTCCGCGAGATACATGAGGGTGTATCAGGGAGTCATCTAGGTGTCAAGAGGATGCTGAGGAAAGTGCGAGAACGATTCTTCTGGTTGCATTGGCGAGATGATGTGCAGAATTGGTGCCACGAATGTACTTCTTGCGCTGACGTGAAGGGGCCGCAGACCAGGACAGCGTGGCGCGGCAGTAACAATGATACTCGGGACGAGCATCTCTAAGAGGGGAGTAGTGTTACGGATACGGACACGTGGTGCCATCTAGCGTCAGGCCAGCGAACCTACCAAGGGAACACAGGCAACGTAAATCCCCTACTCGCTACTAGATGACGCTAGGTGTATGTACCTACGAGTACTTTCTAGAAATATCTGATACTTGTTTACGCATATCGGGTTTATTCTGGGATGTTCCGGAATTTTCTGAGATTCGATCCGGCCCGTATAAATAGTCGCAGACAGTCGAGCCGGCAATTCAGTTTTATCTGAGCGTTCTTCGAGGCGACTTCGGAGCGAGAACAAGCGATCAATAGTGAGTGATTGTGATTGTGATAGTGACTCGGCTACGACCTAGGACAGTGATAGTGCTCAGTGATTTGGATCTAGTGCTTAGTGTTTGGACTCAGTGATTAGTGTGAGCTAGTGTTTGTGAATAAAGTCTTCAAGAGAGTCACCAGGTCTTTCTTTCCGAATCTTCGAACCCCTAGCACGTAACAATATAATCTCATAGAATTCATGTTCAATCATGCTTGTGTAAGTGTATACGTACACATATTTTTCACACAGATGAAAACCAATTTTGGTTACGTTTGACAGCTCGAGATTGTTGCTCTATTCCGATAGGTATATTAACTTTATGGTTCCTACACAAAAATTTACTTCAAAATATTTAAACACGAAAAAAAAATTTTTGTTTAAAATTTTGTTTTAGTAAATTTACTACTAAATATTGAAACACTAAAAAATTGAGTAAAACACTAAAAAATATATAAATAAATAGTAAATTTACTACTAAATATTTAAACTCTAAAAAATATTTTTTAGTATGTAAATATTTAGTAGTAAATTCAGTATTTATTTATATATTTTTTAGTGTTTTACTCTATTTTTTAGTGTTTCAATATTTAGTAGTAAATTTACTAAAAAAAAATTTTAAACAAACATTTTTTTTTGTGTTTAAATATTTTGAAGTAAATTTTTGTGTAGGAACCTAGGTAATTACTATTCTAAACTGAAAAATAACTCAAACATGTTAAATATTTTCGTATGTGAAAATGATTTTGGTATTACGTTTGTATAAGAAATTCCAAGGGTACCCGGCCCCTTAATGGTCGCCGTCAGTCTCAGGTTGTAATAATATACTATTGTTTATTCAACAAATGCACTTATCAATATTTATTATATTATTATAAAGTACCCAGTAGCCGATTCTCAGACCCACTGAATATGCATATAGGTTAAAATCAGTAAAGCCGTTTCGGAGGAGTTCGCTGACTGACATTGTGACACGAGAATTTTATATATTATAATATTTTAATTTCCCTTATAAATAAAAACATTTTAAGACATATATTATAATGTGTCCTTGTCTGTGCCTGTCATATTTTCTGATCTCATTTACTCTACCCTCTTTGCGTAATATAATTCGCTACGTATAAATTTTATGGCTAAAAATTGTAACCTAAGCTGAACTTCGGGCTGTGCAATTTCGCTGTGTTTTCTAATAAGTATTACGATCCCGGAAGACGATTGACTCAAATAAAATTGAGATTTATTTAATCATTGTATATTAGCTAACGGAAAACACGATTCACTTATTTTGACTCGTTAGTTTTACTTTTCGAAATTATGAATCTTTTTTGGCATTTCAACAAATATATTCTGTTACACTTATTGAGTTACAATCATTAAATAACTTGCACTACTACAATCACACACTTTATAAAATAATAGCTAAAGGAAATATTAGCATTGTATTTAGTTTTTAAGTAATCATCGAAAAATATTTTTTGACTTACGACCTTTACTTTCGTGCTATAATGCGGAAACCGTTGTTACGCGATATTGTTCACTATTAGCTGCAGCCTAAATTACATTGCCCGCGAGCACGATTCATGGAATTATTGTATATCACGATTGAAGGATAGCGTTGTGTGTAGGCGGGGCTAGCGTTTTCACAGTAGGCTCTTAATAGAACCTTCCCGTATCTCTGCTTATAAGTTTAACTTCATATTTTATGCTAATTTTGTCTCATAGGTTTGTTTGACCAGTAGGTCAATATAATAAGTTACTACTTATTATAGTAAACGCAAAATGCGTAAAAAAAGATGTTTAAAAATGTCTCTTTTTTGTTACAGAAAAAGGGCCTAGGAATCGCTGGAGCAGCTGGCACGGCGCACGATATTTATTCACACATTAAAAATAGGCATAAATAGTACAATATACATAAATAAAAAATATTAATATATATTATTAGTTTATCTTGTGTTCCATGGCTTAGAAACCAAAAATTAAATATACAAATAATAAATGATAATATGTAATATGTTATTAGGAAAAGGTGGTAATGTGGCCCCCCACTTTGTTTATCAAGCATTATTTAAAAAATATAGGAGTCAGAAACCTAAAAAATACATTATGGGACTTCTTATTCATATGTTTAAACATATCTTATTAGGGAATAAATAAAATTACTCGTGCAAGATAATCGAAAGTTTTAATTATTCTTAATCAATCACATTTGGTATTTTGAGATCAAGTGATGGTAATGTGGCCCCCGGGGATATCACATTAAATGTATTGCACAAGTGAAAACGGCAAATATCACAAAATATGTAATAGTCACCTTTGGAGCCTCCACAAGCTACATAGCCCATTAGTCAAAAATTTGATACTGTACCCATGGCTCTCCAGCTGTCATTGGAACAACATTACGACCAATGTGAGGTGGCCAAATTACAATCATTGCTTATATTAAATATATTTAAACAAACGTACCAAAAATATTTATTAAATGTATATTTTTTTATGCAATAAGGGGGCAAACGAGCAAACAGGTCACCTGATGGAAAGCAACTTTCGTCGCCCATGGACACTCGCAGCATCAGAAGAGCTGCAGGTGCGTTGCCGGCTTTTTAAGGGGTAATAGGGGAGGGTGGGGAAGGAAATAGGGAAGAGTAGGGAAGGGAAAAGGGTAGGGGATTGGGTCTTCGGTAAACTCACTCACTCGACGAAACACAGCGCAAGCGCTGTTTCACGCCGGTTTTTTGTGAGGACGTGATATTTCTCCGGGCGAGCCGGCCCATTCATGCCGAAGCATGGCTCTCCCACGTCAGATTTATATTTACCTTTTAAATTACGTAGAAGAACAGTTTGATGTATCCGATGTTTGAACACAAAAGGCAAATATTTCTGTTTCATAACAACTATCGAAATAAAAATAAAACTTTTAAGTGTGTGTGATACACACTTAAAAGTTTCGCAGGTCGCAAGTTTAACTTGATCCAATGACAATTGAACTTGACAGCCTCTGTTGGATTTGTACGGTGCTAAATTAGTAGCATGCCGCGAGCATCCCGTTCCACCAAAATTATACTGGATAGCGTTGTTAAAACATTAAATATTGAGGGGGGCCAATATATGTACAGGGGCCGCATTACCGCCTTTTCCCTGTATAGGTATTTAACTTTTCTTTTCTTTGATTATCCACACCTTGCTGGCTGCTGCTACTTAAAATCTGAATAAAATCTAATAAAAATACGGCATAAAAATATCTCATAAATAAAAGCATCACAGTGAAACAGTCTATTAGTTGTAACGGATTGCAAAGTAACGCAATGCATACAAATTACTCAGACAATAAGTAACTGCCTTATTGGCTTGTTGCTCAATTAAAATTCACAACAGACGCTTACAAATTGGAAAATTCAAGCTATAAAATATTCCTTTCTGAGACCTTTGGCTTTAGGGTATTGTTGATATATTATTTTATAATATTGTGATAAATAAAAAAGTACTATAAGGGTCACCGCAGATTATCAATTTCAAGTTGGCCGACTATCGTACAACTAAATTGCGTAGTTTCACAATTTAATTGGACAACTTTTTAACTTAGAGGTAATCGGAAAGGAATCGCGGTTCTTATACGATCAGTGTCCAATTATGTAGTTGTTATGTTTAGTTGGATGCAATGTGCGAGCTCTCATAAGTCGCTATAGCTATTGGTATACTATACAATTTAGTTAGCCAACTTGAAATTGTAAGTCTGCGGTCGCTCTAAGCCTCCTAGGGAGAATAAGGTGGTTAAATTAACTGCGAATATTTTTGGAATAGTTGATCTTCCATTGATCATACCATTCATATCATAAAAAGTTTGGAAAACACTGTTCTATATAGACGCATTCTGCAGAGAAAAATAGTTATCATACTCAAATCTAAGCAACTTTTACCAAAAGTAAGTAAATAACGACTGTTTGACGTAACTATGGTGAGTGTGGCAAAGCGTGCCACCCCGGCAAGGAAAATCCGCAGACTAATAAATACGTATCTTGCGACAGCAATGCAACAAGCCTTTGACAGCAGGTATAAGTATTAATTTTATCTGTTGTCATAATATAATCACCCTAAACAGCTGGATCAAACAATACAAGTCACGAAGCTACATAATTTAGTAGAATTGAGGTACAGGTCAGAAGCTTCGCCGTTGATTCTGATAATTACATTCCACGTGATGTCACGAGTTACGTTTCACTAATATATTAATATATTATCTCTCTCATATAATATATTTTTTGTGAGTAGCTTCATTTTGATTTAAGACAAACAACTTTTTTATCTGCGAAAAATCTTGAAATTGAAATCCACAAATCACGTGGGTCGAGTCAAATCTCATTTAATCTCACATTGGGGAGAGGGGGGGTCACAGCAAATCTCACGTACTTAATTTTTTTCTTAAGAAAACAATATTATTTTGGTCCATTTCATCCAGATTGTATGTTTGCTTAGATTTATACGCTTTCGTTTCAAATTACCTACTGTTGTAGGATCAATAAAATTAATTACAAATCGTGACATAATAATATTATTATAGCATATTTTATGATTGCAGATAATTAAAATGGCTTTTGTAATATAATATTATGTAGTTAATTACAATGTAAGTATTTAAATGTGTCATAATTTTTGAAAACGTAATTGTAGATTATGATGATAACTAAGTAATGATTTAAAAAAATCGGTTGTCTGTAAAGTCGGTTTACTGACTATAGTTGAACGTGACAACGTCATAGCCTTAACCGAGGGGTTAAGGCTATGACGTTGTCATTTTTGCATAGATTTTTCCCGGAACTGAGGAGTTCCGGGAAAAATCTAGGCAAAAAAGTTGGCAGGTCAATGTGCAAAAAAAAAATTTGAGGCCAGGGTCGTATAGAGGGGAAAAATCCAGGAAGAACAAGCCAAAGAACCCCATATCCAGGACAAGCAGTTGCCGAGTTATAAGCACTCAAACTTTGACATTGACAGCTCGGCAACTGTCAAACGTCGAACAAAAGCGGCCATAACTCCGCTCCCAATAGGCCTAGAGGAACGCCGTTTCTTCTAACATAAAAGGCAATACCTCGGCTACCCCCTCCCTGGATTTGAAGTAAATCGGAGAAATCAATTTTTTTTCTCAATTCTGAGGCCAGGATCGAATAGAGGAGAAAAATCCAGGAAGAACAAGCCGAAGAACCACATATCCAGGACAAATAGTTGCCGAGTTACAAGCATTCAAACTTTGACATTGACAGCTCGGCAACTGTCAAACATCTTACAAAAGTAGCCATAACTCCGCTTCCAATAGGCCTCTAGGCCTAGGAACGGGGTTTCTTCCAACATCAAAGGCAATACCTCGGCTACCCCCTCCCCGAATCTGGACTAAATCGGAGACATCAAAACTTCAAGGACGAATTTGGGGGGGGGAGACCCGGATATCTGAAAAGTACTCGAAAAATCCAGAAGAACGAGCCCAAACTCAGCCCAATTATCCCAAAGGACGAGGAGACAGCGAAGGGTCTAATTTTCAGACATAAATTTGGCCGTCATCTTGTTTGGGGGGGGCGTTTATAGGGGCGCGCACACTATAAAATTACTCCTGCGTAATTGGCCTCGCTTCGTTGAAACTAGAGTGCTCTTTTGTATTGCGCACACACTTGGGCACTATGAAATTACTTGTGCTCAACTGGCTTGGTTTAATTAAAACCAGGGTGCTCTTGTGTATTACGCAAACACTTGGGCACATAGAAATACGTAATATAATCGAAACAAAGAGCGCGGTTTTTGAGAGACTTGAGAGTGTAAATGGAACGCCTCAGAGCGAGGTAACGCCGCATGAACTGTCATGTATTTCGTGCGCGCAGCCCATATCGAATTATAAGACGTTATCACGTCAAAAAATAATTGCATTTTATGTAGAGCCGTTTTAGCCAGATAATGTAGAAGGTAAGTTACAACTTACAAAGTTGGCATGACGACGTCTACACTCTTCTGAAACGCTCAAAACGTCCACGGTGAGTAAAATAAAAAAAAACGTCCAGAATTATAAAAGCGAAAATTAAGTTAAAAAATGTATCTAAAGTTCAACAATAAGGAGAAAAAATAACGTTTATCTTAAAATTCATACGAATATTTTCACGTTAAATATTTTAATAAAGTGACTCGTTTATTAAATCATTTTATTAGAGACTGAAACAAGCTCGGAGTAAATTTAATAACGCCGGAATAAATTAAAGTTACAGGTGGTGCAAATGAGATTATACGATATTGTTTAGCTAATAATAAAGGTTCTAATAATATCCATTAACCTTGAAACTTAAATAAAGATACCAACTAATAATATCCACACTACTTATAATATAGATATCTGTATTCTACTCATACTATAATATAGATAGAATATAGATAGATATTATAAGTACTAAGTAGTGTGGATATTATTATGTTGTATGTGGATATTATCATTCTATACTAAACTTATAAAGCGGAATACTTACTATATACTACTACAGCTTACTAATAGAGCTTTACACAGCTCTGTATATTGACAGTACTGAAATTATAGTAAATAAACGTGTATTAAGTGTACCGACGAAGATTTGCCAAGGGAATTTTCTATGTTACTGGATAATAATTAAATAACAAAAACAATTTCAACATAAAACATATTCTGATAAAAAATAATACCATTATTAAGTCTACATTTTCACTTATCCCAAAATAAATTGGAACAGTGTTTTTGAACATGGAATGGCGGAATATTAAAAAGAAATCGGCCTCAATCTGGCTAAAAGAATTTCTTCGATGCTATTTCTTTATTAAATATCTTCATCAAGATATTGGCATGCAAATAAAGAGAAATAAACACCCATTATTTTAGTATAAGCTACGGAAGAATAAAACACGGAATAAAGAGAAACCGTGAACCGTGAATTTATTGATGATAAAAAAATGTACATATTTTTCCTATTTTTATTAATATTTGCATCTAGGCTTATTAATAATTTTGTCCTGGTTTTGGAGTCTAAAGTTACTATTTCTAGCAATATAGAGGGTAACTTAGATTAGTTGAAATTACGACTTTACTTATTGCTTTATACTCGTAGATATTGCACTAATACCTATCGTAATTCCATCGTTGTGAATTTTTTGACCACATTTTTACTTTTTTAACAGAATTTTGTCTATTTTTCTCACGTATTGTATTTTTAAGATGACCAATACCCCTGTCGCCCCTTTTCAGTTGGAACTTATTTACGGGTTTTCCTAAGCAAATGCCTACGTTTACCAATGGACCCGTCCACATGTCCACGTTACGACGTCGTCAACGTGGAACGGTGCGGCAGCGTGGCACGGTACGTTGTCGTGACGTGAAAATTTACGTCAACGTAACGTAAAAATGCATGTCACGATGTAGCAACATCGTACGTCACCATGCCTTGTAAAACTGCTACATTCTTCACTACTTATCACTAATACATGATATTATTACAGATACGTATTCAGCTTCTGCTATTGTTAAGAAGATGGAGAGGAGAGATTTAAAAAAAAACGGTTGGAGAGTAGTGTTTTGTGTCGAACTCGAACTCGAACTCGACTCGAACTCGACTCGAACTCGACTGGAACTCGACTCGAACTCGACTCAAACTCGACTCGAACTCGGTTGTCTGTAAAGTCGGTATACTGACAATAGCTGAACGTGACAACGTCATAGCCTTAAATGGAACGCCTCAGAGCGAGGTAACGCCGCATATTGCGTCATGTTTTTTCGTGCGCGCAGCCCATATCGAAATATAAGACGTTGTCACGTCAAAAGACGTAAAATGTTGCTACACAGTGATGTGCATTTTCACGTTACGTTGACGTACATTTTCACATCACGTCAACGTACTGTGGCCACGTTACCGCGCCGTTTCACGTTGACGACGTCGCAACGTGGAGATGTGGACAGGCCGTGAGGGTGCTGACTACTGGCTACATTGGAATTTAGGCGTAAAGGTCTGTATTTTTTAAAGGCAATATATTTAAGAAGACTATTTCACTCGCTTTTAGAAAACATTATGTAGAAACTATCGCTTAGTCACGACGTTTAGGAAACAAAAAAGTTTTAGAAGCAAAGTTATACTACTTTTAGTAACGTAAAATTAGCAGCTTTTGTAAGCCTTTTTGGCTACATTCCAATCTTATGGAAAATGTATTAATTAAAAAGACAGAAACAGTAATAAATAACATGCCTATCATATTTTTACGTCGAGTATGTTTCATTCTCCTGAGATATATTTTGTAGAGCAAACTAACTAAGAACGAAGTATGGAGTGTGGCATACTGAAATTACGCGACCGAAATTCTGCGACTCACATGTCACAAAATTACGCACGTTTGGCCTCACCCTAAGTTTCTTATTAACGTAGTCGGGCCTGTAGAGGTAATATTTTCGTTTTATTTTACAATGTAATAACAAGCGACAGCTTGAACCACACTAAAATTTTCTCTCGAAGTTTACGAAATACCGTAATTTTATATTTACAGCTAAAACTTACAGTTATTACCTCTCCTTGACTAAGTACTTTCTTTCTTTCATATATTTTTCATATACCTAATTATTAATATTCTAAACTAGCGACCCGCCCCACAAAAACGGTACAAAACGGACGGTACAAAATATATAGCCACTGAAAAAATTATGCCTATAGCCTTCCTCGATAAATGGACTATCTAACACTGAAAGAATTTTTCAAATCGGACCTGTAGAACTCCTGAGTTGAGCGTATTCAAGTTAGCCCTTTCAAATGATTTTCCCCGTTTTTACAACAATTTCCTCTATTTCTTCGTTCGTGATAAAATATAGCCTATTAACCTTACTTGATAAATGGGCTATCTAACACTGAAAGAATCATCAAAAGCCGTTGCCGTAGTTTTAAAGATTAAAGGGAACAAAGGGACATGAGGGAAAAAAGCGACTTTGTTTTATAATAAGTATAGATCAAAGTACTTACTACATACATTGATTCACAACAAAATATAATAATTATTATGAACATCACAAACTGCTCACAATTTCCTTTCAGAAAGGCAAAATATAATGTCATTAATGACATTATATCATTAATCGTGATAGTCCTACAATCACTATCTTTAAAAGACGATTGAAGGAACACTACCTCAGTACTGAATCCCGTTAAGATTATTGTTAAATATACATATAGTATGTATCCATATAATGTTTATATATTTATATGTACATAACTGGTATATAATATGTTGATATAGTATGTAATAAATTATAGAATAGTATTATTAGTATATAAGTATTATAGTATAATATAATTATTATATTTTTATGTTGTAATTTAAGTTGTTCATCAATATTAATTATTAACTGTGCACGCCCTATCTGATGTTTCTGTTCAAATTTCCTTACTTAGGACTGCTGTAAGAAATTTCTTTTAGAGATAAGCAGTACCTGTTGTGTCGTCTTTCTAATATTATGTTACTTTATAATGATTTTGTGTGCAATAAACTGTAAATAAATAAATAAATAATATATTTTGCCTTTCTGAAAGGAAATTGTAAGCAGCTAGTTTAAACTAGCAAATACATTTCACCGCAAAATGTGTTATATTGCATTATCAAACACAAGTTATAAAGAAATAAATGTCATAAAATTTTCTTTGAAAAGAGAAAGAAGTAGAGCATAACAGCTGAAGGCTTTATTTCATAGCAACATCGTTCTAGTTTACAATGGAGATATATAACTCAGACTACGGACAACTCGGACAGACCAATTATTATTTATATAATAATGAATAATTGAACTTAATAATATCTCGTTACATGCTGATTTCAATTTCGTATATTTTATCAGTCGAAAACGACAACTTTGATTAAATTTGGCATAGCTTACAGGCTTTAAAAATATATTAACACATGATAATTGATAAGCTATAAGCTAACAATATCTGGTAATTATCCCGTTTTTTTTAAGAAGGCTGGTCGCTGTAGCCCTGACGTCGTTGCGACCCATGAGCCTGAGGATCTATTGTGACTCCTTCGCACTAGAGAATCATCCCCAACCCAATACTGCTCATAAATTGAACGATATGGTTGGGCTTGCTGCCACGAATTTCCTCTGTGGATGAGTATTCGTGGCGACCAAGGTGCCTGTTCACAGAGCAACTGTAGTAGAGCAGGACAGTCAAGGAGAAGGTGAATAGGTGTTTCATCCTCCTCCTCACAGAATCTGCAAGTCGTTATGCTACAAATACCCATTCTGTTTAAGTGTTTGTTGAGCTTGCAGTGCCCAGTTAGGCTTCTGGTAAGGATTCTTAATTGGTTCCTACCCAAGGTGAGCACTAATTCTGATAGTTTCTTGTTGAAGCCAGGAATTAGTGCCTTGGAGTGTTCAAGGCCAGGGGTCTCAGCCCATTGCTTCTTGCATAGTCTGTGACCCCATTCCTTGAGCACTTGCTATGTGGTACTGGGAGTTATACCACAGACTAGTTCTGGGCCATATATGAGACTCTCTCAACATACAAAACAACAAAAGAATCTTGAAAATCGGTCCACAAACGGCGAAGTTATGGTTGAAAATACAAAAAATATATATACAGACGAACATCATATAACCTCCTCCTTTTTGGAAGTCGATTAAAAATAAAATAAATTAAATATTTAAGGGGAGGCTCCCATACAACAAACGAGATTTTTTGCAAATTTTTGCTCGATATAAATGATGGCAATAGATAGGCACCTGAAATATTCACAAAATAATATATTTTTTTTTACTTTAATAATTAATAAGTAAGTAATAAAGTTTTAATTAAATAAATAATTAATTAAATTTTGCACACGTGACGATACATGACTAGCTAAGAAACATCTTTACAAATCCAATGTGGCGGCCTCCTCAAGATGGCGATAGGCTATTTGAAATTTTTGTAAATAAAAAAGGCTATTTTAAATTCCTCCATGAGATAACATACGTGTATCGGACAGTATATTCTAAGTTTATGCGTGTATCAAATGAAAGGGTCTCAGTCAGCAATGCGAAAAAAATTGTCACGTGACTTAAATCTAACATGGCGGATATCCAAGATTGGCTTAGTGCGTGCTAAAAGCGTGTTTTGTTAGTTTTTTAAACTATTGATTATTATTTTGTAAAATAATATTTTACTTTACAAACATAGTTTTGTATCTACCTCTGCATACCCACGCGTTACAACTGACAGTGAAAATAGTATGAAAAACCCTTTGTACTCTTTAGCTTTTTGTGTTACATAAACAACTACACATCGATCAAATATCAATTTCATGGACAATGGATTTGTGCGGGTTCGACTACTTCAGGCTTCACCAGATATTTTAATAGAATGTCAGCGTACTAAAATATTATCTTGTGGCCCATAAGAAACTTCAATCTATGAACGAATAAAGAAAAACCCTGTTGAAAATGGTGCGTTGCATCTTGTTATATAACAAAATTTCTTAGCTAATTGTAACTATAATTATTTATCTAACTGCCGCACTCAGAGATGGAAATGAACTACTCAATTCTCATTAAATAAAGATTTTGATGTAAGCCCCATACATTAGGCGTCGAACTCCTCATTAAATTGAAGTTTAATCATCATTAAATCTCTCTGAATACGGCAGTTAACGCGACGCCTTGATAATTTGGCTGTAGCGATATCGATTTTTCTCAGCAATAACTAAAGCTAAGAAATTAAAGTTTATTTATAATGGCAGTATATATGGCAGTATATATGGCAGTGTTCTAACAATACTTGTTAGAACACTGCCTTACATCTGGCTATATGTTGTGGAATTATGACTTTTACATGCAAGTAGATGGTGTTGCGATGGGCTCACCTGTTTCACCTGTGGTGGCTGATATTTTTATGGAGGACTTCGAGAAGTTAGCCCTTGAGTCCTCACCTGTATAACCCACCTTCTACAAGCGGTATGTAGATGATACTTTCACAATATTACCATCAGACAAAGTATCCATATTCCTTGAGCACCTGAACAGCCTCAACTCCAAAATACAGTTCACAATGGAGTTGGAGAAAGATAATTCCTTAGCTTTCTTGGACGTATTAGTAATAAGGAATTCTGATGGCACATTAGGTCATACGGTGTATCGCAAACCTACACACACAAACGGATATTTAAATGGTGATTCCCATCATCACCCAGCACAGTTAAGTACTGTTGGAAAATCTTTATTTCAAAGAGCGCAAGGAATCTGCGATGAACAGCATGTGGATACCGAGCTTCATCATGTTACACAAGTTTTACGCGACAATAAGCTTCGGGTGCCACGCAAACAGAGCAGCAACCGAGTGAAGCCGGCTACAGTTGAAAGATTACCTGCAGTGTTACCATTTATAAAGGGAGTCACTGATAAAGTGAGCTACATTCTAAGGAAAGCTTCAATTAAAACATACTTTAAGCCGCCCAAAAAGATCAGCCAATGTTTACCATCAGTGAAATGCAACTTACCCCTTCAAGATGCAGGAATCTACAAACTCGACTGTGATTGTGGCCTCTCTTATATAGGGCAAACCAAAAGGTCCATCAAAACCCGGATCAAGGAACACATTGCAGATGTCAAACACCGTAGAAACACCAAGTCCGCGATTTGTGAACACACACTGGATCAACCTCGCCATTACATAAGATTTGATAAGCCACAAGTACTGGCAAAAGAAGCACGATACCGCCCAAGAATGATACGCGAGGCCATAGAAATTAAAAAACACCCTAATTTTAACCGTGAAGATGGTTGGGTGCTGCCATCTAGTTGGGATCCAGTAATAAACAAACTTAAGCACAAATTCATGACACCTCGGCTTCAAGATACTGTGAGTTCGTTCTGCGTAGATCGGAACGCAAACAAAAATTTATGAGTCGTCGGGTAGTTGGATAACTTCAAGAAATTGGACACCTGTCACCTCAGTCCACCCGTGACCACGGCCGCTGCAAAGTAGCCGAAACGTCGGGATTAATAAAAGTGCTCCGCGACAAAATCCGTAAGTGTTTAAACTTATAATATCATGAGTGATACTCGCGAAAACTTAAGAAATCATTATGATATGTATCAATTGATAATTTAATGCTTGATATATATCATGATATATATAATATATACCTATCAAAATTGATATTTATATTTAAAAATGTAAAATAATGTTTTAAATGTAAAAAATCTTAAGTCTAGTCAATTACATAGTCTAAATACACAGGTCTCATTTTTCAAGACTTTCACAATCAAAAACTTGCTATTTATAACTCAAACGAAGCATTGTCGCAAACTACTTAAAACAATCAAATTAAAAGCGTCAACCCGGGCTGACGTGTTCCAATCGAGTGTATGGACTAAGGCAGCTTGGGGCTTGAGCAGTGGGCTCGCCACCGCCCCTCTCTCACTCCGCACGCCCCGCACGATTGCTCTGTCTAGACGTGTCCGTTGGCCTACTGTACGTTCCATATACTGTGATCCCGCATACAAAAATTCCCGATAACGTCCCGATATCGGCGCGACAATCTGTCGGCGACGATATCGTTGACTGCAACGACACAGTGTGAAAGCGTTTAGTAGTATTTGTATGAAACTACCAGTCCGACGATATCGTGTCGTGTCGTTATCGTTGCAGTGTGAAAACGCCCAACGTCAAACGTGAGGCATGCCCGTAACGCGGGTTGAAATCGTAGCGCGCGCTATGACACTATAAATAAATTTCTTTCAACGCGGGTGGATTTTGACGCGCGTCACGGGCATGCCACACGCGTTCACTGTGTCACAATGTGGACAAAGCTATAGCATAACACGATTGTTCAACTTTTATAACACAGAATAATCAATCAAAAAGACATCTGTAAAAAAGGGATTCCTATTTTGCCAACATAGGGGAGTGATTTAAGCTTCCAAAATTTGTACATAGATTGTTTCAAGCATACACTTTAATTTGCCCATAGCTTATATGAAATGTATTTATGGTTTTTAAATTACGTGACAAAAACCATTTTGTTGCTACGCCCTTTCCATTTTTTGCTGTTCCATTGCTTGCTTTCGGCCTCTCATAGAAAACAAGCAATCTAAAACATACCCAACACGGTTTTTTTACTTTAACGCGGCATCACCTTAATAAAATATGACAAGCAATAACAAGTACTTACTGCCTTGTAACTAAGCATCTGATAGTGAAAGCAATTTATTTATTTATTTATTTGGAACAATAACAGCCATCATTCTTAAATTATTACTAACACTTGTATAGCTTATACAATTATTTTGTAAACTATTACATAAGCATATTTTTTAGGCATTTAAAGCTATACTAAAATAGGAAATAGGGTCAATAACAGTTGTTCACACTTCACCTTTTACAAATTTATATAGATAATATTAAAATCTTAATATTACAAACTTATGTAAGAAAATAAGCTAAGTAGTTGAGTAAGGTTACGTTTATTACTGTATACTGGAGTGAGTCTCCCGTGTTTGTTAGATCCGGGATATCCCTCCGTTATACGGCTGAAGGCGAGCCGCAGGTGGTTTTAGTGAGTTGGCTCACATACCCCCGGGATACCCAACCCGGGGCACCCATGATGGGTTTCCCCTGCGTTATAAAAAAATACTGGAGTGAGTGACCTAAAAAGTGAACATATTACAAGCTTATATAGGTAATATTACAATCTGAATAGTGCAAATTAATATAAGTTACGTTTTCTAACCTACTAAATTGAGTGACTAATAAATTACCTTTACAATAGAGATTCATTCTTATATCACTAACACTTGTATAGCTTATATACATATAATTTTTTACATAAGCATATTACATTTTATGCATTAAAAGCTATACTAGGTAACAATAGGAAACAGGGCCAATAACAGTTGTTCACCTATTACAAACTTATATAGTTAGATAGTATAAAATCTCAACATTATTACAAACTTATGGAAGAAATTAAGTTAAGTAGTTGAGTTAGGTTATGTTTATTACATACTAGAGTGAGTGACTTAAAAAGTAAACATATTACAAGCTTATATAGGTAATATTACAATCTGAATAGTACAAACTTATATAAATAAGTTACATTTTTTAACCTTTTTTTTTTTTTTTTTTGTTTTTGGTCGGGAAATGCAATTACGCATCCCCGGCAGCATTGGGGAAGGACCACCGGGGTATGTGGGACTTGCTACGGCCGAAGAGATGGTAAGTGGCCGCAGCTGTACCCACTAAAACCCGACCGTGTTCCTACTACCGCGCAGGACGGAGACACGAGGGTCTATTACATGTCTTCCGTGGCTTCCGTCCGCGCTTGCCTGCTCACCCAAAGCAGGCCCACGCTGTTGGGGTTTCGTGTCCCCCTAGGCCGAACAGAGGCCCCACATGGAGGGCTTGCATAGGCCGGTCGTCTTCTTTATGTCGCGATGCGCAGGAACACAACGCGCATCGCGACTCTCTCGGGGACTCGGTGCAATGAGTGGCGGCATCCCCATACCGTCACCCCGAGTTCCCTGGTACATTTTTTACATTTTTACATTTTACATTTTTTACATTTTTTAACCTACTGAATTGAGTGACTAATAGAAACAAGTTTCTATTGGTAAGTATAAGTTACCTTTACAATATAGAGATACAAGAAGACAATAATTACAAGGCAGCTACGAATTATAGGACTTATAAACTTTATATAATATGTAAAGTGTACTAGTGACAGAGTGATAATTGATATTATACTAAAGGATTTTTATATTTACTTAATCAAAAATTCCGCTACTGAGGGTGAAATGCGATACATAGCAAATTCAATCTATAATATTAGTATTAATTTCATACGGACTTAACCGCAGGCAAAACCTAGTAATGCAAAATATATTTTTACTTAATATTTTCTCTTATAGAGCCTAATAAGATATTTATTATTCTATTAGCACAACAAATGTACACGAAGTGATGTAGCAAAGCTTTTTAAAAGCATACATACATTACATAAAGTGTATCACTCCCTAATATCTGTACGTTTGTCCGTTTGTATGTAAATGGGGCGTTATTATCGTCGTTTACGAGTCAGACACAAAAGACGCCGTCTACTGCTCCTCGTAAATCCAGTTCAATATTGCTCGTAACGCTGCCTTAGAATGTTAGCAATTCCAATCCTTTATTACTGCAGTAGCTTTAGCTCTTAATCTTTTAAGGTTCCGCGACTAAATTACTTTCGAATAGTTGTATTTAATCTAAACTAGTAACTGAACCTTTATATTTTGACGATAGGGCTCTATTTAAATTCGTCCGCCCGAGCGCGCGGTTTGCTATAATAAGTATTGTATCTATCCAGTGTAAAAAAAAGAATTATTTTCAGAATTTAATAAAATTGTTTTTTATTAATGCTTTTTAATTGTACAACGCGTTACCTGATACACTCAATATTTTCATAATATTATATCATCAATAATTTAATTTTCTGAATAGCTACGAGTAGGTAAGTATAAAATTTCGTGTATATATTCTTTTAAAACAAAGCCAAAACATCTGTAGTATGTACCAGAAGTTTGTTAAATTAAGTTTGGGAACTGTAAGTTAAGCAACCTATGTTGATTCGCTTTTGGCTGCGACCCAAGCCGAGTATTATATTTTCACAATGCGAAACTAAAGATTTCGTATTCAGAGAAATGGGAGACATTATGATAATTGTATTATCTGATACTGTTCGAAAATCGTTTTCGCCTTGAATTGAAAATGTGCAGCAAAATATAAAAGTTAATAAGAGGGTCAAATACATTCCATTCACTTCATACAATAATAATATATTGATGATACATTATACAGTATCATTAACATGTATAAAATGAAGCTAAAAGTTAAACAATAAAAGCATTCTGTCCAATAAATATAATAACAAAAATATAATAACAATAATAAAATAGAACCAATGTTTCCCCTACAGTCTACAATCTACATGCTCTAACATTATAAGACACAACACAACTCTAGCTGTTGAATTGCGTATTCAATTCAATTTAACTTAGCTCGTATGGGCGGAATTTTAATATTTGAGCTACGTTTTAACCACAACGAAATACATTTATACATAAGTAGCTGTCCCGGCAAACGTTTCTTTGCCATATTAAGGGCGTTCCGTCCGGAGATTCCGTAATTGACCGTATTTAAAACCTTATAAACTCATAATCTGAAAGCTACAAAGTTATAATAAAAATACAGCAATAATCTTCAGTATATCAACATTCCTTTTGTCGTTTTAAATTTTCTATTTTTGTTTCTTATACTCATGATATCGGCTTCCAAAGTAATACCAATTTGTTCAAATTCAAGCATACATTCAGCATCTCCTTAGGATTTACAAATTACTTGTATTTGAAACTCACGCCAATAGATCGACAATATCACAAACTACATATTCGCCGTTTAAAATTTTTTTTAGAACAATTTTGAACCAAGATAAGTAAAAATAATAGGGTTTTGGCGCGATCTCGGCAACGCGGCAAATGTATGGCCAAGGTCGTTTGCTCTGGGGACGACCTTAAGGGCGTTCCGTCCGGAGATTCCGTAATTAGCCGGCTGTACACTCTCGCCGAGATACAGCGAGGGCCGAGGCGGCCCGAGTGCGAGAGTGTAAAGCCGGCTGTACACTCTCGCCGAGACACAGCGAGGCGGCCCGAGTGCGAGAGTGTAAATGGGTGCGCTCGCCTCGTCTCGCCTGTCTCGGTCCCTCTCGGTCCGTTGTCGGTATTTTGCGCCCGAGAAAAAAGGGTCTCGCGAGGAAAACGAGCGCACTACTGTACACTCTCGCGTCTTTCAGTACTAGTCCCGCCGTTGGACAGTGTAGAGCAGAAAAATAACAATATTAAACGACATTATGAGTCATTATCTGTGAGAAATAAAATTAAATATGACTATAAATCTTTGGATTACAAAGTGATATCTTTCGATGAATAGTTAATGGAGAATGGTCGTTTTCCTCCATCTTGTCTGAGTTCTTTACTGCGATTAAACTAAGCGAGAATGTACATGATCCCACTCGGGCAAGGGGCTCTCGCACGAGACTCTCGCCCGAGAGCTCTCGGCGAGAGTGTACAGCGGGCATAAATGGATGCGCTCGCCTCGTCTCGCCTGTCTCGGACCCTCTCGGTCCGTTGTCGGTACATTGCGCCCGAGACAAAGGGTCTCGCGAGGAAAACGAGCGCACTACTGTACACTCTCGCGTCTTTCAGTACTAGTTTCGACGTTGGACAGTGTAGAACAGAAAAATAACAATAATAAACGACATTATCAGTCATTATCTGTGAGAAATAAAATTAAATATGATTATAAATCTTTGGATTACAATGATATCTTTTGATGCATGGTGAATGGTGAATGGTCGTTTTCGTCCATCTTGTTTGAGTTCTTAACTGCGATTGAACTAAGCGAGAATGTACATGATCGCACTCGGGCGAGGGGCTCTCGCACGAGACTCTCGCCCGAGAGCTCTCGGCGAGAGTGTACAGCGGGCATAAAACCTTATAAACTCATAATCTGAAAGCTACAAAGTTATAATAAAAATACAGCAATAATCTTCAGTTTATCAACATTCCTTTTGTCGTTTTAAATTTTCTATTTTTGTTTCTTATACTCATGATATCAGCTTCCAAAATAATACCAATTTGTTAAAATTCAAGCATACATTCAGCATCTCCTTAGGATTTACAAATTACTTTTATTTGAAACTCACGCCAATAGATCGACATTATCATAAACTACATATTCGCCGTTTTAAATTTTTTTAGGACAATTTTGAACTAAGATAAGTTAAAATAATAGGGTTTTGGCGCGATCTCGGCAACGCGGCAAATGTATGGCCAAGGTCGTTTGCTCGGGGGACGGCCTTAAGTATATAAAGTATTATTTTTTTAATTTGATCGCAGCGCTAACTGTCGGGACAGACTAAAATTAAAATTCGAATATTATTTAAAATTTGATAGTGCGATGGTAGCGCCGTCTGTCGGATCCAATGTAAAACAACTACTAATAAATTAAAAATTAATTAAAAAAAACATTGCTCAGCGGACAAAATTGTGAATCTAAACCATTAACAGATCCCCTTGAAAACACACAAAAAATTTCATCAAAATCGGTCCAGTCGTTTGAGAGAAGTTCAGTGACATACACACTCACAGAAGTATTATATATATAAAGATATGCTCAATATGATTCTTTAGAATGCAATAAATATAATTTGTATAGAATATGTTTAGCTGTTTCTTTGTATAGTTATTTATGTACATTCCTCTAAAATCTAAATCACTGAAACCGACAGACATCGTCTGGACTGGTATAATTATGACAGACCTACGTTGGATTTTGTTTGATAAATGAGTTTCTAGCTCCACTCGTATTTCGCATAATATTATTATTATCGGTCCGCCCAGACCTATAAATTATTCACTTGTGGCAGCTTCGGCACTTCACCAAACTCGCAATTGGCTCATTTGTTTAATTTCAATAGCAAAGCCAAACCGACCCATTGATATTATCATATAAGGCTTTAAGCGCTTAATTCACAAGTATCAAACAAATCCTATACGTATTATTCTTATAGGTCTTTTTTTTAATTAGCTTATAGTGTCGCACTGCTGGGCAAAGGCCCCCCCCAGGATCTTCGACGGTTCTTTCTCCTGTGCCACCGATATAGGTACATATTATTATGTATATATAGCCAGCCTGGCATATATATATATATGCCAGGCTGGCTATACAGGGTGCAATTAAACCTTCCTGCCAAATTTTTCCCAGGGCTTATGTATCATTAAGAGAGTCAATTTAACCAAAAAAAATTGGGTGTTATTTTTTTTCAATGACATATTTTATCCCATTCAAAATCGTTGCAGAATGGTCACTCGCGGCGCGGGGGAATGCCGGGGGTGACGCGGGAAGAGGCGCGTGCGCGGGGGCACTTCACGCGCGGCCGACGCGTCGTGTCCATTAATTCTAGTGTTTTTAGGATAACTTTCAGAAGCTATTTCTCAACATTTACATTTCACATAAAAGAAAAAATACGTGTATTTTTATTTTTAACAAGGATCAATATATCAAAATTTGGCAGGAAGGTTTAATTGCACCCTGTATAGCCAGCCTAGCTGGTATGCCTTATTTTATAAGAATATTTTTGTTGGAAAAGCTAAGGATAGACAATGACAACTACGTGGTTTTATCATTCATTTAAGATAGTAAAATATATACATTTAGGGCCGATTTTTCAATCCTCAGATAAACAGACAGATAGTATTTATTCGACAGTTAGCAAGATATTGAATTTTTCAATCGTCAGATAGGACTTAACCGGCGAATAACCTTGTTAACTGAGGAATAAAACTACCCGTCGCGTGAACCACCAAATAACCGCTATTAGACAGATAGTTTACGTTGACACTCCGTTGACATTGGTAACTGCTATTTGGTTTGAGGTTGTAATTTACGTTTATTTAATAACTAAGGATATTTTCGATGAAATTGATGATCTGGCAATTGAAGAAGAGGCCATAATAAACGAATATATTAATCGACTGAATCCTTTGAAAAGAAAAGAAACAATCATCAGATCGAGGCCTGATCATTATAATAATATGTGGGATCCAAAAGACTTTCAGCGCCGATTCAGACTTTAAAAAGTTCTTAATTTAAAATTAAGCACGAAACACAGTCAATGAATAGATAGTATCCTATCAGGTACCTAATACAGTTGGTGCGGTTCAAAACGTCTTTGTTCGTCACAGCATGTGTCTTTTTATTTTCAATCACAATAGTTGAGCAATAAATGTGCACAGGCGTCCGCGTCCGAAACATACAAATAACCTAAAAACAATGAAACTGAGTCCGTCTTGCTCTAACAATAGAGTATTCAATATATTTGTTTCAACTGTGTAAAGTGCGAGTTGCCAGACTTCAAAAATTCGGTCAGATAGTTATCTATGGAGTAAATGACATTTGAAAAATTGACTATGACTTATTCGACGGTTAAACCACCTAATAACTTTATTCTTCAGTTAACTATCCGACCTTTTATCTCAGGATTGAAAAATCGGCCCTTAGTAAGATTATCAGTGGTAAGTACTCAAACATTTTTATACGGGCTACAAACAAGTTTTGGCCTTGGTCTCCCGAGACCACGGTATTACGGAATAGTTACTAGATACGTAAATTGGCACAACCAAATAGATAGTATTGATGTTTAAAAATCGATGCTGGAGCAGAGAGATGAATAGTTTAAAGTGAAGATGAGTGCTACGTACACGATTTCCCGGAAATTCACTCGAAACATTTAAAATGATCGCCACTAAAAGACCTTTTTAAGGATGGGTCATGGGTGTTATGATGACGCTTGTGTCTGTTTGTTGATGTACCGATCTTGATATATTTTTTGCCGTAAACACAATATATTTAATCTAAAACCGAGAATAACATTTTATTGTGTCTGGTATTGCTTCGGGCCGTAATGTTTGGGGTCGTTACACCGAACGGCCGGATAAACGAACTCCCACATTAAGATACGAACACAGCTGATAAACCTTTATTACATGGCGGCGTTGATGATCGTATTGTATTCATCATAATCAGCTAATTTACTTGCCTTTAGTATGATTGTAAGTCCCATGTTTTTTGTATGCTGTAAGTTGGCACCCGATTTACTAAGCAGCCATATTCAGAAATATCATACAGGGCCTGCATGATTTTATCAGATATTTTTGGGGTTTAGTTTAGTACCAAAAAGTTTGAGAACCGCTGAACATCTATAATATCATAGACAAATATGATTTCTCTATGAATAATATATATACCTATATATAGGTACACAGGTTGATATTTATAAAAAATATCAACCTGTGTACCTACACAGGTAGATATTTTTATAAATAAGGGGATTAGAACATACCGTTACAACATAGATATTACATGGAAACACTAAGCATACATGTCCGTAATAATACTCGTAATAGTCCTTATAAATTATAAGATATATTTATTAAATTATTGAGTGGCAAACAGAGTTATTGGAACGATATTACTTAGCCAGTAGCGACTATGATAAATTAATTAATACTATTAATATACTTAATATATTCTCAAACAAAGTTACTAGGTACATTAATATTATACGTACAGGCTCTAGACAAATAAGTTTTACGTTAATTAAATCATAACACTAACACCACACCTTAATATGACTTATGAGTAGCGAGATTGTTTTGACAGCAATAATAAATTGTTAGGTTAGATGATAAATTATAGATTGAGAAATTAAATTAATCAAATTGTGTCTTCAATACTAATTGGCAATATCGCAAATCTGGGTTTAAATTTAGGTACCTGGAACTTACAAATAAAAATACCTAAATTAAGTATATGTAGGTATATACATATATATATCTATATATATAAAAGAAAGTTGTGTTAGTTACACTACTTATAACTCAAGAACGGATGAACCGATTTGGCTGAAAATTGGTGGAGAGGTAGCTTAGAACCAGGAATAGGACATAGGATACAGTTTGTCCCGGAAAAATGTACGGTTACTGCACAATATACTTCGCGTAAACTGTTCAATCGATTTTGATGAATTTTGCTATGGAGATACTTTGAGTCTCGGGAAAGGACAAGGGAAACTTTTTGTCCCGGAAAATGTACGGTTCCCGCACAATAAACTTTTATGATTTTCGCCTTTTAAACTATTCAGTCTATTTTTATGAAATTTGGTATGGAGAATGGAGATACTTTGAGTCTCGGGAAAGGAATAGGGATACTTTTTGTCCTGGAAAATGTACAGTTCCTGCACAATAAACTTTTATGATTTTCGCTTAAACTATTTAATCTGTTTTGATGAAATTTGGCATGGAGATACTAATTTTAATCTATTGTTTTCTTAATTATACCAATTCGAATTAACTAATCATCCTTAAGACAGGACAACGTCTGTTGGGTCAGCTAGTATATATATATATATATATATATATATATATATATATATATATATATATATATATATATATATATATATATATATATAGTGAACTAGATGATGACCGCAACTTTGTTTATCGCGTGGGATTCAAAGTATCTCCATATCAAATTTCAGTAAAACCGGTTCAGCGGTTTGGGCGTGAAGAGGTAACAGACAGACAGACAGACAGACACACAGACACACTTTCACATTTATAATATTAGTATGGATAATACGAGATCTGGGGCTGTACCACGAAACGGTTTTGAGACTCAAACAATTGGACGAGAATGCCGCATCCTACTCTGACAAACGAGAAATTCCGTTGTTAGAGCAGGACACGGCATTCTCGTCCGATTGTTTGAGTCTCAAAACGGTTTCGTAGTAGGCCTACTGAATCTAGCATAATATTGGAAACGACATAACGCACAATAAATGAATAGTATAAACTATGCTGATGACTGGAGATTTTCAATCAGCAATAGCTATATGGCGTACCCTGGGTGGCGCGCTTTGCCACCCTCACCATACTAGCGGCCCGCCCCAGCTTCGCACGGGTATAAAATATAATTATAGCCTATGTCACTCACTGAAAAAATGATTAAAATCGATTTAGTAGTTTTGGTTTATATTCATTAACTACCCGTGGCCCGCATTAATGGCCGATACCGCCGCAAAAGCTACGTCCCGCAATTTTTAAATCTGTAATATTCGAGCGCCTTCAGTTACTAAATAGCAGCATAATAAATTTACAACCACCGACACGCTGACATTTCTATCTACCGGCAAACTAATATTTCAACTACCTTTCGAATACTTAATTAATATTTTATGCGTTTGCTTCGTCATTTTGTTTATTCACTTTTCTCACAGACTACTTAGGGATACTCTTTTCTATTCTCTTTATTCGCACAAGTAAGCAACAATTAACTAATTTTGTCAAAGTCTATCTTTAATTAGGTACCAACCAAACATACAAGTCAGAACATTTGGCGACCGTGCAAAATACTAAACTACAATTCGAAATCGGAGGATTACGAGGAATTTCAACGAGGAATAAGCAATAATATTACGTTCGGCGGCCATTCGACAATCCAATATTGCGTCATCCTGGTCAGAGTGGCTCCAGCTGAAAAGTAATACTTAATACTTATTTCTGGAAGAAGAAAGACGAAACTGAGGACGTTGTGAAGTGATTTAGCTACGACTCGGCGTTTTCAGATAAGTGTCTTCCCATTCTTCAACCTCACAACTATTACCTAACCCCAATAACCCTATTTCCTATCTAGATATCATATAATATTTCTTTGTTCTACAACATAATACATCAATATTTTATAATGTTATTGCTCAATCAGTTCAAATTAACTATTTTTAGCAAATTAAAAAACCAGTTACATAAAGGGGCCTGAGTCAAGACGAATTCGTAATCGCTTCGTTATAGAATCGCCGATTATCAATTAAGGCGAAGTTTAACGCAAGCTCCATTTTGTGGAAATCCAGGTGTGAGGTGACACCGAATTAAAAAGCGTGAGCATTTTTATTTTACTTTCTTTTGCTTATAAAGCTATTACAAAAATAATTTCACATTTAAGGCGAAGGCTTTCGATGATGAACTTCGTTTAAAATCGGTCTCGATTTACTACTGATTAACATCTCCAAGATTTAATGTCAATAGCTTGCACCAATTTCATATTTTTCACATTTCCAAACAAGCAACAATAATTGTCACTAATAAAAATTTTTTTTTACAAAATGTGCGGACCGCGGCAAAGGTCATTTCATTTCTTAAAATAGACTCCGAGCGAAACTAATTGGTGACCCCTGTTATAGAATATAGATTATTAAGAAATTAAATTACTTAATCAAATTACTTATGTCTTCAAAACTAATTGGCAATATCGCAAATTGATACCTAGACGAAATCTGAATCTGGCATGTTGGAAACGGCATGACACACAAAAAAATTAATACTTGCTGATGATTGGAGATTTCCAATCAGCAATATGGAATAGCTATATTATGGCGCACTTTCCGGTGTGGCACGCTTTGGATTAATGGACGATCATGTCAATTTGATGCTATATTAATTGTGATCTGTCGACTGGGTTTGACGTAATGCGACCAAACTACGAAGGTCCCCCATTTGCATAGGAATCAACTTCTCTGATAGTACAATAATAATTATATTATTAAATTTGGACGTTAAAAATCGCAGCTTTAAGGAAACCTTTCTAAAGAATACTTTTGCAGTCTACAAAAGAAATAGAAATACAAAACATTTAGCTGTTAAGAACATTAAAAAAGTGTATAAAGCCAACAAAAGAAAAATTTATTATTAAATAAGGTTTTCAATTTTGATAGAAGTATCATTAATAAGGCTCTAAGAAAGGAAGCTACCATTTAGGGATTGCAATCCCGCAATGCGGGATCCCGCAATCCCGCGGGATCCCGCGCCAATTATTGATCTGCTGGATCCCGCACCTAAAAAACGCGGATTCGCGGATCCCGCATGACCCATTTGCATAATTTCTCGGGGAGCCCATAATATGATGAAAGCTTTGATAGCAGCGCTTTGCACTGGCAAACCCGATCAAAGGCCTTCGTAATGTCTAAACTAACAGCCAAAACGAGCAACCCTTACAGAACCCGCACTGTTTGTCACTATGTAATCCCAGGCCATCCAAGTATGGAAGGAGCTGGCTATTAATAATTGATTCCATTATATTATAAATTGGTTATAGCGATTGGTCTGTAATCTGAAGGATTTGAGCGTTCACCTTTTTTTTGGGATCGGGAACACCAAGGCTATCTTCCAGGAAGCCGGTACAATGCCAGAAAAACAGGAGAGTCGAAAAAGACGCGTTAAGATCAGAGCCAACTCTGGAGCATACTTTTTTAATGCAATACGAGGGATTCCGTCAGGCCACTCGACTTTTGGATATCAAGGGAACGGAGGGCTATTTGCACTGAGCGCTGATGAAACCAAATATCGGACTTGACGCTCGTACATTGCAGTATGATCGGCGGTTTCTGTCCCCCGTCATCTCGGGTCATCAATTCTATTGACGTGCTGTTTCTTTGCCCGAGTGGTCTCTTTTTTGAGTACTTCATTTTATATGTGCTGGTATTTAAATCCCGAGCAGACACTGCATTGGCCCAGGATTGGTAAGCCTTCTGCTTCCAGCGAGAAGCTTTTTTGGAGGATGAACCAAACCAAGGACGAAATTTGCCGCAAGTTGGCACTACAGAGGGCGGAATGAAAAGCTTCATCCCTTGCATCATCACATTGGCAACGGAGTTAGCAGTGTTGTCGGGATCATCCAGCGAGAAGCATAAGGGCCGCCTAGGATAGGATGCAAAAAACGACCTCATTCCATCCCAGTCCGCTCACTTGTAGTGCCAGACACGACGGTATTTATCAGCATGCTGTCGCAATATCCTCGTAAGTGGCACAGAACTCCTAATAAGGCAATGATCCGATGAACCAAGTGGTGCGGTCATGGATGCTTGGTAGCCATCAGGATTTGAAGTCAGCAGAAGGTCTAACAGGGAAGGATTCTGACCGTCTACATCTGGGATTCGCGAAGACGTAGCAACCAGTTGTGTTAAGTCGTTCGCAACGGTAAAGTCACAAAAAGATCTTCCCGCATGATCAGTTTTACTGGAATTGAGCCAGTTGGCGTCGTACCGTTAAAGTCGCCAAGTATTATGATCTCTTCGATTGGGATCTGCTGCTGCACATAATCTGAAATAGCTTGCAGGTGCTCAAAGAGTCAGTCCGTTTCGAGGTCACCACTATGAGACCTATATAGGCAGGCATAAACAATTATTGAGGGTGGTCGTCGGCCGTCGCAATCAATGCGGAGCCATAATGTTGAGAGGTCCCTGACTTAAAGATTGCTGAGGCATTAAAAGCACTTTTATTTTAAGGTCTAGTAAGACTACAGTGATTACATCATTTCAGTGTTATTTTGTTACAAAACAAATATTTTTGTGGCATGTGGCATAAATATGTGACATTTTTTGATAACAAAGTTGATTTTTAATCAAACACAAAAGTGTAGCTTCAATTTATTCAATTATATAACATATATTCAAACTTGCGGGATCCCGCGGGATCATGCGGGATTGGCCAATCCCGCAAATGAATCCCGCGGGATTGAATAAGGTGCGGGATTGCAATCCCTACTTCCATTATAATATGTAATTATTTTTAACTGACTTCCAAAAAGGAGGAGGTTATACTATGTTCGGCTGTGTATTTTTTTTTATTTCATATATTATATACTAGTTGTCCCGGCAAACGTTGCTTTGCCATAATATGTTATGTATTTGCAATATTATTTTATTGAAGTGACTAAATATTATGTATGTTACCATGGCAACGTCGATCGCTATCCCGTCGCACAAACAATGGTCGCCGTCACTCGTCAGTCTCAGATTGTAATAATTTTTTGCAATAAAATAAAATTGCGACTATAATTAAAGATCTAAATTCTAAGCTATCCTATCTCTCAAGTTGGAAAAAAGCACACATTAAAAAAACATTAAAATCGGTTAAGTAGTTTAGGAATCCATCGCGGACAAACATCGTAACAGGAGATTTATGTATATTAGATATATATTATATGTATTTGTTTAACGAAATGGAATGTCATCTCATCAAAAACCTAGGAAAAAAAACAAGACGTGCTCTTGTTTTTTTTCAAGTTTTATTACGTAGGTACAAACATGAATACAAATACCATTCATTTAACTACCTACGCATTTTACTTCGAAATCCAAGTCATAATAATTATTAACATAGCTGGTGCACACGGGCGCCGCGGTTTTAAAACACAGTCTTCCAGTCTTCTTATAAAGGCGGAATCTAAACATGATTGTTAAAACAAATACCATGAAACGTTTCTTGACATCTAAACTTCTTGACCTTATCACATGGCACATACAAAATCAAGTCACAATCATTGATCAAAAACAAAACAAAAATAAAAATATCAAAATAATCAAAATTCAAAAGAACAAATTGAAGATGGAGGTGCCTCTTGAGTCTTGGCTCGCCGTCCGTTCTCCTTATCTGACTGCACAACAGATGCTGACTACTTCGCCATCATTACTAATAACTGGTTATGTCCACATTATGCAATTTCATCTTCAATTTTCGTCATCTTCTTTTATTAAACTTTTTTTTGGCATATTCAATAATCAAATAAGTAACAAAATCCACCCGCGTTGAAAGAAAAGTGTCATAGCGAGGGCTACGATTTCAACGCGCGTCATGGGCATGCCTTAAGTTCGCTGTTGACTGCGCTATAACGCATGCCCTTGATGAACAAAAAAGGTCCAGTGTGGACAAAGCTAATAATCGAGCTCGCTGCATGATTAATCTAAAAAGATAACAATTGGATTTTTGAGTAGATAGTAGACTAAATAAAAAATCACCTAAGTATAACGTATTAACTGAAAAAAAATTATGCAAGAAGTCGTTACTTATTTTGCTATTACTGTTAATTTAAACTAAGTAAGCTATGAACATGAAATACCTTTATATTACAGATCATACACCAAAACACTTCATAAAAGTTATGAACCACCAACAATGTAGTATGTCAAAAACTACTAAATAAACCTACAGGAATGTTCTAATTTGAATTAACGATTTAAATGTAGGATAGTATGAATTAGTTATAGTGAAGTTAAAATAACACGTGCGTTTTGATTTATTCTTCACATATCTGAGTCAGCAATACCGCAATAAGTCAAATTAGTGCGGTCCAACGATAGCTGCGACACGTCCGTGCTTTCCAAGTCAGGGATGCAACTAAAAATGGTGCGGTGTTGCAGGCGCTGATGTCCCCACTCGGTCAACCATCTATAGTGAATTACAACGCCATCTCAGAGTTGTTTTTTACGACGGTCTAATTGACGCATAGAATAAAAAATTATGTATCTTTTAATGATTGAAAATCAAATTCGACACATTTTGAGTTACGACACTATTGTAATAGCAGTGCGATATGAAGAATAAAGTATTCGTATATTTCTTCTGAACAAGTCACTAATTATAGTTACGAAAGTTTATAATTGAGAAACTAATATCACATCGGACTAAATACTATATTATGATTGCTTGGTAGATAGAAAATTGAACATATATTATAATGCAGTTCACACAAACATAAAATATAGATTATATGTAAGGATATTCCATATTACATTAATTTTACAAAGAGGGTAGGCCGAGCGAAATTTTTTCTACACATTGACCTGCCAACTTTTTTGCATAGATTTTTCCCGAAACTGAGGGGTTAAGGCTATGGCCTATGACGATGTCACGTTCAACTATCGTCAGTAAACCGACTTTACAGACAACCGATTGTTTTTTTTTTTTGTTGTATAGGTTTCGACCCCAATTTGAGGGAACTCCTTAAAATGTATATGGAAACATAATACTTATAGTGGTTTTGATTTTATGTGGAGGATCCTAGGCATATGCTATCAAAAAGTAAGATTTTGCAACAAGTTATGCTATGGTTCCGAAAATACTAAGAGAACTCCGGATTCCTTAAAGATACAAGTATACTTTTTAGTTCATATTATTATGGTTTTTACATTGGAAGACGATTTTAATTTTTTGTTAAAAATAATAATTTTCATAATAATTATTATGATTTAATCCTTCGATCGCGGATTCTTGGAAATTATTACCTTGTCTCGGTCACCGGGTACTTACGTCATGTTTAATCAAACCAGTCAAATTGTGGATGCCTGAAAGAGATCCTAATAATTCTGCTAATAATAGGGCCGCCATTGTGACACAAATGTATTTTTAATTTGGTTATATTTCTTTGTTCCTTCTGTCTTGTTCCACTCCTTCCAACAATTAAGAATATTTGATTCATTCATTCATTCAAATTACGAAGCCGTCTTTATAACTTCAAATGTCAAAATGGCCCTAAACAATATTGGGGCACACTTTTGCCTCAATATGCACATTTTATATAACGGATATAGTTCAACTAGCTGCGGTTGTACCCAAGAGAAAAAAACACGAGCGCGATATTTCAACGCAAGTGACGTTACAATGAGACTGAAACAATTTATGCGGCCTTGGCTAGCTCCAGCTTCCTTTTGTATGAAACCAAAAGAAATGTAAATGATAATGGCTCTGGCGAATGCAAAATTGCAATCTGAAAAATATTCACATCAATCTTTTCACGGACGGGTGGTGGAGGGATGAGTGATAGCCCACAAAAGTCTGTGTCACTACGCAATTTAGTTTGTACGATAGTCCACCAACTTGAAATTGTAAATGTGCGGTGGCCCTTATCGATTCTGTGGTATCGTGTCGTGTCGTTATCGTCGCAGTGTGAAAACGCCCAATAGCCGAAGTTTAAATTAAGAACATAAGCTACGTATTGAAATTTGCACTAGTACCACAGAATATATTGTATTAGTAGTACCAACTAGTACTAAGTCCACGTGCTTCGTGGATCATCGGTTTTGTTCGGCTAGTTTCGTATCCATTCGGCCTGTCCTGCCAGCCTTACTTGTTATTGCATGAAGATTTTAGGTTAAGGTGACGCCGCATTAAAGTAAAAAACCGTGTTGGATATGTTTTAGATTGCTCATTAGAAAACAAGAAATGGAACAGCAAGAAATGGAAAGGGCTTAAGCGACAAAGTGGTTTTTGTCGCGTAATTTAAAAACCATAAATATGTTTCATATAAGCTATGGGCAAATTAAAGTATATGCTTGAACCAATCTATGTACAAATTTTGGAAGCTTAAATCACTCTCCTCTGCTATCAAAATTAGAATCCCTTTTTTACAGAGGTCTTTTTGATTGATTATTCTGTGTTATAAAAGTTGAGAAATCGTGTTATGCCATGGGTCATTCAAAGACAAAGACATGATGAATACTGACAATGAACATTAATTTCTTAGCTTTATTCATTGCTGAGAAAAATCGATATCGCTACAGCCAAATTATCAAGGTGTCGCCTTAAACAACCTACGTCGTATGTTAAGGCCATCCCCCGAGCAAACGACCTTGCCGCGTAGCCGAGATCGCACCAAAACCCTATTTTTTTACTTATCTTAGTTCAATATTGACCTAAAAAAACATTAAAACGTGAATATGTAGTTTATGATATTGTCGATCTATTGGCGTGTGTTTCAAATAAAAGTAATCAAAGCGCACGGAAGTGCGCAGGCCTAGTCCCAGCAGGCCGCGCGCATCCGTGCACTATTTACACGAACAGTTTCAACGCACTTTTGAACCCCCTGTATCTCAGTGCCTATTGCGAGAGCAAAGATAAAATTATACCTAATTTCATATATATATATGAAATTAGGTACAATTTTATCTTTGCTTTTAATTTTAGCTTTGTTAGATCCTGAAATATGACCCTGTAAAAACAGCTAATTTTGGCACTCACTCACTGACCGGTAATCAAAACCTCTAGGCCACTTTCAATTGTCCTAGCGTTATGAAATTTGGCACACATGTCATGTGTTATATGTAGATTAACAAAAAATTAAGAAATTTAAGAAATCGGTCAAGCTTGAGTCGGTATTACGAACTTTAGATAAAAAATCTTACAATTTTTTATCTAAAGTTTTTTAGCCTAAAAAAAGAGTTGAAATCTAATCCAATGCCCAGTTCAGATGCACTTCATCGATCATAATCATCTTCATCAACAGCCTGATCCTTAATACTTCTGTAATACAGTACAATCCACGGAGTACAATCCTTTTTACCACAAAATACAAATTAGAAACTGTTACAATACAATTGCAAGATCCGAGCCTCAATCCGTAACAGTCGGTTGCCTAGTAACCGTCACTCACCCGGACTGGGTTGCCTACTCGCTACATCCTCCCCCTCTATCCCGAACCTGACGTCCCCGCGTTTGGGATAGGATCCTTTCGTGGCCGCCCACGTTTACGCTTGTCCTTTAGAGGAGCTTGGATGGAACCAACAAATGGGGTGGGAAGTGACGCGTGATATTTAGCTGTGGATGTGCCATTGCTGATGCTACCCAATTCATATGTAGTAGTTCTTATGATTTTATTTCTTTTATAAGGGCTATTCCTCTTTGGCATAAAAGATGTTTGACCTTTGTCTGGCCAAGGTATACGACGGGTTGGATCTTTGGATTCTATGTCTTTTAATATTTTCCTAATATCCGGATCTTTTAACCGATTCTCCCCCTGCATTAAAGCCGCTCCCAAACCGTATCTACTGCTGTCTGCGGTCGGCTCAGGACTGGTACGAGTAAGGAAATAAGACTTAACGAAATCAAAGATCTCCTCCGGTTTATCCCTAAAATACCATACGTCGTGCGGAATATCGAGGATGATATTAGCTTTTTTTATAAATTTATGACCTAACAACGTCCTAGTTGAGGCTCCTGGTAATACAAGCAAATCCTCAATAATTGCATCGCGATTTCCAATAGTGACTTTTACATCAGCGGTAAGTACTCTTCTTTTACTATGCGTTCCATCAGCCAATCCTATTGTGCGCTCTGTCTCCTTAAAATGAATACCCTGTTCAACTAACACCAAGTACAGCTTAGTACTAGCTATGGAATGAGTTGCGCCGGTATCAATAATAGCCACTCCTTCGCGGTTCGCAACATTAATACGTACGGTGGGAAGTGACGCCGCATCAATATCGGTGAAGATGCTACAAGCCTTGTATTCCTGTACATCGGAATTATTTATTATAAAAGCGGCTTTGTCGTCACCATCGCAATAAACATTACTCGAAAGCAAATTACAAGGGCGATTAATATTATTATACAAAAATATATCGCGCTCGACTTGGCGGAGGCACTGCTGTGCCCCAAGATTTTGTGAGTTTGAACTCACACCATTCTCGCTCGAAACCGTACTTGATGAAGTATTTGATAAATCGATATCGCAAGAAAATACATTGAAATCAGCTGGTTTCGACCCAGGTCTGTCTGTGTTTGAACAGACTTTACATCTCGACTTTACTACTCCTTGCTGGCCACATCCATAACACCTTAAAGTACTAGAATTATCATTAGACTCTGACTTACCGATGTTCTCGCTTTTACCTTGCAGGTTGCGGCAATTGTCAATAATATGGCCATACAATTTACAATACGCGCAACGTACCCGAATACGTTTCGATGACGGGTTCGAGTTTGGCGTGAGAACCGAATTCGTAGTAGGACCCGAACGTATAGTAGAGCCTCTTTCTTGCGCGGCCGGTTTTACGAATTTAACCGGGGGCGCGGATGCGGGCGAGAGGGAAGGGATTACAATAGAATTAGATAACCTATTGGTTTCCGCAATCGCATCTTCTACGGCTCGCAATCTCTCTATGAAGTTGTCCATAGAAGTTAAATTATTATCTCGCGACAGTCTTTTTCGAACACGCCTATGTAACAAGCCGTAGAACATGTCGATTTGCATCGTGTCCGGAACTTTATAAGGTAACTTAGCTAGGAGGGCGCGCAGTTTCGTCACAAATACGTCGGCACGCTCCGTTTCACACTGTTCATCGCGGAAAATTTCTCTGAAGATCTTGTACGGCGGCAGCTGGGTGCCGTACATGCTTCGAAGCCTCGCGACGGCGTCCGTCCATGTTGCCACGTTGCCCTTGACGCCGCGCCAGAAAAGCGCCGCGTCGTCTTCCAGCAGCATGCTCAGGCCGCGTAGTGCGTGCTCTTCACTGACGTTCGCGCATTCCTTGTATACTTCCACGGCATCCAGGAAGGCCTCCAGCTTCTCGGCGTCGCGTGCCTTGCCGTTGAATCGCGCGGTGCACTGCGTGAAATTGCCCGGCGGGACGGTGGCTGCGGCAGGGGCAGTCGAGGCCGCCGTATTAGGGCTGACAGTTCCGAAATCGCCGGATGGATCATGCCGTGGGAAGGCTCGGAGTGTTTCCAGGAGGGCTCTGTTGGTCTCCTCCTGTGTTCGCTGTGATTGCATCATCATTTCTAACATGGCTGTCATCATCCGTTCCGTCGAGGTGGTGGTAGGAGCTCCAGCAGCCGCGCTGGATGTAGGCGGGGGGTGCCGCGGGTCGGCGAAAACTATCGTCTCGTTCCCGGGTTCTTCGCCGTCGCCTGCTTGCTGTGTATCCTCCTCTTCACTCTCGTAACGGGGATGTTGGCGTGTGTTTCGTGGCATTTTACTTTTTGTCACAGTTCGGCTAGCTACACAATTCACAGAACACTGGGACTGGGTTCGTTATTTCTATGGAAATAAAAAAAATAGTCACAGGTTGGCGCCAGTGTAATACAGTACAATCCACGGAGTACAATCCTTTTTACCACAAAATACAAATTAGAAACTGTTACAATACAATTGCAAGATCCGAGCCTCAATCCGTAACAGTCGGTTGCCTAGTAACCGTCACTCACCCGGACTGGGTTGCCTACTCGCTACACTTCTAAATTTGAACTTAGCAGGTTTTTCTGCTTTACGAAACATATAATTTATATAATTTAAGTAACCTGCAAGTTCAAATTAGAAGTATTATGGATCAGGCTATTGATGAAGATGATTATGATCGATGAAGTACATCTGAACTTGGCATTGGATTACATTTCAACTCTTTTCTAGGCCAAATATTAGCCGATAGGAACTAGGCCCTATTTTAACATGTATGTTTTTGGTGGGATTGGTAATTTATACGAAGAAGATGCTGAATGTACGCTTGAATTTTAATAAATTGGTTTTACTTTGGAAACTGATATCATGAGTATAATAAACAAAAATAGAAAATTTAAAACGTGAAATAAACGTGGATGTTGATATACTGAAGATTATTGCTGTATTTTTATTATAACTTTATTGCTTTCAAATTATGAGTTTATAAGGCTCTAAACACGGTATATTACGGAATCTCCGTAGGGAAGGCCCTTAAGCTGTTATGACTTGTCTTGAGTCTTGAGTCTTGACCCATTACAAAATGTTGTTCAAACACGGTAGACCAGTAGTCAGACACTTTGGCACCGATCCGCCTTTTGAATCGCGATTTGCGAGCGTCATTTGATGGATGATATACGGCCTCAACGGTTTATACTGCGTGCATAATTTTTCACTCAATTAAGCATCTCCATGAACTGAAAATTCAGCAAATAAACGACTGAATGAAAAATATACAATGTCCGAACGAACGGTTGAAGTACTTACCTACCAAAATAAATGTGTTTTTCAACATTTTATTTTAATTTATGAAACCTAAAATAAAATGTTCTATTGAGTGTGTTTAAGACTCAGAGAAGTTAGAATATTATGTCAATTCAATGTTGTTCGTAACAATTGGCTTGGTTTGACATAACACAACCGAATTACGTAGGCCCGCCATGTGCCTATATGAATAAATTTCCTCGATGGTACAAAATTGTTTCATATTCTTTTATTTGAAACTTCCTGTACCCATTCAGAGTTAAATTTACAGGTCACGTCATGAGAAGAGGGTTGAAATAATAATAATATTGCGTCACGACGCCATTACGAATTTAGACAGAGGTTTCATTTCTGACACGTGTAAGTACTCGTAGACACCCTTTTTAGGGTTCCGTACCCAAAGAGTAAAATTGGTACCCTACAGCTGAGACTTCGATGTCTGTGCGTCTGTCTGTCTTCAGGCTGTATCTCATGAACCTGAAATTTTCACAGTTTAAGTATTTCTGTTGCCGCTTAATGACAATAAATACTAAAAACAAAATATAATTAATATTTAAAAGGGGCTCTCAAACTACAAATACGATTTATTTGGCATTTTTTTCCCGTAAGTCGTAATCAATAATCAATAAGTATTATACGGCGACAGATAGGAACTTCCAATTATTCACAAAACCCTAGAAAAATATTTTTACTTTAACAATTAGGTACTCAATACTTATTAGTGAAATTAATATTTAATGGGAGCCCCATACCAAAAAAAACACATTGCCTGCATTCGCTTTAAATAACGCGAACGGTAAGGAACACGCCGTGCGCGAGTTCGATTTTCCTATTATTAACGGCATCGACTAAATCAGAAGAGAGAAATTAAGTTGCTTCTGACTTGTATCTCAACAACAAGGTAACAAAAGTTTTGTAATATTCCTAATTCAAATTAAATCTAACCTCAAAACCGCGGATAAATCCTCTCATTCCTTGCGGCTATTATTTCGTGAGTAAACATTGAATGAACTAAGTCCTAACCGCCATTATTAAATTGCAAACTAGTGTAATTGGATTTCGGAGTATTCTGTAACTTCTGTATATCGTTGGTAGCTGAAAGGAAACTCAACTTCCCTGTAGGCCTGTAAGTTATAGTGGATAAAAGCCATGAGTTACTGTGAAACTTGTATAATACAAACTATAACTCATAAGTACTAGATACGCATACCTAGGGGTTCAATAGTTCTTGAAAAGAGTTGCAGAATATAATGTTGGGTACATTATGTTAGTATTGGAGTTGTCAATCCCAGCCTAACATATTGAATAATTTATCATGATCAATGATCATGATTCACTACTAACATTGAATTAACAGAACCCGACCAAATAACGTACAGGTCTGCCATAGACTATCTATAAAATATGAATCAATTTATTCTATGGTACAGCATACCGACGCGTTTGGGTACATACTCAGACCAAATAAAAAGTCTGAGGGTACATAGTACTTAGTAGTAACTATTTAATAATCTGTGGTAGTACATAGTAGTACACACGGTACGTTGTACCCCACAGGAATTATACCAAACAGATTAATACATAGGTAGGTAAATAATATAATACATAGTTACTTAATTCCTTGCTCGGAAAATGTCCTAAAATGTTGGGCAGTATTTTGGCTTTTCATTCGTCGAAACGCTTAAAAAGGTCGTGTTTAAATTAATATTAAGTGTCTGGACTCTGGATTATAAGTAGGTAAGAAATAAAAATTATGACTAAGAAAAATACGAACCTTTTCTCGTTGAAAAACAAACATAGAAAAACATTGTTTCTGATATCTGTTAAAACAACGTAGGCAGAAGTTGTTATTTCATTTGAGTAATAACTGCTTTAGTAAGACACTATCGGTACTATTTGGTTAGGTAGGTATCAAAGAGTACGTGAATACCAAATAAATAATATTATTACTACGCATATCAATATCCTCTTTGTAATCAACATCGTAACTTTTTTTTTTATTTCCAGTAAAAATCCTGTCTGCACTGCTATGATTTCAGTATTAGTTAAACTTTAATCTTAAAACTAAAACGATAAGATTATAAACTAAACGTTTTACCTCATTTTTTTAAATTATTTTGGTAGGTAAGTACATATTGTCTTGTTTTCATTTAACCAACAAATTATAACGCGTAATGTTAAATGGTTATATTAAACTGAAGCAGTACAGACCAAAGAGGATGTAAACTGTATACTACGTAACAGTACAGACAGAATTCTTGTGCACCAAAATCCAAATGTTAATTTTAATAAAAAAAATTACAGGTTTGAAAATGGAACGGCGCGATAAATTTTTCGCCAATTTTTACACATCGATATCGTCAACTTTTTGTATTTACTAATTAAATTAATACAAACTATAATAACATTTTGTGTTTTCAATTGGTTTGTTTTTTTTTTTAAAACGAAAGGATTGTTTTTCGAGGCAAACATGTTTTCTCCCGAGCAACAACAAATTGAAATATGTTTACTAAAATCTAACTTAGAGGACATAGAAAATGATTTAGTTGTGCAAGTAAGTCATAAAATATAACTTTTCTTGTAATTTTTTATGTGAATCATGTTATAATAAACTTTATTTAATTAAACATTTTCATACAGTTACATAATATTTCGTTTTTAAAACATTTACAGCGATCCGCATTACCGGCATTAGATGCTGAAAATGAGCAAAAATATAGAGAAACGATGTCTATGCTCCGTGTAGCGCGCTCACTTAATTCGGAAATAGAGCGACTCAAGCAGGAAAATGGTATTTTGTTTTTTACATTACAGATTATTATTATTATAATGCTAAGTACTGACATACGATTTTGCTCGATAGTTTTACTCCAAATCGAGCAATAACCACCGTGTGGACCGCAAAACCGACAGCTCGAAGGCTCGCTTCGAGCCGGGCTCGATAGAATTAAATATGTCAAATATGTAATTTCCTTCGATTTGGAGTAAAACTATCGAGCAAAACCGTATGTGAGTACTTAGCATAATACAGTATTATGAGATTTTTGGATGAAAATCTCTAAATATCTCTCTACCGTAATGAGTAATGACTCTATCGTAATCTAAAATTATTTACCGGGGCCGGAGGCCTCAATACAAATATGGCCTTATCCAAACAAATTTTCTCGTCCTTCTAAAAACATTTTTAATATTTAATTAAGTACATATTTTTTCTCCCTTTCAGTTGTACTAAGTACTTTATAATACTTTATTAAAGTTACGTGAAGATCGTGAATTATTTACTAAACAATGTTTGTAAAGTACATAGAAATAGATACATAATATGAATTCAAGTATCGTAAATCTTGATAAGTAAGTAGGTACTAAATATTATAATTTTCGTGTCACGGTGTTTGTAACAGATCTTTGAAATGACTCGAGCTTTAGCAATACTTAACTAGTTTTTTGCATGTCTACTGTTGAGTGTATCTTATGAGTTATGTGAGATCTACGTGAGATACTTGATACATGACAACTTCAGCTAAATGTATCTAAATAAAATTTTTGGTTAAATCTCTGGAGGAAGCTCCGAGGAAATTTATTGTAATAGTATACAGCTCATTTTATATCTTTCGCTTTGTTTTGGTTATAAATCTGATTTTACTACATACTTTTTATGATTTTTATACACACATTCTCATCGCTTGTTGTAATAACGAGAATTGTGTTATAACGGCTACGGATATACCGTAAACTGAAAAGGCCAATACTTATGGCTTGTCCTAAATATTAAAAACAATTACATGCATAGGTACAAAGTGGATAAAAATTAAAAATATACCATACTAATTTCCATAATCCATACCCAAAGGGCAGATTTTGAAGCATTTCAATTTGTTTCAATTAAGGACATGAGGTGACGACCTCCGTGGCGCAGTGGTGAGCGCGTTGGTAGCTCAAGCCGGAGGTCGCGGGTTCGAGTCCCGCCGAAGGAACAAAAAGTTTATAAAGTTCCTAGGTCATGGATGTGTATTAAATGTGTATCATATAATAAAAATCTTAAATATATGTATAGTATAAAAGTATTAAATATATTTCCGTTGTCTGGTACCTGTAACACAAGTCCGTCAGGTACTTACCACGGGGCCAGACTGACGTGGTGTGAAGCGTCCATAGATATTATTATAGGACATTGTAGCTTTCCTGGAAATTAATAAACCGTTCTCCATAAAGTTTTGACCGTTAGCTTGTATTGAATATTAAATACGGAAACATTTGAAACATTAATCTATGCATTTTGGCTTAGAGCGATAAATTGATGCATGACAAAGTAGTTTGTTTGTTGGGTCGTGTGCGTGAATTTATGTTGCACGACTTTAGTTGTGATTAAGGCCACGACCGCACTGCGCGACCAATACACGACATGGGAGAAACGATGTGACTCAACATTAGTACTGTATTTTGTTGGGATTTTAAGTTTTAACATAATATTTGTTTTAAACTAGTTAAAACCCGAGCTTTGTGAGGGCTCGCGTCGTCACACATTGTCTGATGATAACACATCTACGTAATATAAATAAAAATTACTATGTTAAAGCACAAACCATAGGCGTGATAGTTTTTCCGTAAAGTTAGCACAAAAAGTACAGGTTGTGGGATATACTAGGGCCCGCTTCGCTCGCCATGACAATACTTAAAGTATTTACTATTTACTTAGTATTACTAAATCCACTAACCAAAGGCCAGCAACAAAGTAGATAAAATGGTTGTATAGAGATTAGAGGTACTGGCCAGTATAATAATAGAAAATCTGTATAGTCAATCCCACCAAAAACATACCTGTTAAAATGGGGCCTAGTTCCTATCGGCAAATTTTTGGCCTAAAAAAGAGTTGAAATCCAATCCAATGCCCAGTTAACTGAATATAGGGACATATTTGTCTTTAATTGCTCTTTTATCATGGGCCATTAAAGATGACTATTCCTCTCTAAGCTTTTGTAAACGTTTGTATTGGTCCATCGTAGATCAACGTGGAGTGGCCTCATATCGATATTTTTCTGATAACATTAAGGCTCGTCCACATTTGTATCATTTACGCGATCAGATCTCCGATCAGATCTTCGTCGCGATCATCGCGCCGCCGCGGTATCAAGTATGCGTACCTATTAGATCATTCTGCCGATCATGCGCGTATTTGATACGACACGTATCAGATATGAGATACGCGGTTAATAGCGATCGGGGCGTATCATTATACGCGTATTATTTTGATACGCTTCGATGATACGCGACGGAGATCTGATCGGAGATCTGATCGCGCAAATGATACAAATGTGGACAAAGCCTAACGCTCAGTGCGTTCGTGGTCTTATTATCGAATGTTTGCTTTGCAGTGCGATTAACGGCTAAGCGGATGCAGCTACAGCGGCGTTGCGATGAGCTCGACGGCGCGGTGGAGCGAGCGCAGCGCACGCGCCGCGAACTAGACGCCCAGTGCAGGCAGGAGGATAAAGATATCGAGATTGAGATGTATGACCTAGATTTATAGCTACTTTAGGGTTTATGTTGGCTAAGATACAATGAGTAGAGTATGACCTGCCCCCCTAGACAAGCGGCAAGAGATCGTCGTAAACGCTAACGCTAACTCTACAGAATCTATGGGACTTGACATTTATACGCTAGCGAAGCGATGGCTTATGTCAAATCGCATACATTTTGTGGCGTTAGCGTTAGCGTTTACGATAATCGCTTGCCACTTGTCTAGGGCCTAGGGGGGCTGCTTAGATACATAGTTACTTTTAGGTTTAAGTATATTAATAGTTTCAATATAGAGTGAGCAGAGTAAGTAGATGCTGAACTTAATTTTCTTAAAGTAATCCCGATCGCATAGTAGTATTTACCGCCACGTGTTTTTTAATTAAAGTTTTAATAAATCATTTTAATGTCATTTTAATTAATCAGCGTTTACTCAAGTAAGTTGTATAGGTACATAGTATTGATAGTGGGTAGTGTTTTAAGCTGGTTTCAGACTACGCTATAATATAAAAGCATATAGTATATACTATAGCTCATAGCATAAGAATATCGCGCACTACTTTATGCTATTCCTATATTAGTGATGTCTGTAACCAGCTTAATATAAGGCGTGGATAATGTGTTTTTATATCCACGCGCTTTCAAAGAAAATATTTATTTTGATGAAAACCATTTATTTAACTTATAATTATATTTTCAAAAAGGTGAATTTACATACGATAATCTCTGTGGCTTTCAACAATTGTCGCTTTTATACAAAGTTTGTATTTTCATAGAAAACAACGATTTCGAGGGCCATCCATTACCAACTCGAATTTTACCCGCTATTTTAATTCATTGTGGTTTTCACTATATTTTGGTCGATTACAGGGAATTTCTTTGATCTGTGTGGCCTTTAAATAATATTATTGTTTGGTGCAATAATTATAGTACTTATATCGTTACAACTTCATTCATACTTTAGGTTCTTTTCGCCGGGTTAGTTTCCGAACCGGTGGTAGGTTACCACGCAGACATTCGGATAAGATTCGATTCAAATTTACTCAGATAGAAAACAATATTTATTCATTTATTATCATTTATCATAGACACAATCCCTAATAAGAAAAAAATCCCAACTATCGCGACCTTGTAAGCTGAATCTGCGAAATATTTCATAGAATTAAAAACTTTCTGTAGCACATTATCAGATGATGTATCGCTTGTTTCTTCCGCTTGGATCTGTTCTGCGAATTCTCAGCAAACTTGTGAAATTATAGCATCGTATTATGCTTATTACATACCTGGAAAATATAATGTACCATCAGAGAAAATTATTCATAGACAAATGATGGATATATAGCTTGTTAAAAAAGAGTAGACGCTGTACACAATTTTGAAATCACATAAACATAATAATATTATGAAAACCTAAAATGTTCAAAGGGTATAAGTGTTTTTAAGCGTTCTCTGTGGAAATATAAAGAGAAAAACCACCTTTTGAGCGGGATTACGTTTAGAAAATTTTGTACTGCGTTTTCTCTTTCTTGACAGACTGTACGTTATTTAGTTGTGTAATGTTAAGTCAATGTTAACCGTGGTATGTCAGCTTGGTTGACATAATGCGGCCAAAATGCATAGGTCCGCCATCTGCCTGGGATATCTCTGATACTACGCTCTAATCTTGATCTTTAATTATTTGGTTTATATTTCCAGACGTAAATATGAAGACACTCTTCGTGATATAGCAGATCGTTTTAGAAACTCACGGGCTTTCTATGTAAGTTTTTTGTTTTATTTTAAGTATATTTGGAAATGGACTGAGAAATCGTCCTGACTCCTGATGGAAAGCACCTGTTACTTCTCTGTACATCTACTAGGTTTCACGCAATTGTTTTACTGGTCCATGAAGTTTTGAGTATTAATTTTAACCTTCGTAGGCCTGAACTTGGAACAAACCACCAAATAACGTAATATTTTTGGTGGTTGGTTTCACTGCCTTACAAAAAAATAGGGTCATAATGTAGTTTCATCAGAAAACGATGCGTGTTACTACGAATTATTTCTTGCTTAGATTAAGAGTAAACAACTTATTCACTTCTTTACATGTTAGTCATAGATTTTAACATATTTAAACCTCTATATGTCACAGTGCGAAGAAGACATGAAGAGTGAGTTGATATTAATCGAGGGTGTGATATCGGATTTGAAGACAGAAGAACAAAGACGTTCGGACGAAGTAGGAGATTTATCCAATACTCTGAAGAATCTTCGTAGCGATATCCCGGAAGATATTCTGAACATTGTGTAAGCACAAATTTTCAGTTAAATCGCTTTTTGTGTTTTCTATGAGCATTTTTCCTTTTGATTTTGATATACAATTTGACAATTTATGTGTGAATAAATGTCAATTTTACATGATATGTCATCTACATAATTCAAGACGTGAGTGGAAGAATAAGGTAAGTAACATGAAAAAACTTCCCGTTTTTTCAAACAAACAAATATACTTTATTGTGCACAAAAATACTTAAATAAAAACAACAATTATTGATAAATCAGACATGTACACAAAGGCGGCCTTAATACTTTTAAGCAATTTCTTCCAGGCAACCTTTTAACATTCTTAACAGTGATACATCCAGGAAAACGGTGATGTGCAAAAGTAAACTATATTTAAATTAAAAATCTAACAAAAGCACTAAATTAAACAAAATATATAAACAATACATTTGATTTTTTTTGCTTAAATGAAGGCATTAGGGCCGGAAATTTATTTGAAGTAGAAAAACTATGAATTATATGTGTAGCCAGATAAATTAGCTAGGTTATGAAGTAGATAAGTTACAAGTTTTATTAAAATAATTAAGGAAAATATGAGGTATCGTCCGCATGTTACGAAATGTTACTTGTTCGATTCTTCCACTCACGTCTTCAATTATTATCACGTTTAACTAGAAAAAAGTAATTTATTTAATTCGGTTCAGGTGGTTTAACCCATCAAGCCCCATAAGCTCACCGGTGAGCGAGACACAAATTGACACAATAGAATAACAATAGATTTCCAAGAATCCACGATCGAAGGACAGTGAAAAAATCTGCAAAACAAAAATACTCTGTAAACTCTAACGGCCCAATTAACAAAGGAAGAATGGACTAAGCTATCTATGGGCTATCAGGCTATGCCTGTCAAAAAGCTTTTCCGACTTAAGGTGACCGCAGATTTGGCCGCACCGCACACACCGCAGTCCCCGCATTTCGAATTCTTTATATTATGAAGTCATAGGCAAGCTCGCATACCTACCTACCCGCGCCGCAGTCTTCGCAACTTCATATTATAAAGAATTCGAATGCGGCGACTGCGGTGCGTGCGGTGCGGCCCAAATCTGCGTTCACCTTTATAAGACGAAGAGAGTACTTAACACGGAAATTAGTTATTAGTTAATAATTTGTTAAGAAGGCTATTAGTTTTGGAATTTTACAGCTTCGTGTTCCATTAAGATAAGTAATAATCTAAAAATAATATTTTTTACTGAGACCATATTTTATTTTACAGCGGAAAACCCGAGTTGGACAATAAACTGAAGAGTCTGTCGACTGAATGTGATACATTACAAAGGCAGAGTGATTACGTGATCAAGACGCGCGGTCATTTGAGAATGTTTTAGATAAAATATGATGAAAAAACTATAGTTAAAGATAAGCGAACAGCTTGAACATTATGATGGGTTGCATTTGGGCGGACTTCTTTGACTAAATTCGCGATAATATTATGTCGTAAAGTATATAAAATGCGGCCCCTCTCGATGCGCCCCATCACAATGTACGCGTACCTTCAAAGGTAACTCATAATTTAAAGATTGCAAAATGTAACTGAAATAAACATTACTTCAAGAAAATATTATTATTTACGTTACAGAATCGTAAAAATAAATTGGTAGTATTTGCATTCCGCGCTCCATAAAAATATACTTTGGATTCTCAAGCTACATTATCCTTTCTCTACATAATAAGAAATAAATGTTCAAAATAATGTTGTTTAATTCCCTCTTACCTCTCCGTCCATTTAATATTATTTTAACATTTCATCTGTTTTATTTTTACCTCTGAATAAGACATGCAATTATCGAGTTAACGTTATCGTGTGCTCGCAGTGATGAGCTCAAAGGATTTGCGAACACGAAGCTTCGAAATAATTAAGGTCTGATTCACCTCGCTTTGATAGAATTATATTAAAAACTAGAAGCGAACGAACAATTAGGGTTTATTGCATGTAGACCTTTGTATTACTCAAAGGGTTGAAAGGTCTTTTACAGGCTGGACACTGGATATTTAATATTTTATACTAGATGATGCCCGCAACTCCGTTGCGTCAAAATTTGTGTATTGTGCGGGAACCATACATTTTTTGTATGGTTCCCGCACAATATTGTTAAAAACTATCCTATGTCCTTTCCCGGGACTCATGGTATCTCCATGCCAAATTTGAGCAAAATCGGTTCAGCAGTTCGAGCGTGAAGAGGTAACGGATAGACAGACACACATTCGCATTTATAATATTACTAGATGATGCCCGCAACTCCGTTGCGCCAAAATTAGTGTATCGTGCGGGAACCATACATTTTTACGGGATAAAAAATTGGTTGTCTGTAAAGTCGGTTTACTGACGATAGTTGAACGTGACAGTTCCGGGAAAAATCTATGCAAAAAGTTGGCAGGTCAATGTGCAAAAAAAATGGCGCCCGGCCTACCCTCTTTGTAAAATTAATGTAATATCCTTACACACAATTTTATGTTTGTGTGACCTACATTATAATATATGTTAAATCTTCTATCTATCAAGCCATCATAATATAGTATTTAGTCCGATGTGATATTAGTTTCTCAATTATAAACTTTCGAAACTATAATTAGTGACTTGTTCAGAAGAAATAAACGAATAAATTACTCATTATAAATAAAATATATATAATGAGTAAAATAAACTATTCGCAGTACAAAACGCTACATACATTCGTGAAATCCAGTAAAATCTTCGAACAAAGCACAAGTTATGACTTGTGCTTTGTTTCTTACGTGTCAAATTATGCTCTATTTCTTACGTGTCAAGGTATGCTTGACACGTAAGAAATAGAGCATAATTTTGAATAGCCGAAATAATACTAATAGCTCACAGATTGTTTATTTATTTTTCATTCAGAGTGTGGTCAATGTATCAAAGGTCATAACTAACCAAACTTCTTTATACAAAAGTATTCACTAAGTCATCGAAATACGTAATATAATCGAAACAAAGAGCGCGGCCCAGGTGGGCCTTACGGTTGTTGAGAGACTTGAAAGTGTAAATGCTCAGAGCTGTCAGCGAGGTAACGCCGCATGAACTGTCATGTTTTTCGGGCGCGCAGCCCATATCGAATTATAAGACGTTATCACGTCAAAAACTATGTCCTTTCTCGGGACTCGAAGTATCTCCATGCCAAATTTCAGCAAAATTTGTTCAGCGGTTCGATCGTGAAGAGATCACAGACAGACAGACACACTTTCGCATTTATAATATTATTATGGATTGTACGCGTTGCTCACATGACAACCTATTAACAAGATATCTCAATCATATACTTAATGCACGCACTATGTTTCTGACGCTTTTTATTTATTCCCTCTAGCGGCCATCGCGTAACGCATTTGATTAGCGTCACATAACATTTACTAAATAACAACATAGCTGAACAGTTACTGTCCAAAAACTCATATACCTATTGCTCATTAGCAAAGTCATAAAATAATTATTATTATGTTCATATGCCAGGGCAGCCTGAAAAAAAATAAACGTTACTCAAAGTAATACCAAAGCTTTTGTAGTAATAAAACATGGCAATAAATAATAATAGACAAAACCAATGTAAGGGAGCCCGATTTACTTACAATACAATGGCTTTGATAACATTAGAACCTCATTCTACTGAACCCTACGTGCTGAATGTTCACACTTTAACCCTAGATCCTATTGTTACGAGCAATAGATTCGTAAAAGATTGTTACCGATATTTCTATTGGCCGCTGTCCAGATTCAAAGATCGCCTTTTGTTTTGTCGGTTTCTTGTCTGGCCTCGGACTATTGAAACACGTCTGAACTCAGAAGTGAAATAAATAAAATTGAGTACCGGAGTTCCGTTACGGAGAATTTCGCTGATAAATACTTTTGTTCTCTAGTATCGCTTTTGTCTGTGGTAAATTGGTAAAGAAATTATATTTTGTAAGTTTAAAAAGAGGAAACTGTATTTTACAAGGTATAATAAAAATTACAACAAAGGTTGGTACAAAGTCATTGTACATTAACCTAATTTTCTTTATTGGTACGCGGAATATAATATTTTACACCGTGTTTAGCTTTAAATCTAAGAAAGCGCATAATATTTCATGATAATGTAAGGGAAAAGACCTAATGGCAGACACTTTAAGGAAACATGCAACATTTGAATGTTATAAAATATATATTTATGAAAATAAAGGATTGATAACTTCTTCCATGTCTTCAGTAACTCTTACAAAATAAAACTATTATAATTATTCTCTGACAAATCAATTAAAAAATATATTATTGGTCTTTTTGTAAACTTAGTCATAAGTACTAATAGATGACATCACAAAAAACGAACATCACTAATAGTAGACACCAATATGAACTAATAGTTGACATAGAACTTTACATTACATTTTACATTTTTCCTATTATTAGGCCTTTATTTGCCATTTTTCAAAAGATTTCATTTACTTCATCATAGTAGTCACATGCATCAGAAATATTATCCACGCTGTCTCCAGATTCTATTCATTCTTCTTCCATGCTGAAACTATCTTTTTTATTTTTATTTTTCATATTTTTGAAGTAAAAACTTCTTTAGCGGCTTTGAGCACTTAATTTGTGGGATGGGTAAAAACTGTGAAACTCGCGTCAGATTCTCGTGCTGATTGAAAAACCTTGGAAAAACCGTAAGACGGTTGGAGAATGGAGAGTAATGTTTTGTGTCGAACTCGAACTTGAACTCGAACTCGAACTCGAATTGATTGTAAGGGTTTCGGTTAATTAAAAAAATCGATGTTTTAAAAATCGTTTTTCATAAAAAATGGGTTAAAAATTTAATCGATTATAAGGGTTTCGATTAATTAAAAAAATCGATTTTTTTAATAATCGATTTTCATAAAAATGGGTCAAAAATTTAATCGATTGTAAGGGTTTCGATTAATAAAAAAAACAATTTTTGAAAAATCGATTTTCATAAAAAAATTATTCGTTTATAAGGGTTTCGATTATAATGATTTCTTAGGTTTTCGCGAGTATCACTCATGATATTATAAGTTTAGTTAATGGAATCAGGCGTTACTTTGCGGAAATCCATAGCTTCAAATTTAGTTTGTTATTGTTTTTAGCAATATTTCGCGAAATAAACTTCCACCTTTAAGTAAATGAGTGAGTGCAGGCATAGGCATGCGTACAGCACCTCCCTCCTCCCACACTGCCTATGCGTACACTCGCATGCAAGAACTTGCAAACACCACCACCACACAAGCAATAATGTTGGCAAATCCGTGCAAGGCCCCTCACCACCATGCAGGTTGAAAACCTCGACGCGCGTTTCGCGAATGATTGTTTTCTTTGTTGGACGGGTACACAGAGACAACTGGACGTATTTGTTAAAGAACTAAATAAAAACATATTAAAATTAAATTCAAATTAGAATGTGAAGATAATAACACCCTAAATTTTCTCGATTTGTCTATTTCTAGAGTTAATAATAAACACAGTTTTGGAATCTATCGCGAGCCGACATAATATACTAATACTAATATTCATGCTTCGTCATGTCATCCTTGGCAACACAAACTCGCAGCCTTTCATAGTTACATTCATAGATTATTATCGATCCCTCTTAGTAAAGATAATTATAAAAAGGAGCTTAATATCATTTTCCAAATTGCGATATGCAACGGATATAGTACAAAAATTATTAATAATATTTTGAAAAATAAAAACAAGAAAGAACTGATTAAGTTTTTGTACACAGGTCCTATTGATAAGGATATAGTTAGATATAAGTCCAGTTTGACCTACATGGGAGAGGTATCTGCACGCTTATCCAAAATAATGAAAAACAACGATATGCATGTCGCATTCAGGACAAATAATACTTTAAAACATCATTTGTGTCATAACAAAGACCGGATTGATGAAAAATATCAGTCCGGTGTCTATAAGATCGATTGTCCTGAATGCGATAGTGTATATGTGAGTCAAACTGGACGCAGATTTGAGACTCGGTATAAATAACATATCGCGATTTATAGGAATGGTCATCCTGATAAGTCAAATTTTGCTAAACATCTTTTAGATAGTAATCATACCGTGCCCGATGGCCATTCCTATAAAGTTTTACATAAATGCGATAAAGGCTTTCGGCTGAGCGTGTTGGAACAATTAGAGATCATAAAAGAAAAGAAAAATAACAGATTTGCATTGTTGAATGACCAAACTTGCTTGACTACGTCACCGCTTATTAATATGTTCGGGGGTACTGGTGAGGGTAGTGGGGGTAGTGGGGATAGTAGCGGGGCATGATAGGGTATAAAAGGCGGTGTTTTGGCCGGCGGCGGCACTTGACGGACGTTGTTCGTAGAGTCCACATCCTGAGGAATGAGGATGCTCCGGTGTTGGAGCGAATCGCGCGTCGAGGTTTTCAACCTGCATGGTGGTGAGGGGCCTTGCACGGATTTGCCAACATTATTGCTTGTGTGGTGGTGGTGTTTGCAAGTTCTTGCATGCGAGTGTATGCATAGGCAGTGTGGGAGGAGGGAGGTGCTGTACGCATGCCTATGCTGCACGCTCACTCATTTACTTAAAGGTGGAAGTTTATTTCGCGGAATATTGCTAAAACCAATAACAAACTTAATTTTAAATTATATGTTTAAACACTTAGGTACGGATTGGTCGGCACGGCACGACCACGGCAGCTGTAAAGCACCCGAAACGTCGGGATTAATATAAGTGCTCCGCGACAAAATCCGTAAGTGTTTAAACTTATAATATCAGGGTTTCGATTAATTAAAAAAAACGATTTTCATAAAAATGGGTTAAAAAATGCACAACGTTAATAATCAAGTTTTCACTTCTGCCGGCACTCCCGGAGTGCACCCCGTCTTTTTTTCCTAGCAAATTTATTTTCAGGCTTTAGTCTCCATGCTTCTTTTGCCTCTTCTTTTTTCTTCCTTCTTTTCTCAACTCTCCTTTTTCTTTTCTTTACTGCTAAAAAACTAAAGCAATCGATTTTTAGATCAGTACAAGGTCTAATATTAGACACCATGTCCATTTTTAGGTGCAGTAGTTCTAAGTTCTTAGATTATTAATAGAATTTTATTTTCAGAGAATAGTGATGATTTTTGCAGTAGAATAAAGTACAAAATAACTTTAGTATGTATTGCAAAACTCAAAGATGAGATCCATGTCATCTATTAGGTTTTTCAAGAACTAATAGTAGACACCCTTTATATTGTCAGGGAAAATTGATAAAAATTCTTAAATAACCATTAATTAGTGTATACAACATGACCATTAATCCAATTAAATCAATAGAAATTACAAAAAATCAAATAAATGTATTCAAAACTTACGTGCAAAATTTCGCCATCTTTAACCTATTTGCTAAGAAATTGCCGAGCGCGTGTTGACGCGGTCATATTATTTACGAAAACTGATCCCATTTTAAAATTTTGTTCCCGAAGGCGTCTCTAATATATTTTTTCAATTCAACAGATAGCTTGAGAAGCTTATAAAAGAACCATGGCCGAATTTGTATAGGAGCTGGAGTCGACTTCCCAAAATAAACTATAGTTAGATTTGGTTGTTCTTATGCTCTAAACATAATTCCGTTTGAGAATAATGTCTAAATAGCCACAGTTTTTTTACAATAAATAATTAATAATTATATTTTGAGGTTAGACTTAAGAACTACCTTTTTACCGACTGCGGTGTAGCCTACAAATGTATATTTGGCGATCTCGTTTCTAATTATTTCAATTTTTCCTAGAGTATTACCCAAAAAATAGAACGAATGCGAATAATCGCCGGATGTCAGAACATAAAGAAACTAAAATATATTGATATTTCTTTTGTGGCTATTTACAGACACATTTCTAATATTTTCCGATGCCTTAAAATATTAGAGAATTTTTGCTACCAATGGCAAATCGGGACGCCATTTATCATTTGGTACGATTTGGCCATTGTTGTTTACAGTGGTGAGAAATAATTAGAGTAATTCTTATTTTTATGGTATTTTTGTCATAAGTGTCATCTATTAGTTTAGTGTCTAGCATTAGGTACTTTCCCTTATATGAAATATTTTGATATCATTAATGACCCTCACATAAAACCACACTATTTAACGACATTCCCCGCTACTGCGCATGTGCTAAATCATAACCGAGCAGACCGTACCTTTTTCCGCAGTCACTTTTATATGGGTCTATGTTTTTCCACGTGGTCTACTCTGTCAGTGCCAACTTTTGGACCCTTTTTGTAGCAAGCAAGCAAACTTTACCAATATAGAGGTAGGTTGTGTATGTAAAATTTGAAACTACAGTCAAGTATGTGAGTTTTTATTATGAACAGGGTCGTGATGGGTCAGCTTGTTCTTCCCTTTTCCATTGTGTAACGCGTTCTGTACTGAAGTCGCTACAGCTACGCCGGCGAAGAATTTGTCCTGAAAAAAAAACAGTAGGTAAGTACTGTAATGTAACGGTATATAAAAAATACTACACTTTGTGCAATGTTCTTATCTAATACATTAGATAAGTCATTGACAGGCAAAACCTTGGTATAAGAGTTATCCGCAGTGTTGAGGTAAGTATATTTTTATTAGCGAGGAAGGCTTAAGAATTTGGTAGTATATTAGTATGATTAAGGACGTTTGGTGATATAGTCATGAATCAAGATATAGATAATATATTGTTTAATACGTCAATAGTTAACATTGAATTGAAAGTCCTCTGTATAAAAATTAGAGAGCTAATGCCTCATATTTTAACCTATTTTCATATCCTACAGAGGATTCATTTTAGATTAGACTACCCATAATAAACTCCACACATCACATTCTGGGCAGTAATATAAACAATCCTTATCTCACGACTCACTATCTACCGAACTGTAATTAGTAACGAACTGTTTACTCTATGAAGTACAAACCAGGCCATCTCTAAATCTCTGAGTCCAGGGTCTCTGCGTCGTTATAGCAACCGTCGCAACCGTACTCTCTCCCCAAACGCCACATAACACTGTAACAACTAGAATTAATGTTATCTTCATCGCTACTTCGTTTCTGAGGAAATGGATACGATTATTGTCGTGACGAGACTTTTATAGTGATAAGTGACTAACAGGAAAATGGTTAGGTTTTTACCCGCGCGTGCGGTTACTACAAAACTTTGAAGTTAAAGTTAATGGTCTAGGGGGATTTTTAGTGTAATGTGAAATTGTATGTCCGAGAAGTATGTTGTGTATTTCTGTCTGTTATCTGATAAATAAAGTTTATGCCGCCAATAATAGGTATTAATTGTGTTGTTAAAACTTTGAATACCGGGATATAGAATAGTTTATAAGTACCAGGAAAAATTTACCTATTCATAAACACATAAAATCCTGCGGGACCAACATTCAGATGTATGGAGTTGCTATTGCCAACAAAAAACATGTCACACTTGAGGAATGAGCGGGGTGAGAGGCGGGGCGGTAATGGCTATAGATCAGTACCGCAGAAGTGACAAGTTTTGTGCCTACACTTGAATGAACGCAGACTTAAGTTAGTGGATAAAATAAAACAAAGATTTTTACTAAACATTATTAAAAGATTTTATTTAACTTGCTCTGTATATTATTATTTACTTACATATTATTATTATGTAAGTTCGGGTGGATTTTTTGAACTCAATTTCGAAGTATGTATATTGTATGTACATAACATAATATTTTAACCGATTGAGCTGAAATGTTGTATACACGTTTGGTTTGAATGACAATGCACGATACAGTATTTGACATCACTATAAATATAAAATGGCCGGCCGTCCAAGATAGTGGAATAGTTATTTTCTATGCCGTCGTATAATAACAGTATGGATATTAAATGAAATAACTTTTTGAGAATAACTCGAAAACGAATGTAATGTCATTCTACATCCAATATGGCGGCTCATCTAAGATAGGGGAATACAAACAAAGTTTCGTTTATTTCTGCATGACTCAAGAATTGGATTTCAGTTGAAAATAGTTATGTGAAATCTAACTTTTTAGTCATGCAGAAATAAACGAAATAATAATATAACAAGTCGAATGTGGAAAAAACGGGGTAAATTATTTGAAAGGGCTTATCTCGCGAACTACTGGAGTAATTTTTATGTTATTTGGCACAGATAAGAAGTAGACCCCGTGAAGCATCATAGGCTAACGATTTTTATCATTTTTTTAGTGGCTATAATATAGTCACTGAAAAAATGATCCCGGCGTCGCGTCGCACGGGTATAAAATATATAGCCGCTATATATTTTATACATAGCAGCTTAATGGTCATAAACTTAATGGTCGCCGTCAGTCTCAGGTTATAATAATTTACTATTATTTATTCAACAAATGCACTTATTAATATACTAGCGACCCGCCCCGGCGTCGCACGGGTATAAAATATATAGCAGCTATATATTTTATACCCATGCGACGCCGGGGCGGGTCGCTAGTATATTAATAAGTGCATTTGTTGAATAAATAATAGTAAATTATTATAACCTGAGACTGACGGCGACCATTAAGTTTATGCGACGGGATAGCGATCGACGTTACCATGGTGACATATTTATTTAGGCATTTGACATTTCAATAAAATAATATGGGCGAAATACTGTATTTTATGGCAAAGAAACGTTTGCCGGGATAGCTAGTTATATTATAATAAGTATGGATTCAAAGTCCACTACATACTTACCTTATTTAAATTACTTAAATATTTATAAATACAATTATAATGTACGCATGTATAATATACACGTAATACCGTATTTATATTACCAAAATACAAACTCGTCTACCTGAATACTTCATTCATTGTCGTCTCATCATAGATATTATCTATATTATGCCTACATTCCCCTCTGCATCTACTACTCTATGACAATGCGAAATGGCGCGCGTCTTCGCCTAGTAATTAAATGTTCGTATTTTAATTGAAAATAATTAAATAAGAATACTAATCTGTAAAATGTTATGTCGTCACATTTGGAAGTGTTTTTGGAATTATTTTTACAATATCATAAGACACACCAAGGCATTTTTGTGACTTTTATTTAGTTTTTTTATAATTGTCATACGTCAAGTGCGCAGAAGAGCTCGCGGCCGACTAAGTGCACTGCGGCTATATAGCGTCTCTTGAATGTGACCAAGCATTGCGTTGCGGTGTCAACTCCATACATCTCAATGGGGACCAATAAGTTTTGAAAGTTATTGTGTAGTTGTTTTGTATAAATCCAAAACAAACTAAATATAGACAGTGGAAATTTTGCTTCTGCAGAAGATTATCGCAATTCGCAAGAAGGCAGGTCGCTGGAGCCCTGACATCACTGCGACCCATAAGGATCTATTGTGACTCCTTCGCTCTAGAGCAGTGATTCCCAAAGTGGACCAGGTGGATCCCAGGGGTCCACGTGAGACTAGGCGGGGGTCTAAGTTGGCCCTGACAAAAAATGGGGGTCCACAATTGAAGACGTAAGTGGAAGAATCGAACAAGTAACATTTCGTAACATACGGACAATACCTCATGTTTTCCCTAATTATTTTAATAAAACTTGTAACTTATCTACTTCATATCCTAGCTAATATAGATATATAGCCAGATGGCTACACATATACTTCATAGTTTTTCTATTTCAAATAATTTTTCCGGCCCTAATGCCTTTGTTTGGTCGAATTAGCCGACCTCTTTGTATTTAAATAGTTATGAGATTGTCAATAGTTTCATTGCTAAAATATGGCTTGTAAATTGCACATTGGAGAAGTGAATAAATATACTTATTAACGCAATTACAGCCTTTGAGTTATAGAAAGACCTTTTAGGTGTTTAAACATGGTCCATCGAGCAATCAACCAAGTAAGATTTATAGTTTTGTGATCGCCACCGCTATATTGAAGGAGGTAAGTAAACAGTGCTTAACTAAAAAGTGGGAAGCGAAAAGAACCAAATAAAAAGCAAAGAGGCTAAGAAATTTGTAAAGAAATATAGAGAGAAGATTATATTATATAGAATACATAACATAAATATCATAAAATAAATATCGAATAAATATCATAAATAACTCATTGTAGAAAATTTCATAAGTCAAAGACGTCATTACAGTCATAGAGAAAAGGTTTTAATTGAAAGGTTTTAATTGAAGAAAAAGTACCTATACAGCTAGCCAGAGATACGTCATTGAATAGAGTGACAGCAGTGTAAACTTGGAAAAAAATAAGAATTTGACATAGAATAATTTTTAAATATTGACATAATAATTAAAAACAGAAAAAATTGAACGAGTTATAACTAGTCAGATAGAACTTTCGGAGCGAATGTCCAATATGTATGTTAAGTTTATGTCTATGCCGATGGAAGAGCAAAGTCCGAATTATATTAATACTAGCTGTCCCGGCAAACGTTGCTTTGCCATAATATATTTACCATATTATTTTATTGAAGTGACTAAATATGTGTGTTACCATGGCAACGTCGATCGCTATCCCGTCGCACAAATTAATGGTCGCTGTCAGTCTCAGGTTGTAATAATTTACTATTATTTATTCAACAAATGCACTGATCAATATATAAAGTACCCAGTAGCCGATTCTCAGACCTACTGAATATGCATATAAAATTTGGTAAAAATCAGTAAAGCCGTTTCGGAGGAGTTCGTGGACTAACATTGTGACACGAGAATTTTATATATAAGATAAAGTTGCGGCTACTTCAACAAATATGGAACAGAGTGGAGGAGAATCATCATATACTTCATAATACATACGACAGGGAGGAATTAAGAAAAACTGCATACGAAACTTTATACTATATATATTTTATACTTGCGAAGAATATATAGAACTTTATACTATATATATTTTATACACAAAGACGAACATCGCAATGCTAGAAGCTCTACAGCAGTTTGAACAAAAAAGAGCAAGCACAGTTGAAAATTTTCCAGCATCTGTAAATAAATTCACTCCGATAGACGTCAAAATTCCTGCAATAAAGATTCCAACTTTTAGTGGATTTCCAACTTTTATACAGAATGGTATTCATTTCATGATCAGTTCATATCATTAATTCACAATAATGAAGCACTTCAAGATTTGCAAAAACTTCATTATTTATAAATGAATGTAGTCGGGGAGGCGGCAGCCTTACTCCGCCATATACCGGTCACCGAAAATAATTATAAACAAGCGTGGGAAAGATTGAAGGGACGGTATAGCAACAAAAGAATTATAGCTAATGCTTACTTGCAAAGATTAATGAATATTAGAAACTGCACTAATGAATTTGCTAGTGCAATAAAGTATATATTGGATACCACGACCGACTGCTTGAGCGGACTTAACAGCGTCGGAGTGGACACAAGCAATTGGGATGCAATAATTGTACATATAATTGTAAATAAGCTGGATGCAGAATCATTAAAACAGTGGGAAGAAAGGATTAACAGAAAAAAAAACAGATGAAATTCCCTCGTTTCAGATGCTAGTCCAATTTTTTGAATACAGATTTAGATCGTTAGAAGGCATCCAGTCAAATAAGAATATTCGCACAAAGCAAGTTGTACATATTGTAAATAGAAAGGAAGAAAAAGAGATGCATGTAGTAGTAGTAAGAAGAGTACATCACGCGAATATCTCAAGAGTTATAAAATGTAAATATTGCGAAAGAGAACATTACATTAATAAGTGTCAGCACTTTGCCGGCCTTACCTATAAATATAAGGTCAGGTTTATTGAGAAAAAGCAGCTTTGCTACAACTGCTTGATGCCAAACCACAGGGTGAACGTGTGTAGAATAAAAAAGCGGTGCTCTATATGTGGCAAAAAACATAACTCGCTCATTCACAATCCTCCTAGAGATGGCGATGAAGGGAAAGCTTCAATATTTAGAAGGGAAGAGGATTCGAAAAATAATCAACAAAATATACAGTCCACTCGAGAAGAAGGTGTAAATACTCGTTTTGTAAAGGAGTATACGAAACACCCAATTGTGAGCATGCATTGCAAAATAAAAAAAAGAGCTACAGAGAAATTGGAAATTAGACTCAAGTAACAACGGTAAAGATAAAAGAAAGATGACTGAAGAAGAGATAGAGTTTGAGAATATACACAAAAATACTTACAAAATAGATGAAAAAGGAAGGTACACAGCGAAGACACTAATTAAAAATGAAAACATTAATAGCAGAAATATTTACATTAGTGTGGCCAGAAAACGCTTTAAACAAGAAATTCTGAGTCGGGAAAAAGAATTGAAAGAAGAATACGATAGAAGTATAAGTAGAATATATTTGAGGATTGGCCATATTATAGAAAAGGAAAGAAATGAAATTATATTTTAAAAGATCTTGCTACTGAAGTGTACTGCCTTCCAACACAAGGATAATTAATTTTGAGTTCATTTTAGTTGCTATTTATGAAGATGTATTTTTGTTATCATAGTTCAGTTAAAGCTAGGAACTTTACTATTGTTATTAGATGATTTTCTCAATTGTTAAGGACATCACTAGATGTCCTTGGTGGGCGGCAATGTTCGGTCGAATTTGCCGACCTCTTTGTATTTAAAAAGTTATAACTTTAACCAATGACAAGCTAGATTGTCAATAGTTTCATTGCTAAAATATGGCTTGTAAATTGCACATTGGAGAAGTGAATAAATATACTTATTAACGCAATTACAGCCTTTGAGTTATAGAAAGACCTTTTAGGTGTTTAAACAGCCTTCGTTTAAGCAAAAAAACGGGAAGTTTTTTCATGTTACTTACCTTATTCTTCCACTCACGTCTTGAATTGTAAGCGGAGTCCATGTAAATTAATTAGGTTAGCAGTGATTTATCTATTAATATTCCATGTAAATTGATTAGATAAGCTTTAATGTAGTATGTAGTAAACTAATTTTTTGTTTTTAGAAAGCATAGGCCAGGGATGGCGAACCTTGCCTTATCAACGTGCCACTTTTCTGCACAGCGACTAGCTACTTAAAATATTATCATAATATTATCAATTTTCATGGAGTACTATTGTAATGGGGGGGGGAGTTGCTTCAGGTAAGTGGTAATGCTATGTACGGTATGCACCAATATTTGAAAAGTGGGTCACGAAAAAAGGAGTTTGGAGTTTGGACCTCTGCAGTCTGCACTAGAGTATCGTCCCCAACCTAATGCTGTTCATAAATTGAACGATATGGTTGTGGTTGGTGCCATGAATTTCCTCTGTGGATGAGTATTCATAGCGACGACGTGGTGGTGACCAAGGTGCCTGTTCCTGCTCTGTAGTAGAGTAGGACAGACGCGACGCGTAGAAGCATTTCTAAATTTGTATGGATTCGACAGATTTGCAGTCTTGAGACGTCTGTCGCGTTAAGGTCTGAATTGACCCAACCCAAAAAACGATGCCTTTACATCCGTTGTGTATGATATTTTCAGAACGATCAACGAAGTAACCACTCTTCGAGTGCGAACCAACTATTACGTCTACCTACTAACGTCTACTACAGCGTCCGTGGGAAGTTGTTCTTTTTTTTCTTTTCGATTTTTAATAACAACATAATAATTAAGTATTTAGGTAGGTAAGTATCGCTTAAAATAAGATGATGATAATCCCGATGCAAAATTTTGTAATTTGTCACGTAGCTAAATAAAGCACAAATCGCTTCATGAATACCAAATTGATTGAGCTAATATGTTTATGGATAACAAAATTTAATACCGAGCTACCGATTACCGATAGGATATTATTCAGGTAGGTATTTTACAGTGTTAATACGTAATATCTATGGGTATTTGCAGAGTGCAGAGGGCTTAGACAACACGTTTTCTTTATCGCCTACCTCTCTCCTCGATCTCCTATTTTCAGATCATAATATAAACCAAAATATAAACGAAAAAAAGACAATCTTTGAAAAACGAGGTCCTAACTGGTCAAAAAGCCGTTGAAAATGGACGACGTAGTAAATTCTATTCTCTAAATCAAACAACGCCATAGACGCAGCATCCTATTTCAATAGAATTTTCCGTTTTTGTTACGGACTTTCATTTATGTTGTTTAGGGCTCGCAAACATTTTTTTTTCCGTGTGGATGATACAGAATTCTACTCATATTGACATACATTGTTAATACATAATAATAATGAGTAACGGAATAATATGTAACTGACTGATTAGGAATAATAAAACACTTGATGGTTATAATTGTTATTACGAAATATTAAGGGAAGAGACCTAATGGCAGACACTATAAGCAAACATGAAACGTTTGAATGTTATAAAATATATATTTATGAATATAAAGGATTGATAACTTCTTCCATGTCTTCAGCAACTCTTACAAAATAAAACTATTATAATTATTCTCTGACGAATCAATTAAAAAATATATTATTGGTCTTTTTGTAAACTTAGTCATAAGTACTAATAGATGACATCACAAAAAACGAACATCACTAATAGTAGACACCAATATGAACTAATAGTTGACATAGAACTTTACATTACATTTTACATTTTTCCTATTATTAGGTCTTTATTTGCCATTTTTCAAAAGATTTCATTTACTTCATCATAGTAACTACATTCATCAGATATATTATCCACGTTGTCTCCAGATTCTATTCATTCTTCTTCCATGCTGAAACTATCTTTCCTTTTATTTTTCATATTTTTAAAGTGAAAACTTCTTTAGCGGCGTTGAGCACTTAATTTGTGGGATGGGTAAAAACTGTGAAACTCGCGGCAGATTCTCGTGCTGATCGAAAAACCTTGGAAAAACCGTAAGATGGTTGGAGATGGAGAGTAGTGTTTTGTGTCGAACTCGAGCTCAAATTCGAACTCGAACTCGAACTCGAATTGATTGTAAGGGTTTCGATGAATTTAAAAAATCGATTTTTTAAAAATCGATTTTCATAAATAATGGGTTAAAAATTTAATCGATTATAAGGGTTTCGATGAATTAAAAAAATCGATTTTTTTATAATCGATTTTCATAAAAATGGGTTAAAAATTTAATCGATTGTAAGGGTTTCGAATAATTTAAAAAAATCAATTTTTTTGAAATCGATTTTCATAAAAAATGGGTTAAACATTTAATCGATTGTAAGGGTTTCGATTAATTAAAAAAATCGATTTTTTTTAATAATCGATTTTCATAAAAAATGGGTTAAAAAAATTGCACAACGTTAATAATCAAGTTTTCACTTCTGCCGGCACTCCCGGAGTGCAACCCGTCCTTTTTTTCCTAGCAAATTTATTTTCAGTCTTTAGTCTCCATGCTTCTTTTGCCTCTTCTTTTTTCTTCTTTCTTTTCTCAGCTCTCCTTTTTCTTTTTTTACTGCTAAAAAACTAAAGCAATCGATTTTTAGATCAGAACAAGGTCTAATATTAGACACCATGTCCATTTTAAGGTGCAGTAGTTCTAAGTTATTAGGTTGTTAATAGAATTATATTTTCAGAGAATAGTGATGATTTTTGCAGTAGAATAAAGTACAAAATAACTTTAGTATGTATTGCAAAACTCAAAGATGAGATCCATGTCATCTATTAGGTTTTTTACATTTTCAAGAACTAATAGTACCCTTTATATTATTAGGGAAAATGGATAAAAAATCTTAAATAAACATTAATTATTGTTTACAACATGACCATTAATCCAATTAAATCAATAGAAATTACAAAAAATAAGAGAGAGCTAAGAAATTGCCGAGCGCGTGTTGAAGCGGTCATATTATTTACACGAAAACTGATCCCATTTTAAAATTTTGTTCCCGAAGGCGTCTCTATTATATTTTTTCAATTCAACAGATACCTTGAGAAGCTTATAAAATTTACAGTGGTGAGAAATAATTAGAGTAATTCTTATTTTTATGGTATTTTTGTCATAAGTGTCATCTTTTAGTTCAGTGTCTACCATTAGGTACTTTCCCGTAAATATACAGATCTAGGGGACAGTTTACATAATATTGCAAACTTTGTTTCATTTATCTATGTTTTGCACAATAAGTATAATATTATTGTTGCATACAGTTCAATGTACTATTGCATACAGTATTGTTACGGATACGGACACGTGGTGCCATCTAGCGTCACGCCAGCGAACCTACCAAGGGAACACAGGCAACGTAAATCCCCTACTCGCTACTAGATGACGCTAGGTGTATGTACCTACGAGTACTTTCTAGAAATATCTGATACTTGTTTACGCATATCGGGTTTATTCTGGGATGTTCCGGAATTTTCTGAGATTCGATCCGGCCCGTATAAATAGTCGCAGACAGTCGAGCCGGCAATTCAGTTTGATCTGAGCTATCTTCGAGGCGACTTCGGAGCGAGAACAAGTGATCAATAGTGAGTGATTGTGATTGTGATAGTGACTCGGCTACGACCTAGAACAGTGATAGTGCTCAGTGATTTGGATCTAGTGCTTAGTGTTTGGACTCAGTGATTAGTGTGAGCTAGTGTTCCTGAATAAAGTCTTCAAGAGAGTCACCAGGTCTTTTTCTCCGAATCCAAAGAACCCTAGCACGTAACAACTGGTGTCGGAAGTGAGATTTGGAGATGCCATTGACTCCGAGAGAGGACTTCAAGGGGAGTGTCAGGACAAGGGCGCAGCGAGCTGCTGCCATTGACTTCGAGAGAGGAGTTGGCGGTGGAGCTGCGGAGGCCATACCCACTGGGGACCAAGCTCCGCCCACTGCGGCGCAGGCCCTACCCGCTGGCCCCGCCCACCAGGCTCCGCCCACTGACCACGCCCCCCAGGCTCCACCCACTTCGGGTGAAGCCACGCCCACTGGCTCCGCCCACCGGGACCCGCCCACTGACCACGCCCCCCAGGCCCCGCCCACTCTGGACATAGCCACGCCCACCGGCTCCGCCCACCAGGCCACGCCCACTCAGGCCACGCCCACTGGCCCCGCCCACTGGGCCCTGCCTGCTCAGGCCCCGTCGACTAGCTCCATCCATCCTGCCACGCCCGTAGTTTCTACAGCCCCTCAGGTGGCTCTTCAATTAGAAAGCCTAATTGAATTAATTCAGGCTTTGCAGGAATCACAAGACCACAAGCTCGGCGCTTTGCAGGAGTCACAAGACCGCAAGCTCGGCGCGTTGCAAGAGTCACAAGACCGCAAGCTCGGCGCTTTGCAAGAGTCACAAGACCGCAAGCTCGGCACTATGCAAGATTCTCAAAGGGCAATGATGGAGTCTCAAGAGCAACAAAAGGACCTCCAAGAAAAAGCGCTATTGGCTATAAAGGATGTTAGTGACACGGTGACTAAGCTTCGGAAAGATGTCGACATAATGGAAGAACGCGTTACCGGGCTAGGAGTGGATATGGAAAATGTGAAAAGTGGCCTCACAGAACTACAGAAGTGGAAAGTGCGCCTGGAAACCACAGGAGTCGCGACGTCGATTGGAACTACCGGAGTAGTGGTACAAGGACCAAGAGTTAAAGTGCCACCATATGACGGTACTACTTCTTGGAACGCTTATCGCCAGCAATTCCAGACGGTTGCTTCTGCCAACGGATGGACTGACGAACAATGCCTGACCGCTCTCACTGTTGCGCTCAGAGGGCAAGCTTTGTCGGTCCTAGAAGCACATACAGGAAAGGGGTTCCAAGACCTGATGGAGGCCCTTGAATCCAGATACGGGGAGCGACACCTGGAGCACGTGTTCCGTGCTCAACTTCGTGACAGAGTCCAACGCTCAGGAGAGGGACTACAACAATGGGCGTTGGAAATTGAAAAACTGGTTAAGAAGGCACACCCAGGAGCCGATTCCAAGATGGTCGACACGAATATTGTGCAAGCATTTGTCGACGGAATCAGGGATCTGGAGGTCAGAGCTGCAGTGAGGCTTCGTCACCACACCTCGCTTAAGGAAGCATTGGCGCATGCTTTGGAGGTCGAGGCTGTTCGCCGTGACATACGACAGACTCATAAGATCCACGAGGTCTCTGAGGAAGTTAAGGAGGTCAAGGCTCCTACGAAGAGAAGTTATGGAGCCATGTGCTATAAGTGTGGTGAGAGGGGCCATCTTCAGCTCAACTGCCCGCAGAAGGAGACCCATCTGGCATCTCGAGGAACGCATGGAACAAATAGAAGAGCTGAAGAAGCAAGGAGCTTCATCCCCTGCCCAGGATCAGGGAAACGAATAAAAGCCAGGACTAAGGGGCGAGTGCTGGCTGACGCGGAGGAAGCCCCGATAACTGTTATCTCCCAAGCATGCAGCGGAAATAGTCTTGTGATTCAGGGGACTATTAACAGGACGGATTGCAAAATGACTCTAGACACAGGAGCCTCTAGAACGATAGTGAACCCAAATCTAGTAAAAGCCGCAAGTAGACATAAGAGGAGAATTAATTGTCGGCTTCTTACTGCCTCCGGTCAGCCAATACCCGTCCTGGGAGAAATGTCAGTTACGATTAATGTAGGGGGGTCCTCATACTCTCATGACGTTATCGTGGCTGAGATTATGGACGATTGCATCTTGGGTTTGGATTTCATGAAGAAGCACAACTGCGGAATTAATGTCGCTGACGGAGTTTTCAAGTGTGGTGAAGAGGAAATTTTCATCCTTGGAGGCGCCTGCGGGAAAGTTGAATGTGTAAAGAAAGTCATTATACCTGGACGTGCGGAAGCTCGGGTGCTGGTTAAACTACCGCCAGCTGGAAAGAAAAAGTCAAACAGATGCGTGTTGATCGAAGACACGGCTACCAAGACATCAGCGCAAAAACTGATGACGGCGAGAACCCTTGTTAGTGGAAACAGTAACGCTGTGGTCAGGGTTTTGAATCTTGGCGATCGCGAGATCTGCTTGAACAAAGGTGACGTCATTGGAAAGTGCGAGGAAGTTGTCTGGATGAGAAAGTGTAGTTCGATCACAGGCTCAGACTCAACAAACAGCAGCAACTATGGAATAGTGACTGAGCTACTCGATGACTGCAAGAGTAATCTGACTTATTCGCAGAGCATGAAAGCTAAGAAGTTTTTACAACGCCACGCGAATATCTTCTCCAGTCAGGAAGGCGACCTTGGAAGAACGTCGATGGTTCAGCACAGGATAGATACTGGAAGCGAGAACCCAATTCGTCAACGAGCAAGACGGATACCCATTGCAAAGGAAAAAGAAGTTGAAGGCCTTTTGGAGGACATGAGAAGGCATAAGATAATTGAACCGTCTGCAAGTCCGTGGTGCTCACCTGTTGTGTTAGTGAAGAAGAAAGATGGCAGCACAAGATTTTGTGTGGACTACAGGCGTCTCAATGATGTCACTAAGAAGGACAGCTATCCATTACCTCGAATCGACGACACTCTGGATACCTTGAGTGGCATGAAATGGTTCTCGACCCTGGACCTGAAATCTGGATACTGGCAGGTGGAAATTCATCCAAAAGACAAGGAGAAGACAGCTTTCTCCACCGGTAAAGGTTTATGGCAGTTTAACGTCATGCCCTTTGGATTGTGTAACGCACCTGCCACATTTGAGCGACTCATGGAGTGTGTACTGGCAGGCTTAGTTGGAGAGGCTTGCTTAGTCTACTTGGATGACGTCATCATTGTTGGCCGCGACTTCGAGGACCATTTGCGAAACTTAGAACGAGTTTTCGCCAAAATAGAGGGGGCCAAGTTAAAGTTGAATCCGAAAAAGTGTCGTTTGTTCAGGAGTAAGGTCAATTATCTCGGCCATATTATCTCCAGTGATGGAATCCAGACGGACCCGGAGAAACTGGAAGCAGTTCAAAATTGGCCAACCCCTAAAAACAAAACCGAAGTGCGGGCATTTCTCGGCCTATGCTCCTACTACAGGCGTTTTGTTAAGGGATTCTCAGAGATAGCCAAGCCATTACATCGGCTGACAGAAGATAAACGACAGTTTATTTGGGACAGGACTTCGGAAGATTCTTTTCAGAAACTGAAGCAACATCTGTGTGAAACACCAATCCTGGGGTATCCACAACCTGAAGGTCAGTTTATAGTCGACACGGACGCAAGCAACACGGCCATTGGAGGGGTGTTATCTCAAAAACAGGGTGAAAGAGAAGTTGTAATTGCATATTTCAGCAAATCTTTATCTAAGCCAGAGAGAAACTACTGTGTGACAAGAAGAGAACTCTTGGCTGTCGTAAAGACGCTACAACATTTCAGCAAATATCTCATCGGGAGACAGTTTTTATTGCGAACTGATCACGCAGCCTTGAAGTGGTTACTACAATTCAAGAACCCAGAAGGCCAAGTAGCTCGATGGATTGAACAACTCCAGGAGTATGACTTCAAGACGGAACACCGCAGCGGAAAGGCGCATGGGAATGCCGACGCACTTTCACGAAGGCCGTGTTCAGAAGACTGCAAACATTGTGTTAAGCAGGAATCTAATGAAATTACATTAAAGTTAACGAAAACAAGTCCTTTGGGTCCATGGGAGAATGATGCTATGAGGGAGGCTCAAGAAAGAGATGACGACCTTCGGCACATCATCACATGGAAGAAACGGGGTGACGTAAAACCAATCTGGAGTGAGGTTGCACCCACTGGCGCTGCCACTAAGGCGTACTGGGCGCAATGGGACAGTCTGATACTTCAAAATGGAATACTTTACCGGAAATGGGAGAAGACTAACGGCAGAGAGTTCCATCTTCAGATAGTTGTCCCAAGGACGAGAGTACCAGATGTTCTCCGTGAAATACACGATGGCGTATCAGGAGGTCATCTAGGTGTCAAGAGGACGTTAACAAAAGTGCGAGAACGATTCTACTGGTTGCATTGTCGAGATGATGTGCAGGATTGGTGCCGCAAATGTACTACTTGCGCTGCAGTGAAGGGACCACAGACAAGGAGCCGTGGGAACCTGCGCTTGTATAACGTTGGCGCACCGTGGGAACGAATTGCAGTTGACGTAGCTGGGCCATTTCCTGTAACGGAATCGGGAAACAAGTATTTTATGGTGGTCATGGATTACTTCACAAAATGGCCCGAAGTGTTCGCCATACCAAATCAGGAAGCTACAACAGTTGCTTCTAAGCTAGTCGAAGAAGTGATATCTCGCTTTGGTGTACCTCTAGAAATCCATTCCGATCAGGGCAGGAATTTCGAATCGCAGGTCTTCCAGGAAGTATGCAGAATTTTGGGAATGCATAAGACAAGGACCACCGCGTACCATCCACAGTCTGATGGAATGGTTGAGAGATTTAACCAGACCCTTGAGAGGCATTTGGCGAAATTGGTAGATGACAAACAAAAGGATTGGGACAAGTATATACCGCTCTTCCTTCTGTCGTACCGTACCGCCGAGCATGAGGGCATAAAAGCTACCCCGGCGTATGTCAATTACGGTAGAGAACTACGAGTACCAGTAGACCTCTTGACAGGAGGGTCACCGGAGGAACCAAAGACCTTACCAGACTATGTCTGCGATTTAAGGGAAAAGATGCGCTATATACACGCCACGGTTCGGGAAAATGGGTTACAGTCAAGTGAGAAGATGAAGACCAGATACGACCGGAAAGCGAACACGAGCGGCTTCGAAGAAGGGTCACTGGTGTGGCTGCATAACCCAACTCGCCGAAAAGGGAAATCTCCAAAGTTACAGACCAAGTGGGACGGCCCATACAAAGTGGTTACCCGATTGAATGACGTGACTTACAGGATCCAAAAGCAACCAAGAGGGACATTCAAAGTGGTACACATAGACCGTCTGGCGCGTTACCATGGCAGTAACAACGATGCTCGGGACGAGCATCTCTAAGAGGGGAGTAGTGTTACGGATACGGACACGTGGTGCCATCTAGCGTCACGCCAGCGAACCTACCAAGGGAACACAGGCAACGTAAATCCCCTACTCGCTACTAGATGACGCTAGGTGTATGTACCTACGAGTACTTTCTAGAAATATCTGATACTTGTTTACGCATATCGGGTTTATTCTGGGATGTTCCGGAATTTTCTGAGATTCGATCCGGCCCGTATAAATAGTCGCAGACAGTCGAGCCGGCAATTCAGTTTGATCTGAGCTATCTTCGAGGCGACTTCGGAGCGAGAACAAGTGATCAATAGTGAGTGATTGTGATTGTGATAGTGACTCGGCTACGACCTAGAACAGTGATAGTGCTCAGTGATTTGGATCTAGTGCTTAGTGTTTGGACTTAGTGATTAGTGTGAGCTAGTGTTCCTGAATAAAGTCTTCAAGAGAGTCACCAGGTCTTTTTCTCCGAATCCAAAGAACCCTAGCACGTAACAACATAATGTAATTACACTTACTCGTAAATTGCACCATATAAAGAGTAAACCCAAGTAATAAAAAGAACACAGTTAATTTAAAAAAGGTTTATTGTACAAAAATAGGTAAGTAAGTAGGTACTATGTATTTTAGGAATATCTTACAATGCTTGCTTATTTTATTGATTGAGTAAATATGAGAATGACGATTTTTTTAAATTCTAAAATAAATAGATGGGCAATTATAGTAGATGGGAATACTCCTCGTGCGTGCTCCTGAATCCCATGAACATATTTTTAGGCAATTTCTCGGAGCTCGCGCGCAAAAGGTGATCCATCCACAATCATATCATCATAACTTGTAACATTTTTGCTGTCTAGAAGGTAGAATTAGTTTAAGTATTTGGTTATAGCTTATAACTTATAAGGCTTCGGTCTAAACCAGCCTTTCCTAAAGTGGGCGATAAGTCGATAACGCCCCCATGTGGGCGCTGAAGGTCTAAAGGACGGTGTGGGACCCAGAAAAAAATGGGTGCGATGTGTAGAGGTTTGGGGGGTGATTTATTTCATCTGGATACATTTTAAATTTAAATCAAGGGGGCGCTAAAACAATTTGTTCTCAAAGTGGACAGTAGACAAAATAAGTTTGGGAACCTCTGGTCTAAACTCTAATGCTTCTTGTGGTGAAAGAACTTGTAGACGTCGTTGGCTGTAGCCGCGATGTTTAGCGCCCTGATGCCTTTGCCCTGAAAAAAGTAAATTCATTATTATTATAGGTCTACCAGAATCTGATAGCAATTTTTGACAGCAAATTTTCGAAAAATATCCTAAATCATTGGATAAATTTTTATATTTGCATGTTTAATGCACAGATTAGCTGCTAAAAGAAAAGGATCAAAGCGTTTTATTTCAATTACCCCGGTATTGCTAGAGACTAGAGTCAATTTATTTTCTCACTTTTTGCCATCAGATTCTGGTACACCTATAAATCTGATAATTACCAAAGAGAACAATAATCACTATACTGATTTATTTCGATAAATAATTATTGTACTAAAACTATAATAATAATATATTTTTATCTAATAAACGAGGTTCAAGAGGAACATGGCTAAAGTAGGTAGAGCTTATTAATTATTATTTTTATTCATCATCAATTATATTAATTCAACGTAATAATTATTATGATCATAACTTAGGTAGGTAATTGCTGTCGATATTTCTTGCTAATTAATGCTTTTTAATCCATTTCGTTAAAGATTCAATTAAGTATTTTCTAACCCTCTTGTGTACTTATAAAGATTAAAGAGAATACTTAAGTACATACAGTTTAATAGACTTTAATCAAAGGACAGATCATTGTTAATAATAATTAAAATTTAATTAATTATGTATGGGTACCTTAATACATAATCTTTCAGACAATACTCGTATCTAACAGGTATTCCTCATAGCTATCAAAATTCTTAGAAAACCCATCACATTTTAGATTTTGCCGCCACAATCAGACAAAGACTTAAGTTTTAATTCATAAAATTTGATATACAGACACTAATATAGTATACTTACAACCACCTCTGCTCCTTTCTTGATAGCACCTAATTTGCCAGGCTTAGCCTCGGTGTAACTGAAGACTGCTAATAGACTTAGCACTACCAAAAATAGATTGAACCACTTCATCTTGTCTACCGTCTTCTCGTCTCGAGTGTGAAGAGTATAATAATTTGCATATTGGTGAAATGTCTTTATATACATAAAGAATAATTTATCATCGGGACTCTACCGCATCCCAGAGAGATTTGCTATGTTTGTGAATGACGTGAATTCTGATAAGTTCATTAACGCATACTTACTAAAGCTGTTATCTGTAATTCGTTACTTATTTTATATCTCAACCCATTAATATCATAGCTTTTGCTACGTAGGTACTTGTTAACTTATCGATTTCAAAAAAATTACGTGAGTACCGTAGTACCTTTGTATTTAATATTTATTAATTATATTAAGAAGGCGTCACCTGAAATTTTGGGTCACAAATAATAATTTTATGGATACTCTAATAATAGATTAATTTAACGAATACAATTTTGTGGACTGTCTTGGATCTCACCTGAATCACAGAATATAATATATTATTTGTACCAACAATGATATTCTATATTATTTATTATATCATTGTGTACCAAGCTGAATAGTAAATTAATTATAATTGGTGGATTGTGTATTTTGTACACATGTGACATGTCTATTGTCTCGAGGGGACTCCTTGAAATTTATATGGGAACATATGGTGATTTTGATTTTATCTGAAGTATTTCAGGCATATACTACCAAAAAGTAACGCACCCCATATCGAAAAATATAAGACGTTATCACGTCAAAAACATAAAAGTCAGTTAATAGCAGGTTAATAGAGTTATTCTAAACGAACAGGAATTTATTCAACAACACGAACAAAATACATATAGGTACATAATATTTTGACGACCTCTGTGGCTCGGTGGTGAGCACGTTGGTAGCTCAAGACGGAACAAAAAGTTTTCAATGTTATCGGGTCTGAATGTGTATTAAATATGTGTATGATAATTATGATATGATAAAAATCTTAAATATATCTATATATAAGTAATAGTATAAAAGTATTAAATACATAATGCTGCACTAAAAGTATCGGGAATGGAATATTTCCACTGTTCCTGTCATATTAAAATCTTTTTAATTGAAAACTCCTTGGTTTAAAAAAATCTGATACCATTTATTTATTTAAAAAAAGATTCTCGGTCTTGTCACAAAGTCTTGTCAAACTTGTGTAGTCGTTGAGAAAATGGAATTGACTCGAGAAAGGAGTTTTGGCGGGCATGTGAAAGACTGCTGTTGTGTTTTTGTATTATTTTCCTAAAATTGTGTTAGCTGGGTTTTTAATGTGTAATATTGGTAGAATATTAACCATTAGATATTCGTGTTCATGCACAAGTGTAGGAAAGTGATGTAATATCCAGCTATTTTGTGTTCCCTCCAAAACTCCATCGAAAGTTTCGGTAAAGCGTCTACCACTTTACTGAATCGACCGACTTGACTCCTTGACTGTATTGACTTTTACTTAGACTTTGACTAGACTTTTGTGTTCCCTCCAAAACTCCATCGAAAGTTTCAGTAAAGCGTCTACCACTTTACTGAATCGACCGACTTGACTCCTTGACTGTATTGACTTTTACTTAGACTTTGACTAGACTTTAGACCTGACGATACATGAAAACAATGATGAAAAACATAGAAATGGCTGTACGAGTATGGGCAACGCTCCCTTTGCCTGTCCCGACCGGGACGAATTAAAAAAAATTGACTCGAGAAAATTCTAGAGCGATGATTTATTATGACTTTCGAAGTGGTTTAACACAAAAACAGTGTGTTGATCGGATGATTTCTGCATTTGGTGATGAAGCCCCATTCAAAACCACAATTTATCGCTGGCTTGCTGAATTTCAACGTGGACGTGTCAAGCTCAGTGATGATCCCCGTCAAGGTCGTCCAAAAACTGCAGCCACCCAAGAAAACGTTGATGCTGTGCGTAAGCTGGTTGAGGAAGATCGACATGTGACATACCGCGAAATTCAGGCAACTTTAGACATTGACATGAGTCAAATACAAATAATATTGCATGAACAATTAGGTTTAAAAAAGTTGTTTTCCCGATGGATACCCCATTTGCTCTGTGAAGAGCAAAAAGCGGCTCGCGCTACTTGGTGCGTCAGAATTCTCGAAAGATTCCACGCAGGATCCTCAAATGCTGTATACAACATCGTATCAGGTGACGAATCCTGGATATACGCTTATGAACCCGAAACTAAAAACCAGTCACGAGTTTGGGACTTGGGTGTTCGAAAATGAGTTAAAGCCAACAAAAATTGTTCGTTCACGAAGTGTTTCAAAAAATGGTGGCCACGTTTGTCTCCAAACCGGCCATATTGCGACTATTCCTCTTGAGGGACAAAGAACGGTTAATGCAGAATGGTATGCTAGCATTTGTTTGCCACAGGTCGTTTAACTCCGTAAAGAGAATTACTGCAACCGCCGCATCATCCTCCATCACGACAATGCCAGTTCTCACACCGCGCACAGAACAAAAGAGTTTTTAGAGCAAGAAAACATTGAATTATTAGACCATCCGCCGTACAGCCCCGACTTAAGCCCTAATGATTTCTATAATTTCCCTAAAATAAAGAATAAATTGCGTGGTCAGAGATTTTCATCACCTGAAGAATCTGTGGACGCCTACAAAACGGCCATTTTGGAGACCCCAACTTCCGAATAAAATTGTTGCTTGAATGATTGATTCCATCGTATGGAAAAATGTGTCAAATTTCGCGGAGAATACTTCGAAAAGCAATAAACACATTTTTAAATAGTAATGTTGTGTCACTTCCTTGATTACCGAAATTTTCACTTATAATACCACAAGAGCTTCAAAATTATCGGGTATTTCCCTACCTATCGAGGTTCGTTGCAAACAAATGAAGGATTCAAGTTTTTCAGGTTAAAAAAAGTTCCTGAAAAACTTGACGACTTTATTTGTTTGCAGGGAACCTTGAGGGAAATGCCAGATAATTTTGAAGCTCGTGTGGTATTCGGGGGATTATTTTTCCGTCCCAAATGTCGGCCAATAGAATTGCACCATTCGACGTCACGTGGTAACCAGAGAAAATTTTCAAAAAATTATCAGTATAATACCATGTAGGTTGTACCACGTGACGTCGAATGGTGCAATTCTATTGGTCGATATTTGGGTCAGAAAAATAATCAGTTATATTTCTGTTGTCTGGTAAGTGGTACCTGTAACACAAGTCCTTTAGGCACTTAACACGGGGCCAGACTGACGTGGTGTGAAGCGTCCATAGATATTATTATTGTTATATTATTAGACCATAGGTGATACTATTCTGGCCAGAACACAAACAGCAGCCGAAAATGAGTCGCTTGAATAGGTTAAATCTTCAATCAAATATTGCTAGATTACCTACTGCAATGTTTTCACGCTAGAGGCAGCACCAGTACAGACTGTAAACAAAAAGTTTTGTTCGACGTTTGACAACGTTTCTGTCAATATTCTGATATGACGTGGACAACATGTCGGATTTTGGTCGGATTGTTTACTGTATGTGCCAGTAACGCCCTCTGTGCAGACCTTTGCGTAAAATTCACTATTAACTATGATTTTGCACACATTGAGTATACCTAATTGTTTTGAGTATTGTTTTGAATGACATTGAGTCTTCTCTCAGCACGTGTTTTGCATTATCAGTTATCAGCAGTTATCGATTAGCACTCTGAATTAACAACTGACCTGAGGTCAACTGTATTAGTTTACCAAGTGAATGTCGTATTTAAACCTAACAAGCCCCATAAGAGCACCGGTGATCGCGACAACAATAGAATACAATAGCATTTCCGAGAATCCCCAATCCGTGTTCATAATACAATAGATTTTTAACAACTAAGTACCTATTACAGTTTCTATAAGCTGATACGTTATGAATGTAGCTAATCAAAATTTGGGGAATCCTTTTTGCGTACCGAGAAAATATATAAACTCGCTATATGGTATACGGCCCGTATACCATATCATAATGTTGGTGAGTAGAAAAAGGTATGTTTTAAACTAACTAGCTACTAATTTGTAAATTGTAAACAGAAGGTTAAATAACCCGTCTAAAAGTTAGAGCCAAAAATTGTGATCAAGTAACAGACGCAATTTAACCAAAGGAGGATCACATAGTATATTTTTATTATATTAAGTATTATCTAGACGAGTGTACAGATGCTTACTGTATGTTTATACAAGTGAAACATCAAAATACCGTCTGTTTGGTCTGCAATCATTTGAATTTGGAACGGGTAAATCCCCTGCATTTGGAGCGAGTGGTAAGCGTTTCACATTACCCGGTACGATATCGTGCCGATTTGTGAGAGGGAAAAGATTTAAACACCTGTTGAACAGTTTATTAGAGAAAAATTCAGTACGAAATGGTCTCAAAACAACTGTTCAACATATTAGTTTTTTGTGGTAAGACCGATTGTGTTTTAGTATACAACAGTAACTGACAAAACACAAATTTTACAGGACAGGCAAAAATACGCGGAGCGAAACTTTGAATGCAATTTTGACATGGTAGCTTTAAAGATATTGCAACAAACTGAACATTATGTTTAATTATTATTAGTTGAAATTATATTGTATTACACAATATTATATCAAAGTTAATTCTTGTCTGATTTAGGTGGACTTGAGGTTATTTACCTTGCAACATAAATGAACTAAGGTGTTTTAAGAAAGCATTAAGATATCATACTTCTGTTTACCTCTAAATAAACCGTGTGGATATTATTGGAATTCGGCGTTTAGAAACATTATGTCTCTAGTCTGTATGTAGCGTGAAGGAATTATTGAAGAACTAGCTGTTGCCCGCGACTTCGTCCGCGTGGACTTCAGTTTATAGCGCGCGGTGTCAACAAAATTGGTGACAAATTTAAAAGCTTTTTAAAACCCTGGTGTCCCTTAAATCAAAATACCCAAAAACAGCTGTGCATTTTTTTTAATTAAACTTATTTAGCCCCCCATTACACAACTTTAGCTTTACCCATTAACTATTTATTATTGGTAGGTTTAAGGTTACGTTGAATACGTCACTGCATTATGCATAGTTAAAAGTACTGAGTAGTGAATTATTTAATAACGTAATAAGTGATAACAATCGAAAGAATCGAAGAACTTGAATTAAATGGTACCAACTCTTATAGAAAGACGCATGAGCAAGCAATAGCGCGATGTAGGCGACTCTTAGCGCCATCTGTTATGCATTTTTGGAACTAACTTAATTTGAACAAATTTACGCATTTTCACCCCTTTACAACCCCTTTTTCCAGTTAAAAAGTAGCCTATGTCCTTTCTCAGACTTTAGACTATCTGTGTACAAAATTTCATTCCAATCGGTTCAGTAGTTTTGGCGTAAAAGCGAGACAGACAGACAGACAGAGATACTTTCGCATTTATAATATTTATATAGATATTAGTATAGATTTCTGAGGGGTTTACTAGCAAAATGAAACGAAAGTTACTTCACAAAGCTAAAATGAAAATACAATTTATTTTTTGATGACGTCCGCAACTCCGCTGCACCAAAACTCGTTTATCGCGCGGGAACTATACACATTTCCGGGACAAAAAGTATCTTATGTCCTTTCCTGGGACTCAAAGTATCTCCATGCCAAATTTCAGCTAAATCAGTTCAGCGGTTTGGGCGTGAGGTAACAAACAGACAGACAGATGATAGACAGACAGACAGACACACTTTCGAATTTATAATACATATTAGTTTCAGCAAAATTAGTTCAGCAGTTTGGGCGTGAAGAGGTTACAGACAGACAGACATTTTCGGATTTATAATGTTATTGTATGGATATGGTCTATGGATATCGAAGTATGGATAACCAACACAGCTACTCGCATGCTTTAGGTTAGTCCAGGGACATCTGCACATGGAAGATTTCTATAATAGTCGTGGAACATGGCTGGTATCCACTGCAAGGATTTTTATAAGTCGTAATATTTGAGTCTCAAAATAGGCTTTTGTGTTTCTCGAATAGGTTTCGGCTTGGGTTCAGAAAATTCTCTCCGTTTATATCGTATGAAACTAACTTCTTCGAATGTTTCCTGGTCAAAAGAAGTTTTGTAGAACATCGAACCAATATCATTTTTTCTGAATTGCATACATACAATAGCAGAATATGGTACAGACTCTCCCGCAATAGTTTTTTTTTTCTACGCACAAAAGGAGCTGATGAGCCGTTGCAGAAGGCAGAAAAATCCATGAAATCCATAGTCAATTGCGGGTAATAGCTCGTTATATTTATAACATAGAAAAACAAATCCACACTAGGCGAGAAAGATTATTTTTCATAGCAGAATCTAATTAATAAATTAAAGGGTCGCAAGCAGTATAATATTTATCCATTAATATTTATTCGTTATAAAATAATATACTAGCTGTTTCAACAGTTCCACTGTGTTTTAACAGTTCCACCTGCCGCAAAGTATCCTATCACCCAAGTCAGCTCATACTCTGTCTATACATTTAATTTCATCAAAATCTGTTCAGTATTTTCTCCGTGATTGACCGACAATCATTAAAACAAACAAACTTTCACATTTATAATATTAGTGTGATTTCAGCAGTTGTAATAGCGCTGAAATATCTGAAGCTCAAAACAAAGTAATTATGGAGAATCTGTCAAATAAGTTGTGGATAGCCTATCCGGCACTTTATCATGAAGCAGTGAAACAGGCCCTAAACATGGTAAATAGGTATCCCGTTTTAAATCCTAATGTTAGCTTGAAACCTACTTTGATTACACTTTATTTATGACACTTAAAATGGACCTTAATACACAGTATTAAAGACACAATGCAATTATGTATTATATTTTGTATTTAGTATAGAAACCTAATATGATATTATGTATAACTAGAATCCTTGTAGTAATGTTTTGTTAGGTAATCACTATGAGTTAATACTACCACAAGAATCATGTGAACCAAACTACTAACAATTTTTGTCATTGTAAAAGTATCTTAATACCAAGAAATAACGTTCAATGGCATAAGACGTGTAAAGGAGATGCTATTGTTTACCTCTCGTTGTGTCCAATGAAAGTCCAATTAATAACATTAAGTTCCCGCAAAGCGTAGAGGTAAATAATCTTAAGGTCATTTGAAGTCCTTTACCACTTAGACTTTAGTGGATTTAATGTCATATACGATTGGATATTTCTTTTCCTAGATGTAATAGGATTTAATGTCGTATACCATTAAGTAGAGCTGCTGGTTCTTGCGATTTTAATGGTGCGAAAAGCTTATTTACAAAAAAAAGTGGAGTTACTATTGTATACCTCTGAGGTACAGATATATAGGTAAGTGCTGTCTTCATCATTTCTGTGCGATATCTTACATTTGGTAAATGACTAGTCATTGGACAGTACTAGCGTGGTACTAGTAATTGGACAGAGTACAAAAACACAATATTTATTATGGTTGCTTTAAAAACTGTTTTTCTTTAAAATCAGGCGTTCTATTACTTTAGAAATAGGCAGTTTTTGAAGCAACCTTAATAAATATTATTGTGTTTTTCTGCTTTGTCTAATGACTAGTACTGTCGAATTTACTAGTGTTTTGCCCTATAAATTATAGTGCTAAATAAGCGCAAAGGATGTTTTCGTTTTATCGTATCGTATAATAATACTTTTGGGGTATGCTGGGTAAGCTCAGTTTACTCAGACTCTCTGCTTCATGACTACAGGTGGTAGTTCGCATGCTAAACGATTTCAGATATTCCAAATGCTGTTGGAGCTTAGGTATTTGAAGGTAGTACCGAAGTAAAGTTTCCTTCATTCATCAAATAGACAAAACTTTGTGCAATTTTTGATTACTTTTAAACGATTGTTGGTTATAATCTTATATATAAAATTCTCGTGTCACAATGTTAGTCCACGAACTCCTTCGAAACGGCTTTACTGATTTTTACCAAATTTTATATGCATATTCAGTAGGTCTGAGAATCGGCTACTGGGTACTTTATATAGTGCATTTGTTGAATAAATAATAGTAAATTATTACAACCTGAGACTGACGGCGACCATTGTTTGTGCGACGACATAGCGATCGACGTTGCCATGGCGACATACTTATTTAGTCACTACAATAAAATAACATATATTATGGCAAAGCAACGTTTGCCGGGACAGCTAGTATATATTATAATATCTAAGTTATAAACTTATGAGTTATGACAAACCCGATGTCAATAATTTAATAATAATGTTTCACACATTAAAAATCTTAAAATATTCACTTGGTGGATATAAACGAAAAATTATAACAAAAGTGTTCACAGTAAAAAAATATTTATTTAATAAATATACTTAATCTAAGCATAGGCTTAAAATTAGAACCTATAGTTATGGTAAACTAATGGTGTTTATTTTTAATGTTATTGTAGATCTCATGGGCAGTCCCCGCAGCACCGGCGACTCCTAGGCCATTTTTCTGTAAAAAAAGATAAAAAATTAAAATATGAACAACAAAGGTGAACGCAGATTTGGCCGCAACGCACGCACCGCAGTCGCTGCATTTCGAATTCTTCATATAAAGAATGTAGAAGTTGCGAAGACTGCGGCGCGGGTAGGTATGCGAGCTTGCCTATAACTTCATATTATAAAGAATTCGAAATGCGGCGACTGCGGTGCGTGCGGTGCGGCCAAATCTGCGTTCACCTTAAACGAAATTACAAATTTATGATGTACATGAGTCCCCTGTATAGAGTACACTGTGAAAGTGCAGCGCTGAAAGAGCAAAACTTTTTTTGTGATTTGTATGGGCGGCGTCGTGAGTTTGCCCATACAAAAATTTAAAAAAGTTACTTACTACTTAAAGCCTATTGTATTGGGAACTCATACACCTTGTATTTAATTGAAGACATAAGTAGATGAAATTGACTAACAATTTGAAAACTGACGTTTTTTAGAATTTTTAGCATTTAAAATGAAGTCTTTACAACCGGGAAAATAATTTTATATCAAGAAAATGTGGATTCTTAGATAGCTAGATGATGAAGTAGGTATTAGTTACAAGTTTTATTCAAATTAATACTTAAGAAAATGAGTGACTGCTCTGATGTTGTAAAATTTTAGAAGCCCGCTTCTTCCGCTAATGTTTTTAAATTAGAAAATAAGAGAACAAAAAACAAAAAAATTAAGGAAAAAAAATCTGGAAAATAATTTTTATTTGAGTATTCTTCTGTGGAAAAATACCCTTTTTATGTTGTTCATGCTAAGCAAGGAGGCGCTTAAAATATGCATTTTCTAGATAGGTACAATATATTATTATTCAATGGTATGTAGAGAATAGATCTCTATACTGGGAGATACACCCTATATATAAACTTGCTTCCAAATGTAAGAGCCAGAGTCAAGATATTCATTTGTCACACAAATAAATGTTTTTTATCTGGTACTGATTGATATTAATTAAGTTTAGGAGTTTGGCTACATTATTTACACAGGCGTAGTTAATATGTATATTGTACATAAATACTTGGCTAGTCTTCTAATTTTGGAATTAAACAGTTTTGGAATATCGAGGTATAAATACTACGTTTTTAGAACATTTTCTTCTTAAGGTAAGTATAAGAATGATAACTTTAAATTATTGTATCTACTTATAAAAACAGGAAACATTTTAAGATGTAATACAATTCGTCTATGGTAATACTAAACAAATGTACCTACCTCATATTTTACAAAGATTTTTGTTAAAAAATACTTACAATAATCTTGCCTCCTTTCTTGATGGCGCCAATGGGTACTTTGGGTTTCGCCTCAGTCTGACCAGCAAATATGGCGAAGATAGCCAGGATCAAAACGAAAAACGCCGACAGTTTCATTTTGTTATTACTTTTTTATATTTTTTTACTAGTAAATGCTGCTACAACGGTAGATTGTGGTATGATTGCTGTACAGAAGAAGCCGTATTTAAATACTGTCTTGACGTGTTTTCCTTATGATAGACGTAAGTTTTGGTTTAACCCAACTTTACTACTGGCTCGGTAGCGGAATCCCATCACATTTGTATTCTAAGCACCTATCAAGTTCCATGGTAGGTACGTTTATTATTTTCAGTGACTAAGATTGTTAGATAAAGGATTTTATGAATCGCCGAAATTTAGGAATCCCCGATTTTTCTGGCTTCTTTTATTACATTTCATAATACATCATACAATCATTCTAATATTATAAAATATGTAAAAGTATGTCTGTCCGTCAGTTACCACTTAACTTGATCATATTTTAATACTTTAAGTAGTATCGGCGCGAAATTGAAGTTTTAGTAGCGGTTTTAATTGAAATCCAGGCCAGAGCTACGCAGGAAAAAATTATCGCCTACGTGTGTACGCAGAAACGTACTACGTAGGGTGGAACGAATGGCTTCCGCGATAGAGGACCCACATCCGGCAGAGCAGGTAGAGCTGAGGTTCGGGATGGTAGATGAGGACTCGTATGCCGATGTGGTTGATAGCCACATCCATAGTATCTATACGGACGGCAGCAAGAATGAGGATCGAGTCGGAGCCGCACTCTCCGTATGAAAGTGTGAGGCCGAGACAAAGGCCGTCAAGCTTGCCTTGCTTGGCGAGTATTGCACCGTCTACCAAGCCGAACTTCTAGCGCTCCAAAGAGCAGTAAGTATGGCCTGCAAGAGTGAAATGGCAAAGGTCGGTATCCTTAGCGATTCCAGATCGGCTCTCCAGGCTGTCACCCTTAGTTCCCCTCTTCCTCTGGCAGTGCAAACAAGGGCGGACCTCCAAAAACTGCATTGCAGAGGCGGGTCTCCTTGTTTTAGATTAAGGCGCACGCAGGGTTGAGAGGGAATGAAGGAAGGTGAAGAACTGAAATTGAGAAGGAAATCTGACTGCGATCGGTGTCCTGTTTCATTCGTCAAGCGTATCTTGAGAGAGGATACGATTGAGGAATGGAACAGGACATACGAAGTGGGAGGGACGGCCGGAGTCACGTCGAAGCTCTTTTTCCACAACGCTACCGCTGCATACAAAATAGTACAGAAAATAGACATCACACACCACACAGATTCTGACCGGACACGGCGGATTCGCCTTATACTTGCACAGATTCAAGCTGAAGGAGGATCCGTCCTGCCTGTGTCAGCCAGGAGTTGAGGAGACGGTTCCTCAACTGCTACTCGAGTGCCCAATTTTTGCTAGCAATAGATACGATATTGAGCAGAAATTGGGCACATCGATAACGGGTGAGAAATCCATCCTGGGGGGTAAAAAGCGGGACATCTTTCTGGCTTTTTGCAGAACGATCGTGGGTGTAGTGAACAAGCGTAACAGCAGTATTTGTGTGATAGTAACAATTATTTTCTAATTTTAAGCTGTTATATTAGAATAGTCTCTGTTCTTTTTGTTTTATACATATTTGTGCCGTTGTTTTATTATTTTGACATTTTAATCGACGACCTAGGAATAATATTATAATATTGTAGCATAAAATATACTTTAAATATTAAAACAAGTTATTTTCTCAGTTGCATGTTCATCGTATTTGCTTATTACTTATTATTATAGTTGCAATGCAATGTTGGTAATAAGGATAATCATGATAAGGTATTTTACCTATACTGTATTGTTATTTGCAAGCCAATAGAGCCATACGGTATAATAGTTTTGAAATCACTTGTTAGTTGTTAGAACTCGACAAAACACGAGGGACATTATGCGCAATTTGCCTAATCGTTCTCAGGAGGCACTGATTTTTTTGTTCTCAGTTCCCCCATCACTTTCTTTCAGTCACTGTTTTAACCGACTTCCAAATAAGATGAGGTTATATTTGAAACGATAATATTTAACGATAGCTTCGCCATGTTTGGAAGGACTTTCGTTTTGTTACCTTACCTTACCGCTAAACTTAAAACATCATGAACGCAACCGCGACTAGGTACAGATGCAAACTGAAAAGACGGTCAAAATATTATCAATAATGTATGCCATAGTGTGTCTATCAGTACTCAGTCTGTAAATCTAGGCTCGGAACTCTCGGAAGTCGGGACCTATTTTGCTAAAATTTTGAAATAGTTTTGAGTGTCGCGATCTGCAAGGATAAACCTAACAACCTAACCCCACTCCGGCGACTAGACGTATACGAATTATATCTGCTTCAGTTGATTAACCGATTCGTGGCCAATGCCGCGCCCAGCGCGTCATTCAAAAAGTTTTAGTGAGGCCGATGACGCGCCAGACGCGGCATATAAGAATTGTTAAAAAACACGTTAAAACTAATTTATTATACTGTAATTACAATTCCCTTGTCTAAATATACATGTTGAACTCAATTTTATGCGTGGCCGTTTATTTTAGAATTAAAGGCTACTAGTCAGAGATCGTCAATCATTGGTTCACTCGAAGAATCCTTACTTTTCTGCGATTAGCGTATTTATGAAACTTTTTTTTCTTATTAACACACATCTTCATCAGCGTCAGTAATTTAGCTTCGATGCTACTGTCTGTTGAGTTATTTTTTGCGTCATGACAAATACGAGAACTTTCAATTACTTAATGTCCTTTTCAATGTAAAGTTTTGCAATATTGAGTGACTATATTCTGGAAAACTTTCATTCTCCTTATTGTCGTTTTCCAGGCAATTTTCATTTGAGTATGTTTGTAAATCGTGGCTGGCTATATTCAGGAAAGTCATTATATTCCTGCTGATTATCCAAAACAAACGTATTTCATTTGTTTAAATAAACGATTTTCTGAGAGCTCTTAAATTTTAATACAAATTTATATTGTCATAGCTACACAACTACTCTAAGTTATTTATTCTTCAACTAAAATAGATGAAGTTGCTAGTCATAATAAATCCCACAACCTTTACGGAAAAACTATCATGCCTATTTATTTGTGCTTTAACATGTAATTAGGGTTCTAACTTCCGTACCCAAAAGATAAAAACGGGACCCTATTACTAAGGCTGGCCTCACACAGCCGGAACGTCTCTCTGAATAATTCATAATCGGAAATTCATAATCTAAATTTCGGCACCTTGCCTCACACACATCTTTGAAAATAAGATTGATCAGTAGTCTCATGATTCCTGGCACATGTTTAAACGTCTTTATGGAAGAAGAATTAATACTAATAAATATTATTTTTCTTTTACTTTCGTTTTCACTTAATGTTTCCCAATTTGGAATTTAACTTTTAAGAATTTCCAACCACGCTATGTTTTTTCCCTGTCATGGTAATCCTCAATGGATTTGTCCTATATTTCAATGCTTAAGATTAAATTTTCCGTGTCAGACATCACGCCAGCAGGTCACAACACGTCCAGGGGTTAGCTTCTTGCAGTGTCAACTGAAATAATTCATAATCTGATTCCAGTATGTGTGTGCCGCTCTATTAAAATGTATGGGAATACGCGCGTTATGAAATCATAATCTTAAATTTATCGATCCGGAATTCAGAACGCTCGTCAGCATCATTCTTACAGATCGATCTGAGAAACATAATCTGAAAAAAATCAGAATGTGTACGTGGAGCATACTTACTGATATTTTATGGAATTCCAGTCTTTCTGAATTAATAATATGAATTCAGAAAGACATTCCGGCTGTGTGAGGCCAGCCTAAGACTTCGTTGTCTGTCCGTCTGTCTGTCTGTCTGTCTTCAGGCCGCAACTCAAGAACGGTAATAGAATTGAAATTTTCACGGATTATGAATATCTGTTGCTGCTATAATAACAAATACTAAAAACAAAATAAAATTAAATAAATAAAATAAAAAATGAAGGGGGGCTCCCATACAAAAACATAATTTTCGGCATAATTTTGCTCTATAATGGTACGGAACCCTTCGTGCGCGAGTCCGTGTTATATGTGTTATCATCAGTCAGTCAAGGTGTGACGACGTGAGCCCTCACAAAGCTCGGCTTTTAGTAACCAGCACTAATTAAAATCATTAATACCTACATACTCGCATGAGCAAAATTTGTGCCAAAGGTTGACGACTACTTACACATTTTGTTAACAGTATGAATTACTACTTTTATACGCCATATCAGCTTTGAATTACAACTAATACGAACACTGCACACAAAATTTATCTTTTCCCTCTCTGATTTACGCCTATTTACAATAAAATATGTATAAAACACAACCAGTGGCCAATGCCGCACGTGGCGCGTCATCGTTTAGCAGGGCCGATGACGCTTATGGTGCGTCATCGAACAAAGTACTTGGCCTGTCGTAAGAATTTGTTGAAATTAAGGTGGCAACGAATCGGTTAAAAATGCAATTTAATAGCTTTACCTCAGGACTCCCCGAGTGCCACACATATGTTATTTTATCCCAGAAAAATGTACGGGTCCTACGGCTCCTACTAGTAGAGGGGAGGGTGCTATTTTTGTAGTCACTCGAGCGTCATGGAGACCTAGTAGGTTTTGTACATTAGGTAAAGCTGATAAAAAAATAAGAGCGTTTTTTTTTAGCGGTGGGTTCAGAAACTGCAGCCATTTTAAAGTTTTGAAAAAGAAAATTCAGAAAATTGCTAATTTAGGTAAATTATAAATATATTTTAGACAACAAGGACTAAATCATTTAGTTTAGCGCAAAATAAAATATCTGTGGAGCTTAGTTAAGAAAATATGAAGCTTTATTAATGTACCTACAGGCTTGCCTAACCTTTGAATCGTCAGTGCTTTATATGAAAGCTTCTTTGGGGTATACACTATAGTGTATACCCCAAAGACTGTATACAGTATACCGTATACTAAACATCCCCAATCTTAATCTGACAGATCCGACGACATTAATTTTTTTTTTTTATCCACCACGTGAGAAATCTGATTTCTATACCATGATAACTAGACATAATATGTCGGAAGCCTATGCAAGCTTAATCTGACACGCTCGAGCTACTCCCGAAATCCCCTCTTCCCTCCCCAACTATACCGCCTGCGCGATATCACAGAGAAGGCGATATCTTTCTAATGTCGGCACTACAAATAAGCGAGCGCGTTGGCCAACGCGTTGGCCCAATGTGTAGAACAGACGTTCGCGCGTTCGCGGTAGGTATTTAGACGTTGGCCAACGCGTTTGCGAGCTTGCCGCGCGGTGTCGGAATGATCAAAGGAAATTTGTCGCAAGGCTTGTCGCAAGGCTTGCGTTCCATCCACACATAGGCCGCGCGATCAGTTCGCCCGGAGCAGCGGTAAAAAATAAGGTTCTTGGACATGCTATTTTTCTCACGATGTTTTTTAGGGTTCTGTACCCAAAGGGTAAAAACGGGACCCTATCACTAAGACTTCAATGTCTGTCTGCCTTTCTGTCTGCCTTTTTGTCCGTCCGTCTGTCTGTCTGTTTGTCTATCTGTCTGTCTGTCTGTCTGTCTGTCTGTCTCCAGGCTATATCTCAAGAACCGCTACAGCTAGATTTCTGAAATTTTCACAGATTGTGTACTTATATCTGTTGTCGCTATTAACAATAAATATACTAAAGACAAAATAAATTTAATATTTAATAAATAATAAATATATATATATTAGTCATGATAATTATAATCCCACCAAAAACATAAATGTAAAAATGCTGAGCCAAGTTCCATGCAAACATTATATTTCTTGTCTATGGACTTTGCCGTAAAAAGGATGGAGATCTAAATGAGTGCCAAGTTCCATGGAAAATCGAATTATGTACTTATAGGAACCAAATAACATTATGAACAAAATAAAGAGTATATTATTTTTTTGCTTTATTGAATATCTATAACAATTGAAGTTATTTAAATAATAATGTGAGATCTTAAACTAGATTAGATCTAACTTGGCTAGTTTTCATTACGTCAGTCATTTTTCATAAAGTTATTGAACATTAATTTTATTTAATTCTGCTGAAAACTAGCCAAGTAAAATCTAATCTAGTTTAAGATCTCACATTATTATTTAAATAACATCAATAGTTATAGATATTCAATAAAGCAAAAAAATAATATACTCTTTATTTTGTTCATAATGTTATTTGGTTCTTATGAGTACATAATTCTATTTTCCATGGAACTTGGCACTCATTTAGATCTCCATCCTTTTTACGGCAAAGTCCATAGACAAGAAATATAATATTTGTATGGAACTTGGCTCAGCATTTTTACATTTATGTTTTTGGTTGGATATCACAACTTTTTGTAAAGAAAACTTCCCGAGCAAAAGTAGACACCTTCATCTTCCCAGTTCAAACATAAATAATATTCAACTATATTCAATCGCAATTCGCAACAGGTGTCGGCTATGCTATCCGCAACTTATCTGGCAGACACTTCATCTATCAGATAAGATGTGGATAGCCTATCTGAAACTTATCAGGAAGTGGGGAAACAGCCCCTAAGCCTTATTGAGCCTTGAGTATCAGACGAATAAAACAAAGAAAATCCAAGCAAATGGAAAATGCAGCTACCATCAGGAGGCATTGGAATAATACGGTATAAGTTAGTATAAGTTATAACACAAGTGTATTTCCAACCATTAACTATAATAGTGTACAACTTATTGTGCGGGAGTAAAGTAGCTTTTATTATAGCTGTCTAACAGACAGACAGACAGACGGATGGACGAACAGACAGATGGACAGACATATTGAAATAATTCTATGTCTATTCTTGGGACTCAAACTATAGGTATCTCCATACCAGATTTAAGAACAACCTTGTTGCTTGTACCGAAGCAGTTTGGGCGTGAAGACGTAACAGACAGACAGACACACTTCATAAAGTCACCTTCTATTCATATCAAGTTTTTTCAATTCACAAATAAATGTTTACGGGGAGCTCACATACAATAAACGTGATTTTTTGGCCTTTTCTGCTCTAAATCAATAATGGCAGCCGATAGGTACTTGAAATGTTCACAAAATCTTTAATTATATTTCTTTTCTCATAATAAATAATAAAAGTAAAATAAAATAAATATTTAAGGGGTCTCCATACAAAACACAATTTTCCCTCTGTATGACTCGCACTTGACCGTTTTTTTTTTCGGATTTTTCCCTACGTTTACACACTATTACTGAGCTGGATTCCAAATTTCAGCCTTCTAGGTCATCTGGAAGTGGGTTAGAATTTTGATCTATAGGTCAGTCAGTGATAAAAATTTGGATTTTCGGACGTTAATATCTTAATAACCGTTTAAGCTGTGCTTATGAAATTAAGAGCATGTATTTATCTCGAAAGTTTCATTATATGAGCCAAATTTGAAACGTTTATGTGAAATAGTTTCTGAATTATGCGGGGGTCAAAAGTAGCTGCAAATGGTTCGTGTAATATTACACACGGTGCCGCTCACCATTCTGTTATGCTGTAACTTGGCTTGACACTCTAGTCTCTACCGCGTGTCTAGATTATAAGTTAATAATTATTATAATATATAAAAAATAATAATATGTAATAAAGTAATTATATTATTTTAATATTATAAAATATGTAAAAGTGAGTTTATTTCTTTGTTTGTTACGTTTTCTCGCTTTTAACTTAGGTATTTATTTCGAGAATACCCTTTAAAACCTTTTTGTTGTCCACATTTATAAAGTAACTACCTAGATAACGCCCGCAACTCCGTTGCGCCAAAACTCGTTTATCGCGCGGGAACCGTACATGTTTCTAGGATAAAAAGTATCCTATGTCCTTTCCCGGGACTCAAAGTATCTCCATGCCAAGTTTCAGCAAAATCAGTTCAGCGGTTTGGGCGTGAGGTAACAAACAGACAGACAGATGATAGACAGACAGATAGACACTTTCGCATTTATAATACATATTAGTTTCAGCAAAATCAGTTCAGCAGTTTGGGCGTGAAAAGGCTACAGAAGGACAGACAGACAGACAGATAGACAGACACACTTTCGCATTTATAATATTAGTATGGAATAAAAGCTGTGAATAAATATACAGCTGCAGCTGTTAGCGACTCAACATCCATTTTGAATCCGTCCGCACATTGGCGCGATCCAAAGCATACTGAATGACCTTCTAATGTTGGAATACTCGCAAGCGCTGTTGCAAGCGCACCGCCAACGCGTGGGCCAACGCGTTAAGACCCAATTTCACCAACAATTTAAAGTTAATTCTCGAAATAGTATCACATTACCTCTTTCGTTTTTCATATGAATGAAAGAAAAGTCTTGACATCTTAACAAACTGTCACTTAACACGCTGCTGTTAACACTATTCTGCCCTGATAAGAAAAAAGGGCGTAACTTCCATTTTTAGTCAAATAGACTTATAAATACATTCAGAATCAGCAGAGAAAACTCTATTTTTAACCGACTTCCAAAAAACGAGGAGGTTATATGTTCGGCTGTGGATATATATTTTTTTTGTATGTTCAACGATTACTCCGCCGTTTGTGAACCGATTTTCGCAATTTTTGTTTTGTTGTATATGGTTTCACTCCAATTTGGTACCATGTTCACAAAAGTGGTTACCTGATGATGGGATCCAGGAGTAATCGAGGGAACTCCTCGAAATTTATATGGAAACATATGGTGATTTTGGTTTTATGTGAAGTGTACTAAGAATATGCTACCAAAAAGTCAAATATTGGGTCAAGATATACCATGGTTTCGAAGATGCTGAGAGAAATCGGTGCCAGTTCCAAAAGTTTCAAATATTCTGTCAGAGGACTGAAGATTCAGCTATCTGGTACCGACTTCAAAATAATGAAGATTGAGTACAGAAATAGTTGAGGTTTAGCCGAATTCGGAAAAAGGAACTATTAGATAGTAAAAATTATTTAATACTTTTTAGTTCATATTAATGTTATTATTGTTTTTACCTTGGAAGTCGGTTTTAATTTTTTGTTAAAAATAATAATAATTCTGTCTAAGAAACATGGACGAATTCCGAAAAAAAAATTCTTGTTCCCTAACAGAACATTTAATAGAAAGCCATAACTTGTCCTTCTACTTCTGAATTTTATTATGAGAAGCCCTAATTTCCAAATTGTGGCTTTTCATACAAGTAAATTTATGTTACTAGGATGAAAGGGCGTTATTATATTTTTTACGCCTTTTCATACATGTAATCTGCGACTTACCAGGTGGAAAATGCTTCAAAAAAGAAGAAAAAAAAATATATTTTTGACGATTTTTATGAAGCTGTTACAATCATAAAACAATTATTAAATGAAATCGGCCAAGTGCGAGTCGGACTCGCGCACGAAGGGTTCCGTACCGTTTTAAGGAAAAACAAGCTAAAAATTGTTTTTTTTTTTTTATGGGAGCTTACTTAAATTTTGATTTTATTTTAAAACTATTAATACACATTATCAAAATACACATGTAATATAATTAAGGCCTTTGTGAAAATTTCAAGTGTATAGTTGCCATTATTGATATCGAGAAAAATGGACACAAAAATCACGTTAGTTGTATGGAAAAAGTCGCCCACATCCATTTTTTAGGGTTCCGAACCCAAAGGGTAAAAACGGGGACCCTATTATTAAGACTTCGTTATCTGTACGTCTGTCGGTCTGTCTGACTTCAGGCTGTATCTCAAGAACCGCTGAAATATCTCAAGACTCTGAAAATTTCAGAAGTCTAGTATAGCTAGACTTCTGAAATTTTCACAGATTGTGTATATCTGTTGCCGCTATAACAATAAATACTAAAAATAAAATAAATATTTAAGGGTTTTATACCATACAACAAACGTAATTTTTTCGGCATTTTTTGCTCGATATCAATAATGGCAACAGGTAGGCACTTGAAACTTTCTCAAAATTCTCAAATATATGTGTACTTGAATAATTTATAACAAGATTAAAATAAAAAATAAAAATTTAAGGGGGCTGCCTCACAAAAAACACAATTTTTGGTCTATTTTTGCTCTATAACGGTACGGAACCCGTCGTGAGCGAGTCCAATTCCCACTTGGCCGATGTTTATTTATTTCTTATTACTAAGAATTTGATTTTTTTACTTAGTGCCACTTCATTACTAATTATAACTGTACCTGTGTGTGTGAGAATAGAAAAGTGAGATATTCAGTACTGGTAGGTGACATTTTCCCATCATAACCACTAATCAGCTATTTGCCACGCTGAATTTTGAATATTATTTTGATTATTTGAACGAAAATATCCTAATTTAAAAAAAATCTAGCCTAAATCTTGTTTAAAAATAATTTATTATACACTTATTTAGGTACAACATCCATAGTATGAAAAGCCATAATTTCGGTTTTGAACAAGAAAGGCCCTTACTTCCTTAGTTATGTTTAGTATGAACATATTTTTAATATTTTATTTCATAAAGTGAAACAGGAAATTTGAAATAATTAAATAACCCCCTCCATTAATAAAAAAGTACATATGCAAATAAAAGGAAATATTTTTTTATACATAATTCAAAAGCAAGTCATATCAAAAATGTTAGCACAATAGTTTTTAATACTCTTTTTACTAAAATGCGATTATCTTAAAATCGTATTTGTGGAAGTTACGCCCTTTCTTCATATCGGGGCAGTATTACAGACGTTGGTGAAATTGGACCTAAGCCTAGCAGTCAAGTACGGAAGACAAGTTAAGCGTCTTGGTACCTATATAATATCATTAATTATTTATCTATAGATATAATATATAACGCTTTCCAGTCAGCCAGCCCCTAGCAGTATCCGTGCTATTGCCTATTAGGCCGTGTTCACACTAAACCGAATGTGAGCACTGAGCAGGCTCACTGTGAGCCCCAGTGGCCAGTGTGAACGTGAAAATATACGGCATCGAATGTCTGCGCCTACGCCTAGCGTAATTGCGTAATATTGTCGGTTAGGTGTGAGCGAAAAGTGAAAATGTATGGAAATACAATAAACTGCGTAACGCATAATAACGTTCGCTCACATTCGGCGGCTTACAGTCGGCTTAACATTGTAAGTCTACGCTCGTTCGCCGTATGTGAGATATTTCCTTACATTAAGCTCATAAAATATTACAGCATAAAGAATAAAACTATGTATTATCCTTAAGTGTAAAATATGTAGAACACGTTACCTTTTTATATTAAGCTCATAAATTATAGTAGATTAAATATTGCGAACTTTGGCGATCGACCAATCCTAGTGCAAACGGTGAACGCAGATTTGGCCGCAGCCGCACCGCACGCACCGCAGTCGCCGCATTTCGAATTCTTTATATGAAGTTATAGGCAAGCTCGCATACCTACCCGCGCCGCAGTCTTCGCAACTTCTACATTCTTTATATGAAGAATTCGAAATGCGGCGACTGCGGTGCGTGCCGTGCGGCCAAATCTGCGTCCACCTTTAATGTCTAAGATTTATAAACTTCACGTTACCAAAATATCTGAATGATGTAATTTATGAACCATGAGGTTATCCATCGTGGTGGAACGTGGTGAGCCTTAGGCTAGTTCGCATTAGGCCAGTATTTTAGTGTAGTACCGAGTACTTTAGTAGCTAAAATTCTCGCTTCTGCCCAAAATCGTTCGCATTTCGTTCGAGTATCACAAGTGAGTGGTGTTTTGCAGTATGAACTGGCGATTTTAGAAGAGGTAGATGAGGAAAGTGTGATCAATAAAAAAAAAACTATGAATATGAAAATGGATCTATAGAAGGGATAAAAGACGATGATAGCAACATGGACAAGTTAGTCCTTTCGTACTCCTTTCGAACTCAGAGAGATTTTATTACTTATCAATAAATTTTAATTTATCTGAGAAGGATTTATGTCAAAATCTTCAATAAAAAAGTTGTTACAGGAAACTGAATGCCGGTTGATTCTGAGGACTCAGTTGAACCAGGAGACGCTTCTGGACGCTTCACACCACGTCAGTCTGGCCCCGTGCTAAGTACCTAATGGACTTGTGTTACAGGTACCAGACAACGGAAATATATTTAATACTTTTTATACTACAAGTACATAATAATAGGTTGGGGAAAAAGAAATCCATTATTTTTTCGGTAGATGGCTGTAGTGATCGATATCTCGTAAATTATCGATCAAACAATTTCAAATTTATGCTCGTTGTCAAGGTAACAGTTCGCACTAAAAGAATTCGTTTGCAGTTTTTTGTTTTGTCCATTCAGTTCTGAGTTACACGGCGTTAAAGATGGATGGATGGCCAACAAAGAGAAAATTCGGTACATTTTACAGTTTTTCTTTGATAAGGGCGAAAATGCAAGTCAGGCGGCTGAAAATGTGAATAGTGTTTATGGTCCCGATACTGTAACAGCTAATTACGCGCAATTTTGGTTTCGTCGATTCCGTTCGGGTATTTTTGACGTTAAGGATGCCCCTCGCACAGGCAGGCCCGTCGTCGAAAATGTCGACAAAGTCACTGAAATCATCGAAGTGGACCGGCATGTTAGTAGTCGTAGCATCGCCCAGGAGTTAAAGATCGACCACAAAACAGTTTTAAACCATTTGCACAAAGCTGGGTTTAAAAAAAAGCTTGATGTTTGGGTGCCACACCAATTCAGTTCACGTAAAAATAATGGATTTCTTTTTCCCCAACCTAATATTATATTTAAGATTTTTATTATATTATATCATACAAGGTCAGGTGGGGTAAGAGAAACATACTTTACTGGTTTGTGAACATTATGGCCTCCAGCTATCAAAATTATACATTTATTTCGATATTAATTGAAGCAAATCTTCGCTTGTGAAATATACTTATATTTTTGGAGTTTACTCCTTAAGAATCGATTTTCATATATAAGGCGCCCGGTATGAGAAAAATCCGAGGGGTAAAACCTACTAACAAGTAACGAAAAATCGTGTCACGTTTTTGGTGCGCACCTTTAGTGCGCAACTTTCTAATTTGGTTTAACAAGATTTGAATGCACAATCCTTTAAAGTTTAAAGAGTGGGTATTCCCGGGTAAATATTAGGTATACATATAGAATGTACACATTATTCAGATAAAAAAGTAGTAGAGTAGTAGATTAGTTCAAATTCGGGGAGGGGGTAGCCGAGGTGTTGCCTTTGATGTTAGAAGAAACCCCGTTCCTCTAGGCCTATTGGAAGCTGAGTTATAGCCGCTTTTGTTCGACGTTTGACAGTTGCCGAGCTGTCAATGTCAAAGTTTGAATGCTTGTAACTTGGCAACTATTTGTCCGGATATGAGTTTCTTCGGCTTGATCTTCCTGGATTTTTCTCCTCTATTCCATTCTGACCTTAGAATTGAGAAAAAAAATTATGTCTCTGATTTAGTTCAAATTCAGGGAGGGGGTAGCCAAGGTGTTTCCTTTGATGTTAGAAGAAACCGCGTTCCTCCAGGCCTATTGGAAGCGGAGTTATGGCCGCTTTTGTTCGATGTTTGACAGTTGCCGAGCTGTCAATATCAAAGTTTGAGTGCTTATAACTTGGCAACTGTTTGTCCTGGATATGGGGTTCTTCGGCTTGTTCTTCTTGGATTTTTCCCCTCTATACGATCCTGGCCTTTTGGATTTTTTATCATTATACTGGCTAAAGTGAACTAAAAGTATTTTGAAATAACTAGGTATGGCAGAAAGGGGTGTAGATAATATTGCCGGAACATCTGATTTCATATGATATTAATCTTTTTTTCAGTTGAATAAACTCTTTTTGCGTATGGGTAGATACTCGTACTCAAGGAGTAAACTCCAGTCGTGCGTCGGAGCTGACACACTTTTTTTTTGACACATAACTAGATTGTTCGTATAATTACGGCACAATTTAGCAACAAAGCTAGCTCATAAAAATGTTCCTCTTTCCCGAGATTTGGGGTAAGAGGAACACTCGATATTTTTAAGTAATAACTCATGTTTTTTTGCAATAAGGGGGCAAACGAGCAAACGGGTCACCTGATGGAAAGCAACTTCCGTCACCCATGGACACTCGCAGCATCAGAAGAGCTGCAGGTGCGTTGCCGGCCTTTTAAGAGGTAATAGGGGAGGGTAGGGAAGGAAAAGGGAAGGGTAGGGAAGGGAAAAGGGTAGGGGATTTTTAAGTGTTTATAATATAGCATGTATTAATATATATATATTTTTTTAATAAAAGAAATGAAAACCTTCCTAGTTTAAAATAAGGCCTTAATTTTAGGCTGACAGGATACAAAAACGAAATTCGGGGTAACAGGAACATATAGGTAAGGTCAGAGGTGCTAAACTTTTTTTGGTATTGAATGAATGTATTAAAAGCTAGCTTTTCACCCGCGACTTCGTCCACGTTTTAGTTATATCGCGCTTGGCACAATTTTTCAAAACATGAACCCCCTTTAGTGTCCCGATTAGATCGGTTAAAATGAAGCCTATGCCCCTAGCCCCGGGTATCAAGCTAACTTCTTCCAAATTTCTTACGATTGGTTCAGTGGCTTAGGCGTCAAAACGCAATAGACGGACAGACAGAAAGACAGACTTTCACATTTATAATATTAGTTGGTATAAACCTGTAGGATAAACCTTAACATTTTGTATGGGACCAACTTTCGTACACGAAAGAAAAAGTCTACTAAGTATTTCATATATTTTGGTCACAACTCATAGCAGATCGATACTTTTGCATGGAACAGCTGACTTTTTATTTCGGGTACGAAAGTTGGTCCCATAGAAATAGTCGTTCATACACATAGGTAGTTTCATCTTACAAATCTTGGCCAGTACTTAAAAAGTCAGCCGGTATTTTAGCGGATTTTAAAAATGTTTGTTACCCCTTGAAACAAGGAAAGAGGAACATATGTTTCTCTTAACCTGGTATAGCCGTTCCTCTTTCCCAGCTTGCCCTTTTGAAGGTTATGTTTTTATTGATATCGAAAAAGCACTAAAAACACACACTACAAACAATGCAGTACGTAGAAAATAAAGATTAAACGTTATAATTCCACTTTCCTTAGCAATCAACCGCAAAACTGATGTTTGTATATTTTAATAACACAAACAAGGAACACCAGTAAAACTTGGCTTTTTTACTTTGAAAACAGTTTTTTTTTTCTCCCTCTTTTACTCGCTTAGTTGCCGGGATGTAGCTTCATCTATCCAAGAATTGAACTACGCCAAATACTGTTTTATCGACGTAGTGACCATAGGCTCGGCGTTATAGTTTTCGTGTTATTCGTTACAGTCTCTCTTCCTCCCGCGTCCCTCTTACCTCACCTGACCTCACATATTTAAATACACATCCAGACCCAGTTTTCAATGTTCCCATTGAAAACTTTTTGTTCCGTCGCGTCGGTGGGATTCGAACCCGCGACCCCCGGCTTGAGCTACCAATGCGCTCACCACTGAGCCACAGAGGTCGACGGTCGTCGGACTAGTTATATAAAAGTTTACTGAATAAGTTTAGTTTTCACTTTTCTTTTAGGTACAGACTATAATCGAAACAAACAATGTCACGTTTTAACTTTTACGAATAAAACACTGAAACACAAGACAAACAACCCCCCTTAAATATGACTAGCGTTAACAATTCCATTAAAACTCTCAGCTGCATTGCCATTTTGCTTTGTATGAGAATAGTTCTAAAGCACTGGGCATGAAGGTCTTGCTACAGGTAAGGTAACTATGAACGGTAGCGCAGCAGCAATAAATTTGGACTACAGTCGAGGTTGACGCCCAAAAAACACCGCAGTGCATAGCAATTACATTTGCTTGCTGTTGCTATTTCTATATCGAAGTGTATTTTTATGATTTTTGTATTTTTATTATAATACTCGTAGTTAATTAATAATTCAAGACGTGAGTGGAAGAATGAGGTAGGTAACATGAAAAAACTTCCCGTTTTTTTTTGCTTAAATGAAGGCATTAGGGCCGGAAAAATTATTTGAAATAGAAAAACTATGAAGTTAGTATATATAATATTGTGTAGCCAGATATATTAGCTAGGATATAATGAAGTAGATAAGTTACAAGTTTTATTAAAATAATTAGGGAAAAAAATGAGGTATTCTCCGTATGTTACGAAATGTTACTTGTTCGATTCTTCCACTCACGTCTTTAATTAATAATACATAATATTATTATGCCTAGTCCCTAGACACTGATTAATAAACAAAAATCGGTTACATCATATAATGTAAAGTCGGTTTACTGACGATAGTTGAACGTGACAACGTATGACCACAGTGCAGTGTAAATAACTATGTCACGTTCAACTATCCTTAATCCGAATCTCTATAAATAGAAACAAACTTTTTCGAGTGTAACCCAAAGTTATTTCGACGTATTTCTTTCAAATAATTGTCTAAAAATATTTATAATGAGTAAAATAAACTATTCGCAAGACGCAATACAAAACGCTACATACATTCGTGAAATCCAGTAAAATCTTCGAACAAAGCACAAGTCATACCTTGACACGTAGGAAATAGAGCACAATTTTGAATAGCCGAAATAATACTAATATCTCACAGATTGTTTATTAATTATTTTTCATTTAGAGTGTGGTCAATGTATCAAAGGTCATAACTCATAACTCATAACTAACCAAACTTCTTCATACAAAAGTATTCTTTAAAGTCTAAGTCATCGAAATACGTCGACGGGTGAAAGCGGAAGTGGCGTAACTTGAATTTTGGCCAAAATCACTTTTTAATTGATTTTTATATAAAAAAAAATTCTACGTCGAATGGTCTACGATAAATTCTAGTAAAGATACGACCATGGATTTTTACCACCTTTTAGCACAGACCTTAAAAAAATTGTCGTAACTAGACGAAAATCTGCCATTTTTGGGTAAAATATAGATACGACAATGCGTGAGAAATAAGAAAAAGATACGACACTGGTTTTCTAACTCTCTAGTTTGATTTAAATGAGATACGACATTTTTGTCGCCTAAAATACAATATTTACAAAGATACGACAATTTATTTCATGCTAATTTTATAGGTATGAGAAAGTTATTACATTTCAAAAACATAATTTTATTCTTAAACCTATACTTACAACCAATGAATATAATTAAGTAATGAGTACGGAGATAAGTAACGCCATTTCATCTCCCTCCCGCCCCTGTATGATACCTTCGCCGGCGCACCATATACGCCGTTCTTAACGCCTTTTAGTAGAGGCTGTTGCTAGTCGTCCGGTAAACGGATGAATAAGATAAATCTTAGTCGTCCGATTACCGGACGACTAGCAACAGCCTTAAAAGATAATCTATTCGTCCGATAATCGGACGACTTATTATTTTTTAATTCATCCGGTAATCGGACGCGGGACGACTAAGATTTATCTTATTCATCCGGTAAGTCTGTGTTACATATATTTAATATAACTTTATATATGTGGTATAGTATTCTGCCGCGTGATTAAAACTCTTAAAATATTATATTTTACACTTGATATATCGATAAAAATATAAGACATGAGGAGTGAGGAACAAGCGTATAGGTAAGTATGTACAAAAGACAGCGAGCGTGGGAACAAATGGGTTGCTGCTGCTGCTGGCAAAGATTGCTCTTGGCTATCGCGCATTTCGACCACGGATCAACCTTACATCACCGTCAGAGGTGCATCCATCGAAAGGTAATATGATATTATAATATGAAGCAAGTGTGTTTTATAATGTTTGCTGTAGGGACATATTATTGGCTGGTTTACAAGTATTAAGTAGATAAGTAGGTAACTAAATTTTAACTTAATTTTAAGTTACTTATTTGCATGTAAACACACAATTTAGTAGCAAGTAGCAAGTTGCAACTAAATTTTAACTTGCTACTTGCTACTAAATTGTGTGTTTACATCAATTATTAACTTAAAATTTAGTTAACTACTTATCTACTTAATACGTGTAAACCAGCCCTAACCGCCGCACTCAGAGACGTCAATTAAGACTTAATGCTCATTTAACATGAAATGTTCCTCTCAGAGATGACAATTAAAAATCGCTAATTGTGAAGTTTGATGTTCAAGTTTGAGGTTATTCTTGAAATTTTTTCAGTTTTAATTTTTCAAAAGATAAAATTAAGCTAAAAATAACATTTACTTATTTTAAGTGATAATAATAAATAATAATAATATTAGATAATGCCACAGTAAACATAGAACTTCATAACTGTGATAGTACTAAAGCATTTTTGTGCAATACATGCCTAGTTACTTAGTACAGCTGTTTTTTACCTTTTCTTGCTAATAAATAGAAGTATTTCACATGAAAAGTACCTATAGTCACATCCATACAAATTAGATATACTTACCTACAAAGAAGTATGAACATTGTCACCAAATTGGGTAATTACGGTATTAAAATTAAAGTATGTTTACTATATAGTTACAATATTATTATAATTTATGAATAATTCCTAATAGCAACTGGTTTTCTTATATTAAAATGGTAGGTAATAGTAGACATAAGACAGGTTATTCACACAATCCAAATTGTAAAACATAGAAACTTCAAATGTTGCAATAAATACTTTTAAATACCTAGTACCTATTATAAAAACAATATAAAAATGATATAAAACATGTTTTTTTTCTAACACCTTTTATGTTTGTTACATAACTGTAGTAGGGAGGTACGGTGAAAGGTAGGAAAGAATGAAATTATTTTAGTAGTAAATATTTTATTATTCCTTCGATCGCGGCAAAACGAGACACAATAGCCTTTCAATTGTTATCGCGGCCCACTTGGGCTAAGTACGGGAGTTGAAGCGAGCTGCATCAGTTAATTTGATTTCTTGTTATTTTTTTCTGTATTCATTATTCTGTCTAGCACTGCAAACTTTGTAAATTTTTACTTCTTCTTGTCTTCTTGCATTGTTAACTAAAATAAAAGTATGACGTGATAAGAATTGAAACTGGTACAAAACATTATAAGTAAGTACTTTATAGTTTATTTATATATAGTATATACCTACTGACCAATGAAATCCTGTTGAAATGTATTAAGTATGTTAAAATATATTATTATGTTAAATTTGCCAACCAAAAACAAAATAAAAATTACTAGATACCTACTACTACTTCTCGTCATAGTACGAATGATTTATAGGGGACAGAAATTAATCAGTCAATTAAATTTGTCTCTGAGAGGTATCTCTAATGAAAGCATTAAATTTCAATTTGTTAAATGATGTTCAGCGCTATTTTTTAATGACTGACTCTGACGGCCGCAGTCACGACTCACGCCCAATAAAAAAAAATGAAACGAACACGGCTTGACTTTCCAAGACTAGCAAGCCGAGTTCGTTTCATTTTTCAACTACGCATGCGCGCCTTTTTCGCAGTTTGGCAGCTGACTGTCAAGTAATGTCAACTTCATAATAATTGAGTGTCATGTTCTAAAATATTAACAATTTTTGTCAGATTTTAGAACATGACACTGACACTAATTTTTAACTTTGCGCATGCGTAATGTGCATTGAAAAACGAAACGAACACGACTACAGTTTGTTAAAAAAGAATAGACACAGAACAAAAAAATTCTAAACGTAATCACGCTCAAAAGGTGGTTTTTTCTCTTTGTATTTCCATAGAGAACGCTTATATACACTTTAAATATTATTTGCCTTGCACATTTTTAACTCGACTGAATGAGGTTTTCATATATTTTGTTACAATATGATTAAAAATTGCGTAGAGTGTGTACGGTACTCTTTTTTGACAAGCTATAAATAAAATCATATAAAAAAGAAGAAGAAGAAGATCATGCCCCCCGTGTATTCTATTTCTCTATGTCATAGAATTGGCTTCGGCCTTCACTATCATTCATTAAATAGAGAAAACAGAAATGGCTGTATGGGCAACGCTCCCTTTGCCTGTCCCGACCGGGACAAATTAAAAAAAAATCTCTATGTCATACCCCTTTGACAGCAAAATCCACGATTAGCATAAAGTTAATATACCTATCGGAATAGAGCAACAATCTCGAGCTGTCAAACGTAACCAAAATTGGTTTTCATCTGTGTGAAAAATATGTGTACGTATACACTTACACAAGCATGATTGAACATGAATTCTATGAGATTATATTGACAACGTGCGGCACGTGCCGACTGGACGTCAAAAAAAGAGTGCTGCTGTCATGTATCACACGTCTCTTTTTACCACGCGGTGTTACTGATAGTGGCATCTCGCTTGCTCAGGCCTTTGTTTCTCTATTCTGCTAGGTATATTAACTTTATGACGATTAGCGACTCAATCGAGTTAAATGGTGCTTCTTCTGTATTTAAATTTAATCGCCATTTTGAGGTGTTAATTTATCATTAACTGACTCTGAGAGGGAATTTCATGTTTAATGAGCATTTAGTGTTGCGGTTTGTATGGGCAGCGGATAATTTTGATTTTTTAAATGATGATTTAATGAACGACTCTGAGTGCGGCTGTGAGTGCGGCTGTTAGAATCATGATTCATAAATAACATGATACATGTTCAGCTGCCCTCATAATAAATAATGCGGTAATAGACATTTTTGGGATTTTCACTTTTCACAAATAACATTCCAAGGGGTTAATTTACTATCAGAGAAGTTCATTCCTAGGCAGATGGCGGAAGTAATTTAGTCGCGTTAAGTCAAACCCATCCGACCGATCGCAGAGTTACACTGAATTGACATAAGCCGACCACATGACGTAGGTCCATCAACTGCCTAGGAATCAATTTCCTCGGGGAAATACATTTTGCAAAAATTGTTTGCAAAATACTTGCAAACAATTTTTGCAAAATGTATGCAAAAAATACATTTTCATAAAAAAATACTAGAAGTATGTTTATTAATGATTATTTATAATATTATTAATACTAGAAGTATGATTTTCGCAGTACTTGCATAAAAAATGTCATAAGAAGAAGCGCAGCATTAAACATGAGTTAATAATCGGCCAAGTGCGAGTCGGACTCGCGCACGAAGTGTATGGGAACCCCTCTGAAATTTTTATATGACCTGGTGTCAGTGGTATTGGGAGGCACGAGTACGGAATATTCATTGATTTATCTTACAGACTGAAATATAATAGTTACGTTAGTTATATTTTCAATTGTTATGTGACAACCGGGTGCCGCTTGGGGATTGATCGGTAAAAAAAAGAATATGTATTCTGTTAATCTGTAGAACTCGACAACGCTTTAAATGAACTTGGCGAAAAAAGGGACTAACGCTGCCATCATACAAAAACGCCATTTTTGACAGTTCCCCAGTTTACCAGCAGCCCACGCCCACGTTCATTTATGTTCGGTGTATGTATTATTTTTCTTTATACCGGGGTAATTGGAATAAAACATTTTGATCCTTTTTTTTCTCATAACGGCTGATTCTGTGTGTGGAACATGCAAATATAAAAGAATTTAAAATGATCGAGGATATTTTTTGAAAATTTGCCATCGAAATTTGCCATCAGATCCTGGTAGACCTACACATGCATATGATTTTAAAATTTACGGACAATTATTTATCCGCTTACCAGACGACTACCAACAGCCGGCTTCCTGGAAGACAGCCTTGGTGTAAATAGGTGACCGCTCAAATCCTTCCAGCTACAGACCAATCGCTATAACCTCCGTCTTCTCGAAGATTATGGAATCCATTATCAATACCCAGCTCTTTCGATACTTGGTTTTAAGTTACAATATACATTTCCTCTCAAAGATACATCATTTCTGCTGCGTAGGTACAATAAAAATATTTTTTGTCGTAACTTGTTAAAAATCAATGAAATATCAACTTAAGAAAAATTTTAACAAACTCATCGTATGGGTCTTAGATTAATTTAAATACGTTCCAATTTTTAAGTTTCTACCTTATTAAATATAGAAGTTATAAATTTTTAAAAAAGTTTTTTGGCTCTCCTGTAAAGTTGGGTTTTTCATGTTACGCCACTTCCGCTTTCACCCGTCGACGTAATATAATCGAAACAAAGAGCGCGGCCCAGGTGGGCCTTAAGGGCCCCCGAGACGGTCAAACGGTTTGACTCAAACACGCAAATTTTGGTTTGACTCAAACCATTTTGATCGTTTACAAAGCTAGTTTGAAGGGTTTGTCAAACATTTACGTGTTTGAAGCTCGTTTGATGAAATTTCATATTTTTGTTTTGTTTGACGCGCCGTTTGATCGTGTTCCGATGCGTTTGAACAAACTTTGTACCATTCTTTGGAGTAAGTACATTATTTTTAACCGACTAAAAAGAGGAGGTTATTCGACGCGTATGTATGTAATAGGTATTTCCAGAACTGCCCAGTTTGTATAACATGTTAGTCTATATCAGCATATCTTGATCAAATGTGCAAAATTTCAAAAGTGTATGTATGTTTTTATGTTTGTGTTCACATATCTCCGGAACTACAAGTCCGATTTAAATATTTTTTGTTGTACTATATAGGTATTGGTTGGATTACTTGGGAGACTTCTGCAAGTAAAATTGTACGAAATTAAGAATTAAATTCTCAATTTCGTACAATTTTTAATTTTTTATGTCGGTTTAATCTTTTAAAAATATATTTTATTCGTCACAAGACGTGTAACACACAAGAACCAAACTGTGCAGTGTCGTTTGACAAACCGTTCAAACCGACATCAAACGGTTGCATCAAACGCAAACGATCAAACATCAAACCGTCAAACACGATCAAACGGTTTGATCGTCTCGGGGGCCCTTTGCGGTTGTTGAAAGACTTGAAAGTGTAAATGGAACGCCTCAGAGCTGTCAGCGAGGTAACGCCGCATGAACTGTCATGTTTTTCGGGCGCGCACCCCATATCGAATTATAAGACGTTATCACGTCAAAAAGGCGATTTAGTATATGCAATTAGTACTTATTGTTGTAATGATAATTCAATTACATAATAAACAAGCAGTTTCATTTATGGGATAAGTACATATATTTTATATAATGAGTTAATGACTAATGGTAATGACTAATGTGTATTCTCGAGACGGCAGCCGAGGAGAAGAAGCGCACCACGGAGAGGCTGCAGCGCCTTGCCTTAGCCGGGATACTCTGGGCGGCTGTGTGGGGACACATCTACACATTGCACCGAGTTCCAGAGAGAGCCGTGGCCCGTGATGCGTATGGTGCTCCTGCACATCGCGTGTGGGCTTTTCTAGGCCACCCGGCGGATCGACCTAAAAAAGTCTAACTACATGATTTGATAAGTCTGCGAGAGGCGGACAACTGCTGTTAGAGTTGCGGTGGGTTAATTACTAATTAGTCAATATTATAAGCACTTATTACTTTTTCGAAGGATTAATTAAAATGTTAATGTGAGATTTTGCTAGTGTTGGCGTTATAGGTAAGTATATTTATGAAATAATTCGGTGGCCATATTAATCACCAATTGAAAATGTTTAGGACTCCTGAAGTATAAGTTTTTATGCAATATGAAATATCCTAAAACTAACACTGTACACGTAAAATACGTGACAAAGCCACGTTCATTAGAGACTTTACACTTACACACATAAAGACTCTACCACGGACTCTACCTACCGTCCTACCCCCTTTCCATCTGGCGAATTGCGATACGTTTGCTCGCTAGCAGTAGGTACTTAAATAACTATTTTAATCAAAAAACAATATACCTACTTTAATACTAATTATTATGTTTGTTTGCTTTCTCTAGTATGACTAAAAAAATATAAAGATAAAAATAATTATATAACTTATCTAATGTGTTAATTAGTATGTGATATTACTGATATTAAACACGTGCAGTGTGCAATATTTGTAATTTGTATGTATCGTGTGAAACATATTAATTATTAATTAAAATGCTGACCGAACTTAGTACCTAATGGCAAAATATCGATAACCTCTAATCGTAATATTTTTCTCTTTCTTTTATGTCTATAACTACGATGATGCAATGCGTTAAAATCATTACAATAGAAACGCCGGCCTGTATGAACAGTTGTTTTAACTTTTACGGGGATGCCAATACAAGAACTCGTACGAATAGTGTTGTTTGTTGAGTGAATCATTAGTCGATATTTTCGTTTACGTCTAGTCGCACGCATACAAACACCGTGCTGAAGTCTGCCGAACTGAAGTTACGGACGGTGCATGGCAACGCCGCACTGTTATAGCTCTACCATGAGTTTAATTAACGGCCCGGGCCCCACCTGCGTCTATCCGAAGCTTCGTGCTATGAGACGATACTATTGGACGATACACGCAGATCGTCCAATAGTATCGTTTTACGCGGGGCGCGGCACGTTTAGTTTTTATCTATATAATCGATACCGACTACCTACGTAAATTTTTAGTATTGCAAATTTTACAGCGCCTCTAGCGGTCACTTGCGGAACTAAAATCGCCATACTAAAAAATTACGTAGTCGGTATCGAGTATCGATAAAAAGTATAGCTTTAAACTCATGGTAGAGCTACTGCTGTCCACTCGGAGTGGAGGGTGTTAGGTGTATTTTCGTAATGAAATTTCTTGATTTGGTCGCCACGCTAAAGCCCGCGATAAAAGCTTATAAACACTTTTTTTCTGAAAACTGAATGATTAAATCTATAAGTTTGATCATTCAGTTTTTATATCTCTGTTTAAGAATTAAATTAAATTAATGAGGGATTTTCTTATTTTTTTAATTTGATTGTCAAACAGTTTCCATTTTAGTAACTAGATGGCGTATGGGTAGACAACTATCGGTAATACCAGGGAATACCATCAATACTTGCTACAAAACTGGGCAAAAGAATGTAAAACTTGATACATTTCAATTTAAAAAAGACGCAATAATATTCCAATGAATAGGATAATAGAGTTATTATAACGATGTTTTAGTTACAACTCACGGAAGAAATAGCCCTGTTTACCGATATTCACACCAAATGTCACAGGAAATATACATTTTGGTTTTGACATCTTACCTGCACTTGTGCAAGATAACAGATATTTAATGGCTAATATTTTACCAATAATGAACATCAAAAACACAAATAACACAATTTGGGAAAAAATAATAAAAACCACACCAACAATAAAAAGTAGAAGAAGGAGTTTTGCCGGGAATACGAAAGAGTGACGTTTTGTTTTTGTATTATTTTCCTAAAATTGTGTTATTTCGGTTTTTAATGTGTAATGTTGGTAGAATATTAACCATTAAATATTCGTTGTCATGCACAAGTGTGGGCAAGTGATACAACTTCAAGAAACGTGCCATTTTGTGTTCCCTCCAAAACTCCATCGAAAGTTTTAGTAAAGGGTCTACCACTTTACTAAAACAACTGACTTGACTCGTTGACTTTACTGACTACTTTTTAGACTTTGACTAGACTTTCGACATGACGATAATCTGGAAAAACAACTTGAAAATTTTTTAAATTTTTTACGAAAATTTTTTTTCCCGCCAAAACTTTACTTGACACTGGCCATGGTTTAAAAGCCGAGAGCCATAAAAAGAAAAAAAAAAAAAAAAGTAGAAGAAGTTTTGAAAGTGACATGCCCGCCAAAACTCTCTGTCAGTTGTCAGTTTTCAATTTGACAATTTGCGTGTTCCTAAACTGTTAACAGTATACTGGCCTAATCGCTTAGGCCAATGATGGCTTAGATTTAAGATATTTTGATTTACGCCACACTTGACAGTACACTGATATTTTTTTGAAACACTACCAATATGTTGTCAGTGGTGCCAACCTGCAAATAATTTCAGATGGGTGGGGAACCAATAGAAAATCTAGAAGTGTCTACCGTCGCGCCGTCTGGTGGAGATGATAAAAAGAAAACTTCCCATTAATAATTAAATCTCTGTTATTAAAGAACAATAGCCAAAAATTATTAATTATTATTATAAGGAGTGCCTCCGCTGCCGGCGTCGGTTGCCGAAATGGCTGCCGGCCGGCGCCATTTTCCGAAGTTTGCCGAAGCCACGCGATGTTTGCCGAATAGGCTGCCCGCGCTTATTTGGCAAACATCGCTTGTCAAATTACAGAATAATGATCAAAAACATCAGTCTTGACTCTTGAGCTAAAGGACTATGAAAAGTATAAGGTCTTATTGTAAGGATGTTTGACTGGGATGTCTTTGATGGGAATGACATTTTATTGTGGTGATGATAAAACAACGCTGAAACTCTCTAACATATTGTATATAATTGTATAGTCTGAAGTTCTGTTCAGTACCTTCGGAAGTTTACCAAGGGGTTTATAACTGTAGTGCAAAATCTTACTTTTTGGTACGGTAGCTGAAAAAAGGTAGCTAAGGTAAAGCTAAGGTAGATGAAAATGCATCACAAAAAACTAAAATATCCATAGCCGAACATAATAACATAACATATTATAATTATTTATTTTTAAAATTTGTGTATTGGCACTGGAACCTAGCGTTTTACGCATTATCACTGGTCCCCATTTTGAGTGCCAACGCCGGCAGCCGTTGTTTTAAATCTCGGCTGCCGGCAGTATACTTACCGCCGGTTCCCATTTCTGATATTTTTGGGAGCCGGCGCCGGCAGACGAGGCACTCCCTTATTATTATTGTTTAGAAAATAATGTAAAGGTTTATCGATAAAATGTACCTAGGTAAAGATACAACACTAGCAACTTTAGTGTGACATCACTGACAAGTGACAACCGACAACAGCTGCGGGCTGCCGGCGAATCGACCAATAAAATTTTGTTCGACATTTAAACGAAATATTATAAAATAAAATTAAAAATTTAGGTTCAGCGGTAGCCGAAAAACTAATTTTCGATTCAAGAATTTCAAGATTTTATCTTGCATTTGATAAAACATTAAGGTGAGTTAAGTGTGATAATATCCTACAATCTGAATTTATTTTAATTAAAAATATATTTGTGTTCAATTATTCATAACGTATAAATTAATATTAATACTAGGTACTAAGGTTAGGTACTAACTAGAACTGTACAACCTAAAAGTTTTAGGCAATTAAAATTAATACTTTTAAGTTTTAATTTATTGCAATAAAATAAAGCTCGTCCAATAATGTGTAATGTTAGTAAATTTATCAAAATAATTACAAAAATACTTATAATTTTAAAAAATTCTGAACTATTTAGTACCCATCTCAATATGTACCTAACTATTGAATTAATTTTAAATGTTAATTAATTTTCTTACAATTTCATAGTTTAAAAATCAGTGCAACATCTTTCATTCTAGCTTTGGTATTATTCACTGATAGAATTTTATAACTGTACCTACATTATAAGTCGGTAATGTAAAATGTAACAAGTCTTAAGTTTGAAAAAAGGCTAAGGGCCTGTTTCACCGCTTCATGATAAGGCTATCCACCACTTAATTTGACAGATGGAGTATGGAAAATCTGTCAAATAACCCTATCGGGCACCTTATCAGGAAGCGGTGAAACAGGCCATTAATATATTTTATGTATTCACCATATTATTATATTCATAAAAAAATATTTATATTTCCAGGTGAACCATGTGTGGTATTTGGGCACTTTTTGGCATTAATGGAGATGCAAATACAGCGTGTTTTGATTGTTTCTTCAAAATTAAACACCGAGGACCAGATGCCTGGAGAATTGAGAGAGATGCCAGAGAACCATTGGCAACTTTGGGATTCCACCGGCTGACAATTGTTGACACTTTACATGGTATGCAGCCCATGAAAATACACCAGTATCCTCGGGTAACACTTATCTGTAACGGTGAAATATACAACTGTAAGCGCTTACGTGAACAATATAACTTCTGTTATGAAACCAGATGTGACGTAGAAGCCGTTATTCACTGTTATAAACACTTTAGCATAGCTGAAGCTGTAAAAAAACTAGATGGAGTGTTTGCTTTCTGCTTGGTTGATGGGGAGGCTAAAAAAATATATCTCGCTAGAGATCCCTATGGAGTGAGGCCTCTGTTTAAGCTTCAAGATGTAGAAAATGGTGTTCTGGGGATTTGTTCTGAAGCTAAAGGCCTGGTGGGTGTAAAAGCGAAGTTGGGCCCAAATGCCACCCTGGCCCAATTTCCACCTGGCCATATTGAGGTATGGGATATTCTAGAAAGTGGTAAGGTAAAACTTAACCGAACAGAACAATACTTCAAACCAGGATACCCACCCAGTTTCAAACCATTTGTATCTGAAGATGAATTAAAGGATCTAGATGTGTATCAAAAAACTGCCTACTTGCTGGAATCAGCCTGCAAAAAGAGATTGATGTCTGATAGAAGAATTGGTTGCCTTCTGAGTGGAGGATTAGACTCATCATTAGTGACTGCCTTAGTTGTTAAATTGGCTAAGCAACAGCAAATTCCTTACAAGATACAAACCTTTGCTATTGGTATGGGAGACTCTCCAGATTTGGCTGCAGCTAGAATAGTCGCCGACCATCTCGGAACAGAACATCACGAGATTAAATTTGACGAAAATGATGTAAAGGCTGCCTTAGACGATGTTATCTATCATTTAGAGTCGTTTGACATCACAACAATAAGAGCAAGTTTGCCCATGTACCTCCTCTCTAAGTACATAAAGGAAAACACTGATACAACTGTAATATTTAGTGGAGAAGGGGCAGATGAGATAGCTCAGGGCTACATTTACTTCAGAGATGCTCCATCTGAAGCTGCAGGTCACGAGGAGAGTATACGCTTGCTCTCAGACATCTACTTGTATGATGGGCTGAGAGCTGACAGAACAACCAGTGCCCAGAGCTTGGAACCTCGAGTGCCTTTCTTAGACATTCAATTCACCAACCACTACCTCAATGTAGACCCAAAATTAAAAACCCCCCAAAATGGCGTGGAAAAACACTTATTAAGGCAAAGTTTCGCAAACAGCGGGCTTCTACCAGACTCTATATTATGGAGGCACAAAGAAGCATTCAGTGATGGTGTGGCGTCAGTGAAAAAGTCGCTGTTTACTACAATCGACGAGATCATCAGAGAAAGATTTTCCAAACATGATGAGGAGTACCCTGGAACACAACCAACCACTGTGGAATCAAAGTACTATCGCCATGTGTTTGAAAAGTCTTTTCCTGGACAATATAATTTCACACCATACTATTGGATGCCGAAATGGGTTCAAGTGTCAGATCCGTCTGCAAGATTTATTAAACACTATGCTGCAAAAGAATGAAGATATTTTTTAAAATAATCTCGAAAAAATGGTCTATAAAATTCTTGAGATTATTATACTTACAGAAAAACTGGATTTTCAATAATTAACATTTCGTGTTATTAAAATTGTTGTTCTTACCATTTCAGTTATGAATCAGCTTTTGGGGGGTATTACATTATCATTTATATTGGATCATTTATAGGATCATATATTATAGGATCCAATCAAAAATGATTATTTGATCAAATAATCATTTTTGATTGGATCCTATAATATATGATCATATAAATGATCCAATATAAATGATAATGTAATACCCCGCAAATGACCAGCGTGAACATTTTTCAATTTTAAAATTATAATTAGGTACTTGTACTTTAAATAATAAAAACCGGCATAATGTTATGCGTAATGCGAATTACTTATTTGAAGTATTTATATTACTATTTTTGATCTGAAATATACAAGAAAAATACTACCTAATGTTAATTTATATTTTTATCACATAAACGTTTTGTTATAATTATGTTACGTCTTATAAAGACTGCTTTATGTGATATTCTAATTGCCACTAAAATTGTTGTTTTATAGCATAACTATAAAAATTTTACAGTTTTACAGCATTGTTAACAATGTGTATTATTTTTATTTTTCAATATTTAATTTTTGATCTGAAACAAACTAACAAACAAAATTATTTTGATCATGTTTTGATATTTTTATTTTATCTTATCTTATAAGTTATAACTTAATTTTGTTATAAGTATAAGTATAGAGCTTGTCTAATTTGAAATGACGCGCCCCACCACTTCAAAGTTGATATAAATGAAACATTTTTGTACTGTGAATACGAGGGAGGGGCGCGTCATTTCAAGTTAGACAAGCTCTACCTACCTATAATTAAATCATTTTTATATACTAGCTATAAAAATATACAGTTTAGTATAATAAACACGTGTATTAAATTATATTTATTTTGCAATAAAATTTTGTCTTTCTGAAAATTCTGCTTATATTTTTGTTTTTTGATATGATTTACTTATAATTTGATAATATGATAATACGCCTTACATAAAAAGGTGCCGCCATTTCTAATCTCTATCAGCATAGATGAATATTATAATACTTTAATATATAATTATATTCCTAATTCCTATAATATGCTGATAGAGGAATATAATACTATATTCCTCTAAGCTGATAGCGGCATCTTTTTAACCGACTTCCAAAAAGGAGGTTATAATAATACATGCTCAGACCAAATAAGAAGAATATTATTTGGTCTGAGAATACAATATGTATATATAATATCTATCAGTAAAATTTAAAAAAACTTAAAAGGGAGAAGAGCTAATTAGCAAGAGCCCAAGTACCTACAGTTAATATCTCGCCTCTAACAACACATTATTCCTTCTAACTCTATTCCGCGTGCGAGCTCAGAGGAATTAGGGCTGATGACATAACTTGTTATTATAAATAACTAGCGACCCGCCCCAGCGTCGCACGGGTATAAAATATATAGCCACTGAAAAAATGATTAAAATCGATAGCCAATGATCCTTCACGTGGTCTACTTCTTATCTGTGCCAAATAACATAAAAATTGCTCCAGTAGTTCGCGAGATAAGCTCTTTCAAATAATTTCCCCCGTTTTTTCCACATTCTCCTATTAGTCTTAGTGTGATAAAATATTATAGCCTTCCTCAAAAAATGGGCTATCTAACACTGAAATAAATTTTCAAATCGGACCAGTAGTTCCTGAGATTAGCGCGTTCAAGTTAGCCCTTTCAAATAATTCCACGGAGTTCTAGCGCAGAGTACACCTTGCAGTTTGCTTCCTATTTAAAATTTAGAGTAGCAATTAATATGACACCACTGTAATTTGTGTCACAGCAAAACTATGTTATTTCCTATTTATAAAGTTATGTGAGTCCGTAACGCGTCATTTAATACCTAAACAATAATGTTTAATTTAAACACAACACCAGAACCAATCGGCATTGAACTGGTATGTTAATTTGAACAAGTGTTTTATTGTGATATTTTTAAAATGTTTGATTTAAGATTCAAAATGTGACGCTATAGGAAGCGTATAATAGTAATCACTAATCAAGTTACAATCGAGTTTTAGATTCGAATTACCTCAAGTAACAGCCAGTAGTAATTTAGAAGACAGCATTAAGAAAAATGGTTTTATTGATAAATATCTTTATATTTGCATAATAATTATTATCTATACTTTAATTTAAGAGCTCCTGCTCGGTGTTTATATTCTTTTTCGACTTAATCTTGTCGCCAACGTAGTTCCAATATTTAGACCTTATTTTGTCGTACTTTGTTGCTAACGCCTGGCACAATTCTAGCGCTCTATCGGCGTTGTAATAGGAATTGGTTTCGCCTTTCTTCATGGCCTCCTCGCAAATGTCGATAAGGAATGCTAGTAAATAAATGGAGCGGCATTTGTTATTGTAAAGCTCCTCACAGAACGACACAACAAGTGAATTCCCGCATAGTCCTCTCTTATCATGAAGCATCACTCCTCTCAGATAGTTCCAAGCGCTCTCATTATTTTTTACAAACTTGATCTTCTCCATGGCATAGCAAATTTCCTTTTGCACATTCATATCCGACCATCCGTGGTGATTGTTCATTACAAAGTACCTTTGATTCCAGGCTGAGTTGTTTCTCACATCTTCGTCTATCAAGTTATTAACAAACTCCATTTCCTTATCGTAAAGCCTGCAACAGATTTTAATATTATAAATGGTTTATTTTATTCTTTACTAGATGCCGTCCGCAACTCCGTTAAGCGAAAATTAGTTTATCGCGCAGGAACCGTACATATTTCCGGGATAAAAAGTATCCAATGTCCATTTTCCCGGGACTGTATCCCATACCACATTTCAGCAAAATCAGTTCAGCAGTTGGGCGTGAAGAGGTAACAGACAGATAGATTGACACACTTTCGCATTTATAATATTAGTAAGTATGGATATTTTGCTGATAAATATGTTATCATTTATCACTGATAATTAATATCTAATGTAAAACTGCATTTTGCTGTTCTTCCCTACCTTAGATTGTATACAAGCCATTATGTACTATCAGATTCCTATGCGGATGGGGGACCTACATAGTTTGGTTGCATTACGTCAAACCCAGCCGACAGATCACAATTAACATTGAATTGATTTGATCGACCAGATGACGTTGGTCTGTCAACTGCATAGAAATCAATTTCCTCAATGGTACTTCACAACTACAGCCATAATGATTAACGATAATAGGTTACTTTCTTTTCTGGTAACTTAAAAAAATTCTTACCCAAACTCTTTGATGACCCACTGCCTGTGTTGCCACGCATGATAATTTTTTGGATCTTGTATGAGGGCATCACCAGTCAAATCAAGTTCCTGCGATGAATCCTTAAGCCATTCCACTAGGACTCTTCTGTGATGCCAAACCTAAACAATTAAAATGCTATATTAATTTTTAATTATACTACAGACTGAAATGAAATGAAAATCTTTTTATTTCCAAATTGGTTAAAAATTAGCACGATTAGAATGTCTACATGAGGCCTACCACCGCATTATTAGATAAGTAAAAACTAAAAATATTAATTCTTAACTGTGTAATAACATGACTTTTATAACCTACGGTCAGAAGTCAGAACTGACTCTAAAATATTATTTAAGCTTATTTTCAACAATAAAATATTTTTCATTAAAAAATAGGTAAGTATTGTAAATAAACTTTTTGGACGTCGGGACTACAATGTGGTAGACATTGTAGTCCCGACGTCCAAAAAGGTCAGGAACTAGCCTGGCGTGAAGAGCTGACATAACCCACACAGGGCCATCTTTTAACAAAAAGATGGAAAAATGTATACCAACCATTACCATATTTTAATATTTACTAGCTATTTGAACGAGCTTTACTCGGTATTTGACAAAACACAAATAAAATGACATTTTCTAAAAATGATTCCTAGCTAAATCAATTTATCGCCCCTGAAACCCCCTATTATACTAAATTTCATGAAAATCGTTGGAGCCGATTCCGAGGTTCCAATTATATATTTAAATTATATGTCGCAGTCATCTGGTTCAATCAGAGATTCGATTGAATGACTAGCGCATTTATTGAATGACACCATTCAATTGAATGACTCAGCCGAACATCGATTGAAAGTTTGAGATATAATAAGATTCTGGGTACAAGCCTCATCATAGTATTTTATTACACTTACTTGATAGTTCTTGGGTGATTGTTTAATTACAGACTCGACATATTCTAGTTCAGATCTTAAGTCAGTTCCCAAAGCTTTTAACAGATCTCTCCTGAAATAAAATAAAAAATTCTAATAACTAATTGAGATTGGCTAAAATGGGACTGGGCGAGCCATACAAGCCGCATGCATCCGGACCGCTGAACAAAGATCACCACAGAATGGGTACCAGACAATGGACAATGCCGCCGTGGCCGGCCTTGAAAAAGATGGAGTGATGACCTAGACAAATACTAGGCTGCGTCAGATTGAGAGGATTGGAAGACTTTGGGGGAGACCTTTGCCCAGCAGTGGGACAGCATAGGCTCTTAAAACAAAAAAAAACTAATTGAGACAATTTGTTAACACTTGTTAACTACAAATTTATAAGTATTTTTAAAACAAACATGTTATAATATTTTCAAAAAAGCATTGCATTTTCTCATAGTGAAAGTATTGATATGACCACAACCTGTATTGCCAAACAGTGTAATTAGCAGAATTCAGCTCCACAGCATCTTTAGTTAAATGCAATGCTCTCTCTGACATCTCATTATTCTGAAGGACGGCTCTAAAATAGTCGTAAACATCTTCAACTGAAAGAATACAAATTACCAGATTAAATTAGATTTCCTCAAAATAATAATAAACAAAATATTAAAAATTATCTTTACAAGCCAATATAAACCATAAAGTTAATATACCTAGCGGAATAGAGAAACAAAGGCCTGAGCAAGCTAGATGCCACCATCAGTAACACCGCGTGGTAAAAAGAGACGTGTGATACATGACAGCAGCACTCTTTTTTTGACGTCCAGTCAACACGTGCCGCACGTTGTCAATATAATCTCATAGAATTCATGTTCAATCATGCTTGTGTAAGTGTATACGTACACATATTTTTCACACAGATGAAAACCAATTTTGGTTACGTTTGACAGCTCGAGATTGTTGCTCTATTCCGATAGGTATATTAACTTTATGATATAAACATAATATTTTGAAATGCCTAGACCTTGTTTTATTTTTTACTGACTTATTTGCTGTCCATATTAGTTTCAAATTTACCAAATACTTGATGCAGATACTTACATTTTTCAGAATGTGCAATAACTACAACCGGTGTAGGCCCATCATCCTCCGGAACCGGAGTCACATCTGACCATTCTGGCCTATCTCTATAGAAGGTCCACTCCGTGTAACTGCTTTCACCGTCAGACATTTTAGTTCACTGGAACTGGTTTATCTAGAGCCTTTAAATACCTCCCTTATCAAAAACCAGAAGGTTAGACGTGAGAAAAACTGTGTATTTAGAATTATAGTGTTATGTTTGCCTACTTAAAACATAAATTTAATGCTTGTGTCAACTAAGTATGCACTAGGTACTTGAATTTTATTTAAATTGTTATCTTTTAAATAAATAAAATATGTAAGACAAAATAAATTACAAACTAGCACTTTTGTCACTTGTCTGACAGGTGGATGCAAGTTCCGAACAAAAAAAAATTGGGTTCCTTTAAACATAGGACCCAATAACATAATCTGTGCTTGATCTGTGCAAGGTCGACTGTGATTGGCTGATAAAAAAGACCATAAAGATTTTTTTTTTGGTTTGATTCGTCCCATTCAGGACAGGCAAAGGGAACAAAGCCCATACAGCCATGTCTTTTGTAGTACTATTGTCTTAAATCCTTTTTATTTAGCAGGCCGAAGCCTTGTCTTCTTTTATTTTCCTCATATTTATTTTTTATTTTATTTATAAGGCCAAAGCCATGTCTTTTGTTCAAGTATATTTCTTGTCAATTAATCTTGTATTTTTTCTTTTCAATGTCGAATCCTTGATGTAAAGTCATTTTTAGCATCTTTCATTGTCAAAATAAATATTAAAATAACGATCATTTGTCAAATCCTGAAATTAGCTGAAATAGCTCAACCAAAAGAAACATATTAGTATTATTTACATATTTACAAACAGCAATAATTAGATTTCATTAACTGTAGAAACAATAAACCCATAGACTGGCGAAAAGCATTCTTGATTGCTAAGTATCTGCTGAAGGGAGCGCGGGATATCCTCAGCAGTCTTAAAAATACTTAAAAGTTGGTCTACAAGAACCATCCTTTGAAAACAAAACTGCGGACAGTGTAAAAATATATGATCGAGGGTTTCATCAGCACTATTGCAATATCTACAAGTTGCAGAATCAAAAACACCAATCCTAAAAAGGTGAGCACCAAATCTACAGTGACCTAGACGTAAACGACAGATTGTAGTGTAAAACTTTCTATTGAGATAGTCACCACCCCGAGTAAACCAGGGGGGAGAGATCTTTTTCTTTATTACAGCTAGCCATTTTCCTTTTGTCTGGACGACCTGCTGCCATAAGTTGTAAAATTCTTCCTCTAATGTGAGTTTGAAAAGAGATAGAGCGTCTGATGAAGGAATTGAGAGATTTAAAAAGCTATGACTCAATCGATTGTGGACTGAATTAGTAATAAATTTAGCTAAATAGTCTGCTTGCTCATTACCATGCACACCAATGTGAGCTGGTGTCCAGAAGAGGACTATTTGTTTTGTTTGTGACAGGAGGTAATACAACTCCCTTATTTTATATATTATATAGCTGGTTTTCAAATTTAATTGTGGATTTTGTAGTGCCATCAATAAACTTAAACTGTCAGTTATTATAATCCACTTTTGATGAGACTGTGTTTGAATGTGCTCCATAGCTGCATACACAGCTATGGATTCAGCGGAGTATATGCTTGTGAGTGGATTCAGCCTATGACCAAATCCACTTTTGACATGACTATCATAGACAGCCATAGAGACTGCTTCGTTGTTCTTAGACCCATCTGTATATATCTGTCGATATCCCTGCCACCTATCAAGTTCCCTATAAATATCTTCCTTATACTTTGAAAGTTTTTTAACTACAATTTTAATCTGAGTAAACTTAGACTCATATGACCCAGAGTAACAAGGCCATAATTTACTAGAATAAATGTTGTGTTCATTAAAAAATTGTTCTGTTTCAGAGAAACCTTGCAATAAATATGAATGATTGTTAACAGTCCTGCCCCGCAATTTAACAAGAAGAGGATGATTACTTATGGAGAGCAACCTTACAAAAAATTTTGATTGTAAGTATTTAAACCTAAGTGCCAATGGAGGTATATTACATTCCACCTGCATTGACACTATAGGAGTAGTTCGCATCGCACCCATTATGATACGCAAACATTTGTTTTGTATCTTTTCCAATTTATCCACAATAGTTCCTACTCCTGCAAAACAAAAGAATGCATATTCAAAATGACTCCTTACTAATGACTTATACAGTGTTAATAAAATCCTTGGATCAGCACCCCAGTATGTACCGGCCAAAGATTTCAAAACATTGCAAGCATTCAAAGCACGACTTTCAAGAATTTCAGCATACTTGTTCCATCTAGAATTGTTCGAAAAAATAACGCCTAAAAATTTTACAGAACTATCTACAGACAATACATTATTATTGAACAAAATATTTACATTCCTATTTCTAATAGCATTTTTTGCAAAGACAACAACTTTACTTTTGTCAATGCTCACCTCCAGCCCAAGACTTTCAAAATAGTCCTTTAATTTCTGGAGAGCAGCATTGAGGACTGACTGTACACGTAATAAACAAGTATCAGAAAAATAAACAACTAAATCATCTGCAAACTGCAGATTAGAAACTTCACAACCCAGAATCGAATTTAGCTCATGTATAAATAAAATAAAAAGCAGGGGGCTCAGTACACCACCCTGTGATACACCCCTACAAGAATACCTTGGACCAAATAGCTGATTGTTAACCTTAACAAACACCTTCCTATAGATAAAATAATTAAAAATCCAATTTACAACTTTTCCAGGTACCTTTAGTGATAAAAGAATTGAAGATATTTTTTTCAGATCTACATTATTAAAAGCCCCTACAATATCAAGAAAAACTGCAACTAACATTTTATTTTCAAAACGAGAATCATGAATATCCATACAAAAATGACGTAGACTCTCAGAAGCAGAACGTCCACATCGAAAGCCGAACTGATTATACGGTAAAAGGTTATTACTTTCTATGTGAAAAATTAATCTCTGTTTTATTAATTGTTCAAAAATTTTACCAACACATGAACTAAGCGTAATGGGACGATAAGAATCAGCAGAATTCGAGTCTTTGCCAGGCTTTAATATTGGTACTATACAATCAGTTTTCCAATCCTCTGGGATAATGGAAGACGACCATAGGCTATTTAACAAACTTAAGAAAATAGATAGAGTCTGAGAATTTAAAAGTTTAAACATTCTGTAGGAAAGCCAATCCAGGCCACATGCAGAATCTTTTCTAGAGGCCAAAGCAGAATTTAACTCTTGCAAAGTAAAACAACTAATCATGTACAAGTTATCGCTATTTACACCAAGAGCATTATCTATACTTGTCTGTTGTGAAACAGTATCAGGTGTGTATTTGTATAAAAATGTCTGAACCCAATTAAGGTCAGAAAATGGATTAGCACTTGAAGAGTGATTTTTGAATTTTCTCATTTTAGCCCAAATGCGACTTATTGGTGTTAAGCGATTTATTGATGTGCAAAATTCAAACCAACTTTTATGACGTTCTTCTCTTAAAGTGCGTTTTTTGATGGCTTGAGCCCGTTTAAACTTGATATAATTTTGACTGTTAGGATTAGCTTTGAAATGAATGTAGGCATTCTTGCAATCATCTACTACCAATGAGCATATATCATTCCACCAAGGTACTTGACGCCGCTTTCTAGGACGGTTATCAATATTATCAGATGCATTATGATTTAAACTAGGTCCAGAAATTTCAATTGCCATAAGAATAATGGCGCAAAACTTTCTGTATGAAGCAAGCAGATCACATTTGTCAACTTTAAAATTTATTAACATTTCATTAACAACTTTTTCATACCGATCCCAATTTACTAATTTCAGGTTACTATGAAAAGGTATGTTCGAGGAAATAGAAGGTTCATGCTCGTCTCTTACAAGAGTAAATTTTGTGACAGTTGGAAGATGATAACTGCCTAAAGAGTCCTGATGAACTTGCCATTCACAAGAAAGAAACAATGAAGAAGACACTATTGTTAAATCTAAACCGTTTGGTTTCCAAATATGAGAGCCTACTGTTGTTGGTTGGCCATTATTTAAAAGCATTAAGTCATTATCATCCAAAAAATCCATAATAGCTCTGCCCCGAGAATCTATACGACTACAACCCCAGAAGGTATGATGTGCGTTAAAGTCGCCTGCAATTATTAACGGTTTCGGAATAGTTTGCAATAAACGATCTAACTTCGCCTTTTCAAAAACAGAAACACTATTACCAGGACTGTAAAAACTAACCAAGGAAATGGATTTATGTTTCAGTTTAACAACAATCACTACATTTTGTAACGAATCATCATAAAAAGTATCTAGTTTAGAGAAATGTATACCATTTTTAATAAATATTGCTACGCCATTATGATCATTACCGCAGTCATTCCTAATAGTGGAATAACCACGAATATTAAATTGAATGCTTGGCTTAAGCCAAGTTTCTGAAATAAGTGCAACATGTATGTTATTTTGGTATAAAAAATTTTGAAACTCAAGTCTGTTACTTAACAGACTTTGAGCATTCCACTGTACAATATTTAAGACTTGATGATTGAATGTGACGGTTTACTATTTTTATCCTGAATAGTTTCTTTAATTGCTGAGCTAATAAATTGTGAACTAATACTGACATTTTGAGTTTTATTTAAAGTTATTACTTTTACTATAGATTCTGTTAGTAGAGTCATAGCTTCCGAGTTTGATAAGATGGCTTGAATTACTTCTTGAGTATTCAATTTTTTATTTAATGAAGGAAAATTTAATGAATTTTTTAATGTACCAGCATATGATTTAGATTTACTATCTGCAATTTTCTTTTGTCTAATGGGGCACTGTCCAGAGATGGCAATGTGATTGCCATTGCAGTTAATACACTTAGCTTTCTCAATTTGAACTTTACACTCTTTAAAAGAATGCCCCTCTGTGCATATGGAGCATCGTGGTGAGTTTTTACAATACTTAGCCAGATGATCATAACGTAAACATTTGAAACACTGTTTTATTGGAGGGACGTATGTTGAGACGGGCAGGCGCCACATCTTAATATGAACATAGTCCGGCAGTGACGTGGCTGACGCAAACGTTATAACTACGCTCTGAGTAGGCTGCAAAATAAAGGTGTTATTTTCTTGTTTGACTTTACGCATTATACGTCGGACAGAAATTACTTTTTTTGTACTAGTAATGGCTTTGTATATTTTTTGATTAGACAAATGGGTGGGCACCGAAGAGATAACTCCCGCAAGTTCAGTGGCCCCTGCTGGTATTGTAGCTTTAATGCGTTGTTCCTTTAAAAATGTGTTATTGTCTAGAAAGGCATTTGCAAAATTCGCACGCTGAAAAACAACGCCAACCTTATATTTATTAATCCTTTTTAAGTATTGTACGCCTTTCACAAACCTAGTAAAACAAGTACTGAGCGACATCATATCCCTATTACCTAGTGGAACTTCATTCGTACTTTCAACAAATACAATAAATTCATACTTGGCCTCCGCATCTTCAGGATATCGCCGAGAGTAATCAGCGACCCTAAAAGGAGCGAAGGGATCTGTATCCTGCAATACTTGCGAGTCCTCACTATCAGAATCGCTACTGGTACTGGAAGGCGGAGACTCACCCTCATCCTTTTTCTTACGTTTCTTCCCCATCTTTCCACAAAAACACTTATGTACAACCTAAATTTAAGTTATTTACAGAAAAATTAACCAATATTTACAAGTAATACAATAAAATTATTTGAAATAATTAAAATTTTCAAAAGCCCGCCTTAACTTTTCAGTTCCCGCGCCAAGACCATAAAGAATATAAACTACATGAGAAAAAAGACGAAGAAGGAGTTTAAAACTCAAAGTTCGATTTTCATTTTGTGAAAATTATTTGTAGCAACTCATACAAAAATTGTAAATTATGTGGATTAATTATTGAAAAACGAAAGGTAAGCCATTGTAAAATGTAAATGTAACCGTAAATTGATAAATTGAAGCAAAACATAACTATGTCATACCTGATACCAATGATATTGTATGTTACTAATGATACCATGTTTTAATACAAAGTACATGTCGTAGTATTATTTTCATTATGCAATTTGTACATTAATTTACAACTTAAACTATGTAATATGAAAAAGATATATTATTATTTCATAGAAAATATTATAATATATTATATCAGTATGCACTTAATTTGGAAAATGTTGAAATGTGTATATTGTTTTATTGTAATAATACATGAGGTTAATATATTAACTATACTTTAATAATTTAGGTGAACTGTATGGAAATGTAGTAAATGAAAAATGTTTAATTAATTTCAGATTTTTAGGTCCCTATACTAGTTTGCTACATTTTAGTCTGCAAGCAATAGCTGTTAAGGAGATTTTAGGAGAAGGAAGGTATGGGATTATGAGTGGTACGGCAACCAAGGAAAAATCCTCTGATCAAGTGAGGTTGTATGCAGCTGGCCTGAACGCGCGTTGATAGATTTTAGCTGTCGTATACAGGGTGTAACAGAACAAAGTAATGATACTTAAGTGTGTATATATAAAGGTGCGCGTCCACTGGATCGGAGAGAATCGGAATGAGGAAGAGGGAGAATTTGAGCGTAGGTACCTATGCAGCGGACGGATTTGTTGCTTTGTATGTATGGTATGACTACTGTGAACTGCACTAGAAGTACTGGAACGTCATTATGCGCCTGATAAATATATTGTGACGACACGACGCGCCATCCGCACCGTCGCGTACGTCCCGATTCCGACCTGGTGGACGCGCAGCTTTAATCCCCTCCCTATATAGAGTTTACTGTATAAGCCAATCAAGTAGTTAGTAGAGTAGCATAGACAGCTATTCTATTATATTTATATAAATAAAACTTATAAAACTGTACTGTAATATTATAATACTGAATAATAGAAATCAACAAAAGCTTGTGGATTAAATCTGTTTTATAGTATAATTTACCTTATTAGCCTATTTATTTAGCTATGTACAATAATTTTTAATGAAATAAAACATTGATTTGAGCTCATTTCTTTTTTATTTAATTTTTTTAATTTTTGGTATGTTTAGAGCGAAAGGTATTGCACTTAAAAATTTTAACTTCAGTTTCAAATTAAATAACGGATGTCATTGAGATGTATGGAGTTGACACCGCAATGCAACGCTTGGTCACATTCAAGAGACGCTATATAGCCGCAGTGCACTCAGTCGGCCGCGAGCTCTTCTGCGCGTTTGACGTATGACAATTATAAAAAAACAAAATAAAAGTCACAAAAATGCCTTGTTGTGTCTTAAGATATTGTAAAAATAATTCCAAAAACACTTCCAAATGTGACGGCATAACATTTTATCGATTAGTTATCTTATTTAATTATTTTCAATTAAAATACGAACATTCAATTACTAGGCGAAGACGCGCGCCATTTCACATTGTCATAGAGTAGTAGATTCAGAGGGGAATGTAGGCAGAATACAGATATCTATGATGAGACGACAATGAATGAAGTATTCAGGTAGACGAGTTTGTATTTCGGTAATACAAATACGGTATTACGTGTACATTATACATGCGTACATTATAATTGTATTTATAAATATTTAAGTAATTTAATTAAGGTAAGTATGCAGTGGACTTTGAATCCATACTTATTATAATATAACTAGCTCTCCCGGCAAGCTTTGCTTTGCCATAATATAAAGTATTTCGCCCATATTATTTTACTGAAATGATTAAATAAGTATGTCACCATGGCAACGTCGATCGCTATCCCGTAGCATAAATTTAATGGTCGCCGTCAGTCTCAGGTTGTAATAATTTACTATTATTTATTCTACAAATGCACTTATTAATATACTAGCGACCCGCCCCGGCGTCGCACGGGTATAAAATATATAGCGGCTATATATTTTATACCCGTGCGACGCGACGCCGGGATCATTTTTTCAGTGACTATATTATAGCCACTAAAAATGATTAAAATCGATAGCCTATGATCCTTCACGTGGTCTACTTCTTATCTGCGCCAAATAACATAAAAATTGCTCCAGTAGTTCGCGAGATAAGCCCTTTCAAATAATTTACCCCGTTTTTTTCTCATTCGAGTTGTTATATTATTATTTCGTTTATTTCTGCATGACTAAAAAGTTGGATTTCACTTAACTATTTTTAACTGAAATCCAATTCTTTAGTCATGCAGAAATAAACGAAACTTTGTTTGTATTCCCCTATCTTAGATGAGTCGCCATATTGGATGTAGAATGACATTACATTCGTTTTAGAGTTATTCTCAAAAAGTTCTTTCATTTAATATCCATACTGTTAAAACGTGTATACAAAATTTCAGCTCAATCGGTTAAAATATTAAATTATGTACATACATACTTCTAAATTGAGTTCAAAAATTCCACCCGAACTTACATAATAATATGTAGTAATATATTTAATAATATGTAAATAGTAATACACAGAGCAAGTTAAATAAAATCTTTTAATAATGTTTAGTAAAAACCTTTGTTTTATTTTATCCACTAACTCAAGTCTGCGTTCATTCGAGTGTAGGCACAAAACTTTGTCACTTCTGCGGTACTGATCTATAGCCATCACCGCCCCGCCTCTCAACCCTCTCGTTCCTCAAGTGTGACATGTTTTTTGTTGGCAATAGCAACTCCATACATCTCAATGACGGATGTTAATTTTTTTTCTTCTAAGTCCGACCTCTTGTTACGTAGGTAGTATACAGTTTACATCCTCTTTGTTGTCTGATGCACAGATTACTAGTATATAGTATATATATTTGAGTCTGATGCACAGATTACTAAGTATATATTTGTAGAGTCTGATGTCTCATGTGACATGTCTGTTTTTTTTTTCTTGTTATGGCTCTCGGCTTTAAACCATGGCCAGTGTCAAGTAAAGTTTTGGCGGGAAAAAAAAATTTCGTAAAAAATTTACAAAATTTTCAGGTTGTTTTTCCAGATTATCGTCAAGTCGAAAGTCTAGTCAAAGTCTAAAAAGTAGTCGGTAAAGTCAACGAGTCAAGTCAGTTGTTTTAGTAAAGTGGTAGACCCTTTACTAAAACTTTCGATGGAGTTTTGGAGGGAACACAAAATGGCACGTTTCTTGAAGTTGTATCACTGGCCCACACTTGTGCACGACAACGAATATTTAATGGTTAATATTCTACCAACATTACACATTAAAAACCGAAATAACACAATTTTAGGAAAATAATACAAAAACAAAACGTCACTCTTTCGTATTCCCGGCAAAACTCTGACATGTCTGTTATGATCATTGACTTTTTAACCGACTTCCAAAAAACGAGGAGATCCTGACTCCTTATAGATACACGTTTGGGAGTTTCGGCGTTGTTTTAAGAACAGAAAGCATATTATGCTTTCTGTTCTTAAAACAACGCCGAACAGAAAGCATATTATGCTTTCTGTTCTTAAAACAACGCCGAAACTCCCAAACGTGTATCTATAAGGAGTCAGGATCTCCTCGTTTTTTGGAAGTCGGTTAAAAAGTCATTCTAATCACTGATGCTACCACGCAATTAAAATTCATCATCATCATCATCATCGTCATCATCATCATTACCACGTCGTGTTAAGGTCACTGGTAATGTCTCATGGCACAAAATAGATAATAGTACAACTTACAAGGCATGGGTATGGATGCAATAATAATAATTATGTACATAACAACACCAATTATGTATTAATATAGGCTGTTTATACACGGCGGTCGGTGCAGCGCCGCGCGGCACGTGCGTAAACATCGTATTCAAGTTTTACGGAATGTCAGGGCATGCCGCGCTGCGAGCATTTTGAGTGTCATAATATTATGATTTTAAACTTTATCTTCATTAATGTAATACAGTATAGTATCGCTTGAGAAAGGCGCAGGCGGCCGCGAGTCATTCCAAGTTTCTCAAGCGATAGTACTATGTATTACAACAATGAAGATAAAGATTAATATCATAATATTATTATGACACAGAATCTTAAGGCTCATCCTTCGATCGCGGATTCTTGGAAATCTATTATTCTGGCGGCCTTACCTAGCACGCATAGGGTTAGATACCTTAGATTTTTATAAATGGATTGTTTAAATTTATCTACCTGATATTTGGGCCTGGGGTATGACTCTTAACAAATTTTAATAAGATACCTACGTAGAATAAACGCAGTAATTCGACGCGTAGGGTGGTATGGTCACTACCACCAACGACCACTTATAAACTCGCGGACTATGACGGAGGTCATCTTGGAGGGTTAAATAATATTTTTAAGAACATTATACGAGATCAATATAATTACCACTCAAAATGTTGACAATTTAAATTTCAATGCTCACTGCTCACGCCAAGTTCACACAACCAAAATCTGTTACAACTAATAAAAACTCCTACTTACAAGCGATACTGCGATTCAGGAGCACCTCAGTGCCATCTATTGAATACATCGTGTAACTAAAACTATATGAATAACATTCGGAGTTCCTCCGTAGCCTCAGTGACATCTAGTGAAGACATTATGAAACTATTTTTTATACAATTTAAATTGGCACTAATTATAGTTTATCTACTAGGTAACTAAAAAGAGTGAAATTATTATTTTTAACAAAAAATTAAAACCGACTTCCAAGGTAAAAACAATAATAACCTCCTTATAATATTAACCAAAAAGTATTAAATAATTTTCCTCTCTAAATGTGCCTTTTTCCGAATTCGGCTAAACCTCAACTATTTCTGTACTCAATCTTCATAATTTTGAAGTCAGTACCAGATCCAGAAGTTCCAAATATTCTGTCAAAGAACTGAAGATTGAGCCATCTGGTACCGACTTCAAAATTATGAAGATTGTACTGTAATAGATAAGGTTTAGCCGAATTCGGAAATATGCACCTTTAGATAGGAAAAATTATTTAATACTTTTTAGTTAATATTATAAGGAGGTTATTATTGTTTTTACCTTGGAAGTCGGTTTTAATTTTTTGTTAAAAATAATATAGAGTGGACTCGGCATAATGGTCTATACCAAATCAAAATACTGTGGCCGGTCCGCCATTTTATGTTCCGGTTTATTTTATGTTGATTGGTTGACGCTGGTTGACGTTTAGTGATGTACTTTTTTATCGAACTTAAAAAATATAAGGTGAAGAATCTGATCATACCTATAATATTTTAAAGATTTTAACCTTAATCCGCCTCGTTATCTGTTTGACAATACATAATCATATCAAAATCAATGTCATTTCAAGAGTCACTTTGTTTTCATTCTAATAATAATAATTTTACTCATTATGTAAACATCAAACTTCTATAACCCAAATTAAAAGTGATAATACATACATCAGTTTATTTAAAGCATCGCTGTACTATAGTGTTTGATGTTAATTACACTTAAAACATCTTAGTTTATCGATATCCTCGACAAATATCAACCGAGTGTCCCATCACTATAGACCGCCATGTTTAGTTCCAGGCAATATGGCACCGGCCACACTTTTTTGTAGTTATATCACTTCCATATGTTTTCTTATTCATTGGTTATGACCAATGTTATGACTTAAGAGGCCGGGTACCCTTGGAATTTCTCATACATACGTTATACCAAAATCATTTTCTCATACGAAAATATTTAACATGTTTGAGTTGTTTTTCAGTTTAAAATAGTAATTACCTAGGTTCCTGCACAAAAAATTACTTCAAAATATTTAAACACAAAAAAAAATTGTTAAAAATTTTTTTAGTAAATTTACTACAAAATATTTAAATACTAAAAAATATTTTTAGAGTTGAAATATTTTGTAGTAAATTTACTATTTATTTATATATTTTTTAGTGTTTTACTCTATTTTTAGTGTTTAAATATTTAGTAGTAAATTTACTAAAAAAAAATTTAAACAAAAAAAATTTTTTTGTGTTTAAATATTTTGAAGTAAATTTTTGTGCAGGAACCTAGATAATTACTATTTTAAGCTGAAAAATAACTTAAACATGCTAAATATTTTCGAATGAAAAAATGATTTTGGTATTACGTATGTATGAGAATTTTGAGGGTACCCGGCCCCTTAAGCTGTTGTCAAATGTCAACATCAAGTTTTGAATTTGACAACTAGTTTTTTTAATATGGACAATGGACACACACAGTGCACACAACTTCATATTTTTCACCTAAATAATATAGCATCATATTTTACTGAGACAGAACAATCTCAAATAAAACATATTGAAAATTCTCTTATCAGAGTTTATTGCTTAACTATTAAGTACAACATAAATACTATCCTTAAATCTATGAGGAAATAAATAGAGGAATCTTTAACACAACACAGCATTTAAAATATCAAAAAGTTACGTTAAAAATAGCACAAGTACAGTAAGGTACTTATATCATTATTAATGATAATAACTAAGTTATTCACTACCAGCCATAACTATAGCCTAACCCGTTTGTGTACGCCATGTGTGAGACCGCGGGGGCCGCCGAGTAGGCTACTCCTAGAACACCGGTTGCCACCTGGAAAATAATAAAATACAATTTTTCCATTTTCAAAATGGAGCATAACGACTAACGGCACCCTAATGAAAAACAACGATTAGTTAAGAGTTGAGACTTTAAAGTTCAAAGTATCAACGAACACTATTATGATTTATGACCATGACCAATGGCTACACTATTATAATATTACCTAACTAGATGACGCCCGCAACTACGTTGCGCCAATATATTCGTTTATCGCGCGGGAACCGTACATTTTTCCGGAGTAAAAAGTATCCTATGTACTTTCCCGGGCCTCAAAGTAAATCTATGCTAAATTTCAGTAAAATCGGTTAAGCGGTTTGATCGTGAAGAGGTAACAGACAGACAGACACACTTTCGCATTTATAATATTAGTATGCATAAACGCAGCTACTATATTTCGTTTTGTAATAATTATACATAATTACCTAGGTAGTATAAAGTAATTAGTAAAGTAATTTAGTAGTTTATACCATAGAAATGGTAACTATAAAGGGTTTACGTTTACCTTGGCAGGAGCTGCAATGTGCGACAACACTGGGGCCGCCACTCCATGGTAAGCTGGCGTCAATGCTAAACCAGGATTACTGACGCGAATGTCCGCCTTCCGGACACTGGAGAACGGCGTATCGATTGCCTTTGAATAGGTGGACACCTGAAAAAAAAAAGATCTAATAATATTGACTGTCGGTTGCTGAATACTCGTATAGTACTTATACCAAATAGGTAGTGCTAGGATGGGTAATGGGTCTACAGATTATCGTTGTGAGGCTCTCCACGCAAGCTTCCCATAATATAGGTCTAGAGATACTGACACAAAATTCTTGGTCATTTGTACCCGGCTGGCGGTTTTACAGGGGTACAATAATTACGTGAAGGCAAAAAAGAAAATGATGGCCATAGCGCTCGCACCGGCAGGCCAAACGCGTGGACGTTAATCGAAATTCGAACGTGTCGGATAAATAACGAGTGTGAAATAATATTGTTCATATTCGCTACCTCCCACAGGTATGGCATTATCAGGCTCCTATTTATGATCATACAGGGAACTGTTACAAAAAGTTTCAGGGTGGTACAAATCGTTTGACGAAAAAAAAAATACACCTTTGCAGTGGTATGGCGGCCATAGGGACCTGTCGGAAAAGTATGGCAAGGTGATTTTCGTGAATGGCTACTCGACGATGATTAGCTATGCAAAAATTAGCCTGGTACAAATAATTCGCGTCGATATGGCGGGCTAGTAGTCTGTGGGCGGGCTGTAAGCCGCACCCGACAAGTATGGCATAACTCATAAGGCACTCGTTCGATTAACGCCCACGCGTTTGGGCTGCCGGTGCGAGCGCTATGACCATCATTTTCCTTTTTGCCTTTACGTAATTATACCCCTGTAATACCGCCAGCCTGGTACAAATGACCAAGAATTTTGTGTCAGTATCTCCAGGCCTTCTATAAGGCCTATGGATTAAAAAAATATCCACAGCCGAGCACAATATGACCTCCTCCTTTTTTGATGACTAAAAAATTAAAACGCGCAAATTGCGTCAGAGCGCAGTGGAGCGGGCCGCATTTTGCGTACATTTTTATAACCTGCGCGCCGTTTCGGAAAATGTATGGAAAATGCTTCGCCGCATCATAAGGTGCGGGTACCTAACTTAAGCCGCATTTTCTATTTATTAGTTATGGGATTACTTACTTGGCCTAGATTAAAAGGCGATCTGTAGACATTGGCCTGTTGGGAAGCAATCGCCGGCTGCGCGGGGTAGTTGTTGTACCCGGGATAGGCCACAGGTGGTCCGTATAACCCGGCTGGGCCTAATAGACCAGCCGCCTGGACCGCAGCCACAGTACATGCTAAGAGGATGATCTGAAACAAAAATTGCTAATTCATTTAAATAATAAAGAATAGTCCCTTTACCAAACATACAGGGTGTAACAACCTAAAGTATTATCACGTTTTGTTACACCTTTTACAAATAATAAAATGTATCTACTACCTACTAGCATAACTGCAATCTGCATATAACTATTTCAAGATCTGCTTGTCTCTGTCTGACACGTAAATATCGTTATATTAGTATGTGAGTAGGTACTAGGTAGTACACATGTAGTACACAAAAATACATTAAATGTGACCATTATTGCACCATAATGAAAATACTTTGGGACAAAATTTATTTTATACAATTAAGCACAAAAAACAAATAGACTGCGTAATGCGTTATGTCCTTTTGCGAACAACATTAACATAGTAAATAGTTGCATCTTAGATGATTACAATATACCTAACGTTATAGCCTATAGGTGCGGGCGGTGCAAATTGTGACGCAGTGCAGCGGGGCGGGCCGCATTTTTCATACAAGTTTTATGACCGAGTGCGCGATGGGTTTATGACCCAACTTGTATGAAAAATATGCGGGCCTATCCTTCAAACGTATCACAAAATCGTAAACTAGTAAGAAAAGAGGGAAAGCCTTTGCCCCTGCAGTGGATCAAGCTGCACAGTATATCTATATGGACGCTTCACACCACGTCAGTCTGGCCCCGTGCTAAGTACCTGAATGAAGGCCTTGTGTTACAGGTACCAGACAACGGAAATGTATTTAATACTTTTATACTGTATATATATTTAAGATTTTTTATATCATACACATATTTAATACACATCCATGACCCAGGAACATTGAAAAAGTTTTTGTTCCGTCGCGTCAGCGGGATTCGAACCCGCGACCCCCGGCTTGAGTTGCCACACACTCTAACCATTGAGCCACGGAGGTCGTCAACAGTGCACAGTACCTATAGGTTGTTAATAATCAAGTACTTTAAATATGTTAATCTTTCTCATTACTTCACCACTCACCTTAATCATTGTATCGTTGCAAAATTCAGATACCGTATGTGATAACCGCAGGTCAGTTTAAGCTTTTATAGTAACATAATATGACAGCCCAATGTTCTAGTTCAAGGAGTAAACATAACATGATTTATCGCATAATACATAAGGGCTATTGTCATTTGTCAGGGCCCCCGCTACCATATGTGCAATGTGTGGAATGCACACGGGCGCCATCCTCTAGGGGCGCCAAATCGCCATCTTTAGGGGCGCCAAATCCAAGGACCCAAAAACAGTGGTTTTTGCTCAATTTGGAGTAAAACCGTATGTGAGTACTTAGCATAAGAATGTACAATTAGGTGTAACGTAGTTTTAAATATTATATACTCTTTGCAATGAGGGTAGATAGAGAAAACATGCATTCTAGAACAAATTTTAGAAAAAGCTGTAAATCTTACCGAATATTGTAGGCGCAGGTACTTATGATCTTTGCCTCGATTTGTCAAATGGCCCAATGGCTCCGGCCAAAGTGATTTATTTCGGTATGAATCCGCCGGGTAGAAGTCAGCTGCTGGCATGCGGTCTTCGTGATTATATAAAACAGAAACTAATTTAATTTCTGTACTCACGTAACCGCAAACCAGTGGAGCCAATACAATCCACATTATATAAAATTTTCATTTTTGAAAAATATATCCTTCGTTTGCGGATTCTTGGAAATCTATAGTTATCGCGATCACCGGTGTCCTTAAGGGGCTTGATGGGTTAATATTCTTCGATCTCCTCCAAGAATGAATATAGAATAACGACTTAAAAGTATTCTGTGATAACGACAGGGCTCACTGAAAAGAAAATTTTTACCCTCACCGCTCAGGCGCCGATTTGAGAAAGAAGCCACAGATAGAAAGAAGCGGAATTGAAGTAGTACTAAGTAAAGCGCTTATTCCATTTGACTAAATTTAGAAGTTCTAATTAGGATCCTAAAAAGAAGACTAATTAGATGCTTCTAATTCCACTTGTCCTGATTTATCAGGGCCCCCGCTACCATATGTGCAATGTGTGGAATGCACACGGGCGCCATCCTCTAGGGGCGAAAAATCGCCATCTTTAGGGGCGCCAAATCCAAGGACCCAAAAAATTTGCCTAAAGGGGCGCCAAAATCCTTTTTTTGCACACAGGCGCCAGTAGCCCTTACGGGGGCCCTGGCTATTGTGTACCTTAAAGGCCCCCCGAGACGGTCAAACGGTTTGACTCAAACACGTAAATTTTGGTTTGACTCAAACCATTTTGATCGTTTACAAAGCTAGTTTGAACGGTTTGTCAAACATTTACGTGTTTGAAGTTCGTTTGATGAAATTTCATATTCTTGTTGTGTTTGACGCACCGTTTGATCGTGTTCCGATGCGTTCAGCTCCGTTTAGACCAAACGAGCGAATGCTCATTCTAGTAAAGCTCTTTTGATGTAAACTAACAACGAGCATTCTTTCGTTGTTCTAGTGTGTTCGCCAAGTGTTCGGCGGTAAATAGGTAGAATGCTCTAAGAATCTCGCTCGTTTGGTGTAAACGACGCAAGAGCGCTCGAGCAATTGCCTAGAGCGTTCTTTCGTGTTCGGACGTGCTCGCTCTTCGAGGCGGTCTCTTCAAAACCGGAAACAACACATGCAATTCAAAAGCTCACACAAACTCAATAGTATTACTAGAGGACGATGAAGCAGAAGTTAATTCCCTTATTATGGGACTAAAAGATGATTCTGCAGTTGGAATTGATGGCATTTCATCTAGAGTTCTAAAACAATCGACTCCAACTTTAGTCCCTATTATAACTCACATATGCAACTTATGCCTATCCTCGGGCATATTTCCTAAAGCTCTCAAAACCTCTATAATCAGTCCAATATATAAGAGTGGCAGCAGAGACTGTGTAGAAAATTATAGACCAATATCAGTATTACCTGTAATGTCCAAAGTTCTGGAAAAACTAATTAATAATCGACTAAAATCATACTTAGAAAAATATAAATTATTATCACCACATCAATATGGTTTCAGATCAGGGCGCTCTACTGAGGACGCTGTGTCTGAGCTCACTAATTAAGTAATCAAGGAACTTGACAATAAAAATAAGGTTATAGGAATATTCCTAGACCTTGCAAAGGCATTCGACACAGTCTCTGTTTCCACGCTTATAAAAAAACTTGAGAATATAGGTATCCGTGGTACTGCACTACAACTTTTTAAAAGTTATTTGACTGACAGAACTCAAAAAACTAAAGTTGGAGCGACTGTTAGTGAAGATGAAGCCATAATTTTTGGGGTTCCACAGGGAAGTGTTTTGGGTCCGAGCCTCTTCCTGATTTACGTCAATGATATCTGCAATACACCTCTAACCAATGGAAGAGTGTTCTCTTATGCTGATGACACAGCCTTAGTCTTCAGTGGTAAAACTTGGGAGGAGGCTCGGAGTAGGCTTAAATATTGTTGCAAATTGGCTATCAAATAATCTATTAACACTAAATGTAGACAAGACTAAGTATATCAAATTTACCTTAAACCGGAGACGGGTATCGCCACTACATATTACTATTAACAACAACTGCAACCCCACAAACTACAATCAACGGTCCCAAAATTCAAGAAGTTCCCAGCATAAAATACTATTGATCGACATTTATCTTGGAAAGAGCACATTGTTACTTATATGTCTTTAGACATTTACGTAGTGTTGCCGACAGAAAGCAAATATTAGAAGTTTACCGTGCATTATGCGAGTCAATACTGTGCTACTGTATCACTGTTTGGGGAGGCGCCTGTAAAACACACATGAAATTGCTGGAAAGAGCTCAAAGGGCAGTTATTAAAGTAGCCACATTTAAGCCATACCTATTTCCGTCAGATGCTCTTTATAAAGACACATAATTACTGACAGTCAGACAACTATATATTAAAAACATAATACTAGTACAGCAGCGTGCAACTAATAATCTAAATGTTACTGATAACAAAAGGAGAAAACCCAATAAAAAAACATCAAACGGCTGCATCAAACACGTAAGGTTTGAATCAAACCGTTGGATCGTCTCGGGGGCCCTTAAGAAAGTCTAGGGTGTGGCTGATTCAGGACACGTTAGGTCAGCTGTCGCCTACCAGCTTAATTGTTTGAACTAGATATTATAATTTATTACTACAATAATAGACCAAGACCAATAATTTTGAAAACAAAATAAAGTCACAGTAGGATGAAACCTTTACAAAAGGAGGAGAATATCATAAAAATTAAGGGAAAAATAATTTACGGGCGATCTGAGTTAGGGAACAGTGGGGAGGGGGGGGGGAGGTTTTATATGGGGAGGTTTTGTATGGGGGGGGAAAAATTAGGAGTCGCAATACCGGATCATTTAAGCAAAGCCGGTATTTTCGGTATTGGTTCCAGACCAATACCGGTGATCCGGTATTTTCGATATTTCCGGGATTTAAGCTAAAATTCTTAAGATATCACTTATTTTAAATAACATGAACTGTTATTATAGGTATGAGGTATCCAATAGGTAAAGCAAAGAAATAGAGTTTAATACTTGCTTATAATGTTATTTTATTTCTACAAATACATAATATTTCGATTTTGTATAGAACTTGGCACTCATTTAGATCTCAATTCTTTTTGCAGCGAAGCCCACAGCCAGGCTTAATTTTTATATTTAACTTGACTCTCCTTTTTTATTTTTTTATATAAAATAAGGAAGCAAACGGGTTGCATGTTGGAAAGCAACTACCGTCGCCCATGGACATTTGCAACATCAGAAGAGCTGCAGGTGCATAGCCGACCTTTTTAGAGGAAATACGCTCTCTTCTTGAAGGTTTTCAAATCGTCTTGGCCCGGAAATACTGCTGGTGACAGTTCGTTCCAGAGTTTTACAGTGCGCGGCAGAAAGTTACGCGAAAAACGCACGGTGGAAGACTGCCACTCATCAAGGTGATGAGGATGGTAAATTTATCGCGTGGAGCGATGGTGAAAAGTTGGTATGATTCCGAAAAATTCCTCAGAGTACTCCCCGAGATACAACCGATAGAGTATGCAGAGTGAAGCTACATCTCGGCGTAATTCCAAGGGGTCCAGCCTGTTTAAAACACTATGGACGTCAACAATTCGAGCGGCCCTTCGTTGGATAAGATGCAGAGGGAGCAGTTGGTATTTTGGCGCCACTGCCCAAGGATGAGAACAATAGGTATTCCATATGAGGCCGAACCTGCACCTTGTAGAATTGTAGGCATTGGTCCGGACCGAAATACTGTCTCGCTCTGTTAAGAACACCAAGCTTCTTCGAAGATAACTTGGCCTTACCCTCTAGATGATATCGGAACTGGATGTCGCTCGATATGTTTATGCCAATTATTTCAATGCTAGGGGAGATTGTTAAAGAGAACGAGGATATACGACCATTGATGACTTTTTTAGTGGTAAACGCGCAGACTTGTGTCTTGGCGAGGTTACGTCTACCTTTTTTTTGTTTTTCCAATGAATTCTCTATTTTAGACACAAGTTCGTTTCGACTCTCAATGACGAAGAAATATGAGATATCAGCATCAACAGACTGAGTTTCCAAGCATTCATCTTCAACTACGACCTTTATGCTTCTATCTGCTAAGATACTTTTGACCCATTTGCATAATGTCTCGGGGAGCCCGTTTGATAGCAGCGCTTTATGCCGAACCCGAACTTCGCAATGTCCAAATCAAGTCCATCTAGGGTCGAGTTTAACGCAAAGAGCTTACCCAGAAGATCGGCTTTGTCTTTTGCGTCGTGGGCCAACGATCCATTTCCTACGTGGCCAACGACCAGAATACATGGGTTCCCGAGGGGAGGCACTTTAGTCTCTTACTAATTCTATTGACGTGCTGTTTCTTTGCCCGAGTGATATCTCTCTTGAGAGACCTAAAGGCAAGGTTGTAATCCATTTTATATTATGTGCTGGTATTAAAATCCCGAGCAGACACTTCATTGGCCCAGGATTGGTAAGCCTCCTGCTACCAGCCAGCTTTTTTTGGAGGATGAACCAAACCAGGGACGAAATCTGCCACCGGTTAATACTACAGAGGACGGAATGAAAAGCTCCATCATCATTAGCAACAGAGTTGGCAGTGTTGTCGCGATCATCGGAATGCAAAAAATGACCGCATCACATCCAAGTCTGCTAACTTGCACACACGACGGTAATTAACAGTACGCTGTTGCAATACCACCATAAGTGGCACAGAACTCCTAATAAGACAATGATCCGATGAACCAAGTGGTGCGGTCACGGATACTTAGTAGCCATCAGGATTTGAAGTCAGCAGAAGGTCCAACAGGGAAGGATTCTAACTGTCTAAATCTGGGATTCGCGTAGGCGTAGCAACCAGTTGTGTTAAGTCGTTCGCAAGGACAAAATCGCAGACAGATCTCCCAGTATGATCAGTTTTCAGGAACTGGATCATTCATGTTTTTGGTAGAATATCATAAGTTTTCGATAGGCGTTTTGAAAAATTAAATCTTTTAAGATAAGCGTTATAAACATTTTGGCGCTCTTTATAATATGTATAATAATTGCAAGCATTTGAATTTTATGAGTTCAAGAGTTGTCAATGAATCTGAAGTTATAAACACAACTCTTGAGCCTTTCGAGATAGACACGAGAAAATTTTGGCATTTGGGGACGTAAAATATGGTGTTTGAAGTACTATAAAGCTGTGGCTGATAAAAGGACCATTAATGTGAATATTTTTGAAACGTACTTAAGTATTAAGTGGGTACTTATTTAATAATTATGGTTACCTATCACTAAAAAGTGCGTAACTTTTTCTATTTGTATTTGTTTTTCATTTATTTTACTAAAACCGAAAATCCTGGTTTTCGTAAAATTAATACCGGTATTGAGAAGACCTAAATTTGGTCCGGTATCCCGGTATTTTCGAAATTCGGTATCCCGGTTTGCGACCCCTAGGAAAAATGGTTTATCTCGATTTCTGGCAAAACTAATATTCCTATGAAAAAAAGTCAAATGGCAAAGTTGTAGGTAAAAAAAAGATCTAAAACCATTAAAACATTTTTTATTTTCACTTTTTTTCATAACCTCAAAATTTATGTGAAAATTTCAAAAAACCATGTTTTTGGTTTTTTATTTATATCTTTTACAAAAAAATATTTTTTTGAATAGAAAAGTTTAAGATCTTTTTCTTATCTACAACTTTCCCATTTGACTTTTTTCATAGGAATATTAGTTTTGCCAGAAATCGCGATAAACCGTTTTCCCCCCTTAAAACCTCCCCCCACACTTTTCCCTAACTCGGATCGCCCGTAAATTATTTTCCTCTTAATTTTTATAATATTCTCCTCCTTTTGAACTGGGTTTCATTCTACTGTGATTTCTTGTCACTTTTCATTATTTTTGAAGGTATTGGTCCTGGTCTATAAGCCTAGGAACTAGGAAGAAATAACAAGTAATAAAAATAGGTAGGTATACTTAGTACTTACCTAAGTACCGTACCTAATTATTATCTACTGTTGCCCGCGACCCTGTCCGCGTGGACTTCATTATCTATACTAATCTATACTAATATTATAAATGCGAAAGTATCTCTGTCTGTCTGTCTGTCTCGCTTTCACGCCAAAACTACTGAACCGATTGTAATGAAATTTTGTACACAGATAGTCTAAAGCCTGAGAAAGGACATATAGGCTACTTTTTAACCGAAAAAAAGGGGTTGTAAGTGGATGAAAATGCGTAAATTTGTTCAAATTAAGTTAGTTCCAAAAATTCATAATAGATGGCGCCGTGCGTCTCCTACATCGCGCTATCGCTTGCTCATGCATCTTTCTATAAGAGGTGGTACCATGTAGAATTGGGTTTTTCGTTTCTTTCGATTGTATATGTTACGCTCAAAGAGCGAAATCGCTCAGTGAGCGAAAAAATAGCCCACAACGCGTTGTGGTTACAGTGAAACAGCCACGACGCGAAATTCGCGTTGTGGCTCTAATGAAAACGGCCACGACGCGTTCTGGCAATTACAAAAAGACCATAACGCGTTCTGAACATTTTACCTCCGTTCTTACCATAATAATATTATCATAAATGCAATAGCTTAATTTAAAATCCCTAATCGTTTTATGTGAATTATAAGTATTATTGACAAAATATTAACAATATTATTTTGTGTTCAGTAATTTGTTACTTACTTCATATGCTTAATGTTGTTTTTTTTTTAATATATTAAAGTAATCTGATCTCAATAAATAGTAAAAATATAGTTTTACTAGCTGTCCCAGTGAACTTTGTGTCATTTTAAAACCTTCCCTGGACTTCTACAAATATTTTAAGACTAAAATCAGCCCAATCCGTTCAGCCGTTTTCGAGTTTTAGCGCGACCAACACATATTTTGAAAATCCATTTTTATATATTACTAGCTGTCCCGGTGAACTTCGTGTCACAGGTCACTTTAAAACCTTCCCTGGACTTCTACGAATATTTTAAAGACTAAAATCAGCCCAATCCGTTCAGCCGTTTTCGAGTTTTAGCGCGACTAACACATTTGAAAATCCATTTTTATATATAAGAAGATATAGATTTTAATTTATATAATTTAAATATAATACTAATAGTTGATGCCCGCAACTCCGTTGCGACTTGCGCTAGACAGACAGACAGTAATAACTAATAATATTAAGTACGAATAGTAATTATAAGTATAGAATTATGCATATTTTCTAAATAATGCTGATAAAAACATTATGCAGTGATTTAGTAAAAGAAAATATATTTTATAGTACGCGTGGTAATCCAAATATATAATCTTCCATACCTATGGACGATTAATCAATCAAGAAAAACGAATCAGCCACGACATGAATTTCGCTTTGTGGTCTTTTTGTAATTGCCAGAACGCGTCGTGGCCGTTTTCATTAGAGCCACGACGCGAATTTCGCGACGTGGCTGTTTCACTGTGACCACAACGCGTTGTGAGCTCTTTTTTCGCTCACTGAGCGATTTCGGTCTTTGAGCGTAACATATACACGTCGATAATGAATAACTCACTACTCAGTACTTTATCTACGCAGTGATGAGTGACGAAACCTTAAACCTATCAATGCTAAATAGTTTATGGGTAAAGCTAAAGTTGTGTAATGGGGGGCTTAATAAGCTTTAGGTTTAATTTTAAAAAATGAAATACGGTATTACGTGCGCAAGCACAGCTGTTTTTGGGTATTTTGATTTAAGGGGTACCAGGGTTTTAAAAAGCTTTTAACTTTGACAGCAATTTTGTTGACACCGCGCGCTATAAACTGAAGTCCACGCGGACGAAGTCGCGGGTAACAGCTAGTAATTTTTTTTTAATGAAATAAGGGGGCAAACGAGCAAAGGGTAGGGATGGGAAGGGAATGGAATAGGGCAGGGTAGGGAAAGGAAAAGGGTCGGGGATTTGGCCTCCGGTAAACTCACTCACTCGGCGAAACACAGCGCAAGCGCTGTTTCACGCCGGTTTTCTGTGAGGACGTGGTATTTCTCCGGTTCAGCCGGCCCATTCGTGCCAGAGAATGGCTCTCCCACTTCAATAATATTATAGCGCGCGGTAGTTCCCGTTTCCATGTAGGCTACAGAGTTGCTTCCGCGTACGATTACTTCAAACTTCAAAAATCTTCTTAAAACTTCAAATAAAATCGCGAAAAATTTTATCACCTAAAGCGCATCACACACGGTGAAGATAATATAATATTTTATCTTAAGATGCCCAAATATAAAATATTATAGTATCTTAAGCTATCACACACGGCTAAGATACGATAATATTAAAAATCTGTTCATTTCCTTACGAGTCTGCGTTGGTGCCACACGTATTCCTTGTTAGAGTTCTATATACAGGATGATTGACAATTAGTGATAACTAATAACTGATACTGCCTTACTTCTTGATTTGTTAGACAGCTCCTCAGACGATGATTCTGATATAGAATGTGAAATGCAGATTGTAGTAGCACATTCCAAAAGGAGAAACATTTGGATAGAGCCTCACATAAAAAAGAGAAAAACCTGCGGCGAATTTAACCTTTATCAATATCTGTCAACGATGAAGTTTCAGGAGTATTTTAGAAATTCAAGTGAAACATTCATTTCGATTCATGAGCTTTTTAAGCAATAATAATAATAAAGCAATAAATTATAGGTCAATTTTATTTAAAATTATCCGAAATGTTACTTTTTCCCTCAAAATGTTACTTTTCGAATGAAAGTAGGTATGTAACTTTCTAACATACAGCACTGGCAACACTGCGTCCACTAGTGCGTCCGATCACCGATGAGCCCACTGCCCGACACTAAACACCCTGTACCCATTCATAAAGATATATTTCGCATCTTAAGGATAACATATTAAGATACGAAATAAATATTTCGTATCTTAGGATAAAATATTAAGATACGAAATGTATATTTCCATATCGCTCGGTAAGATACAAAATATAAAATATAAACTAACTTCGTCGTGTGTGATGGTTCATAGGAATTCTATGGTGAGCGATATTCTAAAATATGCTTTAAGATAATATATATTTTATATTATCTTCACCGTCTGTGATGCGCTTAAACCACCTCAGAAACACGATTGAGTAAGAGCTTGTGCGATGTAGATCTATTATGAATTTTTGGAACTAACTTAATTTGAACAAATTTACGTATAAACACCCCCTTACAACCCCATTTTCCAGTTAAAAAGTAGCCTATGTCCTTTCTCAGGCTTAAGACTATCTGTGTACAAAATTTCAATACAATCGGTTCAGTGGTTTTGGTGTGAAAGCGAGACAGACAGAGGTACTTTCACAATTTATAATGGGAAATAATAAAACGAGCGAATAAAAAATTACTTTGCGACTGATGATGAACATACTGTTTTAATAACTTGAGCGGTATGAATTTGAGTAAGCGGAAAATAAACTAAACTAACGACTAATATTGATTTACAATAAAATCCAGAACGAGCTTACAAAAAGTGGACAGTGATTAATCTATTTCAGATATTAAAATTCTATCCGAGCGACTGTATTACTAAGTGAGCGACTGGAAATACATAGCGGGCAACTTCAATATTAAAGATAGTCGATAGATTCAATTTTTAACCGACTTCCAAAAAACGAGGAGGTTATATGTTCGGCTGTGGATATATATTTTTTTTTTGTATGTTCAACGATTACTCCGCCGTTTGTGAACCGATTTTCGGAATTTTTGTTTTGTTGTATCAGGTTTCACTCCAATTTGGTACCATGTTCACAAAAGTGGTGACCTGATGATAGAAATGGATTCTCCATATAAATTTCGAGGAGTTCCCTCGATTACTCATGGAGTTCCCTCGATTACTCCATGAGTAATCGAGGGAACTCCTCGAAATTTATATGGAAATATATGGTGATTTTGGTTTCATGAGAAGCATCCTAAGCATATGCTACCAAAACGCAAGATTTTGCACCAAGGTATACTATGGTTCCGAAGATACTAAGAGAACTCCGGATTCCTTATAGATACAAGTTTGGGAGTTTAGGCGCTGTTTTAAGAACTGAAATCATATGCTACTATGCAAATTACATTCATCATCATCATCATCATTATAATCATCATTACCAAGTCCAGGTCACCAAATTCAACCTTATCTCCAGAGCATAAGGCACACATTAACTGACATTACTTCTGAGAAGTTAAAGTTGCTTCGACCATGTAACATTCTGTCTCACTTCGCCGAGATATTCTGGAAAACAACCTAATTTCAACCTTTTGCATCGCGTGTCGCGAGAGCCGCGGCTCGGCGGCCGGGTACCTACCGTACTATGTAACACTATACAGTGCGAGGCGTCCGCGCGTGCGACAAGTCGAGCGAGTGCCAGCCTATTGAACTACTACTACTAGTCCGGTGACCGGCTACTTAGCACGTCATGGCAGCGTAGCGCAGCGAAGCAATTGTGAGCATCTCAAAGTTGTTGTTGGGAATCGTATTGAATTGACATTAAAAAGATCCCAATTCGCACCCAATAAAGGTTCATATCTAGATTATTCACGTTTAGGTTCGGTAAGTGTTATTTTAGTTTTAGTATATAACAACAGATGGCGCTTTTAAAGTAAAATGTATATGATTGTTCTTCACAAATATTGACTATCGAATTAATTTATTGAATTAATTACTTAAAATTGCTATGAGAGATAATTTTATGGTTAATTCAAACGAAAATCGCCGTCAGCTGAATATTTGCAGGTGGAAATGTCGTCTACATTGAGCGCGAAGTAGGGCTATATTGGTCATAAGACTCATAAGTCATAACTTATATCGCTGGCTGACGGTTTTTCCACCATCGCATTAGCGACTGACGGTTTTCTTTATTATTCACAAAATACAAACATTCACGTCCTGTCTAAATTTTGTACGGTATAAAATGACTTTGTTCAAAAAAATTTTACATGTTCAGTAACGCGACTGACGTTGAATCCCCCGTCTGCAATACGGCTGACGGTGATTTTTTGGTTAAACATGACGGATGACCTCAATAATCATCCATCAAAGTTTCAGTCGGTATAAAATCACTTTTCGCAACTATTTTTTTTTCAACTTTGAAATACTCTCAGTTAACAATCCACCACGGGTGCGGCGACTGACGCTGATTATATTGATTGATAAATATTAAGCTACCGCTGGACAAAAATTTGGTCGGTATGAAATGACTTAGCAAACGCTAGCACACCTCCCCTACTATTAGACAGTAGAGGGTGCGGTTGTCCGTCGCGTCGTCTCGTACTAGCTGACCTAATTCTGTCAGACCTCAGCAGTCATTAGTCGGCGATACCTAGGTAATAGGTATTGTGGTTGTACGCCAAAATGCTGCGGTGTTTATCAAAGCGCGTACATAACTAACATTTAACAGTACTCATCTAAGGTAGGTACCTAGAATGTCGTTCCATGATAAGGAGATACTATTTAAAGCAGGGCCGGATTTATATTTTTATGTCGAGTACCTATTTAGGCTGTGCTAATATAGGCTACTATAATTTTGTGCCGCCCCTACGAACTGTGCCACCATCCTAGGACGTGGCGGCCCCCCTAGGACGCCATAGGACACTGCCGCTATACTGCTGCCGCTATACTGCCGCCTATACTGCCTATACATATTAAATCCACATCTTTGAAGTCGTTTTTTTTAATTATAATTATTAATTAACCATTGGCCATTGCCTGGTTGAACTCTTAACTTTGTCGATCGAAACAAAGTTAAGGGTACTTATTACTTATTAATATTAAGTAAGTAAGTATTTAATATCATAGGTCCAGACTACAGTGCCGAATTTATATTTTTATGAGTGTTGGCCACTCACAGAAATGGGTAAGTATAATATGTCTGTGAGGCATGTACAAAATCTGACGGCCCCCTATGGACGCCGACACTCCTAGGCCGCGGCCTATACGACCTATTGCTATATATATAGCTATGTAGCTACCACGATAATGATAATGCCTCGTGCCGTGGATACAGAGAAATCGCAAATTATTTCTAGCGGCAGCATACGTACAGATGAAAGAACATGTTTTCTATGTAAACGTCTCATTAGATCCGTCAAGCGGCCCTCGCAGCGTAAGTGGTGTGCATCACATGCGCTGCTCCAGTTTTCTGTTAGTATCGAAGTGTACTCTCCATCAGCCATACCTAAGTATTTTAGTATTCTGTAGTCTACTGTACAATTGTACTCTCTATCAGTCATACTTGATTGAAACAATCCGCGAAAAATCCTAAAATGAATCATGTTTTAGTGGTGTTATCTTGTGTTACGGCTATTGATGGCATACATTGGCTCCTGGCGACAGAAAATGCATCAAATTACTTGACCCAGCATGGAAACAAAGAAGATATTCCACCACAAAGGATTTATAACAAACCTTTTTATTTATCAGACTTTTCTTATAAAACACAGACCGAATTGGAAGAAACATCAACCAAGTTTAAAGAGCATAATCAACAAGGGAACTTCATGCATGTTTTTGAAACAGGTTTTCAGCCTTCGTTTTCCTATTTAGCCAATAGGAGACAAGAAAAGAAAATACCGGTCAACAAATTTAAAAACCGCCAAAGGTTTTTGGAAGTATTTGAAGTGGTGGAATTCGATCACGAAGCGTGCTTCTCGTCGAGTGGTTTGGAAGGTACTTGTCTACATGAGTTCGACTGCCAGAGTATAGCTGGGTCACCCATGGGCTCATGCGCTGATGGCTTGGGAACATGTTGTGTCAGTAAGTATTTTCTTCAGACTATTTGGGTCAATCTGGAGTCGTTAATCGAAATATTCAATGTTATCTCAATAACTTTTTTAAATATTCAACGGACCTCTAGAGCAGGAATTAAATTTAACACTATGTTAGGTATGTGATTTGACAAGACATTAGCGCATGGTGGAACGGTAGATAGCTCTAACAGGCTGTTAACTGATTTAACAAGCCACATCGCTTGATGAAACGGGACCTTAGTCTCTGACTATCTACCATCTAACTAGTGCTAACAATTAACCCACCAAGCCCCGTACCAGCACCGGTGATCGCGACAACAATAGAATACAATAACATTTCCTAGAAGCCCCGATCGAAAGATTAATAATCTTCTCGCTTTTCAGTCCTTTTCGCCTGCGACTCAAATTCATCAGCTCTATATGGGTGGTTCGTCAATCCTAATTTCCCAGCTCCGAGTTCAGAAAGACTGTCCTGTGTGGTCACTTTGGAGAAAAATTCCAACGACATCAAGCAGTTTAGATTGGATTTCACCAATTTCGAGGTAAGTTTCCACTGTAGCACCTCCATCGTGGGTATCGCAGAGATTTTGCCGCTTGGGGATTGATGGGTTAAACTAGTTATTTTTTAATAAAAATGTTATAAGTTTGGACAGGCCATAGGTAAGTAATAGGGCCTGCCCCGCTGCAACTCGTCAGTCGTCACAAATCACAATGCGCGCGTACCTTTAGTACTTATTAGTTTCTTTTTATTTTCAGATTTTACCACCAACAAGTGGGAATTGTGAACAGGACCAATTCTCTGTCTCCGGGCAGGATGCTAACAATGTAATACCCATTGTCTGTGGTATTAACAGTGGCCAGCATAGTAAGTTTTAATAAAAAAATTATATCTACTCAACAATTTTTACTAATTTTCACTGAAATATTACAAAATTATTTTGTTAACCACTTTTTTGTTTCAGTGTACGTAGAAGTTGGAAATACGGAGGGACCCATCAATCTTTCTATTCAAACCCTGAATGAGGAAAATAGACTATTCTCCATTAAAGTATGTTTATAGTCCGCGCGGAACTAGTTGGCCGCTCTGCCGGTACATGAGCGTATGAGCAGAGCGGCCAACTAGTTCCGCGCGGACTATAAATCACAGTTTATTTCACTGCAATCACTATTATAAAGACGAATTTCTACGTAGAAATTTTTACACTTTGACCTATCGAAGAATTGCTATCTTCCTATCGCGTATCAGTGAAAACGAGATGTCAATAATATAATATTTGTACGCGATAGAAAGGGACAATTAATTAATAATTAAGTATGTACCAAGTGCCATTTTTACCAAAATTACCACTATTCCTGTCAGGTAACACAGCTGACCGCTTCTGACGATTTGGCAGCGCCGTCGGGTTGTCTCCAGTACCACACAGAGGACCATGGTCACATAGAGTCATTCAACTATAAGGACAGAACTGAAATTGGCATCCTGAGAAGTTTGGGTTATTTGGTAAGTCAAGTGATGAAATAGTTGAATGCAAGACAATAAAATATTATATAGTCTTGATTAATATTATATTATTAATATTATATAGACTGTTCACTATACAGGGTGCAATTAAACCTTCCTGACAAATTTTGATATAAGTATTGATCCTTGTTAAAAATAAAAATACACGTATTTTTCTCAATACTAAAATGTTGAGAAATAGCTTCCGAAAGTTATCATAAAAAAGACGGTTGGAGAGTAGTGTTTTGTGTCGACTCGAACTCGGTTGTCTGTAAAGTCAGTTTACTGACGATAGTTGAACGTGACAACGTTATGACGTTCTATGACGACAATATACTATGACGACTGAGGCGTTCCATTTAAGGCTATGGCCTTAAATGGAACGCCTCAGAGCGGGTAACGCCGTATATTGCGTCATGTTTTTTCGTGCGCGCAGCCCATATCGAATTATAAGACGTTGTCACGTCAAAAACATTACAATTAATGGACACGATGCGTCGCGTCGGCCGCGCGTGACGTGACCCCGCGCGCGCGCCTCTCCCCACGTCACCCCCGCCCATTCCACCGCGCCGCGAGTGACTGTTCCGCGTTCTGAAATGATTTTAAATGGGATAAAATATGCCATTGAAAAAAAAGCACCCAATTTTTTTGTTTAAAATATGGACTCTCCTAATGATACCTAAGCCCTGAAAAAAATTTGGCAGGAAGGTTTAATTGCACCCTGTATAATTATGTAAGTATCTGATTTTACTGAGTTAGAGACCAAATGACAAGGAATTGTATTCAATCATTCAGGATTTATTTGATCAGCAGAATACCAGTGGTATTCTATCCATCTGTTGAACGTAACAGCTTGTACCTGAACTAAAATGACGAAATAATTATACGTATTTTTGTTTTCATAATTAATTGACCCCAATAAATGCTTCATTTTTTTAGAATAATCTTAACTACGCGATATGTATAAGAAGGTCGCCGTCTACCTGTTCCATTACATACACAAATGTTGGAGAAATGCAAATCGTAAATTATGATACTGGTATGTTTTTCGTTTTAAAATACTAAAAAAATATCAATAATTAACCTATCAATCCCCGAGCGGCAACCGGCTTCTGCGTAACAATTGAAAATCAATTGTGTCTGCCCATGAAGGTGCTCCCTTTTTTTTCCTCTTAATACCTCATTTGTGGGGATCGCAGACACAAAAACTAGGCCTTTGCATCCATTCTGGATGATTTATACAGCATTTTCAGAGCGAAGTAACCACTCTTCAAATACTGTAGTGCCTGGGACAAGATTTTTAAATGCCTGTATGGTTGCCCAAGCGCATACGGCATTCTCGCAACATAGTCGGCCTAGTCCAGAGGAAAGAACTAGTCAATACGTCTGGGACCAACCATGTGCGGGTTTCCTCACGATGTTTTCCTTCACCGTACGACCGTCCGTATTATGTACTTGAGATCAGAAAATGTCTCATTGGTACACGCCTCCACCCGGGATCGAACCTGCACCCTCTGCGAGTGCGAACCAAAGGTCTACCCAATAGGCCACGGACGCTGACACAATAGAGTTTGAATTATCATGCAGCAGCCAGGTGCCGCTTGGGGATTGATGGGTTAATGATAAAAAACCACACATTATAATAATTGTCTTGTACTTGTGTCTGTAGTAGTGTAATAAGTTAATAACTTTATTACGAAACTAGGACAAAAGACACAAACTTTCGATGTCTTTTAGAACAATAAGCATTTGGAAAAATAAAATTGTGATTTTTAGAGAAGGTAATAAATATAATATCTTATTCTATAAACGTTTTAAGCCTGCTTCAGTGTAAAAACTGTTTCAGATGGAACACCAATAATACCGCCACGCCAAGCGGGTGTAGAGATATACAACTGCCCGAGTGACTGGCTACTATTGGCAGCGGTGAGACTCTGTGGCGAAAGGTTAAACGATGGATCCATTTTGCAGGACTTCTCGTTAGATGCACCTGTCACAGGTAATTATTCTATATCTATAAATAACTTTAATGGCTTCCTTTTTCCGTCACTTTACGGCCATGTTCACACCTAACCTGACTATACGCCATTACGCTAGGCATAGGCGCGGACATTCGATACTGTATATTTTCACGTTCACTTACGTTCACACTGGGGCTCACAGTGAACCTGCTCACATTCAGCGGCGTACGAGTAAAGTCAGTTTGGTCTGAACACGGCCTAAATGGCTAAACGCGACAATGCTATGCTGGAATTACTTAATTCATCAAGCCCCAAGCGGCCACATACGGCCGCGATAACAATGAAAAAGCTATTGTGTCTCGTTTTGCCACGACTGATGGGTATGCCATATGCTTAGATAATTTTGCATTATCATTAAAATTCTTTATATTATTAAAAAGTTAAAAAAATCGATGTAGTCTGTAGAGAAGTGTCATCAATCCAATGTTCTGTTTAATATATAATTGTATTTTGATGGAAACTCTAGTCTAGATAATTTTTTGTTTTAGATGAGGGTGCTGGCCCTATAATAGTTTGGTTTAGAACTGATGGTGTCTACACTGGAAGAGGGTTCAAGTTGCATTACCAACAAAACTCCTGCTCTATGCCTACTTGATTGTTGAAAAAAAAAACAAATACAACATTATATTATCAATGTATTAAATGTTTTTTTAAATGCTCACCATAATCTTAAGTGCTTATAAAGAAGTAACAGCAGACTATAAAAATAAATGCTTGAAGCTCTGTGCCTATAGTGTACCATTATTGGTTCATTAGCCTATACCCAAGGTATGCAGAATTAAATTCTGAATGTAATCTGGAATAAACGAAAAATTACTTACAATATGTTCTTTTTATAAAAACTAAATAAGCAGTGTTAAGCTGGGAACAAATGATTGGACGTTTGCATCAGATGAGACTTGTTTCTATTTGATTAATACGAAATACACTAAACAGGGCATATTGTCTGACATAAGTCACAGACAGGACCTTGAATATTCGGACGTCCGAACAGAATCTGGGTGTTTTTGAATCCACAGACGTCCGCGGATGAACCTTGCAAATAGTAAGGTGGCATCCGTCAGCCGCGACTTATGAAAATATCTGATAATTTGTTTCTAACTTTACATAAAATTGTTATAACAAAAGTAACATACCTGCATTTTGTAAGCAATCATTTCCCATAATTTTGTTATTCACTTTTTTGTGCCTTTCTCTTTTCTTTTAAATTGTCTCTTACAATCTTATGGAATGACAGTAAAATAGCTACCATAATTGTTCTCAAAAAGCCCATAGATATAATCTGCAGGAAAACCTGAGTTTTACTTTCTAACGACCCACAGTTCAAAAGTGACAGAATTTTTCCAGACATTCCAAATACTGAGTAACTTTTCCCATTCTGAAATGCAATAATCATGGATAAGTACAGTACGAAAAGTAAATGTAATTAATTATTATAGTTGTTAACATTTCAATTATTCAAATATTTTCAGTTCTAAAATGCAATAATCATGGATAAGTACAGTACAAAAAAAGTAAATGTAATTAATTATAGTTGTTAACATTTCAATAGATTTTTGGTCAGACTATTGCAATTGCAATTGTTATGTGAAAATTCAATTAGAAACTCACTAATGAATCCATAATTAGTTTCTTGCCCACTTCCTCGGGTGAGTGCAAACCCCCCGAGCCCGAGATGAGCTTGGTTTCCACGGGTTTGGTCAGCTCCTCCTGCGCAAAGCCAGGTGTGTCGGTATCAGGCGGGAAGGCCAATGTCAGTCTCACATTAGTGCCAATGAGCTCCATAAACACAGACTCTGCTAGCCCCCGCACAGCCCATTTTGCAGCACCATATGCACTATAACCATAAATTCCTGAAATAAATATTGGTTATCTTGTTAAAATATAAATACAGTAAAATTTATTTTGTTAACGAAAAAATTAAAAAGTTAATATTTACATTTTATGGTGCATATAATTTTAATTTACAAATTTAAAATTATTAATAAATTACCTATCAGAGCTGCTTCAGTAGATACAAAAACTATTAAACCTTCATTCCTTTTTTTCATGCCAGGCAATACATACCTAGTGGGGTATGCTGTACCAAAATAGTTCAAGTCAATCATTTGCTTAATATCGTCTACGTCTGCCTTATCGAATTCGGCGCATTTACACATACCGGCGCAATTGATCAACATAAATATTGGACCAACTTTAGCTTCAACGTCGGACAATGTTTTCTTGATAACCTCATAATTAGAGGTCACATCTAAGGATGCGAATTGTATCCTTTGCTCATTGCTAAGCGTATGCTTAAATATTTCCTCAACTGTCGACTTTAACCTCTCAATATCACGCCCAATTATCGTCACATGAGCACCAAGTTTTGCAGCCTCAATGGCTACAGCTTTTCCTATTCCACTTGAGCCACCGGTAACAACAACATGTTTTTCTTTTAAATCTCTGTAAACTCTCTTGCTGTCTAACGAATATCCAACGATTAACGTAAAAATGCATATCAAAACTAAACACACAACTAAAACGTGGAGTAACATGGTTTTCTTTACTATTAGCTAGTACATTCAACATATAGGTAAACCTATTTATTTCAATAAAACATTAAAATTTAGGAAAAATTTGGACCAAGTTTAGACTTTGGTTACAGATATCTTCTTCTTCTTGCGGATCTGACAGTTTTGACATTTGACAGACATTTTTTTCTCATAATGGCACTTCGGCTATTTAACCATGGCCACAGTATAGCAATATATCCCTACAGTACCTAGTGAAACGAATGTACTTGCGCAGAGCAACGGAGGGGTACCCGCGTCCCGCGGGGAAGCGGGCGGCGCGGGCCCGCGTATACAAACTCGCGGAGTTTGTCTACGAATTTTGTGTTGTAATTATTGTAAAACGATAACTTATCTTATAAACATGGGATATTATAAGGGTTCAGACTTCAGTGTACGGATGAAATCTGATTAAAAAAACAAAAAGGGTTTAAATTTTTATAAATATCGGCTCACAGCTGTTAACACTAATATTGTGTTGATCTTGGCGGCATTTATTTGCATCTCTGTTTTATTGTAACTCACGTTGTAAAAAGTGTAACTTGAAGAGAAACAATATACAATACATTAAAAATTTGTCAAATACCCTGTTACAACTTACATACTAATTAGTACCTACCTAGCGAGGTACACAGGGCCACACATCAAGTGTAACATGTTGATCTTTGGACCGCCCTTACCGCGCACGTAATATGAGCGAGTTTTGAAGCGTTTCTGAGTTCTGTTACACCTGATGTGTGGCGGCCTGGCGGGTGGCCTACCGTACCTACCAATTATGTGATTTATAAATAATTATTGGATATTTTATAGAATGCGTCTTCATTATTTTAATCTTTCGATCGTGGAGTCTTGAAAATCTATTGTTATTATATTGTGTCTCGCTCACCGGTGAGCTTATGGGGCTTGATGGATGAATTAAATTTTCAAATAGAGAACTAAATCATCTAAAAATAAAGTTTCACGTAAATATCTGGCAGTACGACTTATGCAAATATAACACGCTGATTATAATAATATCTATGGACGCTTTACACCACGTCAGTCTGGCCCCGTGCTAAGTACCTGAAGGACTTGTGCTACAGTAACACAAGTACAAGTACAGGAAATATATTTAATACTTTTATACTATACAATATACATATATTTAAGATTTTTTATTATATCATACACATATTTAATACACATCCATGACCCAGGAACATTGAAAAATTTTTTGGTTGCGTCGGCGGGATTCGAACCCGCGACACCCGGCTTGAGTTGCCACACACTCTAACCATTGAGCCACGAAGGTCGTCAAATTTATACAGATTATATATTATATGATAACATTACAAGCACAATATTTTATTTTTATTTTATTTCCCGTTTCGTGGCAACCCTGGCATATCTGATCGGTACCTACACCGGTTAAAACTGAGTATTTTTGAGAAATAAACCTAAGAAACGGTAATTAATAAATTCTAACATTTTATCAAATCGTGAAAACAATTGTAATTTAATAATCATTACAATATTTATGGTTTATTCACTACCTACGGGCTAGGGCCTAGGGCACACCACGATCAGCTGTTTTGTCTAGCGCAAAGCCGCGCGCGCGGGACTTGGCGCGGGCGGCGCGGGGGGGCTGGCGCAGCCCGGGGCTGGCGGGGCTCCACTGGCGCGCGATAGTATCGCGCATTTACATCAGCATTATACATTCCGTGTTGAAAATTTTGACTATTTTAAAAACTGTCGATTTAAAGAAAATTACTTGCACCAATGGATATATCTCATGCCCTATAATAACCCCACGAAGTTATCGGAAGCTGTCTTTTGACACCCTGTATACACGTCTTAACCGTGAATAATGACCGTGTTACAAAAGCTACAGGAATATCACGACGAACTTTGAGTAATACATGTATCTTAAACGCAATGCAATTAGAAAATGCAATATCGTCTACCGTCACTCTAGAAATACGAACGTTGCCGAAAAATTACGAAAACTTCTATGCGCATTATCACTTTGGGAGCACTGTAAGTTATCAATAGTATATGTAAGCCTATGATTCTACAACCATCACGATTCATAATGCTCTTTTTGGACATTACTATGAGATGAAACTGAATTCTTGAGGACAATGATTGCTTGTTGGAGTTGTCACGATTTCTTGTTCTGTCATTGTTGGTAGCTGCCTGGCAAACATCTGGAAAGAAAATATAACTTTATATTATCTTGTCAATCTTCAACTACCAAATATCTATTTTAGTCCCTAATCTCCGAGTACACACATTTTTAACTGACTTCAAAAATGAGGTTTTATAAACAGATCTACAAATCGGATCTTAATAACGCTATCCTGTGCGTAACTAAAAAGTAACTCGAAAGGTACAAGTTGATAGCCCGCTACATGATGCGGCAGCAGACAGGTCGTCGCGACACTGTTTGTATATGTCGCAGTCATCTGGTTCAATCTGCGATTCAATTGAATGACTAGCGCATTCATTGATTGACTAGCACATTCATTGAATGACACCATTCAATTGAATGACTCGGCCGAACGTCGATTGAACGATCGTCGCTCAACGTCCAACTAGTTAGCGATTTGTAACATAGCTCACCCTTTGAAGATAGCGGACATGAAATCAGTCAGGTAATTGAACGTATTTCATTTTTTCCCACTGCGGCGCTAGTAGTCACTAAAACAAATATAGCGTCAAACAGCTCGCACAGCTGATAGCACTGTGTTGATATTTTATCGATTAAATTTACTTTAAAGTTTAAAGTGCTTTATCTATATATATAAAAATGGATTTTCAAATGTGTTAGTCGCGCTAAAACTCGGAAACGGCTGAACGGATTGGGCTGATTTTAGTCTTAAAATATTCGCAGAAGTCCAGGGAAGGTTTTAAAGTGTCACGAAGTTAACCGGCCGGGACAGCTGGTTCGTAATAAAATAATATGACAGCGTGGATTTACCCCGTCAACGGCTACTTAAAAATTATAATGGCTCCTCTTCACAATCGGCGATGATACGCACTCGTTGATCGCCTGTGATCGGCAAGGTAATCGCCACGATCATCGTGCGAGCATCCACACGATCGTCCGCGTTCATTCATTGAGCGGCAAGCCATTAAGATGGACGTGGAGGTCATAGCTGCAGCTACAATTAGTTTAATTTCAATTTTCAATCATTTTAGCAATATAGTTCAACGAAAAGTTGTGAAAAGAAAATGGAAGAAGAGAAGATGGTGGTGTTTGAGCATTCATCGCAATAGAACAAAGTAAAATATTATTTTAGAATAAATTCTCGATGATAAGATAAAGAATGATCGGCGATCGTGTGGGCACGCGCTGCCGACACCCTTTGATGAGTGTCCAAAAAACCGACAAGTCACCGATCGCGGCGATCACGACGGCGACAATGGATGATCATGGCCGACTACAGGCGAGCAGCCCCTCTACACAATCGTGATCGCGCGTAATCGCCTATGATCGCCGATTGTTAAGAGGCGCCTTAACATCCCATTTAACGACTTCGCTTAGCGACTGCCGGGCCCCCGCTACCATATGTGCAATGTGTGCAATGCACACGGGCGCCATCCTCTAGGGGCGCCAAATCGCCATCTTTAGAGGCGCCAAAACCAAGGAGCCAAAAAATTTGCCTAAAGGGGCGCCAAAATCCTTTTTTTGCACACAGGCGCCAGTAGCCCTTACGGGGGCCCGCTTCGCTATATAACTTTTAGTCAAGACGCTAAACGTCACAGTCAACGTCTTGACGAGTTGTCCTTTAGACTATCGATTGAATGGTGTCATTCAATTAATGCGCTAGTCATTCAATCGAATCGCAAATTAAACCAGATGACTGCGACATAATATACATATTTCTATGAATAAGTATTAAAAGTTATTAAAAAAAGCCACCTTCGTGTCGCTAGCTGCGGAGAGTATTTTATATTAATAAATAGAAACCAGCCTCATGTAGCGGGCTTCCAACTTGTACCATCGAGGAAATTGATTCCTATGCATTTGAGAGACCAACGTCATTAGGTCGATCATGTCAATTCAATGTTAATAATTGTGATCTGTCGGCTGGGTTTGACGTAACGCGACCAAACTACGTATGTCCCCCATCTGCATAGGAATCAACTTCTCTGATAGTACCTTAAGATGACGAGAAAAACTTACCCTTGAAGTTATAATGACCATTCCATGGTTTTTCTTCATGTGGTGTTTTAAAGTTGACATACGTGCGAATCTGAAGGAATAAAAATTATGAAAAAAAGTGCAAAACAGTACATTACGCACCTAGGGCAGGAAAATAAGAAATATCTCAGATCTGTAATTGTTGGCCGAGGTGAAGCGAAGGTCAACAAACATGTGATCTGAGGCTTTCTTATTTACTGCCCATGGTGCGTATACTATTTTCCCATCGACGGAGGCAGAAAACGGCAACATCGGTAATCGCAGCGGAAAGAAAGTTGACGCTTTCCGCCCGGAGGTGAGAAAAACATATTTTCATAAAATATACCTATTTATGAATAGTCTTTCCGTCGCCAAGACTACCGTTTGGTCACAATGAGACCAACTCAGAAGTTAGGTCTACTTCTAAGGTTGCATTAAAATAAATAAAAGGATTTTCATGGTTGGCCCACTCAGTATATCCACCCATACTTCAAATTATAAATTCGAAAGTATATCTGTCTGTCTGTCACTTCTTTACACCAAAACCGCTGAACCGATTTTGCTGAAAATCAATATGGATACACTTTGAGTCCCGGGAAAGGACATAGGATAGTTTTTATTCCGGGAAAATGTGCGATTCCGGCGCGATAAACGAATTTTGGAGCAATAAATATGGGCGTCATTTAGTAGTAAAATATCATACGGCATACCTCATTGGACATATTTTGCAGTCAAATGGCAACGGCAGGTTTCTATGGTCTCTGATGACATGCACGGTCAGGTCGGATTTAGTCGAGTACCGCTTCGGACACTCCTTGCAACTGTATCTCTTCACATCTACAAGTAATAAATAAATAATTAGGCCAGTATTTTTGGTCAGTACCCAAGATGCATCTCGGTCTCAAGACACGGTTCAGGGTCCGTACCACGAAACTGTTTTGAGACTCAAACAATCGTACGAGAATGCCGTGTCCTGCTCTAACAAATGTGAAATGACGTCGTTAGAGCAGGACGCAGCTCATTCTCGTCCGATTGTTTTAGTCTCCAAACGGTTTCATAGTAGGCCTACAGGATCTATGATTGGTTGGCTGTCAAAATTTGGACCAATCACAGAGCCGAACCGCGTCTTGAAACCGGGTCGCATCTTAAGTACTGACCAAAAATACGGGCCAGTAGCATGACCAAGTAATATGGCAAAAACCATATCGTTGCTGAAAGAATTCATATTGCTAAAAGATGTGGTATCCTGTATCAAGCTTTAAGCATTGTTGTTTAGGTACTGTAAGGTTTTTTCAGAGATATTATGTATAGCATCCGGTCAAAAACGGAAACGAAACTTAAGTGCGCCATCTTTATGAAACTAGTAGCGCGCTTAGACGGAGTCGGGGCGTGTCGGAGTGGGAGAGATGGAGAGGGAAACGTCCTCTCCTGGGCAGTCGCCGGAAAGTGAGATCAGCCTCGTTTAGGCTTCAAACTAGCCAACACGTGGCGGAACTGTCCCTAGTTTCGTTTAAGTGCTATTTGTGCTGAGTGAAGTGATTAAAGTGTGTTGTGAAAGTGTTTGATGAACGACGTAAACTCAATAAGAATTATATTAAAGAAGATATTATAAGGTGGTATTATTTTGTACTATTCTCTCCTCGCCCGTCTTCCTACGCCACTGTCTTGTACCAGCACGTTACGATGAAGACCTATCCTGATAATAGCGAAGTCACTTTATACAAATAACCTTTGGTTGTTATTTATTCTAATATACATAAAAAAAATATACATAAAAAAAAAAAATATATATATATATATATATATATATATATATATATATATATATATATATATATATATATATATATATATATATACATATTAATATTATAAATGCGAAAGTGTTTCTGTCTGTCTATCTGTTACCCCTTCGCGGTAAATCCGCTGAACCGATTTTGCTGAAATTTAATATATATATACTTTGAGTCCCGGCAAAAGGACATAAGATACTTATCTCGGGAAAAAGTACGGTTGTCGCGCGATAAACGAATTTTGGCGTCATCTAGTTACACAATAAATTGGCTATACCAGGGGTTCCCAATCTTTTTCAACCTACGGCGCACTCACAAGTCCATTTTGTCACGGCGCCCTACTCTGCCTAGCTATTAGTTATTACAAAAAGACGTTAGGTTAAGCAAGTAAATAATAATAAACAAATATATAATGCCTACTTTGTATAATGCATATTTTAATTTAATTTTATAATATTTATGGTTATGGATAATGATGGAGGATTGACTCTTTGTCTTTCCTTTCCACGGCGCACCAGGGCGCGGCGGCGCAGTTTGGGAACCCCTGGGCTATACAATAATGTTTTGTCCTTCATACTCAGATAATATCAGAATATATACACACCGGCAAAATTAGCGGAACATAATAAAATTTTATTTTTTTTGAAAATTAATCGCTGTTTTTTATATATTTATTTATTAATTTAATAATTGATGATTAAAAATAAAACTTATATAAATTTAGGGCATAAAAACGTGTAAAATTAAAAAAATCTGCAAAAATCTAAAATTAAGAAAAATCTTTGAAATTTCAGTAGTAAGTTTTTAAGTTAAATTCTTCATTTTTACTTAAGAAATGCCATGTTAACAGCGTGTAATGCCTTCTATGGATCTGAAGAGAGTCTGGATACGACATTACATGCTTGCATTTTGATTGTCAATCATTTCCTGTGGGATATTCTTCTATTCCTCCAATAGCGCCAACTCGAGCTCCTGAACACATTTTGGAGCTGGAGTTTTAATTCGTACCGTTCACCCATTGATGTGCCACACGTTCTCAATCGGATCCACATCCGTAGACCGTGCTGACCTCTCCACCTGGGCTACGCTAGCATCATTTAGGTCATAATGCCCGATTTTTTTACTCTTTGGACGCGCAAAAAATTGAAGTTACTACCTAAAACTGTGTAAAAGGCACAACATGCAGTTCTAGGATGTCTGTGCTATTGCTCTGTACTGTCAAAGTACCAGCATTAACAATCATCAGCTCTGTGCGGGCTCCAAATCATATGCAACCCCAAACCATTACGAAGCCTGCATGACATACCACTGTTTCCGTTAAGTTTGATGGTCTATAGCGTTCCTTACGATTTATCCACATTCTTTATTGCCTGTCAATAAAATTTACATAGAATTTGCTCCCATCACTGTACATCACACGATTTCACCCACTTGTCAAATTTTGATGTTCACGCGCAAATCTTAGCCTGGCTCTTTGGTGCCCTGTCTCAAGTTTTGGTGCCCTTGCTGGCACCTTTGAGTTTAATTTAACTTCTTTGAGTCTTCTTCTTACTGTACAATCACTTACAGGTACATCTCGGACCTGTTCCTATAGGTTTCATCTCTGCAAAGCAGTTTAAGGTCGATTTCTTAAGGCTTGTACCCTTACAAAACGGTTATCCTGAACCTTTGCCACCCGATATCTGCTTTGTTCTCGTCTCCGAACGTAAGATCCAGTCTTTCTGTAGCGTTGAAATTTACGATGGACCACGAAAGCCGACACACCTAAGGCCTGACTGACCGAACGGTAGGTGTGACCTTTCTCTATCGTGGTTACAGCTCTAGCTGTCGTAGATGCTGGAAAATCCACTAATTTTGTATCTAAGCAATGTGTTCTTCCAAAAACCAAACAATCAAATGAGCTGGCATACCTTGCACCCCTCTAAAAACGCCATTCTTATCAGAAACACTTACCACGTCAATCATCGAAAAACACTTAGTAGGGCATAATTGCAATAAAAATCTGTCAACTTGCCAGTTTTGTTCAATATTTTATTTCTTAAATGAGCTTAGAAACTATAAAAAAGGATTTCACACAGCCCGACCCACTTGAATTCAAGTTGTGGCCCTTTTTACTTATGTTCCGCTAATTTTGCCGGTGTGTGTACTTACGCTCATGCGAAGCCAAGTGTACGACGAGTTTTCCCTTCTCCTTGAATACCCTGCCACAGTAGTCACATATAAACTGAATACTGCTATGTTTCTTCATGTGATGCTGCAAACAAAATATACTGTTGTTTTATTTGTAGGTGGATATAATTTAGCTACTTATATTGCCTTGTGGTGTTACATATAAAAGGACTTTAGACGCGTTTGTGCTCTCTTATGGTATGAATAATGATATAAGTATATATTATATATTTTTTGCTGTCCTGTTCTTGCATAAACCTTTTAAATAGGTTAAATCCTTTATCAAACTCTCATTAGTCATTATTTTAATAAGAATTGCCTTTGCAATACTTTTTCGTACAAAACAGCCGATAGCTGAAAATGGCAAAAAAATAACGTCCAATCTTACAAAAAAAAAACTAACTTTCATTGCAATGTATGAGGTGTACGCGCGCGGGCAATTGGAGCAGCGGAAAGGCCGCTCGCCGCGGTGCATGCGTAGATGCGGTTCCAGGCTGGCCTTGTTAGCGAAGGTTGCTGAGCACTCTGTGCAAGGGAACCTGTAAAACACAGAAACTACTATTGCTAAGTACACACATACGGTTTTGCTCGATAATTCACCTGCAAACACAGAAACGTTACGTTACATACTGTTTTGCTCGATAGTTTTATTCCAAATCGAGTAATAATTACTGTGTGGACCGCAAAACTCTCAGCTCGAAGGCTCGCATCGCGCTGGCTCGATGGAATTAAATATATTGATTTAGAGTAAAACTATCGAGCAATGCTGAATGTGTTGACGAAAGCCCAAGTCGCGGGTTTTGCTCGACGTGATTGCTCGATCGAGCAAAACCGTATGTGAGCGCTTATAACTTAGCATATCAGAGAGATTTGATTCATAATAAATTAATAATTCATAAACAGATGTTATTTAATTGGGTAATGTCAAGCCGATTTTTTGGTGAGACCACACTAAGGGCCGCGCTACACTGGAATGGCAGCGGCGAGGCGAGCACTTTCAGTGTCATAGGATTTTAAACTTTATCTTCATTAATTCATTATTGTAATACATTGTATCGTTTGAGAAGTCTACGGCCACCCGTGGGCGCTCGTGGCCGCTTGTGGACGCTGGCGGCGGCGATTTCTCAAGCGATACTATGTATTACAATAATGAAGATAAAGTTTAAAATCATATGACACTGAAAGTGCTCGCCTCGCCGCTGCCCAGTGTGTCGCGGCCCTTAGTGTAGGATTACACTGCAGCCGAGCGACACGACACTGCATTTCCCATAGTACTGTAGTAAAATGTTACATAATTACATGTTTGCATAGTGTTACCACACTATGATGTATCGGGTCGCTCCACAGCAATGTTCCATCAGAGAAGTTGATTCCTAGGCAGATGGGGGACCTGCATAGTTTGGTCGCGTTATGTCAAACCTAGCCGTCACTCGACAGATCACAATTAACATTAAATTGAGATGATCCGACCAAATGACGTTGTTCTGTCAACTGCCTAGGAATCAATTTCCTCTATGGTATGTGCGATCTTGCTCTCGCCTTTATTTCTGATGTCCGACTGGGCTTGATATAACCTGACCAAATTACGCATGTTTCTGCTTCTTATCATTCTCTTACCGGCTTAGTAGTCTGAACCGGTATTAGCTATCATGAGATTGAAATATCACTTACCTCTTACGGGGTTTTTCTCTTTGACTGAGCATGAATGGTCGTGCTCGTGACCGTCCCATGCGGCCCAAGAACAAAGCCCTTGCTCTTAACACAAGTGCAATATCAGATGATTGACAATTAAACTTCTCATGCTTATATAAATTCGTCCTGCTGAAAATTTTAAAACACAATGAAATTCATATAAAATTCTGCATTTTCATTTGTAACATTGATAAATGGTTTTTGAAGCAGAAAGAGGCAGGAATTGCATCAACTTTTTTAAAGCGGTTTTAGTGTCAAATTTCTAAGAAGTGAGTGTACCTTATTAAAAGGTCCTGGTGGTGTGGCAACACTAGAATGTTACGTGACATTTTCGCTCATTGTCATTTTTAGGGTTCCATTATCCATACCAAGTGTAAAAACGGGACTCTATTATTAGTAATAGAGTCCAAGTCTTAGGACTTCGATGTCTGTCTGTCTGTCTGTCTCTAGGCTGTAACTCAAGAACGGTAGTAGCTAGAGAGTTGAAATTTTTACAGATTATTTATTTCAATTGCCGCTTCAGCAACAAATACTAAAAACAAAATAAATTTAATATGTAAGGGGGGCTCCCATACAAAAATTGTGATTTTTTATAATTTTTTGCTCGGTATCAATGATGACAACAGGTCGCAACCTGAAATGTTTACAAAATACTCATTTTTATTTACACTTTATTAACGCTTTAGTTCCCAAGCAGTCGCATGTGACCGCGAGTACAAAAGATTTCCAAGAATCCGCGATCAAGGTGTTAATTAATAATAAAATTGAAATAAATAATACCCCTTATTATTAATTAGGTACCCGAGAGATGGTAAACGGAGTAGAGGTCGCCAACAAACCAGATGGGGAGATGATCTAGCATTAACAGCTGGACGCCACTGGAGAAGAGTAGCACTAGACAGAACTGAGTGGAAAAGGCTGGAGGAGGCCTATGCCGAGAGGCACACTGACCTTTGAGACATCCTTTAGCTTGAAGGCAGAATAAGAGGCTTGTAATGTAATGTATTATTAATAGGAAAAATGTGTTATTTATATACTTATTAAATAACACATTTTTTCCCTATTTTTGCTCTATAGTGGTACGGAACCCTTAGTGCGCGAGCCCAACTCGCACTTGGCTGATTTTATTATTTAGAACAAAAGAAATTGCTAAGTATATTTACCTTCTAAATGTGGCTCCACATGCATAGCAAAACAAATATCTTTCTCCATGTTTCTCTTGATAATGCCTTTGTGCTATTGGCTCAGTAGAACTCACAGTGTAACAGAATTTACACCTGGAAAAACATAGAATTATAAGCTTTAGAAGAGGCATTCCATATTTAGAGGACCAGTTGGTCTCTCTAAGAGTTCACTAGAGGTCGGAGGAGTAAAGAGTAAAACTCGATTTACTGTGGTGAACTGGAGTGGTTTATTTGACAATTTGTGCTGTTTATATACAAAAATTTACATTATTATTATTATTCTAACTCTGTACAAAAGTTAAAAGATTAATTTCTATTGGTTGTTACAAATTAGAGAGAGATATAAAGAAAGAGATAAAAATTATTCACAAAAGCTAGAAAGGGAAAACTATTAAAAAGTGATAAAAATATTAATAAAAGGTCGATCCTGATTGGTTGCGTCCGCGCGCCGCTCGAGTATAAATATAGGAGCTAGCCCCTGCGGGGCCTCAGATCGCCGCGCAGTCTCGTCGTGAGGTCGTCTCTCTGTCGCTCGCCGCCGCACCGGTAATAATAATAGTGCCGTCATTATGTGGAGATGTTATGAAGACCGTAGCCACGCTGCGAAGATTCCTCGCTCGACGTAGCCTCGATGTGAAGACGTGTAGTGTTGTGTAGCGAAGAATTCTTATTAGAACAAGGTCCTTTTGAGGGCTGCTTCATGTCCGGTGCAAATGCACTTAATACGGACGGTTTCTCTCGTTATAGCGGACGTACGTTCTTTGCAGAACGATTTTCTTCTATGTTTCAATCGACGAACGAACGTGTAGGTACTGCTACAGTGCTCCCCCTCAAGCGAAGCGCACCGGCAGTCTGACGACACGGCCCGTTCTTGTTGTCTTCTGTGCTGGACTTGCTGGTGTCTTCTGCTTGATCGGTGATGCACTTGGTAATGGTTGTGAGGTAACAGGTAAAGGAACTGAAGTAACGGGTAAAGGTAATGAGTTATTTTGAGGAAAATTATTGGTATGTGAAGGTAAGGTAACAGGTACATTGGTATTAGGTAAGTTGGTAATTACCGGTGACTGTTGTACATTGCTCGTTGACTCGCCGAGGTAATCTTCACTCAGTATGTAGGCGGGCTTCAAACGATCGATGGATACTGTTGCTGTGCGATCGGGTAGTTGTATCACGTAGTATTTTTCTTCTCGTCGAAGAACTTTGTACGGCCCATCGTACGGACTCTGAAGTGGTTTTCTTACAGCGTCTATTCGTAAAAATACGAATTCGCACGTAAGTAGATCACGATGTACGAAGATGTTGCGTTGATTACCGTGGCGATGTACATTGTTTTTCGGCTTGAGAGAGTTGATGTTTTTTCGTAGTTGCTCGATGTAGGTATGATCTAGGCTCGATGATGATGTTGTTTCGAAGAAGTCGGCCGGTAAACGTAGGTTACGGCCGTAGGTTAATTCGGCGGCGCTGACTCCGGTGTCCTCTCGTATGGCGGCGCGTAGTCCGAGTAAAACTGTAGGTAGCTCGTCGATCCATGATGTATTACTATTGATGAGTCTTGTTTTCAGTGAATTCTTGAGACTTCTATGCCAGCGTTCGATCATGCCGTTTGATTGTGGGTGATACGGCGTTGTACGGGTTTTATTGATTCCCATACAACGTGTTAAGTTGACGAACAGCTGACTCTCGAACTGGCGTCCTTGGTCGGTTGTTATTGTAGTCGGACAACCGAATCTTGCTATCCATTGTTCGTAGAATACTCTTGCGACGGTTTCGGCGGTGATCTCGGTGAGCGGTACAGCTTCGGGCCATTTTGTCGAGCGATCGATCATAGTGAGTAGGTATCTATGACCACTCGCTGTTGTACTTAGCGGTCCGATTATGTCGATGTGCGTATGTGAAAAACGATCGGCTTGTGGAAAAGTCGACACGGCGCTCGATGTATGTCGTTGTATTTTGCTTCGCTGACATTGTATGCAGGTTTTCGTCCATTCACCAATGTCGGAGTTCATTGACGGCCAGAAGAATTTTTGCGCGATGAGTTTTCTTGATGCTTTTGTTCCAGGATGACTTATGTTGTGAATAGAGTCGAAAATGGCGCGTCGAAAATCTTGCGGAATGTACGGGCGAACGTATTTTGTTGATGTTTCGCATACAATCTTGATATCGGAGTTAGGTAGCTGTTGACGACACAGCAATTCAGCGGGGCTGTAGTCGTCACAGAGTAGGTTGGCGGTGGACTGTATCTTGGGGGTTTCAGTCTTGAGGAAGCAGGGTGCAGGTCGGAGAGAGAAGAGAAACACCAAGTGAAGGTAATACTGCGGTCACGGTGAAGTGTTGGGGGGCAGGGGTTGCCCAGGCATCTGCGGTGGTCGTAAGTCGAGTGTGTGTGCACTGAGAAAGTGCGTGTTTATATGTGAAAGTTGTACTGTTAGAACCTGTAGGGGTCTATCAGTTTGTTGCCGGGCATACGCAGTTCGTTTATTCAAAAAATACAAATTTATACAATAACATTAAAGGACAGTCTTATAAGCTAATACAATGGTAAATAAACATTCTTATAAGACTAATTAACAATAAAAAACGTAAATAGAATTGTAAAATGAAAGAGATAGCAACAACATTTGCGTGAGACGCACTATACTTATGCTAGAAAGAGACAACAACATTAATTATGTGAAACGCACTACAATTTTGTGCGAAAAGGACAGCAATAACATAAAATTGAGACAACAGTATAACTTATTCTAATAAGAAATTACTTGAAATATAAAATTGTTAAACAAAGGGAATAAAACTAAAGCTATTATTTACAGTCTCCCCCTCGTGCGCAAGCACCGAAACGTTTTATTCCTGGCTAAGGAGGATCAGACGAGAGGCTGGGCGACGAATCAGTCCGGCGGCTGTTCGGACTTCCGCTACTCTAACTCGCCCGTCTGGGCCTGGGAAAGTTTTCATTATTTCTCCTCTAGGCCATATTCCTCGGGGCATCGTTCCGTCGCATATTAACACGATATCTCCAGGGTTAAGGTTGCTGTGCTGCTGGTTGCCGAGCCGAGGCATCAATTGGGGTTTGTATTCTGTTACCCATCGAGCCCAGAACGCTTCGGCCAACTTCTGTGTAGCTTTCCACGAGCGACTGTCTGCTGTATAGTCTTTATACGAGCCGAAAGGAATCATCCCGCTTGACCTCCCAATCAGAAAGTGGTTTGGGGTCAGTGATTCATCGTTAAGGTCGGGATTTACTGGGGTTAACGGCCTCGTATTTATAACGTGCTCTGCTTCAAGCAATAAGGTGTGCAGCACTTCATCTGGGGGCGTTTTTTCACGTAAGGTTACTCGTAACGCCGTCTTCACAGATCTGACCAGTCTCTCCCAGGCGCCGCCCATGTCTGGGGCCCCAGGGGGTATTCTTTTCCAAGTGATCTGTTTTTCAGAGGCGAAGACTTTCATCGCGTCGTCATTTTGTCGTAGAGCTTCCGTTACTTCTTTCTCGGCGCCCACGAAGTTGGTTCCGTTGTCGCTATATATGACCGTCGGAGTGCCGCGGCGGGCCATCATTCGGCGCAGGCTCATGATCATGGAGGATGCAGATAGGGAAGGCACCAGCTCCAGATGTACGGCTCGAGTGGTGAGGCACGTGTAAAGTGCGCCCCACCGCTTCTCTTGTCTTCGCCCAACCGTGACGTGCATTGGGCCGAAGTAGTCAACCGCCGTGGCTGTAAAAGGCGGCTGATTGTGGGCCAGTCTTTCTGGAGGCAAGTCACCCAGGGGAATTTTAGAGGGAGTTCCCCTGTAGGTTCTACACCACTGACACTTGTTGCATATATAGCGAAGGATACTGCGTAGTCCAATTATGTGGTAGCGCTGTCGGAGCTCGTTCATCACGGTCTGGTGATTGCCGTGGTTGAAGACTGCGTGCGTGTGATGCACTAACAGCCGGGTAAATTCTTCCTTTGCATGCAAGACGGGCAGATTGTATTCTTCTTTCACTCTGCTATCAAGATATAGTATCCCGCTGCGGTCGAGTTTTACAGCAAGCTTATGAAAGGGGGACCTCTTCGGTGGTCGCTGCCCAGCCTCTATAGTCTTTATATCGTCCGCGAATGAGATGCTCTGACTCCTCTTGATGAGCAGCAATTCTGCTAGTCTGATGTGATCAGGAGATACTTCTGTGTTTACTTTTCTCTTGAGCAATTTGGCTTTAAATGCCTCAGCTGAGAGCAAGACGGTGGCAGCAGCGCGTACCAGGCGCTTATACTTTGAAAACCTATCAATTTTAGGCAAATAATCGTAATCTTTACGGTCTACACAAACGTGAACCTGTTTGACAATTCTCTCCTCCCCTGAGGGGGGTAAGGGAGCCCCGACCTGTTTTTCGCACGGCCATGTCGCGGGGTCGTCTAAAATGAAACTAGGTCCCGTAAACCATCTATGTTTAGAATTAAAATTCGCCGGTATGCATTTCGTAGCATCGTCCGCAACGTTTTCGGTACTCGGTACCCATCTCCAGTCGGCCGGGGTCGTCGAACTTTTGATCTCGGCCAGCCGGTGCGCGACAAATGATTTAAAAGTACGCGGATCGGACCTTATCCATGCTAATACCGTTTTCGAATCTGACCAGTAATAAGACTTTTTAATTTTATAGTCCGTTTCCCGTTTTACGGACTCTGCTAAGCGGGAACCCAAAACCGCGGCTTGCAACTCTAATCGCGGTATCGAAATTGGTTTTAGTGGCGCTACTTTCGCCTTTCCCGTAACTAAACTAGCCGTCTTTGTATTATTGTTCATGCTAACGAAATAAACTGCGGCTGAATAAACTTTTTCGCTAGCATCGCAAAATATATGTAACTCCCCCTCGCCAGAGGGCGGGGCAGGTACGTACCTTTCTATTTCAAAGGATTTCAGCAAATTTAAATTATTTATAAACGACATCCACGTAATATGGTGCTCCTGAGTTATGGGCTCGTCCCAGCCTACGCCGCTACGCCATATTTCCTGGATGAGACATTTACCTACCATAGTTACCGGTGATACTAAACCTAGCGGGTCGAAAACCGACATAACGGCGCTAGTGACTTGTCTTTTGGTAGGTAAAGTTTCCCCTGAAATTACACTAGATGGCGTGTTTCGGAGGTTTACATTAAAACCTAACGTATCGCGAGCGTGATTCCATATGAGACCCAATGTCCTCTCGGTATCGCTTTTTCCTAATGTCGTTGCGCCGCTAATTCGCTTATCGGAAACGTCACTGATAACCTCGGGTACATTCGACGCCCAACCACGTAATTCGAACGAAGCGCCTAAATTAATCCTATACATGGCATTCGCGTCTTCGTTCGCGTCGTCGAATGAGTCCAAATAATCATCCATATAGAAGTTTCGTTCCGCAGCTTTAGCTACTTTTGGGTGCTCCGAGCTATAGTGTTGCGCGTTTTTATTCTTTACGTGAATGGCCACGCACGGCGACGACGCCGCCCCGAATATTAGCGAGGTCATACGGTATTCTCGCGGGGGGATGTTCCTATCGTCGCCTCGCCACAGAAAACGAAGGCTGTCGCGATCCGATTCAATTACTTTAATTTGCAAAAACATCTCTTTAATGTCGGCTACTACAGCGATTTTTCCTTCGCGGAATCTTATTAGAACGCCGAAAAGTGATTGTAATAAGTCGGGTCCGGTTAACAGCGCGTCATTTAAACATTTTCCCCCGTATTTAGCCGCAGCGTCAAAGACCAGTCGCACCTTACCCTTTTGAGGATGTACCACCGAAAAATGAGGCAAGTACCAAGTGCGAGGCGATGTGGCCGGGGTGTTTACTAGTTCCGCGTAACCCGAACTTAATAAGTTATTAACTTGTTTCGAATATTCTATTTTTAAATCGCTATTTTTATCTAACTTGTTTTCTAAATTGTACAAGCGGCTGAGGGCCTGTTTCTTATTGTCCGGCATTACTTCATCATCGGTTTTCCACAATAAGCCCGACTCATACCGATCGCAACCGTCAATTTTCTTGCATGTTTTGTCCAAAACAGCTAACGCGCGCTCGTCCGGGTCCGCTTTAGGTTTACGCGGCTCTATTCCTAACGATTCCAAGCTAAAATAATTCCTAATCATTTCTAACGCGGGATCCTCAGACGGCGAAATTCTAACGTGACTTATGAACTGGGTATTATTTAAATTACGTGAACTCGCGTCCTGCCCGTGCAGCTAGGCTATTCTTTAAGGAACACGTTAAGGCTGTGCTCTCCGCTGTTATCACGGATGTCGCAGCCGTGACATCGTTCGCTGTTACCACGGCTGTAGAATTCGTATTCTCTAAGCTCTATTAGCTCGTCGACGATGTCTCGGCTGCGTGAGCGCTCGGCTGTCGGCGAGGCTGCGGCTCAGATAGTGGACTCGACTATAGATACATTTTTGTCTTAGGAATTTCAGTTATTTTGTCGCTATAAACACTATATTATTAGAAATTTTATACTAATAATCATTTGCAGTACATACTTGAACAAATTCAAATAGACAAAATCATTAATGCATCGAAAAAATATCCAAAAAGTTGAAAGTACCAAGATGTGAACCTCGTATCTAAGTATAAAGTTCTTGTAGTTAAATTAAAAAAAAAAAACTCGCTTGACCTTCTATAAACTTATTACTTACGTATGTAAACAAAATATAAAGTACGGTATGTAAACAAAAGTGCAAACCAAGGGGCATGGAATAGATCGAACTTCATTTAGTTTTAAAATAAAGAATTTCTACTACGCGATAAGAGGTAGTGTACCTCGGCTCGAGTGACCCGCGCCAACCACTTGAAATATTTCGTGGAACATATTTCATAATAAACATTGTTAACAGTCTTCGGCTAAGATTCGTGAAAGTTGGATTGCTGTTTAGTATAAATCAATGTGGTTTAATTGTATAATAAGTGAAAAAGTAATTATTATAAAAATCTAAATGTGCTGCGTAAAATTACTAATACTTGTATTGAATACTTGGTGCGCCTGTATCCGCGTATGTTTATTGAACTCAGTGTTCTCTTTAAGTGTAAAAAACTTGATAAAACGTGGTATGTAGAAGAAAGTTAGAGAATAAAACGATTAATACAAAATGTGAATTTCAAGCCTTTTGTGTGTGGAGTTACAATTTTGTAATGTACCGAATCGTACTCGCAAGTCGGGACTCGGGACTCTAGCGACTTTTTAAGGTAAGAGTGTTAAAGAGAATTTTAAAGTGATTTAGCACTTTACTTTCGGTTTTTACGTAACAAAAATTAAAACTGTACAATAATTAGGGTATATATTTGAGTAAATAAGTACAAAATCATACAAAATCTTTGGCGACAGCCACGAAATAGTAGCTTTTCGTTTGACATTAAAAGTTGTAGGCGTACGCCGAGGCTGTAATCGAAGCTGCAGGCTGTTGAGCTTAGAGAATACGAATTTCGTACATGAAATGTCAAAAAGTGATTCCATATCACCTCGCTTTCAGCCGTGCGGCGCTAGTGTCGAACAGCTGAGAAAACATAAGCAAGTGAATACCGATCTCAATCTCACGGCTGTAACAGCCGATGCGATTACGGCTGTTTTGATTGTTGCTCTTAGAGAATAGCACTGCAGGACCCATCCTAACTTAGTTAGCGACGCCACTGGCTGGCCCTTATCTCCGACACGTAATTGGCGAGACGTAATTAAATGCCAGTTATCTTGGCCGATAAGTATCGTGGGTTTAGCCTGCTCGTAACAAAGTTCGTCCTCTAACTCCGCTAGGTGGCTGCACTGGCGAACGAGGTCTTTACTCACGGATTGTGGCGCAAGATTTAAACTACCGATTGTGCTAGCGCTCATTTTTTCTATATTTCGGCTACACGCGCCGCGGATTGTCAAAGTTATTTTGCACGATTCGTGGTCGTCAATCTGATTACCCCCTACCCCTTCCAACTTAAGTGGCTGGCTTCGACCCCTGGGTGCTACGCTGTCCGCTACCGTACGCTCGACGAGGGTTAATGTAGAGCCCTCGTCCAGCAAGGCGTATGTAGCGGTGGTGCCCACTGGGCCGCTTATCTCAACCGGCACTACTTTGAGGTAGGTGTTAGACGCGCGAACGTGATTAATCGTACTTATATTTCCGCTAGCGGGCGGCGCTGCACTGCCGCTGCCGTGTAATAATTTATTGTGAGACGCTTCGCATCCATTTATGCCACACGGAATGTATTTACACTTGAACGGTCGCCCGTGCGAACTATTTAGGCATCTAAAACAAAGTCTACTATTTTTGGCCGTGTCCCATCTTTCCGGTACGCTAAGTTTATTAAAATCTGCACAATTAATAGTCGTATGGGAGCCTGAACACACGGGACAATTATTATTTCTATTGGACGAGTTTACTGGCGCTTCCGTCGCGGAGCGTGGCGCTTCTGTCGCGGGGCGCGGCGTACGATGCTTCGGCTTGAATTGTTCGATCTTTTTATTAGCTGAGGGTTTATAACTCGCGGTTGCTACGGTTTTACGCGGCTCGTACGTTATCTCGCAATCCGACCTATCACATGAACTGTCGCTATCATAGCGCGTCGATCTCGGAGCTCGCGTGCGAGTCGTGTTTACTGCGCGCGGTTTTTGTATCCTGCCTCGTTTCTCCTCTCGTGCCGTTTCGTACGCAAACATCGCGCCGCACTGATCCGCCATTATATTGAGGAATCTAGCCATTAACTCGAGTTCCGGCGCTCCGGAGCGCTCCGACTTGAACTCGTACCATTTATATTTTAAAATAATGTTCAATTTGTCGACTATTCGACCTACTAACTCGGGAGAATACAAGTATTGTGGCTGGTTAAGTGCCTTTATGGCCGCTACCGTGTTTGAAATCTTACTCGCGAAACTACTCACATTGCGCCCGTCTTCCGTCATACGGGGCAAACGTTTTATGTTTTCGATTTCCGAGAGAATAAGCAACTCAGTCCTGCCGTATCGCCGTTCTAACGTATCTATTATTTCGTACGGATCCGATACCGTGAATAGCAAGGTCCTAACGGTGTCGCGGGCCGCGCCTCTTAACGCTTTTCTAAGCCGAGCTACGTTTTGTATGTCCGAGAACATTTCCGCGGTGTCATTAAACACGGATTTAAAAGCCATCCATTCCGTAATGGTTCCGTCGAAATGGGGCAACTCATGGATGAATTTAGGCGTTGTTTCCGACCTATTCGAATTGACCGCTTGCACTATTGCGTTGGCTAACAATGTCATATCGCTAAGCGACGTGTTACCGGCGCGCGGCTCGTTTCGTTCGGTCGGACGCGTGTTTCGTTCCGGGTTTCGAGCGCTTGTCGACGGCCTAGCATACTGTTCCGAAATCCAGCCTTCAACTCGGGTTTTCTGCAATGTGGGTGGCTGTTCCGCGTCGGTGGACTCTTCTAGCTCTATCCTAGCTATTTCCAAACGACTCATGGCAGCTGCGGATGCCGCCCTAGCCCGTGCTAGCTCGGAGTTATGATACTCTAATTCGGCCTGTAACATCGATATTTTGCTACTCGCTCTGTCCCCGGGGACGTTAACTACAGTGTCCGGCGCACTTCCTACGTTTTCGATTTGCGCTAAATTCTCTGTATTGGTCCTAGCATTGGTACGCGTGCTGCTCTCCGTCGTGTCTTCAACGCCGGTGCCTCTGCTCCATGTGTTGGTCTCCTGGGACGTGGTCTGTCCTGACGATGGCGTCTCCTCCCGGGAGGGCGTCGTCTTGCCCGAGCGCAACACACGCGCGTTCTCCATTGCGCACGAGGGGGCCCTAACTTTAAAACTAATTTTACTTAAAACTAACACTTCACTTTCACTTATTGTCTTTACGCGTATCGCGACCTACAATGCCTACTACTATCAGCCCGGTCAGCTTGCTACCGCGGTGACGCCGAACCGGGAATAGGAATGCAGGGGAAAGGAAGGTAGGAACCTCCCGGTAGAGGGCGCGGGCGCTCACGGGTGCATCAGAGTGCGGGAGGAATGTCCGCACCCGTCGTTGCGTGCTAACCTGTAGCCCCAGAGCGTTACCGTACCTTGCCGGCGGGGTCTGACTATGCACCTGGGTAGGTGTGTGGAGGCGTCAGATTACTCCACAATGCTTCCGTGCGTTCTGCAGGGGCCGTTTAACACCGCTAGGTGGCCACGCACGATACTGATGATTGCTTCCAAGTAATTGGTAGAGGTAAGCAAAGCCAACCACCAACACTCGCGCGTACTTGTTTCAGTTTTCTCTCTTGACCGAAGGAGACGCTGGCCGTGGCTGCAGGGGCTTCGTCTCTTCACCTGGGTTTCTCTCTTGCAAGCTTCTCTCTTGATCCTGGACAGGCTGCAGTCTTCAGGGCGAGCTTCTGTCTTCAGGCTTCAGGGCTTCTCAGGACTGGCTGCCGTCTTCAGTGGCGAGCTTCTTCTTCACGAGCTGGCGCAGTGATCCGGCTTCTGAAGGACCAGTTGTTGACGACACAGCAATTCAGCGGGGCTGTAGTCGTCACAGAGTAGGTTGGCGGTGGACTGTATCTTGGGGGTTTCAGTCTTGAGGAAGCAGGGTGCAGGTCGGAGAGAGAAGAGAAACACCAAGTGAAGGTAATACTGCGGTCACGGTGAAGTGTTGGGGGGCAGGGGTTGCCCAGGCATCTGCGGTGGTCGTAAGTCGAGTGTGTGTGCACTGAGAAAGTGCGTGTTTATATGTGAAAGTTGTACTGTTAGAACCTGTAGGGGTCTATCAGTTTGTTGCCGGGCATACGCAGTTCGTTTATTCAAAAAATACAAATTTATACAATAACATTAAAGGACAGTCTTATAAGCTAATACAATGGTAAATAAACATTCTTATAAGACTAATTAACAATAAAAAACGTAAATAGAATTGTAAAATGAAAGAGATAGCAACAACATTTGCGTGAGACGCACTATACTTATGCTAGAAAGAGACAACAACATTAATTATGTGAAACGCACTACAATTTTGTGCGAAAAGGACAGCAATAACATAAAATTGAGACAACAGTATAACTTATTCTAATAAGAAATTACTTGAAATATAAAATTGTTAAACAAAGGGAATAAAACTAAAGCTATTATTTACAGTAGCGTTGTTGTTTTAAAACTTAGGTTTTCTTGACCGTACAGAGTAGGTAGCGTGCTATCTCGCTCTTGCGCGCGAGATAACTCTTCGTAGTTTACAGCTGACGGCGTGTTGATTGTTTCTATGCGGCTGAATGTGTCTGCGACGATATTATCTTTTCCGCTGATATGACGAATGTCGTGCGTGAACTCGGAGATGAAAAGTAGCTGTCGAGTTCTTCTCGGAGTTTCAGATGTCGATGTTTTCTTCTGTAGGGCGAATGTCAATGGCTTGTGGTCGGTGAATATGATGAGTTCTCGGCCTTCGAATATTTTTCGGAAGTATTTTACTGACATGTAGATAGCTTGAAGTTCGCGATCGTAGGTGCTGTACTTCGTTTGCGCTGTAGTAAATTTCTTCGAGAAGTAGCCGAGTGGTTGCCATTTGTTATTGTAGTATTGTTGTATTACAGCTCCCGCTGCCGTGTCTGAGGCGTCGGCGAAAATAGCGATCGGTGCTTTGTGATTCGGGTGGGCAAGCAAAACAGCGTTTTTAATGCTATTTTTGCAAGCCGTGAATGCTTCTTTCGATGTCTCGTTCCACTCGATCGGCGTCTTGTCTCGCTTTTTCGCATTATGTAGGTATGCGTGTAGCGGGGCTTGAATAGTGGCGGCGTTCGGAATGCTGTCTCGGTAGAAGTTTAGCATGCCGAGGAATCGACGTAACTCTTGTATATTCTTCGGTAGCGGAAATTCTTCTATAATTTGTAGTTTGTCGTGTGGTGGCTTAATTCCGTCGCTGTTTACGCTGAAGCCGAGGAATTTAACTTCTTGCTTGCCGAGTACACATTTAGCTGGGTTTATTGTGATTCCGTTTTCTTCTAGGCGTTGAAGTACACACCGTAGATGTTGGCGATGTTCTTCTTCGCTGCTGGATGCTATTAACAAGTCGTCGATGAAGGAAAACACGAAATCGTATCCTTGCAGTATTTCGTGTATAAAACGTTGAAATGTCTGGCCTGCGTTTCTAAGGCCGGGACACATTCTCGGGAACTCGAATAATCCGAATGGTGTGATGATTGCTGTCTTCTCTATATCTTCTTTACGGACTGGTAATTGTTGGAAGGCTCGGTTTAAGTCGATCGTCGAGAAGATAGTTTTTCCGGCGAGTTGGGAAGTGAAATCACGAAGTCGTGGTACAGGGTAGCGGTCGGGCTTCGTTACTGCGTTGAGTCGTCGGTAGTCGCCACACACCCTTATGTCGCCGTTCTTCTTTGGTACGACGTGAAGCGGAGAAGACCAGGCGCTCTTGCTAGGACGACAGAGGCCTTGTTGCATCATATTTTCGAATTCTTTCTTGACTTGATTGTAGCGATGCGGTTGTAGCGGTCGGGCGCGACAGTGTAGCGGCGGCCCAGATGTTTCGATGTAATGTTCGACACTGTGTTTCGGCGTGATGTTCATCGCTGTCAATCTCGTGATGCCGGGGAAGTCAGCCAGTATATCGTGATACGACTGCGTGCTGTCGACACTACGGACTGTAGGTACGTCCGTGTAGCGTCCAGGTGCGTTGATGTGTAGACTGGTTCTTCCGTCGATGAGTCTTCGATTTTTCAGGTCGACAACAAGTTCGTGGTGTTGCAGGAAGTCGGCACCGAGGATTGGTTTCGAGACTGCAGCGACGATAAACTTCCATCTGTATGGTCGGCGAAGTCCGATGTTGAGCTCTAGTGTTTTTTCGCCGTACGTAGGTATTACGGTGTTGTTGGCGGCGTAGAGTTGGAAAGGTAGCGGCTGGAGATGGAGGCCTTTCTTTTTTGGTATGACGGATATATTGGCACCCGTGTCTACCAAAAAAGTGAGATTCGTAGTCTTGTCCGTGACGAATAGGCGGTATTGTTTGTTGTGAACGCCGGATTCCGCCGCTGCCAACGTTCTGTCTAGTTTTCCGATGTGTTGAATGTACACGGTTGCGTACATTTTCGCGCTTCTTTGCCGAATCTGTTGTGGTAGTAACAGAATGGCGATGGTGATGAAGATCGTGGCCGCGAAGTTGACCGCTGACGGAATCTTGATGTCGATCTGTATCTTGAGCGTTGATAGTAATTTTCTCTTCTATAATTATTGTTGTCGTATTGTTGTTTTTTCAACTCGGCGACCTCTAGGGATAGCTTGCGGATTTCTTCGATGAGAAGGCACTCGACGTTCGATGATGGTGATGAGTTATTTACACGATGAGATGAGACGCTATTTACATTATTTACATGTGACTGCTCCATTATTTTGTCGGCCAGCGCAGCTTGCTCGTCGAGTGTGGTTTTCATCTGGGACGTTTCGCTGACGGCCAGGACGGAGCGAATGTTTGCCGGGAGGAGGTTGGCCCACATGAGTTGGAGGGTGGAATCGGGGACCTTGTTGCGAGCCAGGTTTCGCATTCTTCTGAGTAATTGTGATGGTTTCTGGTCTCCCAATTCCATATCTGATAGCAGTGTTTGGAACTGCCGGCTGTCAGATTCTTCATAGGCGGAGATGAGTCGGTCCTTGAGAGCTTGGTACTCGTTCGTTTCTGGCGGGTTGTACAGCAGGTCGGCGATTTGTTCTATGTCCTCCTTTTCTAGGCGAGCGATGACCATTTGGGAGAGCTGGCTTTGGTTCTTCTGTAGACTGCTGGTGGCTGCCTCGAACGTGACGAACCAGAGCCTGGGTTTGTCCCTCCAGAATGGCGGAATTCGCATGGACAGGGCGATGCCAGCGATTTCTTGTGATGATGCTGATGACGGCGCTGGGCTGGTGGTGAGTGCCGAGGTTTCGGGCAGGGATTCGCCTCTGGATTCCATGATGATGCAGGGATTCGAGGTGCAGCGTCGTTGAGCAGCGTTTCGTTGGACAGCGTTTCGTGGTGCAGCGTCGTCGAGCAGAGATTTCCCGGGCAGAGTTTCTTCTTGCAGGTGCTTGTTGTTCTTCGGGGTCACCAGTTTAGAGGACCAGTTGGTCTCTCTAAGAGTTCACTAGAGGTCGGAGGAGTAAAGAGTAAAACTCGATTTACTGTGGTGAACTGGAGTGGTTTATTTGACAATTTGTGCTGTTTATATACAAAAATTTACATTATTATTATTATTCTAACTCTGTACAAAAGTTAAAAGATTAATTTCTATTGGTTGTTACAAATTAGAGAGAGATATAAAGAAAGAGATAAAAATTATTCACAAAAGCTAGAAAGGGAAAACTATTAAAAAGTGATAAAAATATTAATAAAAGGTCGATCCTGATTGGTTGCATCCGCGCGCCGCTCGAGTATAAATATAGGAGCTAGCCCCTGCGGGGCCTCAGATCGCCGCGCAGTCTCGTCGTGAGGTCGTCTCTCTGTCGCTCGCCGCCGCACCGGTAATAATAATAGTGCCGTCATTATGTGGAGATGTTATGAAGACCGTAGCCACGCTGCGAAGATTCCTCGCTCGACGTAGCCTCGATGTGAAGACGTGTAGTGTTGTGTAGCGAAGAATTCTTATTAGAACAAGGTCCTTTTGAGGGCTGCTTCATGTCCGGTGCAAATGCACTTAATACGGACGGTTTCTCTCGTTATAGCGGACGTACGTTCTTTGCAGAACGATTTTCTTCTATGTTTCAATCGACGAACGAACGTGTAGGTACTGCTACACATACAATCGTCAGCGCGAAAATGTGTCACCCTCGAAATAAGTGAGCTCACTCATCTGAGAGCAGTGTGCCATAGGACGCGGACGTGTTTAATGCATTGATTATGTAAAATATGCATTGAAAGCGTAAAATGAGTGAAAGAGAAAGTAGTTTATGCTATTACTGTAAGACAAAAAAGGACGATAATATTTTCTCAACACACATTTTGCATGCAAAACATTGCTACAGTTTTGATGGTGTATGCCATATCCAAGTATTGATATTGTTGTGGAAAAACAAATATGAAATCAAGACTCAAAAGTTTTGGTACCATCAAAATTAGTTCTGAAGTTTTAATGAGAAGAGGTATGTATGAGACAGTAAGGCACATTTTCTCAAGTATTTAAGTGTTTTTAAGATACAACATTATGAATTTGTGTTACACACACAAATTCAAAATGTTGTTTTGTGGGACAGTGATTTTTTTATCACTTTCATTCAAAAGATTGTGTACTAACCATAAAGTTAATATACCTAGCGGAATAGAGCAACAATCTCGAGCTGTCAAATGAAACCGAAATTGGTTTCATCTGTGTGTAAAAATATGTGTGTGTATACACTTACACAAGCATGATTGAACATGATTTCTATGAGATTAAATTGGCAACGTGCGGCACGTGCCGACTGGACATCAAAAAAAGAGTGCTGCTGTCATGTATCACACGTCTCTTTTTACCACGCAGTGTTACTGATGGTGACATCTCTCTTGATCAGGCCTTTGTTTCTCTATTCCGCTAGGTATATTAACTTTATGGTACTAACAGCATTTAATCTGTATCATAAAATTATTTCCCAATAATAGTTTTAAAGTATTGGTATAATAAAACTACTATTTTATCAAGACTGGTTCAAAACTTGCTGTCGAATTCAACCACGTAAACAATAGATTTCCAGGAATCCGCAATCTAGGATTAAAAAAGGATACTAATAAATAAGTAATACTTACTAAAATTAAAATTTTTGTTTGTACCTGTACTTGTCACCATCACAAGTGACATAATCAGGAGGTGGGTCGGGTTGTTGAGTTTCTTTCATTATCTGTGCTAATCTCATAACCACATACTCATTATTGTATCTTAAATCGGGAAATTTTGTTTTTAATTTTTGGACAAATGAGTCTGTAGTCCTTCTTCTCCAATTTATGTCTTGTATGATTAGTGCCTCATTGTCTTCATCACTATCTGCACTACTCCGATCACCATCATATATAATATTAACTGGTTTACATTCATAATCATCTAAAATGCTGTCATTCTCTGTATCATAATCTAGCTTGAAATCTTCATCATCTTCTTCAATCTGCAAAATTTCTCCATGTTTTTGGGCCACCTTAAGTATATCTTCGACTTCATCCTTGTTTTCTTTCTCTAAATAATATTTTCTCTCTATCCAATCGTTCTCGATCTCTAAATACGAAGTTTCAGGTTCAGTTTTGGTTTTTTTTCCAGGTTTGTAGCCGTTTCCAGTATCATCAACAATAACCACATACAAATCATCATCATTTATCATGTTATAAATATTTGATAAAATTGTTGAGGATAATATTTTTCATAAGTATTTTGATAAACCATTTAAAATAAAGATGTACCTATATTTACCAGCAGATTTTTTAGTTTTCACAAAAACAAAATCCACATTCAAGCTGTTGTAGTCAAAGAGAATATAATCACTACGTTTTAAGAGACCGCACTACCATAGAAACAGTTGAGCTCACGAGTCACGGAGCTGCAACTAGTACCAACATAAAGATTTCTGATCACCGACAAACAGTACTGCCAACCTTCAGACAGATCATAGTTTGACACATGTTTGACAGCTCTAGTGATGTGGCCTCGTTATGAATTATTATCGACTATCGATACTAGTGTTGAGCCTTCCTATCGATAGTATCCTAGGGGTAGGTTGATTTTTTCCTCGGGGATTTTTTTCTGGGTAAAAGTGAATGTTACACAGAAAGAAAATACTTAAACATGGATAATCAAATAGAATGAATCAAAAATCCATGTTTAAATATATCTACCCGTGTAACATAATAAAAAAAAATACACAACATACTTTAGTGGTCTTTATTTTGTTGTTGAGCTCTTTTAATTTTGTCCGCGACATCAATTTCGGATTTTGAGAACTCATTATTAAATATTTTACAAGATTTTCTTATAAATAATTTGCTCAAAAATGTCAATAAATATTCATGAACAGAGTTAGAGTGAACACTACACTTAAACCATTCCACATTGCAGTGGACACTTAATTGCAAGGTACAATATTGGGCAATATGAAGCTGATGTAGCTCAGGCAAAATTTTACTTTCATAAACATCTTTTGCTTCACTCACTAAAATGCATAGTTCCTTTTTTGGATAAGTAAGAGAAATCTTATCTTGCCACCATTCTTTTAATGATATAAATTTGTATAATGGCTCATTCAGATCTGGATTTTCTTCTTTTAGGAAATATTTGCAACTTTCACAATCAAATTTTTTAAGAACTCTTGCAGCTAAGTATCCACTAACATATACAATTGGTTGTTCCTCAAAATTGCAAAAAGAAATTTCGACATGTTCAATCTCGGGTTCTTCAGGTAGCGACAGCATAGGATAACAAACATCTGCCTCTTCTTTATCAGAATTCTCATTTAGACACGTAGCTTCAAGCATTAATTCAGACTCAGATTTTTTAGTTAGTTCTGCATGAGATATAAACAGTTTGTTATAGTCAATTTTACAATTTGAGCCACGACTATGCGGCCCTGTTAATCCAGAAATCACACTGGATTTTAAAGCAGCATTAAAATGACTGCATGTTGGATTTCTGTTTGTTATGCTGTGCTGTCTAATATTCCCAAACAAATTTTCCAAGGAATCTTGGTTAAGCTGGCGTAAATTTAAATACTTGAAACTAGCTTTTCTATGTAAAATATTCCAAATATCTTTTAATGACTTTAAAGAAGTTTCTAAACCCTGGATGCAACGCACATTTCTCAAACGTATTTGAGAGTCTGACTTTAGAAATTTAATTGTATGAACATATTTTAAATAATAATTCCAAGATTCCTCGTGTTTTGTTTTTTTTGAAACATTTTCCCGGATCCCTTTTTTTACATCTTCTGGCGATTCTGGTCCATTTGTGCAATCAAAAAGTTTGTCCATTTCTTCAACAATGTAGGCAGTATCGTTGATCTCTTCTGACCGTGGGTCGCTCCATGCCATCATCTTCAAAACCGCGGCCATCGTGTTGCTTAATGCTTGAGCTGCATATTTAACACGCATTTTAGTCTTATATGTAGGGTTCACAACTGTTGGAGTAATTTTCTTGAAATTCAAAAAATTCCTATTCCTCTCTTCTGCTTCTTGCAAATAGCACCATTTCGCCCTTTTCCCTTTGTACTCCATAATACCAGCTTGGAAAAAATTGTTCCTTATCGATTTCAAAAGATGTGGAATATCAAAAATTATAAATACTTTTTGTTCATCAATAAGAAAATAGTTTGCTTCAGTACTCAGGCCATTAAATTTTCTTAATAAATTAATGGCACCAATATTAGTGGGGCCTTGGTCACAAACAGTCGAAAGAACATTGAATCCAGCCTCTTGTATGGCTCTCACAATATTTTTTATCAATACTGCTAACTTTTCACTTTCTATTGTTCCTTCAACAAAATAATGCGCTACCGGTTGTTTAAATTTCTGTTTCAGGCCTTGTATCATGAATACCAAGGCATGCCCTGCAATTTTGTTGTTTCTGCCCATACTTTCACCAGTGCCCAGGTCAACAAAGCCCTCAACCTTATCTAGTGATTCATTATATATCAGTCGTTTCTTCAAGGCAATCTCATCGAACAATAAAACGCAGTATTTTTCGTCATCTTCCATTTCTTGAGATTTTTCTTTTAATATCTGTATAATCTTAGAATGAATGCCAGGTTCCATAGGGATTTCTTTTAAAAGCCTTTGAAGTGATCGTGTGCTTGGGAGTGGTAACATTTTTTGCAAATACCGGTATGCTTTAGGAGAACGCTTGAAAATAGATAGAGCGTAGGTTTTGTTTTGCGGTTGCCATCGTTTTCCGTGTGGGGCTTTTTTGTAATTTTTGACTGCATTTTCCACAATTGATTTAAGGATATCAGAGTCTAATTTATCTAAATTTAATAAGGACTTTGCCATTCTCCTTATCGTGATTTTTGATTCTTGTAGACGTTTTAATATTCTCCTTTCTCTTTTTGTTAAAGTTATTTCATCTGTAACAAAAAATACACATTCACAGATCAGGTACATGAAACTCTAGATAACGCCCGCAACTCCGTTGCGCCAAAATTAGATTATCGCGCGGGAACCGTACATTTCTCCGGGATAAAAACTATCCTACGTCCTTTCTCGGAACTCAGAGTATATTCATGCCAAAAAGCAAAATCGGTTCAGCGAATCGTTTCAGCGTGAAGAGGTAACAGACAGACACACTTTTACATTTACAATATTAGTATGGATGGATAATGCATTTTCCTTTCCCCTAGCATATGTAATGAAAAAGAGGTTTGTCCTGTAAGTAATAAGTATGTTAATTTGAATTTGATACATACCATTTGTTCGACTTTTCCTTGATGTTTTATAGCCTTGCACCAGAATTTCTTCACCCCCCATCTGCATTGTGGTTCCTGGAATGTACATGAATTCGTTCAAACCAAATCTTTGTAGTTATAATTTTTATAATAGCAGTTTTGTTTAAAATGGCATACAATGGGGAAATATGTTTTTTCAACAAAAGATTCAAAACTTACCAGTCTTGCATTTTTTCGGTGATACAATGTTCTGAACCGAAATTTCATCGTTCGCCATAGGATACATTTCTACTGAAATTATAGGTTAAAGGTTAATATAGGAATATTTTTGTTAATTCTTGTATAAATCATTTTTCTGTTCCACAAAATAAAACTCTTCCAACAACTTTTGTTAGAAGAACTAATATTATTGTGGTATTTCTGTTACTTTTTATTAATATGGTACATAATTGCTTATTGTTTAAGCATTATGAGTCACACCCAGTAGGTAAGAATATAATATAATTTTTCTGTTTGTCCATCTTTTTCTTTTTAGTTCCCTGGGTCCGGCTCATGACTGTTGCAGGCGTCGCCAGCATTATAATATAATGTCATTCGGTGTTTTATTTTTTTACACCTCTTCAAATCCACAAGGATAGCGGATAAGGATAGGGATTCAAAATTCCCTTGCTGTACCTAGCAAAACAGACAGACCATTCCACAGGTACTTTTCTCACACATTTTCTTATATTATTAAAGTGTGGGGCAACAAAAAACAGAATTTTACCTTGAATGGGTGTTAACCCATTCACCGCCAAGTGCTGCACATCAGAACAATACTGAGGTGCCACATACTTTCTTTTTTTTTTTAATTTTAATGTTACATTGCAAGCAAACACAGAAACAAACCAGCAGCAACAAAGAAGCATTTGAAAAAAACGACAATGTTTCATCATTGACGGTGAATGGGCTGCAATGAAGTATAAATAGTAGTATTTCTTACCTCCTTTTTTTCTTTTGTATATCAAGTGTGTAGGAGTTTTCGATGTTGAAGGTATTGGTACAAAATTATCAGTACCATATGTTTTATGGACATTAGTAAGCACTGGTCCACCTGAAAATTAAAATCATTTTAGCTTAACCTTAAGATAATTTCCACAACTATTCCATAATAATAGAACAGAAAAATAAAATTGGCCAAGTGCGAGTCGGACTCGCGCACGAAGGGTTCCGTACCGTCGCGTCATAGAGCAAAAATAGGCCAAAAATAAGTTTTTTTTGTATGGAAGCCTTCGATCACTAATATACAAGATACACAGTCCGCGGCAAAAAACGACCTCACTAAAAGAGCACCAAACGCAACATTCTGGTGGACTTTTGATTTAGTAGTCCTCGAACGCTCCACCGGGAAACATGCCTTAGTGCTCGTTCAATTATTGTAAAAATCATACGTCTAAAACGCAAAAAAACAATGGAATTTCATATTTCCGGTAAGTATTAATTTTATCCTAATATATTTCTTACAATTGTATTGTTAATATTAGTATTACGTTAAGAAATCACCAAAAAACTGTTTTAAAATTAAGTTGTAAATAAATCAACACGAGGTATAAACCATCTCAATTGCGAATACTCATACTAAAGGTACTTTCGTAGTTTATCATGCCCACTTGAAATGTTCGGGTTATAAGCTGTGTTTCTGTTCCCTTTGATGGAGTCGCTATTATTTTTTTTTTTTTTTTATTGAGGAATTATTTGTTTTTAGGTTTCCTCGAGATCCAGTTAGATGTGGAAATTGGATATCAGTTATAGCACGGCAAAGATGCGAAGAATTTTTCAAGCCGACTTTAGCGAGCGTTGTATGTTCTAAGCATTTATATTCAATGTATACACTTATATTTTAGTTAATTATAAAATTAGACATATTAGAACAACATAATATTACATATAAAAAATAATTAGTCCACACTTTATACATTAAACTTCGGAAAAATTAAAAAATGGACTATTAAATTATTACATTCAACAAAAAAATGTTGAACAGTTCGACTCCTCTCATACTTCACTTCGCCCTGTTCCAGCGGCGAATTTCGGCCATAAAATTAGAGTGATTTTTTGGCTCTGTAATAATTTGAACTTTAAGACATATACGCGGATGGTTAAATTTAGTATGAAGTGTGCATCGGACGTAAAAATTTATTGCTTTGTAAACACAAATGTACATTGTTTTATAAAAAGATCTTTAATAATTACTATGATTAAGGTTGATTTTAGATAAATGTATACTTTTTTAAACTCAATTACTCGGCGACAGATTTTCGAGAGGTTTTGTATGAGACTGTGTATCTTGTATATATTTGATCGAAGATGGAAGCCCCATTACAAAAAAAATAGTAATGGAGTATCTTACATTGCCATTTTACAAAATAATGAGCCATTATCGGACCTTCATTGTCCATTAAATGCAAAGAATGAGTAATGTAAAATTTGTCCATTACATTACTATTAAAAGTATTGTAAGTATAGTGGAAGACATCTCATTATGTTAATAAAAAATTTATTAGGATGATATAGTTAAGGAGTTTTTTTTATTTTTTATTTTGATGAGTATACAAACTATTACCGAGTAATAAGGGCGACAACTATTTTCATATTCAGGAGAACAGCGAGGGAACCGCACAAGTACCTTCGGGCAAGCAAACTTTCAAGACTTCACCAACATCACTCTCGTGAAACTTGCCCCTGTGGCGGTACCCACAACTTGCCTAACATTCCTGCATCACGTTATCGAAGTTTTCTGAGCGCATCAGTATATATACGACAGCTGAAAATATGTATCATGTGGGCTTCGGCCTGACCAGGCATAACACCTCGCTCGGTCAAATATGTTCCTTTGTGGCCGCCGCGCTTATTCCCACATTGGTGACCCCGACGTGATAATATCTCGGCCATCTTTAGTCCTGGACCCCCCGCGTGAGGGCTCATTTTAATCAGGACGATGAAAACAGAATTCCCGAATTCCCATTTCACGACCAGGGAAGAAGGAATTTTCCGAATTTTTTTCTCAATTTTGAGGCCGGGATCGTATAGAGGGGAAAAATCCAGGAAGAACAAGCCGAAGAACCCCATATCCAAGACAAACAGTTGCCGAGTTATAAGCGCTCAAACAGCTCGGCAACTGTCAAACGTCGAACAAAAGCGGCCATAACTCCGCTCCCAATAGGGCTAGAGGAACGGGGTTTCTTCCAACATCAAAGGATGATATAATGAAACGTCAATGCATTAACTAAAGAAATGCATTATTTGCAACTCTGCCTATGATCCTTCACGTGGTCTACTTCTTATCTGTGCCAAATAACATAAAAATTGCTCCAGTAGTTCGCGAGATAAACCCTTTCAAATAATTTCCCCCGTTTTTTCCACATTCTCCTATTAGTCATAGCGTAATAAAATATAGCCTAGCCTTCCTCAATAAATGGGCTATGTACCTAACACTCGCCTCCGTGGTCCAGTGGTTCAGAGCTCGGCTCTTGACTCGGAGGTCGTAGGAAACATATAATTATTATTGAAGATTTTGTGAAAATTTCAAGTGTCTACATGTTACCATTATTGATATCGAGCAAAAAAGGCCAAAAAAATCACGTTTGTTGTATGGGCGCCCCCGTTAAATAATATGTATTTTATTTTTAGTATTTGTTATTATAGCGGCAATTACAGAAATAAAAATCTGTGAAAATTTCAGAAGTTATTGAGATAAAGCGGTTATTGAGATACAGCCTGGAGAGACAGACAGACAGACATCGAAGTCTCAGTAGTAATAGGGTTACGTTTTTACCCTTTGGGTACAGAACACTAAGAAAAGAAATGTCTACCTTGATAAATATGTGCCTCTGTCTCATTTATTTCAGTGCTTGTTTCAACTGCCATATTCATGACGTTTATCTTTTTGGTAGTAGACATAAGTTTATCTGAAAAAATGCATAAGGTTTAAGATGTTTACTATCCCACTAGAAATTAAAAAAATCAAAAGTAGATTTTTTTTTTCCTAAATCTGCCTAGGTTGACTGACTTCATACACAAGAATCCGCCAAGTGCGAGTTGGGCTCGCGCACAAAGGGTTCCGTACTGTCATAGAGCAAAAATAGGCCAAAATTTAGTTTTATTTTTGTATGGGAGCCGCCCTTAAATTTATATTTTATTTTAATGTTATTATTAATTAAAGTACACATATAATTCAGGCCTCAGTGAAAATTTCAGGTGTCTATCTGTTGCCTTTACTGATATAGAGCAAAATAGCCAAAAATCATGTTTGTTGTGTTGGAGCTCCTCTTTAATATTAATTTTATTTTGTTTTTACAATTTGTTGTTACAGCGGCAAAAGATATACAATCTGTGAAAATTTCAGAAGTCTTGCTATCTATAGCAATTAGTCAGTCATAGTGCGGGCGTCATCTAGTACTCTATAGTCTACTATAGAGTACTAGATGACGCCCGCAACTCCGTTGCGCCAAAACTCGTTTATCGCATGGGAACCGTACATTTTCCGGGATAAAAAGTATCCTATGTCCTTTCCCGGGACTCAAAGTATCTCCATGCCAAATTTCAGCAAAATCAATTCAGCGGTTTGAGCGTGAAGAGGTAACAGACAGACAGACAGACAGACAGATAGACACACTTTCGCATTTATAATATTAGTATGGATATGGATAGCGGTTCTTGAGATACAGCCTGGAGACAGAGAGACAGACTGACGAACCGACAACGAAGTCAAAGTAATAGGGTCCCGCTTTTACCCTTTGGGTACGGAACCCTAAAAATTAAAAAAATTACAATGTTCACTCACCTGTATGTTTTCCAGCAGGATTAATTTTATCATAATATGATTTAATATGCAAAGGAAATTCAGTAAAAAGGTCATCAGATAAAGGGGTTCTCATGAGACCTTCCGTTGGCACTGCAGTGGCTAACAACCGGTTCCCTTTTGCATTAAAGCATTGACGGGCAAAGTGGGCACCACAGATAAACTTGAGCTGATGCAACTTTTCAATTGGCACATAAACTAAATCTTCAATGCCCGATGCTTTCACCCATAATCGACATCTGAAAAGTATAATAATTTGTTTGTTGTCATTCAAAGCAGTCATCAGACTTAGTTCTCACAGGATTCAAAACAGTAGCCTATGTTACTGCTGGATAATATAGCATTCTTATGCTAGAAGTTTTGGAATTGATCCAATATAGTCCGCGCGGAACTAGTTGGCCGCGCCTGAGGTATGTGAGCGGTGCGACGGAGAGACAGGGGCGCTTCGCACAAGAGATTGCAATAGCAAGATGAGTCCGCCGATAAAAAGACAATCTAAGGAAATAATATTTAAAGTGCATACGTTTTTAAAAAAACGAAAAGCCGATGTCAATAGTTTTAAACAGTGGTCCCCAACCTTTTTTTTCATGCCGGCCACAAACATGTTTTGGCCTTGGTGTCGCGACTCGCGGGCCGCAACAAACATTTTTTAGGGTTAAAAAATAACTTTCTTCAAAAATAAAGATTTAAAATTGAAAAAATTTACGACTATCACGTACACTTTACGTTATTTTGCCAGTGGGCGTGAATTTCAAAATTGTTTAACATCACGCGGGTCACAAATAAAGTCCCGGCGGGCCGCGGGTTGGGGATAGCGGGTTTAGAATATAAAACTGATCAATTGTCTAATGTCTTTAATTTATTCTTTCCAATAATTAAATAATATTATTGTTCACGATATTGCGGGATTGGTCGTCACTGTCTAATCTCATGTGCGTTGCGAGCAGCAAGCAACCCGCCCCCTCACCCCCGTCCCCACCTAAGGCGCGGCCAACTAGTTCCGCGCGGATTATAGTTAAAGAGCCTTATTTGACGAAAGCAATAAAATCTTCCCTCAATAATTTCATATAAAGTAAATAGCATAAGAAGTAAAATGTTACAAGTTTTATGTTTTACTAGATGACGCCCGCAACTCTGTAGCGTCAAAACTCGTTTATCGCGCGGGAACCGTACATTTTTCCGGGACAAAAAGTATCCTATGTCCTTTCCCGGGACTCAAAGTATCTTCATGGCAAATTTCAGCAAAATCGGTTCAGCGGTTTGAGCGTGAAGAGGTAACAGACAGACAGACAGACACACTTTCGCATTTATAATATTAAGTATGGATATATAATTGAATGGACTACTTAGACTTTCTTGATATAGGTACGTACTGATACAAGCAACACAATGAGTGCCAAAACCCTTAGTGTGATCACCATCAACATCAATAATTGTCATATTATTATGATGCAAGGATACAAAAATTGATAGACTTACCGATCAGGGTCAAGAGGAAATTTTGCAAGAAATATGTTCGATTTGGGTAGTCGACGTACTCCACAAATCGTACACTTCTTGCAGATGCGGCTTTCCATGTTAGTTGAAATATTTTCACAATAAGTATCACTTTTCAAGGAATCGGTGAAAATGTTTAAAACACACGAAATCCGTGACACGCAACAAGTCATAAAAGCACAAATTTAATAGCCAATTCACTTGATATTCAAGCAAAAATCAAATTTTTCAGATGTTTGTTTTATACAATTTTCAAACAACTTCAAAAAGTGACATAACGCTATAACGCCATGTTTCCAAGGCTGCCAACCTTGAGTAATCACAAAATCATAGATAACAAAATGTTAAGATTCTGTATGTTGGTAATGATTCGCATCTCAAACTTGAAGCCTTGCGGTTATTCAATTATAGACTTTATGTCAAAAACGATTAAGTCGTGTTTTCAGTGACTGGCTTGGGGGACAGGCTCTTTATATGGAAGTGTCGACCCACTGGTTGTAGTTTGTAATACACAGATTCACAGACTACTAAGCAAAGAAAATTTTTACTCTAGCGAGTACTGCACAGATTAGTTAAATATACATATGACGAAACCACAGAGTACCTTTTTATATAGGAAAGACGAAACTTTCCGAACAAAAAAATTGGGTTCCAAATTTAAACGTACCTACTAAACTAAATCGCTTAATCTGTACAATTTTTAAGCACGGTCGACTGTGATTGGTTGATAAAAAAGACCATAGAGAATATAAACTACATGAGAAAAAAGAGGAGGAAGAAGGTTAAAACTCAAAGTTCGAATTTCATTTTGTGAAAATTATATTGTAGCAACTCATTAAAGAATTGTAAATTAAGTGGATTAATTATTGAAAAATGAAAGGTAATCCATTGTAAAATGTAAATGTAACCGTAAATTGATAAATTGAAGCAAAACATAACGATATCATACCATGTTCTAATACAAAGTGTGTCGTAGTATAATTTGCATATTTGTACAATAATTTATAACTTTAATTATAATATTAATATGAAAAAGATAGATTATTATTTCATAGAAAATATTATAATGTATATTATAATGTATTCAGTATGCAGTTAATTTGGAAAATGATGAAATGTGTATCATGTGTATATTGTTTTATTGTAACAATACATAAGGTTATTAACTATACTAAATAATTTATGTAAACTGTATGGAAATGTAGTAAATGAAAAATTTTTCATTACTTTCAGATTTTTAGGTCCCTCTACAGCTAGTTTACAACATTTTAGTCTGTAAGCAATAGCTGTTACCTCGATCGCGGATTCCAAAGAGGATGTAAACTGTATGCGGATTCTAGGAAGTCTTTTGTTCTCGCGGTCGCATGCGACCGCTTGGGAACGAAAGCAGCAAACAGATTCAAAGCAAGGAGATTTTAGGAGAAGGAAGGTATGGGATTATGAGTGGTACGGCCACCAAGGAAAAATCCTCTGATCAAGTGGGGTGGTATGTAGCTGGCCTGAGCCCGCGCGATAGATTTCAGCTGTCGTATACAGGGTGTAAGAAAACAAAGTGTGTATGTATAAAGGTGCGATCCACTGGATCGGAATCGGAGCGTAGGTACGCAGTGGACGGATTTGTCGCTTTGTATGTATGGTACTGACTACGATGAACTGCACTAGAAGTACTGGAAGATCATTCTGCGCCTGACAAGTATATGACGACACGACGTGCCGTCCGCACCGTACGTCCCGATTCCGACCTGGTGGACGCGCAGCTTTAATCCCTTCCCTATATACAGTTTACTGTATAAGTGTATAAGCCAATCAAGTAGTTAATAGAGTAGCATAGACAGCTATTCTATTATATTTATAAATAAAATACAGACAACTGTACAGTTTTATTATAATATTTAATAATAGAAATCAACAAAAGCTTGTGGATTAAATCTGTTTAATTGTTCAATTTACCTTATTACCCTATTTATTAAGTTATGTACAATATTTTTATTGAAATAAAACATTTATTTGAGCTCATTTCTTTTTTATTTTTTTTAATTTTCGGTATGTTTAGAGTGAAAGGTTTTGCACTTAAAAATTTTAACTTCAGTTTCAAATTAAAAAAATAACGGATGTTTATTTTTTTTTTCTTCTATGTCCGACCTCTTGTTTGGAGTTTTGGCGGGCGTCTGAAAGAGTGCTGTTGTGTTTTGTATTATTTTCCTAAAATTGTGTTAGCTGGGTTTTTAATGTGTAATATTGGTAGAATATTAACCATTAGAAATTCGTGTTCATGCACAAGTGTAGGAAAGTGATGTAATATCCAGAAACGTGCTATTTTGTGTTCCCTCCAAAACTCCATCGAAAGTTTTAGTAAAGCGTCCACCACTTTACTGAATCGACCGACTTGACTCCTTGACTGTATTGACTTTTACTTAGACTTTGACTAGACTTTAGACCTGATGATACATGAAAACGATGATGAAAATTATAATAGGAGGAATATGGTTTTCCCGCCATATTCCTTACCTTTTTACCTTGTCTGTGGCACAACATACACATCCTTTGTGTCAAGTTGCCAAAAAAGAAGAAAAAGAAAAAGAAAGACCTCTTGTTACGTAGTATACAGTTTACATCCTTAATGACCGCTGTACACTCTCGCCGAGAGCTCTCGGGCGAGAGTCTCGTGCGAGAGCCCCTTGCCCGAGTACGATCATGTACATTCTCGCTTAGTTCAATCGCAGTTAAGAACTCAGACAAGATGGACGAAAACGACCATTCACCATTCACCATGCATCGAAAGATATCATTGTATTCCAAAGATTTATAATCATAATTAATTTTATTTCTCACAGATAATGACTGATAATGTCGTTTATTATTGTTATTTTTCTGTTCTACACTGTCCAATGGCGGGACTAGTACTGAAAGACGCGAGAGTGTACAGTAGTGCGCTCGTTTTCCTCGCGAGACCCTTTGTCTCGGGCGCAAAATACCGACAACGGACCGAGAGGGTCCGAGACAGGCGAGACGAGGCGAGCGCACCCATTTACACTCTCGCACTCGGGCCGCCTCGCTGTGTCTCGGCGAGAGTGTACAGCCGGCTTTAGTATATTCTTCTTCGTCTTCTCTTTTTTTTTAAGTGTTTGTGAGTTTCGGCAAGGGCAAAGTGCAAACGTCACCAGTCTCAGTATTTTTTTGTCGCATACACAGATTATAATATATATTTTGCATACCTTAAAAAAAATTAAGCGACATTGACTGTTGAGTGTTGTCATTTTTGACATATTTTGACAGTGACGTGCACTAGTTTTATTTTGGATTGGATTGTCGATGTCGGATTCGTATTGATTGTGCGTCTGATAAATTAATTGGTTTATGTTATGCTTTCGTTGGTGTTGTTGTTCAAATAGAATACATTACTGTATCATCTAAGTTGAAGTGTTTACTGTGATCTCGCAACTATGAATCTTGAAACGAATAGGCTGAATACTTTTATAAATTGGCCTGGTTCAGCCCCTGTCGATCCGATTAGAATAGCAAAAGCGGGATTTTTCTATACGGGGCAAGGAACCGAGGTGGAATGCTTCAGCTGCGGCGGCAAAATATCGGATTGGCACTACGGTGACCAGGCTATGTGGCGCCATCGAAGGATGGATCCGAATTGTGCTTTTGTTTTGAATCCAGGGTTGTCTGGTAATGTGCCATTAGTTTTAAGCAGAGAATGCACTCCAGCGCAACGAAACCGTTCCGAAACAGACAATATACAGGGGCCAGATGTACCTCAAGACTATGGACTGACTGAAGAAGATGAACTATATAAAAGTTATGTGCTGCGACTACTATCATTTGTTAATTGGGAAGTAAGTGGTTTTTAACACAATGTGCCTTAACCTTAATCTTCAACTATTATATTTTTATGCATTTGTTGTAAGCACACAAAAAAGTATATTTGATTTGATATTTGGGTACAGATAACAGATAATTGTAAATACTAAATACACATTTTTATAAAAATAAATACATAGTTTAAAGTTTTTTGTTATTTCTGAGGTTATTCATGCTTACTGGAAGTAACAAAAAAGTATCTAGATAATTGTTAATATAGAATGCTAAACTCAGTTTAGTATTGCAGTTGGTAATATGGTATTGAAGTCACCATTTTACAGGTAATAATAGGTCATGGCCACAAGAATGGTGTAAATAATAGCCAATTTGTTTTGTTATTTTGTTATGGTAATAATGTAATTACAACTATTGAATTGCCATCAAATTAGTTAAAAAAAAGAAAAGTGTGCAACATTCTAATTTATTTTGATCTAAAGATAAACAAAAAGTGATACTTGACCAATCTCACACTCAACCTGACCAATCTCACACTCTGTTCTATTAGTTTAATACAGATTATATTTATACTAAAATAAATTTTATGATTTCAAGCATAGTAGTATCATCATCATCATATAGTGCCCTCTTCATAATGAAGTTCGGCGGTCAGCAGGTTGAATTTCTTCCAGTTCTGGGCTAATTTCTTTAATTGTGGATAGTAGTATAATTTATAAAAAAAAATTATCATTAAACTTTTTCCAGGATACCTCAGTATCGCGGGAAGCATTAGTCAGTGCTGGTTTCTACCATGTAGGTGGAGGGAGGGTCCGTTGTGCTTGGTGCGGGGGTGAGCTCGCTCCATTCAGCAGCCTAGGATCACTTGGATCACCTCTAGAAGTTCATAGAATGTAAGTTTAACCTATCCATCCCATAAGAGCACTGGTGATCGCGACAACAATTGAATAACAATAGATTTCCAAGAATCCACGATCGAAGGATTAATATTAAGATATTATACAAAAGACTAAATAGAAGTTATGGTATACATACTAAATACTGAGGTCACAAGAAAATAAATATTAATTAAGTATCCTTACTTATGCATGGAATATGGATCCTACTCTCATTATTGTTATTTTTTCGTTTTTTATTGTTATTTTATTGTTATTTTTAATAAATATTGTTATTTTATTGTCATTTTTAATATTATATTTCAAGTAAAATTACCAACAATGTCAGTTGTTGATGCTGGTACATTTCCTTAATATGAGTGTGTTGATTTCAAGTGTATTTATGACAAGTAATATTGATAAGGTGATTTGCTTTTAGGTATTTCCCCCGTTGCTCACTTGCGACGACTTTAGCAAATGAGAGGCAAAATATACAAATATCAACCGCATCACAGAATACTCCTACCCTAGAAATGCCGTTAGTAAATACAACAGTCAAAGGACCTACGTAAGTATGACAACAACAATAGTCCTTGAGATAAGATTAGAATACTAGTGCCTGTTTTCACCAATGGTCTCCTAACGCAAAGTGTTCCCTGGCAAACTTTGCGGGTCAAATAAAAAAAAACTAACGTTTTGTAAAAGTTCTTACGCCCTAAGGACAAACGTGACACACAAAAATTCGTAAAATCTTGAAGGATATGTATTAAGGAAAAAAAAAAATCTTACACCTTTGCAGTGGTATGGCGGCCATTGGGCGCTGTCGGAAAAGTATGGCAAGGTGATTTTCGTGAATGGCTACTCGACGATGATTAGCTATGCAAAAATTAGCCTGGTACAAATGGTTCAATTTTTTTATTAAAATTAACGTATTCGCGTCGGTATGGCGGGCTGTAAGCCGCACCCGACAAGTATGGCATTACACTTTCGCCTACTTATTTTTTTTCGACTATCTGAAAATACAAGCATTTTTGTGGTACAAATCGTTCGACACTCGTTATTTATCCGACACGTTCGATCAACGCCCACGCGTTTGGGCTGCCAGTGCGAGCGCTATGACCATCATTTTCCTTTTTGCCTTTACGTAATTATACCCCTGTAAAACCGCCATACTAGTACAAATCACCAAGAATTTTGTGTCACTATCTCCAGGCCTACGTAAGGCCCACCTGGGCCGCGCTCTTTGTTTCGATTATATTACGTATTTCGATGACTTAGAGAATACTTTTGTATGAAGAAGTTTGGTTAGTTATGGCCTTTGATGCATTGACCACACTCTGAATTAAAAATAAATAAGCAATCTGTGAGCTATTAGTATCATTTCGGCTATTCAAAATTGTGCTCTACTTGTGCTTTGTTCGAAGATTTTACTGGATTTCACGAATGTATGAAGCGTTTTGTATTGCGAATAGTTTATTTCACTCATTATAAATATTTTTAGACAATCATTTGAAAGAAATACATCGAAATAACTTTAGGTTACACTCGAAAAAGTTTGTTTCTATTTATAGAGATTCGGAAGCGATTTGCTTATTATGTTTGTAAATAAATTACGTTAAAAGCTTGTAGAACTACTAGTCACTATTGTACGAAATGATTGATTGCCCTATTAAGGCTATGACGTTGTCACGTTCAACTATCGTCAGTAAACCGATTTTACAGACAACCGATTTTTTGGTAAAAGGTCAGCCTACACCTCTGGAATACAACAATGCATTATAACGATGGTGATTTAGAATTAACCTTTATTCCCAACATAAGATAAACATTTCATCATAAAATCATTGCCACCATGTGCAGTGTGTACTTCGAAATTCGAAGACTTGCAATAAAATTTGTACCTTCCTGTGTGTGGAATAAAGTTCAATTTTGAGTATCTTAAAAATAATTTACAGTGTAAACTGGAACTCACTAACTACTAGCTCAACGCAGCCATAATAGTTTCATTGATAGCTAATGAGAACTGTGACTCATGAAACCGAGTAGTATCTTGTTAATACAAGTAAATGACTCAATAAGGAATCCCCTAAATCGAAACTTCGCTTCTGTTTAAAATGATGTTATGAACTCTTATCATTTTTATGATAGTAGTAGCTGGTAGTAGTATATTGTACATTTTTATTCATATCTCTTCTTTTATTGTGTAAAAAATCGCCTATGTTATTATTAGTCCGTCATTTTTAAGACTAATAGTAGTCATTACTATTTACGTAAAATTAGCATACTATGTATAGGGTTACATACCTACTGCAAATTAATAATTTACCTCGTAGTTTTAATTTTAACCTATTCTTAAAAGTCAATAACAACACTGATTTTGTGCCAAGAATGTCAACAGAGTGAAAATTACTTAAGCATCCTTTTCGATACTAACGGTCGTATTCTTATAACTTTGTTTCTGTTATTATAAAAAGTTAACTGAATTGAATAATACCTTTATCTTATCTTCTGTCAATTTCAGATCGGCAGCGCAGCAAAACGAACGTGTTGTAGCGGCTGGCGGGGCGTGGCTTGAGTTGGGCGTGGTCGGCGGTAGCGCGCGACATCCGGACAAGGCGTCTCTAGCGGCTAGACAAGTGTAATGCCATACTTGTCGGGTGCGGCTTACAGCCCGCCATACCGACGCGAATACGTTAATTTTAATAAAAAAATTGAACCATTTGTACCAGGCTAATTTGTGCATAGCTAATCATCGTCGAGTAGCCATTCACGAAAATCACCTTGCCATATTTTTCCGACAGCGCCCAATGGCCGCCATACCACTACAAAGGTGTAAGATTTTTTTTATTATGGCTGCGTTGAACTAGTAGTTAGTGAGTTCCAGTTTACACTGTAAATTATTTTTATGATACTCAAAATTGAACTTTATTCCACACACAGGAAGGTACAAATTTTATTGCAAGTCTTCGAATTTCGAAGTACACACTGCACATGGTGGCAATGATTTTATGATGAAATGTTTATCTTATGTTGGGAATAAAGTTTAATTCTAAATCACCATCGTTATAATGCATTGTTGTATTCCAGAGGTGTAGGCTGACCTTTTACCAAAAAATCGGTTGTCTGTAAAGTCGGTTTACTGACGATAGTTGAACGTGACAACGTCATAGCCTTAGTAGGGCCATAAATCATTTCGTACAATAGTGACTAGTAGTTCTACAAGGTTTTAACGTAATTTATTTACAAACATAATAAGTAAATCGCTTCCGAATCTCTATAAATAGAAACAAACTTTTTCGAGTGTAACATAAAGTTATTTCGATGTATTTCTTTCAAATGATTGTCTAAAAATATTTATAATGAGTAAAATAAACTATTCGCAATACAAAACGCTTCATACATTCGTGAAATCCAGTAAAATCTTCGAACAAAGCACAAGTAGAGCACAATTTTGAATAGCCGAAATAATACTAATAGCTCACAGATTGCTTATTTATTTTTAATTCAGAGTGTGGTCAATGCATCAAAGGCCATAACTAACCAAACTTCTTCATACAAAAGTATTCTCTAAGTCATCGAAATACGTAATATAATCGAAACAAAGAGCGCGGCCCAGTTGGGCCTTACGTAGGCCTGGAGTTAATGACACAAAATTCTTGGTGATTTGTACCAGTATGGCGGTTTTACAGGGGTATAGTTACGTAAAGGCAAAAAGGAAAATGATGGTCATAGCGCTCGCACTGGCAGCCCAAACGCGTGGGCGTTGATCGAACGTGTCGGATAAATAACGACTGTCGAACGATTTGTACCACAAAAATGCTTGTATTTTCAGATAGTCGAAAAAAATAAGTAGGCGAAAGTGTAATGCCATACTTGTCGGGTGCGGCTTACAGCCCGCCATACCGACGCGAATACGTTAATTTTAATAAAAAAATTGATCCGTTTGTACCAGGCTAATTTTTGCATAGCTAATCATCGTCGAGTAGCCATTCACGAAAATCACCTTGCCATACTTTTCCGACAGCGCCCAATGGCCGCCATACCACTGCAAAGGTGTAAGTTTTTTTTTTCGCCAAACGATGTGTGCCAGTCATAAAGGTAATATACCTATCGGAATAGAGAAACAATCCCGAGCTGTCAAGCTTAACCAAAATTTGATTTACATCTGTGTATACAATTATGTTTACGTGTGCGTGTCAGTGATGTACAAACATCTTGTAATTCGACAAAATATCGATCATGGAATAATAATTGTAATGGCCGCTGTACACTCTCGCCGAGAGCTCTCGGGCGAGAGTCTCGTGCGAGAGCCCCTTGCCCGAGTGCGATCATGTACATTCTCGCTTAGTTCAATCGCAGTTAAGAACTCAGACAAGATGGACGAAAACGACCATTCACCATTCACCATGCATCGAAAGATATCATTGTAATCCAAAGATTTATAATCATATTTAATTTTATTTCTCACAGTTAATGACTGAATATGTCGTTTATTATTGTTATTTTTCTGTTCTACACTGTCCAACGGCGGGACTAGTACTGAAAGACGCGAGAGTGTACAGTAGTGCGCTCGTTTTCCTCGCGAGACCCTTTGTCTCGGGCGCAAAATACCGACAACGGACCGAGAGGGTCCGAGACAGGCGAGACGAGGCGAGCGCACCCATTTACACTCTCGCACTCGGGCCGCCTCGCTGTGTCTCGGCGAGAGTGTACAGCCGGCTTTAGATTGTAAACATAATGCCGGCTGTACATTCTCGCCGAGACACAGCGAGGCGGCCCGAGTGCGAGAGTGTAAATGGGTGCGCTCGCCTCGTCTCGCCTGTCTCGGACCCTCTCGGTCCGTTGTCGGTATTTTGCGCCCGAGACAAAGGGTCTCTCGAGGAAAACGAGCGCACTACTGTACACTCTCGCGTCTTTCACTACTAGTCCCGCCGTTGTTGGACAGTGTAGAACAGAAAAATAACAATAATAAACGTCATTATTAGTCATAATATATGAGAAATAAAATTAAATATGATTATAAATCTTTGGATTACAATGATATCTTTCGATGCATGGTGAATGGTGAATGGTCCTTTTCCTCCATCTTCTCTGAGTTCTTATCTGCGATTGAACTAAGCAATAATGAACATGATCGCACTCGGGCAAGGGGCTCTCGCACGAGACTTGCCCGAGAGCTCTCGGCGAGAGTGTACAGCGGGCATTATAAAATGGGATAAAATAAAACTGCATGTATATAATATAATAAAATTGTAATTTTGAAGTAAAATGTGACTTTTCTTCAAAATGCTTGCTGCATAATTAAGTACTCGTATGCATGATTTTTTCTTCGGAGTCCAGTTTGGACGGTTAATTATTTTAAGTCATGAATTTCTGGTATCCAGGTCAGCAGGAAATCTGAAAAATTGGCCAAGTGTAAGTCGGACTCGCGCATGAAGGGTGACCGGTTTCAACCGGGCATTTTCTAAAACCCGGTACGATACGACACGACATGTCATGACACGATTCGACACGACAGGTTACGTCACGTGACATCAGTACCTACACGATACGACACGACTTCACTAGACCCTATTAATTTTCAATTCACTCTCAATGAGCCTACTGAGCCCTTTTATTTGATGCCCATCTTGCAGAAGTGCTTTCAACTATTTCCCTATCTTGGATGAGCAGCCGTATTGGATGTAGAATGACATTACATCTGTGGAAATTTCAGAAGTCTATTACTTTCAGATGGACAGACGGACAGGCAACGAAGTCTTAGTAGTAAAGCGGGCTGCGGGACCTCACTACTAGGACTTAATTTTTACCCTTTGGGTGCGGAACCTTAAAAATGATAAATTATGCATGATAGTATATAAACTAATTATAAACTACGGATGAGTATGTTATCATTTCAACATTCCTAGATAATTAGTATACTTAACTAAAAATATTTTCATATCGACACAACTTATCGATAACTTGATGCAGCCCTAGTGTAAAATAGATGAAAATTGTTTACACAAAATATCTTTAAATTGTGCACCATGGCTAGTCAAGTTATGTTTTCCATATAATTAAACATATACAGAAGCGAACACGGACGTAAAAATACCAATAACTCGTAGGGAATTGGCAAAAATAAACTTAAAACTAAGTCCTGTCGATGTAGAATAATTCACCTGTGAAATGAATATTTGTCCGGGTTTTTTCGATGTGTGGATCCAGAATCATTCCACAAACACTTAACCATGTTTCTAGAGCAGTATTTCTTAAAATTATTCATTATTTAACTTAAAATCACAATTTTTCTGAGAGCCCAAATTGACAACTATCGGCCCAGGGGCAGACAGACTGTCAAACAGATGAAAAAAAAGCTATGCAACCTCAAATCACGCTTCTCTTTCTACCACGCAGTGTTACTGATAGTGACATCTCGCTTGCTCAGGCCTTTGTTTCTCTATTCCGATAGGTATATTAACTTTATGGTGCCAGTATGGCATTTAAATTTTTGGAAAGTATTTGACAAAATATGACCGTTATTATTTGGATACCGGAAAAGTATGGCAAGGTGATTTTCGTGAATGGCTACTCGACGATGATTAGATATGCAAAAATTAGCCTGGTACAAATGGTTCAATTTTTTTATAATCTTAATACAAGTATAATATATACTTATATACTTAATAAAAATATCTTAATACAAGTAAATGACTCAATAAGGAATCCCCTAAATCGAAACTTCGCTTCTGTTTAAAATGATGTTATGAACTCTTATCAGTTTTATGATAGTAGTAGCTGGTAGTAGTATATTGTACATTTTTATTCATATTTCTTCTTTTATTGTATAAAAAATCGCCTATGTTATTATTATTCCGTCATTTTTAAGACTAATAGTAGTCATTACTATTTACGTAAAATTAGCATACCATGTATAGTGTTACATACCTACTGCAAATTAATAATTTACCTCGTAGTTTTAATTTTAACCTATTTTTAAAAAGTCAATAACAACACTGATTTTGTGCCTAGAATGTCAACAGAGTGAAAATTACTTAAGCATCCTTTTCGATACTAACGGTCGTATTCTTATAACTTTGTTTCTGTTATTATAAAAAGTTAACTGAATTGAATAATACCTTTATCTTATCTTCTGTCAATTTCAGATCGGCAGCGCAGCAAAACGAACGTGTTGTAGCGGCTGGCGGGGCGTGGCTTGAGTTGGGCGTGGTCGGCGGTAGCGCGCGACATCCGGACAAGGCGTCTCTAGCGGCTAGACAAGTGTAATGCCATACTTGTCGGGTGCGGCTTACAGCCCGCCATACCGACGCGAATACGTTAATTTTAATAAAAAAATTGAACCATTTGTACCAGGCTAATTTGTGCATAGCTAATCATCGTCGAGTAGCCATTCACGAAAATCACCTTGCCATATTTTTCCGACAGCGCCCAATGGCCGCCATACCACTACAAAGGTGTAAGATTTTTTTTATTATGGCTGCGTTGAACTAGTAGTTAGTGAGTTCCAGTTTACACTGTAAATTATTTTTATGATACTCAAAATTGAACTTTATTCCACACACAGGAAGGTACAAATTTTATTGCAAGTCTTCGAATTTCGAAGTACACACTGCACATGGTGGCAATGATTTTATGATGAAATGTTTATCTTATGTTGGGAATAAAGTTTAATTCTAAATCACCATCGTTATAATGCATTGTTGTAGTCCAGAGGTGTAGGCTGACCTTTTACCAAAAAATCGGTTGTCTGTAAAGTCGGTTTACTGACGATAGTTGAACGTGACAACGTCATAGCCTTAGTAGGGCCATAAATCATTTCGTACAATAGTGACTAGTAGTTCTACAAGGTTTTAACGTAATTTATTTACAAACATAATAAGTAAATCGCTTCCGAATCTCTATAAATAGAAACAAACTTTTTCGAGTGTAACATAAAGTTATTTCGATGTATTTCTTTCAAATGATTGTCTAAAAATATTTATAATGAGTAAAATAAACTATTCGCAATACAAAACGCTTCATACATTCGTGAAATCCAGTAAAATCTTCGAACAAAGCACAAGTAGAGCACAATTTTGAATAGCCGAAATAATACTAATAGCTCACAGATTGCTTATTTATTTTTAATTCAGAGTGTGGTCAATGCATCAAAGGCCATAACTAACCAAACTTCTTCATACAAAAGTATTCTCTAAGTCATCGAAATACGTAATATAATCGAAACAAAGAGCGCGGCCCAGTTGGGCCTTACGTAGGCCTGGAGTTAATGACACAAAATTCTTGGTGATTTGTACCAGTATGGCGGTTTTACAGGGGTATAGTTACGTAAAGGCAAAAAGGAAAATGATGGTCATAGCGCTCGCACTGGCAGCCCAAACGCGTGGGCGTTGATCGAACGTGTCGGATAAATAACGACTGTCGAACGATTTGTACCACAAAAATGCTTGTATTTTCAGATAGTCGAAAAAAATAAGTAGGCGAAAGTGTAATGCCATACTTGTCGGGTGCGGCTTACAGCCCGCCATACCGACGCGAATACGTTAATTTTAATAAAAAAATTGATCCGTTTGTACCAGGCTAATTTTTGCATAGCTAATCATCGTCGAGTAGCCATTCACGAAAATCACCTTGCCATACTTTTCCGACAGCGCCCAATGGCCGCCATACCACTGCAAAGGTGTAAGTTTTTTTTTTCGCCAAACGATGTGTGCCAGTATGGCATTTAAATTTTTGGAAAGTATTTGACAAAATATGACCGTTATTATTTGGATACCGGAAAAGTATGGCAAGGTGATTTTCGTGAATGGCTACTCGACGATGATTAGATATGCAAAAATTAGCCTGGTACAAATGGTTCAATTTTTTTATAATCTTAATACAAGTATAATATATACTTATATACTTAATAAAAATATCTTAATACAAGTAAATGACTCAATAAGGAATCCCCTAAATCGAAACTTCGCTTCTGTTTAAAATGATGTTATGAACTCTTATCAGTTTTATGATAGTAGTAGCTGGTAGTAGTATATTGTACATTTTTATTCATATTTCTTCTTTTATTGTATAAAAAATCGCCTATGTTATTATTATTCCGTCATTTTTAAGACTAATAGTAGTCATTACTATTTACGTAAAATTAGCATACCATGTATAGTGTTACATACCTACTGCAAATTAATAATTTACCTCGTAGTTTTAATTTTAACCTATTTTTAAAAAGTCAATAACAACACTGATTTTGTGCCTAGAATGTCAACAGAGTGAAAATTACTTAAGCATCCTTTTCGATACTAACGGTCGTATTCTTATAACTTTGTTTCTGTTATTATAAAAAGTTAACTGAATTGAATAATACCTTTATCTTATCTTCTGTCAATTTCAGATCGGCAGCGGAGCAAAACGAACGTGTTGTAGCGGCTGGCGGGGCGTGGCGTGAGTTGGGCGTGGTCGGCGGCAGCGCGCGACATCCGGACAAGGCGTCTCTAGCGGCTAGACTAGCGACCTTCGAGCGCTGGCCGGCGAATAGACCGCAGGATCCTAGAACGCTAGCTGACGCGGGATTCTTCTACACGGGCGTCGATGATCAGGTGAGATAGCAACATCGGTGCGAACAGGACATAGTGTTGTTTGTCAGAATAGCGACATTCGAGCGCTGGCCGTTGAACATACCGCAGGATCCCCGAACATGTTAGTTGACGCAGGGTTATTTTACACGGGCGTCGATGATCAGGTGAGACAGCAATATGTGTGCGAGCAGGACAAAGTATGTTGGTGTCAAACCAGCGACATTCGAGCTTTGGCCGGCGAATAGACCGCAGGATCCCCGAACATTAGTTTACGCGGGGTTCTTCTACACGGGCGTCGATGATCAGGTGAGACAGCAACATCGGTGCGAGCAGGACAAAGTATGTTAGGGGCGTGGCGTGAGTTGGGCGTGGTCGGCGGCAGCGCGCTACATCCCGACAAAGCGTCTTTAGCGGCTAGACTAGCGACGTTCGAGCTCTGGCCGGCGAATATACCGCAGGATGTCCGAACACTGACAGACGCGGGGTTCTTCTACACGGGCGTCGATGATCAGGTGAGACAGCAATATGTGTGCGAGCAGGACCAAGAGTTAAGAACGTGTCTTCGTCACAAAAACTATGAAATAAACACTAGAATATAGATCGAAATCTTTTCGATATGTTTACTCAATATTATATGGTTTGACAAAATTTGTAAGTGCTTAAAACTGAACTCTTTATTTCCAACTAGCGACCCGCCCCGGCGTCGCATGGGTATAAAAGCCACTAAAAAAATGTATGTCTATAGCCTTCCTCAATAAATGGGCTATCTAACACTGAAATAATTTTTCAAATCGGACCAGTACTTCCTGAGATTAGCTTATTCAAGTTAGCCCTTTCAAATAATTCCCCCCGTTTTTTCCACATTTTCCTCTATTCCTTCGTTCCTATTAGTCTTAGCGTGATAAAATATAGCCTATAACCTTCCTCAATAAATGGGCTATCTAACACTGAAAGAATTATCAAAATCTGTTGCGTAGTTTTAAAGATTAAAGGGAACAAAGGGACATGAGGGAAAAAAAGCGACTTTGTTTTATAATAAGTATAGATAGGTCAAAAAGCATGTAGGATGTGGGAGTAAGACTTTTACTCTATAGTAATAATTAGTTAGAATACCTATAAAGATATAAAAATCATCATCGTAATATGTTATGTAATATCAAGTACATACATAAAATGTTCTTTCTTTAATACAAACATGTTGCAGGTGCGATGTTTCTACTGCGACGGTGGTCTGGCGAAGTGGGAGGCGGGCGACGGGCCGTGGTCGGAGCACGCGCACTGGTTCCCAACCTGCGGGTACATACTACTAGTCAAGGGACAGGAGTTCATCGATACTTGCCGGAAACGGAATGGAACGGTGGGTTTAAAAGGACTATAGTTTGTTCGCGTTAAGAAGTTAGTGTTAAATTAACACTAACTTCTCGTTAACACTGTTAATGCGATTTATTATCAACTATAATATATCCTCCATTTTGAAAGTCGGTTAAAAATGTAGCCTATGTGTTAATCCGGGATGTCAGCTACCTCCTCGTAAAATTTTGTCGAAATCGCTCCAGCGGTTTAGGCGTGAAGAAGTAACAAACATACACACTCACAAACTCACATACTTTCGCCTTTATAATATTAGTATGATTATAATATTAGTATGAAGTATGATGAAACTTAAAGCTTTTCAAGGACTCTAATTCATTTTCGATATTTAACAATTTTCTGGTGTTTTCCATTGATTTTTTCTGTATCTCGAGACAGTCATTGTTCAAATTTCTACGTGACCGGAATGTTGCTTATTTTTATGACTTACTGACTTTAAGACCGAGAATGCGCCGAAAAAAATTGCCGGAAAACATCAACAGTGTCTATTCAAAGTTTAATTTAATTTTTGCTATTATGTTTGAAAAAAAATACGTGTGACACTCCGGGATGCCATAGCATTTTTTATCATCTTATGCAATTATAATTCGCATACGTATAGTCCAAGTAATAGGCTATTTGACAGTAAGATTTTTTGTGATTATTTGTTTTAAATGTATAAAATGGTAGTTTTTATGTGATTTACATAAGTTTTAATAAAAATAATAACAACTAATATATATCCAAAAACACAGAAATATGTTTCGCTTTTTCTTTCTCGCTTTCTCAAAAACGATCCGGATTGGTTAATGTCATGATGACGTCATAGGCGAGTAATGTCGTTTACACAACAGATTTAAATATACATTGGTTAACACGCTAGTGACGTCACATACAAAGCGCGACGCGGACGTTTTCATCGGATGCGGCTTGCTTCTATCTGATTAATACAAAATACACTCAACTGTGCACATTGTCTGACATAAGTCGCGGACGCGACTTTGAGCGTTCGGACGTCCGAACAGAATCTGGGTGGCCGGATGATTTTGCATCCGCAGACGTCTGCCATTGACATATAGGTTAGGTCTTTGACGTCCGCGGATGAACCGTGCACATTGTTAAGCCGCGTCCATCAGCCGCGACTTATGGATGCGTCCGATAATTTGTTTCTAGCTTAAAGCGTTTCGACTGCTTATTCGAATTTTGAATTTTTATTTACATGTTTTTTACGAAATACGTATTTAAAAAAAAATAACTTTCGATGAACTTCTTAATTGCAACCAAGTAATTCAAGATATAAATTAAAAATCTGTCAAATACCCTATTATAATTCGCTCAAAGCCCGCGATAAAAGCTATGCAATAGCTAAATATCTATCTGATAAACTAATTTATTTTCTAAATATTTTACAGTCTTCAACTGATGGTGGGCATACAACTAGAACTATGACGTCGAGTGTGAATTTTTCAGACTCGGTGAGTTTTATTACTTGGCAATTGAGTTCAAAAGTAATATCTATAATTTAAAATACAACGATGTTGAAAAGCGTCTTTCATTATCTATTAAACTCCATTAAAATCATATGAGGGGCTTTTAGATTAGGAGGTCACGACATTTTTGGTAACGATATCCAAAATGACTTATTTTAGATTGATAAGATAAAGAGCAACTCTCTGATGCCAAATATGTCGGTCTGCCTGCGTAAAGTAGTTGCGTTCTCTGTATAGGGCGCCTTAAAACCCAGTTATCATGACCAAAAAAAAAAATGATAAGGTAAATGGCTGAGTAAGTTATATTAGGTAAGTACTAGTTGTTCTCATATCTGGTGGGTTATTATGACCTCTTATTTCCAGCCAGTTTACGCCCGAAAACGGTACATTTTGGGCATAAACTGGCTGGAAATAAGAGGTCATAATAGCCCACCAGTAGCGCAAAAACTGACCAAATATTCGGTTGCGTTATGAAGCAACGATCGTTCAAACGTGATTTATCGTGACCTATACAGGGTGCAATTAAACCTTCCTGCCAAATTTTTTCCAGGGTTTAGGTATCATTAGGAGAGTCCATTTAACCAAAAAAAAAAATTGGGTGGTATTTTTATTTTAATAAAATATTTTATCCCATTTAAAATCGTTGCAGAATGAATTACTTCGAATTACTTTCCAGAGTTTTCTTTTTCTATTACCGTTTCGAAGTCTAACAAATAAGAACAAGCTAAGTTTGAAAACGCAGACAAGATTACGTGTCATTGTAAAGAATCTAATGGCTGCAAAGTTGTGCGTACTGGTGCCTATTTTAGTAGGTATAGATAGGTAACTAGCGATATCAAAATTTACGGTTCAGCCTTTTTACGTCTTAATGCTGGGATGACCTACTCTGATAAAGTTGATACATGCAGGTTTTCGTCACGGTGCTTTCCTCCACCGTAAGAGCGGAATCGGTTACTATGACAAGAATGAATATAACTTCTGAAAAACTTATTGGTACAAGGTCCGGGTTGGAATTCGAACCCACGACCCTACGATCACGATTATTGGGATCATGATAAGTACATATTATGTAAATCGAAGAATCTCACCTGTGTGAGTATCTTGACACGCTTTTTTATTAGCTTCACGTGTAACTGAGTCACAATGTAAGAAAATCTTGGAATTCAATTTCAGCCTACTTCTAATTATCGTATCGATTTGAAACTTTGTAAGTTTATAACACATGTCACGACTGGATGAGGTCACCAGATCGCCGTAAAGGATGGAAATGGAAGAGGCCTATGTCCAGGAATGGACTCTTAGTGGCTGACGATGATGATGATGAAGTTTATAAGAGTCCGTTGATAATTGCAATTGCTACCATCGAGCTGATCGATGATGGTGTCGTGGTGGGCAATATAACTCTTCCATGGCTGTTGCGAAACCCCTTGAGCTTGGGCTCAAATTTTGTTTTCTACTGATGACCGCTACACTTGGTTGGTGGTGAGAGTCTGATGACGGAGCCGAGCAGTGTGAGATTTCAGATTTTTTAGCGATTAGATATTTTAATCATCGATGAAGAGTTTGCTCACCGGTCATAAAAGCGTGTTTTTTTCGTTTTTAAACCAAGCACTTTATTAGGAAAATACTTAAAGAATATAGGTACGTTCAGACATAGGTCGCCGATAACTATGAATTGCAACCAAATATTTGGTCAGTTTTGGTGCCAATAAGCTAGTACGTACTGACAGTTTACGATTTGTAATTTTCAGCCATTTAATAAGTCACGTTTGAACGCTCGTTGCTTCATAACGCAACCGAATATTTTGTCAGTTTTTACGCTACTGATATGAGAACAACTAGTACTTACCTAACATAACTTACTCAGCCATTTAACTTATCATTTTTTTTTTTGGTCATGATAACTGGGTTTTCAGGCGCCCTATACAGAGAACGCAACTACTTTACGCAGGCAGACCGACATATTTGGCATCAGAGAGTTGCTCTTTATCTTGTCGATCTAAAATAAGTCGTTTTGGATATCGTTACCAAAAACGTCGTGACCTCCCGTAATATTTAAAGATATAAGCAAACAGACTTAAGTATACAAATTAAGTAAATATATAAAAATTGCAACAATAATTTTAATGATTTTCTGTTGTATTTTATACCTTTTTTAATACTTTGACATGTAGTATATCTTTTTTATGCATTTTTTCAGAACGACCGCGGTCGAGCCATGAGAACTAGATCGAGTATAAATTTCCCCGTCACTGTAAGCCAGGTGAGATTCAAAGTCTTTCAATACTAATAAAAGTAATAAATAATATTTAGTTTACTGTATAATCTAGATAATAAGATAAGCTGATGCATTCACATGAAGTCAGCCCTGAATTTATAAATGGGCCGTATAGGCCGCAGCTTACGCCGCGTTTCCACTGACGCGGAGCGGAGCTTAGCGGTGTCGAATTGACCAATCACCATGCTCGAAATCTTCGCTGTCATTCCGCTGGAATTTGCGTTTCCACTGGAACTCCGCTCCGCTCCGTTTCAGTGGAAACGCACCCTATTCCACTGAAGCGGAGCAGAGCTTAGCGGTGCCCGAATTGACCAATCGTGCTATTCCAGCGGAATGACAGCGAAGCGGAGCGAAGAAGTCGAGCATGGTGATTGGTCAATTTGGGCACCGCTAAGCTCCGCTCCGCTTCAGTGGAAACGCAGCCTTAAGGGCGGTAGGGTCCATAGAGTGCCGGCAAATTTCATACATGTGGCGGCGGAAATAAAGTGGCCTACACTTATAAATAAATAAATCCAGCACTGCACGAAGCCCTCTTTGAACAGAGATGAAATTTAATTTTGATCCAGTACTATATGTACTAAAATTGTTCTATGTTCGATGACCGGTCTAGACTCTAGACCTTGTGCCCTCCCTAATGATCTACTCTGTATATGTGTCAAATTTTTAATAATATGAGCTTTCTTTGGAGGGAATTCAAAGCAGAAATGGACCAGTAATTTCCATTCAAAGGAAACAAATACCGAAATCTGTATGATTTTAGTTTATAACTATTTTATGATTGTCAGGTTGAGGAGAGTATGTGCGGTCCGTTCGCGGCGGCGGCGTTGGGGGCAGGGCTTGACGCAGCGCGCGTGCGCCGCGCCATCTCACGTCGGTTGCGCTCCACAGGTTATATGAACCTAATGAACTAATACATAACTGCAGGGCAATCGCGTTATTTTTAAACGTTTCAATTCAGGTTCACATATCTGTTTTGGTTGTGGTTTAGTTACGGTTTGGTTGCGCTGCGTCTGAAAAAATTTCAGTATCGTGCTAACGTTCCAACCGTAACTCAGCCTTAGATGGAACTCGAACGCAGCGCAACGTTTGACCTTTGGACAGACACTGCAGCGGACCAGTCAGCGCCCTTCTGATTTAATTTTGATTGGCTTAAATATGAACAATTTTTTCCGATGCGTTAATTGGTCAATTGACATAATATTGTTTATCTACATATGGATGAATAAGACACGCCACACGAATGAAGTTGTTTTGGTAGTTATGAATGTCAATGATTATTACTTGAAGTTTTTAATTTACGTAGTTATTGAAACTACTTTCTATATTTTACTATATATTTAACAAACGCCATAAGTGTCGAGTAGTAGTGTCGAGATTAGTATCTGTTTGCAAATTGTTAACAATGAAGTGTATAATTTGGATGTAATTTATGAGGCTGGCATTGTCGGTTTCGACACAAGCCTAATAAATAAGAAAAAAAAAAAAAAAGTGTCGAGTAATGACTTGTGATAAAAGTTTTTGTGGTGCAGAAATGAGAAAACATTTACGTAAAGAAGTAATGGCAAAATTCAATTCACTTTTTAACAAACTCAAATAGTCCGTACTGTTATTTTACAGCTTTAAGGTAAAACATAAGCTTTATATATTATAATTTGATTATGGCTTAATGTTATATTTTTCCATCGATTTTCATCACTATTACACACACACACACCAAAATAAGAAACGTTTCAGAAACGTGCGAGTAGAAATAGCATTGTGTCAACTTTTTGTTTTGACAGCGTTTGCGATTGGGCTGAGCCTTCAACTAGCTGTCAAAACGTTAGCGCGATACCGATTCGATCCAAAAGTCGATCAACGTCCAAGTTTCATTTGCGGTTCAGTTGAAAAAAATTTGCGCGATTGCCCTGCTGAATAGCTAGGTCCACACTAGGCGCTTTCGTCTTCAATTTTCGTCATCTTCTTTCATTCAACTTTCATTTTGGCGCATTCAACAATTGAATGCGTCAACGAACGCAACACCAACTTTGTCATTTTTGAAGTTTTGGATACGGTGGGGCATGCATCGCGGGCATGCCCCACGTTCGCTGTTGACTGCGCTATAACGCGGCATGCTTGACGAACAGAAAAAGGAACAGTATGGACAAAGCTATTAAGTAATAGTTTAAAAAAATACGCTTTTTAAATTTTTCAAAAATTTTAACAAAATATTGCATTGTCATTGACTCTTCATACGTATGCAAAGTTTCGAATTAATTAGATTAATGGAGATAGGTGAAAATCGTACTCAAAGATTCCGTTACATACATACAGCCCAATATGTCAATGTTTTGACAAAACATCTTAAGCCCGGCCGCACATTGTCCGAAATTTCTGATCAGAAACATTTGAATGTCGGCCGGACCGCCACACCGCACACTATCCGAAATTTCCTTCCGGCGAGTTCGAGCTAACTCGGCTCAGTACAAAATGTAAGAGAGAGCGCGATCCGGTTTTCTGATCAGAAACATTTGAACTGCTATCCGATCGACGTCATCTTACACAATATAATTTCCGACGCCCGCCGGAACGCACTCTGCTCATATATTTTGTGTCTGACGTCCAGTCCGGATGAGTTGTCAGATGCCGTCTATCGGATGGCAGAAATTTTTTAATGCGTTCCAGCGGGCGTCCTTAATTTTATGTCAGATGACGTCGATCATCGCAGTTCAAATGTTTCTGATCAGAAAACCGGATGGCGCTCTCTCTTACATTTTGTACTGAGCCGAGTGAGCTCGAACTCGCCGGAAGGAAATTTCGGATAGTGTGCGGTGTGGCGTTCCGGCCGACGTTTAAATGTTTCTGATCAGAAATTTGGGACAATGTGCGGCCGGGCTAAAACACGTTTCCGGTCGTAGAAAAGAAACAACTATAGTTTCTTGGTTAAAAAATTCCTGCTTCAAAGTAAATAATGTTGTGGATACAATGTGTTTCTACTTCGTAATTAATATATTTTAATATTATAATAAGTTCCTCTATCCTCAATTTCAATACTTTACTTTCAGGCGTCCCGTTCACATCGTCGGAGGCTCTAATAGACGCGGTGTTGGACGAACAGCTAAACGAGGAGGCGTGGAGCGAGACGCCGCAGAGCAGCCGACTGGCGAGAGACATTCTGGCGGAGACACTGTCGGAGTTCCTGCCTAACTCTGGGTAAGATCTCTTTTAAGCAGCAGATATGCAGACGCCTGACGAGAGACATTCTGGCGAAGACACTGCTGGAGTTCCTGCCTAACTCTGGTTAAAATATCTTTTAAACAGCAGATATGCAGCCGACTAGCAGAGATATTCTGGCGGAGACACTGCCGGAGTTCCTGCCTAACTCTGGGTGAGATATCTTTCAAACAGCAGATATGCAGCGTCTGGCGAGAGATATTCTGGCGACGACACTGCCGGAGTTCCTGCCTAACTCAGGGTAAGATATCTTTTAAGCAGCAGATATGCAGCCGCCGGCGAGAGACATTCTGGCGTAGACACTGTCGGAGTTCCTGCCTAACTCTGGTTAAAATATCTTTTAAACAGCAGATATGCAGTCGCCTGACGAGAGACATTCTGGCGAAGACACTGTCGGAGTTCCTGCCTAACTCTGGGTAAGATATTATCTTTTAAGCAGCAGATATGCAGCTTCTGGCGAGACACCTTCTGGCGAGACACATTCTGGCGTAGACACTGTCGGAGTTCCTGCCTAACTCTGGGTAAGATATCTTTTAAACAGCAGATTTGCAGCCGCGTGACGAGAGACATTCTGGCGGAGACACTGTCGGAGTTCCTGCCTAACTCTGGGTAAGATATCTTTTAAGCAGCAGATATGCAGCCGCCGGCGAGAGACGCTCTGGCGGAGAGACTGTCGGAGTTCCTGCCTAACTCTGGGTAAGATATCTTTTAAGCAGCAGATATGCAGCCGTCGGTGAGAGACATTCTGGCGGAGACACTGTCGGAGCTCCTGCCTAACTCTGGGTAAGATATCTTTTAAGCAGCAGATATGCAGCCGCCGGCGAGAGACGCTCTGGCGGAGACACTGTCGGAGTTCCTGCCTAACTCTGGGTAAGATATTATCTTTTAAACAGCAGATATGCAGCCGCGTGACGAGAGACATTCTGGCGGAGACACTGTCGGAGTTCCTGCCTAACTCTGGGTAAGATATCTTTTAAGCAGCAGATATGCAGCCGCCGGCGAGAGACATTCTGGCGGAGACACTGTCGGAGCTCCTGCCTAACTCTGGGTTAGATATCTTTTAAGCAGCAGATATGCAGCCGCCGGCGAGAGACGCTCTGGCGGAGACACTGTCGGAGTTCGTGCCTAACTCTGGGTAAGATATCTTTTAAGCGGCAGATATGCAGCCGCCGGCGAGAGACATTCTGGCGTAGACACTGTCGGAGTTCCTGCCTAACTCTGGGTAAGATATCTTTTAAGCAGCAGATATGCAGCCGACTGGCGAGAGACATTCTGGCGGAGACACTGCCGGAGTTCCTGCCTAACTCTGGGTAAGATATTATCTTTTAAGCAGCAGATAATATGCAGCTTCTGGCGAGAGACATTCTGGCGGAGACACTGCCAGAGTTCTTGCCTAACTCTGGGTAAGATATCTTGTAAGCAGCAGATATGTAGCGCTTTAATGATATTATCTTCGCATTTTAACGAAAGAGACAAGGAAAAGTTGCACTTGATATGTAACTGCTAGTTGACGCATATCTACGGTTAGCAGCAAGCAACATCTTACTTAGTGATCACTGATCAGTGTTGTCAAATCTGATACATTTGGTGACTAAAGGAGCGACAGGTTTATATGCGACAGATTTATAGGTTTATGGTATTTAGTGACTGTGTTACATCATAAAAAATAGGCAAAAGTCATTTTTTCTGCTTTTTGTTAACCGCTTAAGTTACACACTTGCAGAACATAATGATGATGAATTTAAAACAGATTTGTACATATTTCAAAATTTCAGGGTCTCAACCGACGAAAGATCAGACAGCCAAGAATCTCACTACGAAAGTCCCATACACACTCCCACACCAAACACAACGCCTAGACGACAAAATAACAAAACTGTGCCCGTAACAAGTGAAGAGCCAAAAGAAAACGAAGCAACTGTTCCAGAGGAGAAAAAACAATTGACGCTAGAAGAGGAAAACAGACAATTGAAAGAGGCGAGATTGTGTAAAGTGTGTATGGATAATGAGGTGAGTTTTTGAATGTCGCTACTAATATTACGAAAGCGTGTCTGTCTGTTACCTCATCACGCCCAAACCGTTGAATAGATTTTTCGGAAACTTGGTATGGAGACACTTTGAGTCCCGGGGTAGGACATAGGATCCTTTTTATATCGGAAAAAAGTACGGTTCCAGCGCGACAAACGAATTTAGGCGCAACGGAGCGTCTAGTGTATCGAATTTTAGCCGCACAAAACTAACACGTTTAGAGCAAGTAAACACTGCTCTAGTGAGCTGCACTGTCGAAACGCAAAACATGTAATGATATAGCTTTCGGCAATGCAACGAAACGCTTTCTGTCTTTTTAGGGTTCCGTACCTAAAGGGTAAAAACGCGACCCTATTACTAAGACTTCGTTGTCTGTCCGTCTGTCGTCTGTCTGTCACCAGGCTGTAACTCAAGAACGGTAATAGCTAGAGAGTTGAAATTTTCACAGAATGTGTATATATCTGTTGCAACAAAATAAAATTAATATCTAAGGGGGCTCCCATACAACAAACGTAATTTTTTTTTGCCTTTTTTGCTCTATATCAATAATGGCAACAGGTTCTTGACTTTTTCACAAAATCCTTAGTTATTTATGTACATATTATATATGTACTTTAATATTTAATAATAATATTTAAATAAAATAAAAATTAAGGGGGGCTCCCATACAAAAAACACAAATTTTGGCCTATTTTTGCTCTATAACAGTACGGAACCCTTCGTGCGCGAGTCCGACTCGCACTTGGCCGATTTTTTTGTTTGTTCACGAATATCTTCACCGTTTGGGAACCGATTTTTATTATTCTTTTTGTCTTGGAAAGAGGATACTCCACAGCACAAGGTGGTCCCATGATAAGTTTGCTATTTAAAGTTCCTATTACAATAAAACTTGAGAGGTGTCAAGGGACACCTGAATGGAACGAAGTTATTTCTTATGTTCAAAAAACCTGTGTACATATACACTCAAAAATATTATAAAAAACGCCATCTATTGACGCCCAGGAATACTAACAACGCGTCGCTGTTTATTCTCAAAAAATGCCATCTAGAGGAATATTATCAATGCCCTTTGCCCCTACTATGCAGGTACTAATAAAAAAGTGTCGAGGTCAAAATATATCGTTCTGTCTAGCCTCCTTTCGCAACCCCGATCGCGCCATAAGGAACTTCGTTCACTTCAGAACTAACTTATCCCCCCAGGTGAGCGTGGTGTTCCTGCCGTGCGGGCACCTGCTGTCGTGCGCGGGGTGCGGCGCGGCGCTGGCGGCGTGCCCGCTGTGTCGCGCCTCCGTGCGCGCGCTCGTGCGGGCCTACCTCGCCTGACCCCGCCCCCAAAGCCCCGCCCAGGTCAGTGCTACCATTTTCCCCTTTAAGGGCTCCCACACAAAACTGCGAATTCGTATTACATCGTTATGTCGTTGTTATTTTGTCGCAGATATTTGCGATGCGATTCGAATTCGCAGTTATGTGTGGGAGCCCAAAGGGGGTGATATTATTTTTATACTTGATAAGATAACAAGCCCCGAATTGTTTAATTTTTTAAACATAAAAACTACATTATATTTATTGTGATTGGTTACCATTTTTCTCCTTTAAGGGGGTGATTTTTTTGTTAAAACTTGTTATCAAGCCCCGAATTGTTTCGTTTTTTAAACATTATATATACTTAGCGAGGGTCCGCGCAAGCGCAAACAAGCCGATTCCTGATTGTTTCTTCTCACCTGCTGGCATATGAATTATAATCAACTTTAAAGAGAGGAAGACGATATTTGTTTCTTGCTTTATTTACTCTATTAACCTAATTTTACTAGAATCTTGCAAGAACCAAATCAAATCACACTTCTTCAATCGCTCTAAGATGCTAACAGATTTGGACGATGCGACGCATAGTCTTATTAATTTAAATTATTGGTATTTCAAGTTATGGCGATATATCGAAAATATATTATACCCCAAAGGCAATTTTATACTTAATTTGTATGACTATAAAGTCGTGAATACGCTGCGTCCAGAAGCTATCGGTTCGCTGCGACAAAACGTAATTATAATTATTTAAAAAAAGAACTAGGAGCACTTCAGCAAAATGCTTCTATACGATTTTGAGTTGCAAAGGTGTATATTAATTAGACTAATTTCGTACAATACATCTATTTTCGTTTAAAAACAATCTTCAAATTTCGTATTTTTAAGAGGTCATTTCGAAAATTAAATGTATCGAGGCAAAATACATTAATCGTGTTTCTAGTTCTTCTCAAACCTAGATAAGGCTATGAAAATATGTATATATCTCATTACCAGATTTGTAACATTTCTGAGGGTCCTTAATAGTATTACGTCAAAAAGGACAGTTGTTTTCAATATAGCGCCTTAAACCTCTTACTGTATTGTGTTTACTAATTCTTTCGGTTTATACGAGCTCAGGAATTTTCGTGCGTTTATTTTTATTTTACTTTCAATATCAAATTAAATTTCTAAATGTAATATTATATTCTTTTCAGGTATTCGGTTTTGATAAACGCAATGAAAATACTATTTTGGTCCAATAAGGATTGAGATTTGAGTCCGTTTCGCTGTTCCTATTATTATTTATTATCGACATATTTTTGCAGTGCCACTTTTATCATGTTATAATATCACAAAATCAGAAATTGAAAATACTTTTACACTTTTGTGGCTTTTTAAATGATATTTTACTACAAACTTTAAAAGGTAAATTGATTTGAAACGCATGTCTGATTTTTATTCTCTTAGATGGAGGAACTTCACTTTTAATTAACATTTTGGTCTCTGATTACTGATACTATAACTCGAATTAATCGTTTAAAATAGTTTTTAGTTTACTAATAACCACTAGAAGCAAAAATGAATAATGAACATGCATTCATTTAAAAGACAAGGAAATCATAATTAATAATATTGTCCTGTTTACAAGGTAAAATATGAACTTAAATTAAACATAGAATTAAGTTAACTGTAGAACTACAAGTCGCAATATAATAAGAGTAAAATAAAATATTATGTATTTAGCCACGCCGCTTATATGCAGACTATATCTTATTTAATGCAGATTATGATGGCTTTTAAATTATGCATATGTAACCAAAATAACGATAGAAAACTGTAAAAAGATTTTAATTATTGTATTTGCTTAACTCCATGCATAACTAAAATATTATTATGTTGTCTGTACTAAAAATTTGATCTGTATCTTAGCTCCATTTCCAAAAGAAATTATGTTCAAATACGCAATAATAGAAATATTTAAAAAAAAAAAAAATATCATGTTAAGGGTAGGCATTCACCCCAATGACAGAGTTGAAGTTGCAGCAAGTTGTGAAGAAAGGAACCTCAACATTAATATTACCATCGCAAATTTAACCAATTGCTGCAACTTTAAGTCGGTATTATATAGAATATGTAGGAGTATTGTAGGATTGTTATTAGACATAAATGTATGTAATATCTATATATTAATATGGTATTTATAATTATTATATTCTAAATTATTATAATGTCGTATTCGATATTATAAAGTTAACTTTTATCCAAGTGATATAAAATGCGTTGTTTTTTTTTAAGAAACTTAGTTATTAGTGTAGTTAAGTTAGTGAATTATTTGCCTCAAGACCAAATATTAAATAAGCTGTAGCGCAAAATGGATGAAGATGATGGTCATCTTTTGTGTTTGATGTTATATTGTAAGGCATTCGAGCAACTTTAGAATAAATCGCGCAATATAATACCTTATAATGGGGGTGTCCGTAAAAATGTTTTTAATGATTTTTTGATTTTAATTATTTTAAACTTATATGGAGTGTACTTCGATATGTATTATACTTTTATTAGGACAAGTAAAGATGACTTTATACTTTTAGTCTAACAGTCCTCTTTTAATAAAAAATATGTTATATTTAAAGTAAATTTCTTGCCACACAATAAATAATTTTTGCTGAAATCCCTCCGCCCCAAATGAATGTTGCGTGATACAGTAGGACCCCTCCCATTCCATGATGGCATACATATTTTATAGACGCCCCCTAAGTAACATTCTATAATCGTATAAAGTTAGATGTATACTGGTTTACAAAACATTGACTTTTGATAAGCAATTAAAATCAGAAACTTTAACTGAAGATGCACATTTTAGTGTGCCCCCACTGTCAGAAAACTGAAAATATTAAAAGATTTAAAAACTATATAAAATAAAACTTGTTAAAAAAACCAGTTGTATAAAAATGCCTTGGGTATACGTAATATTATCTAAATTTAAAACATTTTTAAACATTAAAATTATTCAATGGCCAGGCGATAATGTCTTCCAACAAAGAAAATTAAGAAAAAATTAAATAAAAAGATTTCGCAAAGAATGTATTCAATTATACCATAATATTATGTTGGAATTGGACAAGATATCGACTAGACTTATTTGAAATTAAAATTGGGATTGATCCATGAATAAGATTTGAAAAAATAAAAAAATATACATTACAGACAAATTGAAGGAATATGACTTCTAAAATAATAAAAAGTATAATATTATAATGTATAACTAAGGGCCAAACAGCAAATCGAACAAAAAAGTATAAAAATCCTTGCCTCGATTCGTCATTGACATGACAGAATACTGCCCCACTAAAATCCCCGTTGAGTCAAAAATGGAGCCTAATTAAATGTTCAAATAATTTTTGTATTAAAATAATTTTGTATGCATTATGTAAAATGAAATAAATTAATGTCAATGCAATTATTTTTTTCTTAGAAGGAAATAATAATTGTAACCTCAATAATAATAATCATTCTATAGAATATACAATGTATATTATGCTTTGTGATCTTGTATTTAGGTATAACTTAGTAGTAATTTTGTGATGTTATGTCCTTAATTGAACATTGTTATGTTGTTAGTATGAAAAGTTTATGTCTCGTAGTAGCATGTACCATTTTAATATATACATTTACTAATGTGTTTTCGGTTTTATTGATTATTTTTCTTAATTTATTTTCTCAAATACTTGTACATCATATGATTCATCAGATTTATTCTCAATATTAACAGGCACTGGTTAGTTCATTTATGATTCCAGAGCTTTATAACAGCGTACAGGTAAACCACTGAGGGTTAGTGGATAAAAATCTTCCCTTATATTATATTTTTCTCTTAAAAAAACCGCGGTAAGACTCTATCGACTCAAAAGATTTTGCTTCTACAAAAATATTTGTTGGTACTTGGTGCAAGTGACGATTAAATATTCTATAAACATTTAAAGGAGTTTTATAGACGATACTTTTTCTTTAAACTCTTTGATCATCGTTCGATGCGGTCTCCTTAAAGCTCTTATATAAATTATAGTCCAAGAGGAGACCGTAAAAATTGTTTGAAGTTTTTGAACCTCCCAGTGCAAATCTCCTCCAATTAGATGGTCGTATCAGATCAAAGGTGAGTTTTTTTTTGTGCAGGTGTAGTGAGGCGCCGAAGCGGCCGTCTGGACGGAAATAGGCGATCAGAAATAGCGTAGACGCCGGCGTGCGCGACGCCCGGTCTATATTAATATTCAAAATGCTACATGCACAACATAACATGGTCAGAGCTAAAGTTTTGGAGTTAATTTTTAATGCTTCAGGTTTAATCGATATTGTTACTAGATGGCAGCACTTGTCCTCAATCAAATTATAGTGCGCAACTAGTTGGCCGCTCTGCCCATATACTTTTATACCGGCAGAGCGGCCAACTAGTTGCGCACGGACTATAAAGTAAATAATCTTGAATTCTTGTGTGACAAAATCCCCTCAAAATATTACAGCCGCACTAAGAGAGAATAATTGATTACTTTAATGAATATTTCGGCATAAACTTCATAATATTTTCTGTCAAACTTTCCATTAAATAGAAATTAAGTGACCATTAAAATGTGTATGAACGCGGTCGTTTAAGTTAAACATGGAAAAAAGAACAGATACTTACCTGAAGCTATATGCATTTCGCAAAAACATAATAATGTCAACCACGGAATATATAACACTACAGGAAAGGGCATAGCGATAAGTTTCATTAGAAACTGCTGTCGCCAAACTCACACAGTAACATTTTACGCACACAAAAAAATAACCAATCACAAAAAGAATTCAAAAAAATATATACAAAGTCGTAAAAAACACCATAAACCTTTTGAAATAAAGAAGAATTTAGCTTAAATTTAGCAATACCGGCTCTTGACTACCAAGTTCAGCTATTCAACGCTAGATGGCGCTTATCGGCTTAATATGATAAAATACTTGAAGTTGGACGCAATTTTACACCTTAGGTCAACTAGCGTAAGGTTTTAATTCGTACTCGCGCACTTCCTTTTTTCTTGAATGTTCTATCATGACCTTGATTTGTGACGTCGCTAGCCGCTACTCAAAAAGGGATGGGATTGTCGATCGATTATGTCGATAAAATCAATAGAAAAAATAATAATTATGCTAAAGGTCTGTTAGTTAATTAGTTTTAATATACATTTATTGTTTGTGTTTTATAATATTTTGTTGTTTTTATGGTTTTTGTGTTTATATAGAAAACTAGCTGTCCCGGCAAATGTTGTTTTGCCTGTATTTCCCTTACGGTCCGTCCGTAAAATTATTCGAGTTAAACTGTTTATTTTTGATACTTTTTAGTTTATGTTCATTTGTAGGGTTCCGGGCCCCAAGGGTTTTTACCCTTTAGGCACGGAACCCTCAAGAACCACTATAGCCAGACTTTTTTTTAGGTTTTTTTCGCTCGTAATCAATAATAGTAACAGCTAGGCACTTGAAATTTTCAGAAAATCCTTAATTATATTAGTAAATATTTAAGGGGGCTCCCATACAAGTAACACAAATTTTTGCCTAGTTTCGCTCTACACCGGTATGGAACCCTACGTGCGCGAGTCCGACTCGCACTTGGCCGATTTTTATTACCAAACAGTTTTTATTAAACGGTTTTATTTAGCTCACGCTGTTCGTTCGCGGGTCAAATTTAGTAATACCCATTTTCCGTCAACCGATTGATCTGAAATTTAGCACGTAACGCCTTTGATTCTAGCGACAATACAATTATATTTATGTTATATACGCCATATTATTGTGAATGCAAGATGGTCGCCACTACAAGATGGCGGACAACATAGTTTTTCTCAATCCCGTCAATATGGGTATCAAATTAAGGGGCTTGATAAGTAGAGTCACAGTAGAATACACTGCATTGTACAAAATCGAAATCCAAGATGGCCGCCTTTTAAAATAAGTCGGATAATTTAGTTTTTTTTCAATATGGGTATCAAATTAAAGGAATCGGTAATTACAATACAGTGCACCATATAAAACCGACTTGACAGACAGACACACTTTCGCATTTTTATTATTATTTATGGATATATATAAGAAGTTTATAAAATAAAATCAAAATCAAAATATTTTTATTTCCAAATAGGTTAACAAAGTTAACACTATTAGAACGTCGTGTCTATAATATGAGGCCTACCACCGGTTCGGGAACTAACCTGGCGAGAAGAACCGGCGTAAGAAACTCGCACGGGTCCACCTTTTACCAAAAAGGTGGAAAATAACAATGATAACTTAAGCTAATTTACACTAAGTATGTAAGTAAACTGTAAAGTGAGTAAGTAAAAATGTGGTACATTTGTATAGAAGCGACTTATGGTCTGTCAGCTTACGAGGGCACTGAAAATTTCGGGAATCAAGGAAGTGACACAATATTACTATTTTAAAATGTGTTTATTGCTTTTCGAAGTATTCTCCACGAAATTTGACACATTTTTCTATACGATGGAACCAATCATTGAAGCAACCATTCCATTCGGAAGTTGGGGTCTCCAAAATGGCCGTTTTGTAGGCGTCCACAGCTTCTTCAGGTGATGAAAATCTCTGACCACGCAATTTATTCTTCCAATTGACCCTTCCAGTCGCAGTAATCCACTTCTCTTTTACATGCGGATTTTTAGGAAAACTAAAACAAAATTATCAATAGGTTGTATAAATCAACTGGGTAAATAATTCAGTAATTGCCATTAAAGTGTCCACATTATAATAAGTGTACAATTATTAAATCGATATATCGATAATATCACAGTGTCACAACCCTAATGTTCCGATCGTGACGTCATTTCTAATTCTAGCGGACAAGGCGTCAGACAATTTTGGACTTTATTACAATGTACAAACGTAAGATTATTAATTTAACACTGATGGTTTAAATGGATGCAGATAATTCTAAAATATTTTTAATTAATAAAAAGTAAATAACGACTTACCGATGAAAAGAAACACCTGGTCGAAGTAATTTACTACTACCACTATTGTTTTTGCACTCAAGGATGGAACAACGAGTCATTATTGAGGGGTTTTCTGCGTATCAGAATCACCGGCAGCGCACGTCACGAGACACCAACGACCGCGAAGCGAGTGAGCTAGGTTATGTCCCGCAGGACATAATTATGGCACGCGGGCCACGCCCACATGCCCTTTCCTGTAGTGTTATATATTCCGTGATGTCAACCTTATCAAAAGTACAGTTTCCAAAAATGTTATCAAATCGTTAGGTTACTTTTACCTCGTTGCTGAGTCATCTCATATCATTCATTGCAGAACCAGTTACCAGATGTTACCTGGCTTAGGTTATTCATTTATATTTTTACTGCTTTAATTAAGAGGACATTCATCCCATTTTACGGAAAATGCAATGCAACAAAGAGGTTTATACAGGTGTTCGAAGGACCAAGTGTTTTGAAATGTCATGAATATTGGATAGTATCGATTTCTCGTTTTGTATGGTACAGACCGGTTAAATCTGACCATGATCAAGAGTTTACTGTTAATTTTTAAGTTTACCGTCAGCCGATCAATATGGAAAAGTTTTTTTTTTCTTATTTATTAGGCTTGTGTCGAAAAAAGTTACAAGTGACAACCATTTACTATAAATGTGTTTTCGGGTGATTGAAATTGAATTGTTCGCGCAAAGTTTTTATGCGTATCTACTAATATTAAAACTGTGTCTGACTGACTGTTACCTTTTAAACGCTCATCTGATTTCGATAAAATTTTTAGGGATATATTTTGAGTTTCAGGAAAAAAATTATCATTGAAAAATCTGACTGTCAGTATTCGTTTTTTTTTAAGTTTTGTTTTCCTTACAGGTTTATTCTCCATGGAAGGTATTAAAAGCAATTAGCAATAATAGGTAAAGTATACTTTACTCCATGCTTACTCACAGTCGAAAGTAGGTGGAGGCCTCTCTAGGTCAATAACAATTTGATTTCAAATAACGGATTGTTTGTGGTATTTATTGAGGATAAACGTTGGTTTTCTATAGCATTGTACAATGTACATACAGAGTTATACGTAAGACTGAGTAATATAAAAAGTTGTTGGAATAATAGAAGACATGACTTGTTGATTTGGGTAACTAACAATTTGAAAACTGTCGTTTTTATGCATAAATGGAGACTTTAACACCGGGAAAATTAATTGAAAATGTGGATTCTATGTACCTACCTATAGCTTGACGTATTAGATAGACGATTAGGTAGGCACGTTTCAATTTTTTTTTCAATTTATAATGAGTGATTGCTCTTATGTTATAAAATGTTAGTTACCCATTTCATCCACTCGTGTCCTGCTATACTCCATTCTATTTCGCGCCTCTCGGTTAATATTTCTTCATGCGAGTTGCGACCTCTAAAGTCTAAGGTAAACAAGATAAGTAATAGAATGAGATTCTAGAAACTAGATAGTGTTCATACAATTAATTATTATTTTTCAAGGCGCAACTGCATATCTGTATTAATATCGCAGTGTTAGTTAAGTTTTCTTATATTTAAATAACAAGGTACTTACAATAATTTATTTGATACTGGATTAAAACAGAAAAAATACTTATACACAATATAATGTATGCAGCCTGATAAATGCTATCAAAAGTTATTTAATGAAATGATGATGAAAGAGGAAAATGTATACTTTATAGCCATTAGCCATACAAGCCATACAACTTGGGTTTATACTATCAAAAGCCGCAAAATTCCTAGAAAACTTTTGCAGTTTGCTTCATTAATTAATATTGAAGTGACCTAACCATTTAACACAAGAGTAAATTTTACAAATTTAAAATTTTCTACCTCAAAACCTTTATGCAGAACATACCTATATTTGTATTTTTTTATAAAAAAAATGTACTAATTTTACCATATCCTCAGGTTTTGCGGGCGTCACTAACAGATGGCGCTGCAGATAAGTATAATGTCCCTAAACCTTCGTAATCGCTCGGTGAGTCAGTGTTAAGGCAGAATTAATTAACGATAGTTGCCGCCTGCATAGACGGACGTCCTTGCAAGGTTGTGCATTGCCTGATCACGTGCAACTCTGTTCTTTGAACGGCATTCGATGTTCAAAATGTCTAGATAAACCATAGATAAACATTCTAATCTCTTCAAAAATCTTCAAAAATGGAACAGAATACAAATTTTGACAGTTTTTATTTTTTATTTTAAATGAATTCATGACAAAGAAGTTAAGTTAGTTGTATAAAGAGACGCGTTTATAGTTTGCGATAAAATGACGTCAATTCATATGTGATGACCTGGACAAATGGCCTAAGCGTTTTATGCATAAAGAATTATTCACCGGATGTTTATAGTTTTTATTAGATTACGTTTCCGGTGTAAAGTAGTTATAGAAAGAGTAATAATAGGAATCTAGCGTTTTAATGGTCCTTCACGCCGGATGCTAAATGTTAAACACTTATGAAAGACTGCATAAAAAAGGTATCAAAAATCATTTAAGCAGAGCTAGCGTAGTTCTTTTAACTTAATGAAACTTATTTAAAGTAATACCTACGTATTATATCCAATTTTTATTTTTTCTATTAATTTCAATTCTTTGTCATAGTTCTTTGTCTGGTATAGGTATATTGAATTATTTATTAATTTATGTACAGTTTTAAATATTCAATTTAAACTCAACTGCGATGGCTAATGTATTTAGCTTAAAATACATCGATTATTAAATTATTTATAAGTTTCGATTCTTAAATTACAAGTTACATATTTATAAGAATTATATACGGCAAAGGACAAGGTACCTACAGTCGCCCACAGCATTGCAATTACTGCTGGGTGGAGCAAATTGACGGCGCCAGTACAAATCCTTGTATTAAAAATAACACAGCGATAAACTGTTTTACTGTCACCAAACGCGATTTATTTTATGTTCTCTAAGTCTTTATTATATCTTTGTATATTTTTTCAACTCAACAGATAGCTTGAGAAGCTTATAAAATTTACAGTGGTGAGAAATAATTAGAGTAATTCTTATTTTTATGGTATTTTTGTCATAAGTGTCATCTATTAGTTCAGTGTCTACCATTAGGTACTTTCCCGTAGTTATCTACTGTTTTCTTAGAATGAGAAAACTACATGAAAAAAAAAACGAAAGCCCATCTTTCCTTCTGTCTGTCACCAGGCTGCTAACAATATTTTATAGCGTAAGCATCGAATAGTTACTTTAGCCTTTTTAAATACGAACATTGGATTAACAATTAGAAAGGGCTATCTACAAGTGGTGCCCTCTACCTGAAGGTATGTACGTGGGCGCCGCATGACTCACTCACTGCGCGGGCGCAGCCACTCCTTACATAGTCTGCGCCGTCGCCAACCTACTCTTAGGTATTTCCCATCGACGGAGCCTTATATCAATGATATAAAGACTGGTTTTATAGAGCCTCCGAGGTAAAATAACTTTAAACGGCGCGGTCTAAAGTCTAAACCAACCTTTTTGCTGTCCTTTCACCATCAACAGGACTTTATGCGGACGACTTAAGGACTACTTTTATAGAGCCTTCGAGCTAAATTTACTCGAAACGTACAAATACAAACCTTATTGCTGTTGATTTAAAATCAACACGATCTTATGCGGACGACACAAGTATTACTTTTTAAACCTCGGAGGTAGAATAACTTTGCACGGGCCATTCTTGCCATTCATCGGTAAAATCCCAGTCCCATTGTGAGTTTTAGCTTTCCGCCCACCGAACATAGATGTCTCTGTAGTCTGCGTACTAAATTATTTTTATATTAACTACTAGTACTAATTACAATACTAAAAATTAATTTCAATTGACATACCTAGTACCATACCTCTGCAAGATGGCCCAGCGTGGGGAGGACGTAGTGGTTGTAGGTCCGTAGGATGGCTGATCCAGCGATGGTCGTGGGATGGAGGCGTCAACCCTGATATTTTGACGGTCGAATTTTCGATTGAAAATTAGGGTATTTTTTAAATTTAAATTCAAAATAAGGTGAAAAAATAAATATTTCTAATCAAATAAATGACAGCGTATTTGGCACTTGAAAATGTAAGTTATCACCAAATTTCACAAAAAAAAATATTTTTGTAAGGGCCGATTTTTCAATCCTGAGATAAAAGGTCGGATAGTTAACTGAAGAATAAAGTTATTAGGTGGTTTAACCGTCGAATAAGTCATAGTCAATTTTTCAAATGTCATTTACTCCATAGATAACTATCTGACCGAATTTTTGAAGTCTGGCAACTCGCACTTTACACAGTTGAAACAAATATATTGAATACTCTATTGTTAGAGCAAGACGGACTCAGTTTCATTGTTTTTAGGTTATTTGTATGTTTCGGACGCGGACGCCTGTGCACATTTATTGCTCAACTATTGTGATTGAAAATAAAAAGACACATGCTGTGACGAACAAAGACGTTTTGAACCGCACCAACTGTATTAGGTACCTGATAGGATACTATCTATTCATTGACTGTGTTTCGTGCTTAATTTTAAATTAAGAACTTTTTAAAGTCTGAATCGGCGCTGAAAGTCTTTTGGATCCCACATATTATTATAATGATCAGGCCTCGATCTGATGATTGTTTCTTTTCTTTTCAAAGGATTCAGTCGATTAATATATTCGTTTATTATGGCATCTTCTTCAATTGCCAGATCATCAATTTCATCGAAAATATCCTTAGTTATTAAATAAACGTAAATTACAACCTCAAACCAAATAGCAGTTACCAATGTCAACGGAGTGTCAACGTAAACTATCTGTCTAATAGCGGTTATTTGGTGGTTCACGCGACGGGTAGTTTTATTCCTCAGTTAACAAGGTTATTCGCCGGTTAAGTCCTATCTGACGATTGAAAAATTCAATATCTTGCTAACTGTCGAATAAATACTATCTGTCTGTTTATCTGAGGATTGAAAAATCGGCCCTAAAAGATATAAGGGAGAAGACCTAATGGCAGACACTTTAAGGAAACATGAAATATTCGAATATTATAAAATATATAATTTATGAAAATAAAGGATTGATAACTTCTTCCATGTCTTCAGTAACTCTTACAAAATAAAACTATTATAATTATTCTCTGACAAATCAATAAAAAAATATATTATTGGTCTTTTTGTAAACTTAGTCATAAGTACTAATAGATGACATCACAATAAGCGAACAACACTAATAGTAGACACCAATATGAACTAATAGTTGACATAGAACATTAAATTACATTTTACATTTTTCATATTATTAGGCCTTTATTTGCCGTTTTTCAAAAGATTTCATTTACTTCATCATAGTCACTACATGCATCAGAAATATTATCCACGTTGTCTCCAGATTCTATTCATTCTTCTTCCATGCTGAAACTATCTTTCCTTTTATTTTTATTTTTCATATTTTTTTCCCAGCAAATTTATTTTTAGTCTTAAGTCTCTATGCTTCTTTTGCCTCTTCTTTTTTCTTCTTTTTGTTCTCAGTTCTCCTTTTTCTTCTTTTTACTGCTACAAAACTAAAGCATCGATTTTTAGATCAGTGCAAGGTCTAATATTAGACACCATGTCCATTTTTAGGTACAGTAGTTCTAAGTTCTTAGTTTGTTAAAAGAATTATATTTTTAGAGAATAGTGATGATATTTGCAGTAGAATAAAATACAAAATAACTTTAGTATGTATTGAAAAACTAAAAGATGAGATCCATGTCATCTATTAGGTTTTTTTACATTTTCAAGAACTAATAGTAGACACCCTTTATATTGTTAGGGAAAATGGATAAAAGATCATAAATAAACATTAATTAGTGTAAACAACATGACCATTAATCCAATGAAGTCAATAGAAATTACAAAAAATCTTATAAATGTATTCAAATTTACGTGCAAAATTTCGCCTTCCTTAACCTATTTGCTAAGAAATTGCCGGGTGCGTGTTGACGCGGTCACATCATTTACGAAAACTGATCCCATTTTAAAATTTTGTTCCCGAAGGCATCCTTAATATATTTTTTCACATCAACAGATAGCATAAGAAGCTTATAAAATTTACAGTGTTGAGAAATAATTAGAATAATTCTTATTTTTATGGCATTTTTGTCGTAAGTGTCTTCTATTAGTTCAGTGTCTACCATTAGCGCCTTTCCCTTAAGTAAATAAAAAACCAAAAATATGGTTTTTGAAATTTTCACACAAATTTTGAGGTTATGGAAAAAAAGTGTAAATACAAAAGTTTTAGATCTTTTTTTTACCTACAACTTTGCCATTTGACTTTTTTTCATAGGAATATTAGTTTTGCCAGAAATCGAGATAAACCATTTTTCCCTCTTAACCCGTTTTTCTCTCTTAAAAAGGTCTATATATGTTATAGAGTAGAGCGCATAATAATTTCGTTTTATAATTTGATTGGCGAGTTTAACAGGGAGGTTTTGTATCCTCATTTTTGAGCCCCGGTTTCTGAGAACATTTATGATTTAGCTGCACGTATATGTAATTATAATTTAAATTATAAAATTAAGTAATTATAAATTAAATAAGGGATTTAAGGGATTCCCGCAAAAAAATAGCTTAATATGTCCCTTCACGTGGTTTACTCTATACCTGAGCCAAATAACATTCAAGAAAAGAGCGTATTCCCTCTTAAAAGGCCGGCAACGCACCTGCAGCTCTTCTGATGTTGCGAGTGTCCATGGGCGACGGTAGTTGCTTACCATCAGGTGACCCGTTTGCTCGTTTGCCCCTTATTTAATAAAAAAAAAACATAAAAATTGCTCCAGTAGTTCGTAATTCGTGGTCCTTTCTAATATTTTCCCCGTTTTTCCACATTTTCCTCTGTTTCTTCGGTCCTATTAGTCTTAGCGTGATAATAATATATAGCCTTCCTCGATAAAATGGGCTATAAACTAACACTGAAAGATTTTTTTTAATCAGACCAAGTAGTTCCTGAGATTAGCGCGTTCAATCAATCAAACAAACGAAACTCTTCAGGTTTATAATATTAGTATTTTTGTTTAAATCGCTTGACACTCGAGTCTCGAATAGGCTCATAATTCATAAATCACAATCATGGGACGATGCATGCCATGGTATAATATGGTAGTGATGATGATGATGATGAATGTAATTTGGATAGTAGCATAATATGCTTACCGTTCTGAAAACAACGCCGAAACTTTGAAACTTGTATCTATAAAGAGTCAGGAGAGTTCTCTCAGCACCTTCCGAACCATGGATGGGTGTCGCTTTGTCCAAAATTTTACTTGTTGGTAGCATATGCTCGAAATACTTCTCACGAAACCGAAGTCAGCACATGTTTCCATATAAATTTTGAGGAGTTCTTTCGATTGCTCATTGATTCCTTAATCAGGTCCCGGTCACCACTTTTGTAAACATGGTACCAAATAGGGATGATGCTCTATACACCAAAAGAAAAATTTTGAAAAACGGTTCACAGACGGCGGAGATTTCGTTGAACAAAAAGAAACTAACATAACACCTCCTCACTTTTGAAAGTCGGTTAAAATTGTAGTCTATGTGTTATTCTGATGTATAAGCTCTATATTATTGTAAAGTTTCATTAAAATCCATTCAGTAGTTTTTGCGTGAAAGAGTAACAAACATTCATACATCCAGACATCCATACCATTCCATACATACAAACATACAAACTTTCGCCTTTAAATTATTAGGAGGATGTCGGTATAATTCTTGTATTATGATGCTGTAACGTGAGCCGCCATTGTGGGTGCATTCCGACCCATCGCTAGCGCGATAACCACATCACGTGAACATTCCATGTTCAATGTAAATTCCAAACGACCCCGCCTGTTAAGTCTTTTTCTCACCTCCGGGCGGAAAGCGTCAACTTTCTTCCCGCTGCGCTTACCGATGCTTCCGTTTTCCGTCTCCGTCGATGGGAAAATAGTATACGCACCATGGGCAGTAAATAAGAAAGCCTCAGATCACATGTTATTGTTGACCTGGGCTTCGCCTCGGCCAATGATTACAATATATTGTGATCTGAGATATTTCTTATTTTCCTGCCCTAGGTGCGATTGTCATGTCTGAATTTCACCTATGCACTTAGCCAATTTTCTGGATCAAAAATCATCGCGGTTATATTTGACATCATTGTCCATAGACAAGAGGTAACACAGAGCTCTACCAAGTTTATAAGTCGTGACTTATGTGTACCTATACTTGGTAGAGCTAGTGTATGATTCTCGCTGGAGGGAGAGGCAGTTGCATTTCCCTGAAGCTTGTGCTTCAATACCTAATAAATTCCCAGCGGTAGAAAAGCACAAACACTCACGGAAAGGTTTTGACTGAAGGAAGATTCTCTTCAACTCGGGGCGTTGACGCCGGCCGGCTAACGAAAAACCCTTCGAAGACACCATAGTGACCTTGGTGACGTAAAATAACGATTGGCGGGATAATTTGACCGCCAAAGACTTTACTACCCAAAGCACCCAAAGTCCAAAGTAGCCAGTAGGTGACCAATTTTTTGCTATTTGAGTTCAGACCACCCTCTCGTTGACCGCAGCAATGGAAAAACAGATCGTGTAGTTCGGGTACGTGCTCTAAGCAGTGTTCCACATACTCGTCCTGAAATAACATCGTATGACATCGGCTATTGTTGTTAAAACAATGAGCATTACATAGTGATGCGCTCTGACTCACCCGCAACGGGATATACCGGGCCACATACCGATATTATACCCTTTATAGTTTATCTTATACTAGTAGCGTTAGCACGTTCAAATAAGCCCTTTGAAATATATGTATTTCCTCCCTTTTTTCACATTTTCCTCTATATCTTCGCTCCTATTAGTCTTAGCGTGATAAAATATAGCCTATAGCCTTCCTCGATAAATGGGCTATCTAACACTGAAAGATTTTTTTAAATCAGACCCAGTTCCTGAGATTAGCGCGTTCAAACAAACAAACAAACTAACAAACTCTTCCGCTTTATAATATTAAGTATATATTAATCTTTGTGATGATCTTCAATCTAAACTGATGAGTGATGATATTGTATTGTACCCCTTGTGGGGTATGTGCTGTGACCGATCGACCTGTGTGTACTGTGTACCCGTCAGGTTACTGAATATACCTTAACCCCCTGGATTTGGCCGTGGAAAAAAATCGTACGTAGCTAATCAAAAGATCTTGAGTATTTTTCATTAATATTGCGATCATTTGTATGAAATTCTTCGTTTTCTTCTAGTTGCATTACAGATCTTATCTTCCTTTGGATAGGAAATTAGACAATCTCAGTAAGTATGGTCCTGTTGCAAAATGAACTGGTCTCCATATTACCCAAGTCGATGTTCTTCCGCAATCTGTGTTGCAAGACCCGCGTTGGCTTTCACTTCACTTTGTTGTACTATTGGCGTTGGTTTTAACCGACTTACAAAAGAAGTAAGTTTTACGAGTTTCCTGCAGTATTATCTACCTAACTTTAGGTAGGCAGTGTTAGCCCTTTTTGCACATTTTCCTTTGAATAGAGGAAAATTACGATAAAATTATGTTTGAAGAGGTACACCTCTTTAACTATAACGTGAAGTGCTTTTACAGATATCAATAGTCAATAGTAAACACTTCAAACTGTAATTACTGATAAATCGTAATTCTACGGAGAATTTAATATTACCTAATTTAAACTGCAATCGCGATTTTAAAAAATATTTTAAGTTTTTTTAGACAAAGTAACAATTAACAAAAGATCACAAGTTATTAGTCAGTGTTGTAAACGTTACGTTTGTCAACTTACAATGCTATCTACAACATTTCTGCGAACTGCATGTCGTGTCACTGATGACTATGCCGCTAGAGTCGCATGATTTGATTACCGATTAGGTAATGGAAGAAAAACCTTTGGCAGTAATAGATGTCATAGGGCATCTAATTTTATTATGTTGATTGATGGGTAGTCAGAGATGATGGACAATCAGTCGGAGAATCAAGAATATTAAGAGACGATAAATTCTAATTTTTATGTTTACATCTAAATGAAAATGTGTTTTTAAGGTTCCGTATCAAAAGGGTAAAAACGGGACCCTATTACTAAGACTTTGTTGTCTGTCCGTCTGTCCGCCTGTCTGTCTGTCTGTCTGTCTGTGTGTCTCCAGGCTCTAACTCAAGAACGGTAATAGCTAGAGAGTTGAAATTTTCACAGATTATGTATAAATGTTGCCGCTATAACAACAAATACTAAAAACAAAATAAAATTTATATATAAGGGGGGCTCCCATAAAACTTACATGATTTTTTGGCCTTTTTTGATCTATATCAATAATGGCAACAGGTAGGTACTTACTTGAATTCTTCTCAAGGTACTCAGTTTTATGTGTACTTTAATATTTAATAATTATATTAAAATAAAATAAAAAATTAAGGGGGCTCCCATACAAAAAAAAACACAATTTTTGGCCTAATTTTGCTCTATAATGGTACGGAACCCTTCATGTGCGCGAGTCCGACTCGCACTTGGCCGATTATTATTTTTATTACTTATTCTATTTACTAAGGGTAGCCAAAGGTAGGGTATATATTATTATGTAATGTGTATAATGTACCTATAGGTACTATACAGTTTATACACCTAATTATGTGCTACTTTTGTGTATCTAAGATAGTATTAGGTTAGAGAAAAAAGTTCACCAGTCATCAACCCAGGAACTATAACTTGCGGTTGCTGCTCCAATTTTGCAATAAGTTAAGCCAATCAAATCATTTACAACAATTTACCGTCCGAATTTAACAGATTGTGTGATCAATCATAATATTTCATATGCCGACATATCAAATCACTTATCATTTCGCATTATCTGCACTGTAAATAGTTACAAAACGCATCACTGGCGCCAGTGACTTGCCGACTTGGAACAACAACTGGCTTCGAAATTCCAGGCCGTATTACTCATTGCGAGGATAAAGCACGACAACAAGAGCACTCTATTAAGAAACCAATATGAAGGACCACATTGACGCAAGATATACACACACGATAGCTGTATCATACTATCACAAAGTGTTGATTCAAGTTTGGTAAGGAGTAAAGGATAGTACAGGCGTGAGGCGAATCACCAAATTGTTTGACAAGCAAAATTGATACTTAATTATCTATTGTGGTCGATCATACTTAATATATTATACGCCATAATGGAAGCTTCTTTATTTGTGTTGAAAAATCATGTTTTTCTTTATTCCTTAGGAATTTAGTTTTGCCTTCAAATCGCAAATCAGGCAACCTTGCGAGTTGCGGTAGACATTATCTGCACATTCCTAGCGGTTTTAGCCGTTTTTCTCGCTAATCTTTGTGTTACATTGAAAACATTTACTTACAAAACTTTAGTCTAAATCCTTCGTGCTGAAAACTATTCACATTTTATAAAAATCGAAGTAGTCTTTTAAAATGTAGCCTGAACTTCTTAACTAGCTATTTTTTTTGGACTAATCATACATATTAAGTATAGGAATGACGTTGGTCTGTCAACTGCCTAGGAACCAATTTCCTCGATGGTATGCTCCCTTCTTCGAGGTTTATCGAATGGAAAATAATTCGAAGTTTTTAAAAATAGCCCTAGCTACGATAACAACGTTAAAAACTTGTCATTTTCTATACAAAACCGCGATTGACAACATATTCTGACATTTCATTGTCAATCGCGGTTTATATAGAAAATGACAAGTTTTTGACAGGGAGTCAATGACCGCTACCGCCATGTTTCGCCGAGTACAGTATAGTTTATCGTGCTACAAAACAAAAGAACATAATATTATGAATTAGGTAGATAAGGTTCGAACAAAAAAGTAGACTTTTGAGATTCAAAAAGGAGTTAATACTTTAAATGACGTTAACCCTTTGTTACGCAAGAGACTGGCTGGTGACTGGATGCTGGTGGCTAAGCTATGAATGGACGACGGTTAATGGACGTGGCTGGCTAATTATCGCCGCAGCTAAATGCGGCGTCACGTGAACAGAAACACACGCATAATAGTCTTGTTCCTAGATATTATACCTTCGACAGGACCTTTATCACGTCGACGTAAAGCGGGGACTACCGGGCCGCCCGCTACGGGCCGCCCGTCACGGGCAGGTCTGTTGCATGTCTGCTCGTCAATTCCTAGGTACGGGCACAGACATGCCGTTGGCCCGTGCCCGCAGCTAGGAATTGACGAGCAGACATGCGACAGACCTGCCCGTGACGGGCGGCCCGTAGCGGGCGGCCCGGTAGTCAATTCCCCGCTTAAGGGTCCTATATCCGCCAACGACCTTGATCATTGTCTGTCAGTGCGAATATCGACGTAAAGGACATTCATAACAGCGCGCCTTGTACGGTGGCGGTTACGACACTCGCCGCGTCCATGATAGGGCGAAATAGGAGAAAAAACCTTTTTAAGGCTTAATATAATACATATTTCAAAAAAGTAACCAAACCAAATTATCAACTTATGGATTGCAAAGCAGTAGATATTTTTTATATATTTTTTTGATAAATAATGAAGGAGTAAAGTGGTTTCATTCAACGATTTGGAGGTGATTTGGTTTTTTATTTCTTTATTATGTGATACCGATAGAAAAAATATGGCAAAACCACGTTACGTATTATATCATGTAGATTACTAATTATTTTTTTCAGATATAATTTATCTGTTAATGCCGATGAAAAGTTGTTTCATCTGCACGCTTTTTTCGCGAGAGGAGCCTTAAGGCTTATTCTGTTATAATCTGATACACAGTAGCAACTGCTGCATCATCAGTGCATCAACGCATTTTTCATCACGCAGATTTGTGGGTTGCTTTGAGGAAAACCAGGATAGGATTAAATGAATCTAGTATTTTGGTCACATTCATTTGTTGTTGCTGTATACATTTCACTGGAGTTTGTTCGAGTTAACCTGTGACTTCTGAGTTTTAAACTGATAACAGTACTTAACTATTATATTTTATTGCTTATTTTATTAGTTATTGCACATAATATCTAGCTTGAACTTTTCTCAGTATAATTTAAGTCCTGCATAAAAAGTCAAGGGTAAGGTTATAGGCGTACCTTCTATCAATAAACATTATTTATTTTATTTATTATTATTATTGTTTTTATGCTTGGTAAATGGTAATTGAAATAAAATTTATATGAGATAGTGTAACAGCAATTTATTTTATTGCTACGGGCTACATAGTTTTATAGTAATACTTGGTAAATGGTGATACCATAGACATAATATGGTATAGACTAAGGAAAATTACTCTATGGTAATACGGAACATTTGCTGTTCCCCCTCCCACAATTTTGTTGGAAAATGATGTAAAAAAAATAAAGTTTTGTTGGTTTTCACGTTCAGTTTAACCCTACGCCTCACAAGTCCTGAAAAACAACTTCTTGATCGTGGATCGGCAAAGTTCGTCTATTGTCGGACTTCAATTTCTTGTCAATTGAAAGTCAATTGCCTTAATTTGAAATTCGAAGTTCGAAACTCAAAATGACTGCAGAACATGAGTCTATTTCGCCGCGCTTGAGCAATGCATTAGTCATGGTCTGTTCCCAACTAAATCTGTTTATGTAACCTCAACTTATTTGCAAATTACGCTTGATTTTGCACCGTTATTAGCAATATCCGCCTCGCAAATGCCAAATGCAATGTACTTACTTACAAGTTAATTTATGTCATCGACATTGTAAAACTTAGTAAGTAACCTTTATGTTGTAGGTGTACTAGGTAGTAGACCGTACGCATTACATTTAAGTAATTACGTTTTGAATTATTGCAGAAATGTACAGTCGGGGAAAATTGTGCTAAGCAGAAATGGACAGTCGGGGAAATGAGTTGTTTAGCAGAAATGTACAATCGGGGAAATGAGTTCTTTAGCAGACGCGCTGATTAAGGCCGTGTTTCCACCTGCAAGACAACTGTCGCGAGAAGTGTCTGACAGTATGTCTGAAAGCATCTTTTTTTTCGATTGTCGATATTTTTTAATCGATTGTAAGGGTTTCGATTAATTAATTAAAACGATCGTTTTTTTAAATCGATTTTCATAAAAAATGGGTTAAAAAAATTATGCACAACGTTAATAATCAAGTTTTCACTTCTGCCGGCACTCCCGGGGTGCAACCCGTCTTTTTTTGACGTGATAACGTCTTATAATTCGATATGGGGTGCGCGCCCGAAAAACATGACAGTTCAGCGGCGTTACCTCAGCTGAGGCGTTCCATATAAGGCTTGAAGTGCAAGCGAGAGCGCGGAACGAGCGACAAGGAAGCACAATCGGCCTTTGCGTTCGGCAGCGTTCGACATCCGTCACTCTCCTAAGTCCTACTTGAGTGAGCGATGCTTATATTTTGACAGTTGATAATGTTACTCTTTCTAACTAACGATGCAGTAAGTTGAGTGAAAGAGAAAGCTCATATCGGTGTATAAACGTCAAAAGTTTGTAATATTATGTCAAACCTAAATCCTAATAGGACATAATAACAATGCAAAGGAGTCGGTCTGCAATATTTCATGTTTAAAAAGTGCTAATAAAAGTGTTTAGTGAATGTTAAATGCAATATCTTGTTGGGTTTTGTGGTTCCGCTATATAATAAACCATAAAAACGGCCAAGGAAACGGCCTCAAACACGTGGATTTAACATAACATAGTACGTAAGTTTTCAACAACGTTTTTTGGGCTTATCAATCAATATTTTTGTAAGCTAAAAAGAAAATTTATAAGTTTAATAATCCCATAATCATGCTATTTATGGCATTAGTGATAAAAATGTCACATCAAGTAATAATTTGACCTCAAATATTGCATTGCTTTTTACGTGTCCTTTGGGGATGCACTCTACTAGTATATGTTTATCGATAAAAATATTGTCATGGACTAAATGATTTTGTTTTCAGGATTTGAAAATGCTTCAAAATAGACGACGAACAGAAATATTTAGACGCAAGTTTCATGCAAGTTTTTTATTCTTACTCCCTCATGAAGGCATCACAATATTGGGATTATCATTTCAAACGTAAGTTTGAAACAATGATTTTATTGAAATAAAAAAGTTCTAACGGAGAGCAAAATAATTGCATGATCTACAGCCCTCACACCTCCCCCCTGTAAGTACTCAGTTCGTTACTTAGATCTACTTTTTGAAATTTTATCCTGGCATTACTCTTTTTGACGTGACAACGTCTTATAATTCGATGGAGCCGGCTGCCCGCACGAAAAAACATGACTCATGCGGCGTTACCTCGCTCTGAGGCGTTCCATTTAAGGCTTGAAGTGCAAGTAAGAGTGCGGAACGAGCGACAAAGAGGCACGTTGTCACGTTCAACTATCGTCAGTAAACCGACTTTACAGACAACCGTTTGCCCATCATGTGCATGCAGCATGCTATACTGTATGTAACAGTATACACGACGCTAAGGACTAACGTGAAGACAGTACAGTACAATATTTCAGAGGTAGCTTTTTTGGCTCCTTGCACAGGAATTTGCTCCCCGCTTTCCACTTGCTAGTTCTGATAAGGCCCTTATATTTTAACAAACTATCAACAATACTCTTTCCATACCTTCGTGTTTCTTTATAGGCAATTACTAAAATCAACATTATAGTGAGATATTCGTGTAGCTATAGCGAAATACCTCCGTCCGTCTGTTTATAAAGCAAACAGAGCCGAGTGCGAGTGTTTGCTCGCCCGTGGGTGGCTAATCCCGTCTCAGGTGTGCTGACAACTGGAATGCAGAGTGTCATCATTTCTGTACGATCTCGACTCACACGTACTGATTATAAACTATGTACAAGGCACGTCTTTGCTTAATTCGTATATCTCTTGTAATATATGAGTTCATATACCTCTATCATGATTAAAATGTATTAAAACATGATGAACACGCAATGTGTATGTGCATGTAGAGATCAACTACGATAACATGGCGCGCCCCTCCAAAATTCAAAACGTTTGAAGTGCGTTGTCAAAACGTTTGAAGTGCGCGGTCGGCTAGTTATGATTAGTTGACCAACAAATCTTGGTAATAAGTGACAGTAAGTGAAATATTACGTGTACTACTGTGATTGGTTGAATACTTACTACATACAAACTCTTTCATAAGGATGTGACTACACACATTGAAACAGTCATTTGGAGGGGCGCGCCATGTTATCGTAGTTGATCTCTAGTTGAATATGATTTATTCTTAGTAACACCATACTAAAATAATAGGTAATACTTTGTGTACTAGATCGTATTATCAGTACACGTTTTTGAGCATTTTTAGAACTCTACATCTACATCTATTTCTTTTATTTACATAGATCATATAGATGTAAGTAAGTATAAATTATGTGATATTATGACGTCACATAATAATTGTTAAATTTAATATGAGCGGTGACGGCCAATAATTTTGCGTAGATTGTGGCGAGTGGCGACCCTTTCTGATATTGGTACTTGGTTGATTCCTAAATGATTTACGGCTAAAGCTGATTCGATCTAATCGAAGCACTCGGTATGCGTATAATGATGTATGTATGATGTTCTCGGCCGAGGACACTGTCTCGCTCGGTAGGTGTAATCAGGTCCTAAGTTATGTAGGGCATGTACAGCTGTTCTCTCCCTCATGTGGTGTTGGCTGATAATGAAATGATGATAATGAGTACTAGTGCTACTGTTAACATAATAGCATAAGCATGTCACAGGATGTTAGTATGTTCAGACGAGCCACGTTCGATATTTGGGTCGAAGAACAAAACACTTCCAGGGCTGTACACAAGTGTTAAATTGTTCAAGCCAGCTGTTTTTGTAAACGAGTTTGATGTAAATAACAGCGCTGTTCGGTTTAGGGCTGGTGCTTCAGCGAGTCTCCGCTTATCCTACAAAATAAAGTTGTAAAAGTGACAGTAATGACATCGAAAAGTTTATCCGTTGTTTTTATTTACCAACTTTAAAGTTTAGCCATCTCATTATTCCTTCGATCGCGGATTCTTGGAAATCGATTGTTATTCTATTGTTGTCGCGATCACCGGTGATCTTAAGGGGCTTGATAGGTTAATGCTATATTAAATTGTGTGATATGAACACAATTTAATAAAAATGGTATGTGAACTCTTTTATATTATGTTAGCTTATTAGCTTATTTTTACTAATATTGCGCGAAAGTAGTACGGATGTCCTCCTACAAAATGTAATGAACTGTATTGTGTTTTTTTTTTCAGTAAAAGCATAATAAATAATATTCCTGTTGTGTCAACCCTGATGCAGTTGCCCCGTTGACTACGCACTTCCGTCAGCAACAGTACGTATCCGGTCGATAAATAAAGGGTCAAAGAGTTTCCGGCCGGGTCGACTGTCGACATCGCTGATCGCTGTACTAACCTACACCATCGACGTGGCGCTTCCGGTATCGATTTGCGTCGATAAATGCTTCCAAAATATGAAAAAAATATTCTATACTTACTGCGTTTAAATTCCATTTTGATTTTTTAAAATTAGTCTTGTGTTTCTTTTTTGCGCGGTTAATAGGTAATATGTATTTAAATTGGTAGCATTATATCGATTAATAGCATTGAAATTAATATGAATTGAAACGAAATGCTCAAATCTTATATGAACGGTGGAAAATCTCAGCTCTACTTTTTAGTAGCTCCTGCTTGTGATTTTGCTTTTATTTAATTGAACTCCGCCCAAATTTTACACTTAAGCTGTTTTTCTTGTCGTGATATTCAGAAATCAAAATCTAGATTTCTAGAAAAAAGAAAAACGCATTTCTAGTTGGACTTTGGATCCCTTCGCTGTATGTAAACCATATGTTCGCCGCTCCCTTCGCAGATCCGTCACCGAAGGTCACCTTATAAAGGGCTTCTGCAGTCACTTACATTTAAAAGTAACAGGTAAAGTACTTTGCCAGTTAAAACAGTAACAGGTTGAGTACAAACTTGAAAAAAATGTCCACAGCCGAACATATAATCCTCTCCTTTTTGGAAGTCGGTAGTCGGCAGGTACTATCACAGTCTGCGTCGACCTAAAAAAACAAGACAGTATTAATTTATATGGGTGTTCGTGGAAAGGACAAGATGTATAAGCGCTAGGCGTTTTCTACTATTTCGCGATAAGCTGATAACAACTGGAAGCTGTGTCCCAAACATATTATCTTATTTTACTATCTTTCTCAGCAAGAAGAAAAAAGCAGGTAGTTACAAAATTAATAGTGGTGCGCTTGGCGCTATTAAAAACCACTAAAAATCATCATTTGGAGTCCAAAGCACGCTAAGCTAAACAGTATTTTGACTTCATTTAAACGAGCAAACCTTGGATCACCATAAAGATGTTTCAAATCTGAACAAACATGACTCAAGTTAACTCGACTTAAAATTCAGGTAACTCGGATTGAACTCGAGTTACGCAAGTCGACTTAAAAGAAAGAACCTGAACATAAGATTTTGTCACTAATTACTTCTTACCCTGTGATTAAAATGCAGGTGTTGACATTTAAATACTTATACATTATACTTTAAAAACAGGGCGAAGTTATGAAGTTACAATACTGCATGACAGCATTTAGTATTACCGTGACCAAACACTATTAAATATTCATTACGTCAATAAAATAAACTGATATTAACCCTTATCATAATTACTTAATGGGTCCGCTCTCCGTGACACAGAAAGAACGAGTTTTAATATCTGGCGTGGGTCATATTTGCACATTTCGTGATCTAGGACACATGTGCTGACTATTATCTAGGCTAGATTTAATATCATGTTAATTGGCAGGCTAAAACGCAGTCTAAATTCTTAACGTAGATAAGACGAAAGCCATACCTATAATGAACGATTGAAAAGCTGTTTTTCATTTGTTGTTCCATTAGATAGAGTCTAGAGAAGCGTTTAAATCCGTGGTAAAACGTGTAAGTAGTTCGGTCTGCAAGTTTTTTATCTAGATAATTTGCATCATGAATGAGAAGAGAAAGTTTTTCATTCATTCTTGATTAGGTGAATGAAAAGTATAGTTATTGATTAATGATTGATTTGTAGGTTTTGAAAACAAAATAACACCGAGCTCTGAAACGTTCACTCGGTGCTGAACTGCTTGTAAAACATAAATTCGTTCGCCTCGTAAAGCATATTCCGAAACACGAATACGTTAAATAAAGATAAAGGGAAAATCACCCAGCTGCAGGGGCCTTATTCTTAATCTTCGAATGTAGCTTCGAGTGCAGGCTGCCTCACTCATATGTAAGAACCGGGGCTAAAATGGTCGCATAGCAATTCCTCTCAATCAATTCACAAAATGAATTGTCAAAACTGTCAAAGTCACGAATGTCAAATTAGTACGAATTTAGACCAATTGAATTGGCCAAACTCACGAATGTCAAATTAGTACGAATTTAGACCATCAACAATTGAACTGGTCTAAATTTGACATTCGTGAGTTTGACAGTTTTGACAATTCATTGTGAGAATTGATTGAGAGGATTTGCTATGCGACCATTTTAGCCCCGCTGATATAACTAAGTGCGGACGAGAAAAATAGCCTGAGCTCGAATTGACATTCGACTTTCGAGTCATAAGGATTATAGGCCCCCCGTATTTGAACACCTCTTAGCAAATCAATGGACGTCATCTCGTGAAAACGCTTTACATAATTATGCGGTTTGGTTTGAGCCTTGGTGGACAGATTGTGACTTGTGAGCCATCGACCTTAAACACGTTTTTAAAAAGCTTGAAACTGACTCACAGCGAGCACAAAAATCCCTCGTACCTAGAAGTAAAATATGGTCAAGGTTATAAAAATAAAAAAGTAGAGCTTTACTCTACTACCAAAGTGCCATTTGAAAAATATTTTATATTTCGATAAAAACAGTTTTATCTACTTGAAGTCAATTTTAATGAGTGGGTTATTAAATAGATACTAAACACATTAACTATTTGTTTTGGTTTTTGAAATATAAGTTTTTGTGAAGAAAAATTTGACTTTTTCCTTTTTAGTGTTCCGTACCCAAAGGGTAAAAACGGGACCCTATTCATGAGACTTCGATGTCTGTCTGTCCGTCTGTCTGTCCGTCTGTCTGTCTCCAGGCTGTAACTCAAGAACCGCTATAGCTAGAGTTCTGAAATTTTCACAGATTGTGTATATCTGTTGCCGCTATAACAACAAATACTAAAAATAAAATAAAGTTAATATTTAAGGGGGGTTCCCATACCAGAAACGTCATTTTTTTGGCCTTTTTTGCTCGTAATCAATAATGGTAACACTTAGGCACTTGAAATTTTCAAAAATCCTTAATTATATTTGTACTTTAATAATTAATAATAAAATTAAAATAAAGTTAATATTTAAGGGGGGCTCCCATACAAAAAACACAATTTTTTGTCTACTTTCACTCTATACCGGTACGGAACCCTTCGTGCGCGAGTCCGACTCGCACTTGGCCGATTTTTTAGTGACTGATGTTTTAAGTGGATAGAAAGAAGGTTTTAGTTTTCTTCGAATAAACTTCTCTGTGTCTTTCTCAAGTTCTCAACATACAAACGAGTGAGTGAATGGAACAATAAGGTCGCTCATTTGTCAATGCGGCGGCTTTCATTCGTTCTATTATTCAGTTCTGTGAGTGATGATCTGATGAGTGTGGGAATCATCTGAAGTCAAAGGTTACGTCCAGGACAAACGGGCGGCTCGTACAAAGCCCAACTTAATGAATTTTAATTACCTTCCAAGTATTAATTACGGCCTATTAATTAATTTTCATGGTGTGTTGAGTAGGTTTATTGAATGTTGAATGTCTTTTAGCGTAAAGTTTACTATACTTAAGTCCCATTTTTATGGAAGGACTATGAAGCTGCCTATAGCATACACAATTGTTGTCATCGGTAACGGGCAATCATAAAAGATTATGCCCCTTCACACTTCTAATATGAAAATATTAGATACCTACTTATTAGAATACAACTTGTAATTTTCGAGAAATTATTATTATATTATTAATCTAGCCATTATACATCGCTGGCAGATCGTGGCATAGTTGCATGTTTCTAATGTAACGCTTGCAAAACATTTATATTTTCTTGTACGTAGGATAGGTAATCGAACGAACAATAATTAACTGAGGTCGTTGAACTTCAACAAAGCGAACATAAACATAATAGCTTTGTTCATAAAATTAGAGCAGATGAAAAATGTTTTACCTCGACGATTCTGCGCAACCTATGACTTTGCCTTTGATAGGAGCCCAATTCCCGTACCTCGAAGATTTGAATAGTTAGACCAAAGAAAGTTAGATTAAATATAAAGAATTAGTTTCCTTGGGTGCAAACTTCCTCAGGAGTCACCTGGGCCTTATATCAATACGTATAGATAAAATACTTTTTCCTACTTATCATGACTTACACAATTATTACGCTTGTGTGAATGAAGTAGGAATTTTCTATGAAATTCTGCGACTCAAGACTTACAAAATTACGCCCGTTTGGCTTCACCCTAAACCCAATCTCCTCTAATAGCCTGTAGAAACTAAAAAGCTCGACAGAATATTATAATTATGCAAGTACATACTTTTTGTGCGTTTGCAGGTTACATTTGCAGGAACTAGGTTTTGTTTCAAGAGTAGGTTTTCCTCTGCCTAGCCAAGTTTATTTCAGCGGTTTTACATCCTTGCGGAAAACAACGCGCAGCAATCTGCTTTACTAAAAGATGAAAGAACAAAAGTAATTTAAATACAACACCCATTTTGATCCAGGTGGTATTTATGCAACTTTACATGTCTTATATTAATTGTTTTGATAAGACGGCAAAGTTATAGCTCAATATAATATCTGTTAATTAAGATTATAGTGCTTATAAAAATATCTTGAGCTAAATAGACAGAGGAAGTATTAAACGATACCTCTATCTACGTCTTAAGATAAAGTCATTCGCAGGAAGTGTGCCACTTTCAGTAACTGGCTAATACACGCTTCGATAAACCAATAAACATATAATGGTTAGTACTAACTACTACTAAATGGCAATATCTATATCTAGAAACTGTAAGTAATCTGATTAAATAGACTCTTGCTTTGAATCTCAGTAAAATTACATTGTAATAAATATTCTATGAAGTGAGCGCCATGTTCAATCGAGGTTAAGAAGATGTAATACGAGGGCGGCACTGAAAATTTCGGGAATCTTGAAGTGACACAACATTACTATTTAAAATGTGTTTATTGCTTTTCGAAGTATTCTCCGCGAAATTTGACACATTTTCCATACGATGGAACCAATCATTGAAGCAACCATTCCATTCGGAAGTTGGGGTCTCCAAAATGGCCGTTTTGTAGGCGTCCACAGCTTCTTCAGGTGATGAAAATCTCTGTCCACGCAATTTATTCTTTATTTTAGGGAAAGTATAGAAATCATTAGGGTTTAAGTAGGGGCTGTACGGCGGATGGTCTAATAATTCTATGTTTTCTTGCTCTAAAAACTCTTTTGTCTGTGCGCGGTGTGAGAACTGGCATTGTCGTGATGGAGGATGATGCGGCAGTTGCAGTTCTCTTTACGGAGTTCAGAAACGACCTGTGGCAAACAAATGCTAGCATACCATTCTGCATTAACCGTTCTTTGTCCCTCAAGAGGAATAGTCGCAATATGGCCGATTTTGGAGACAAACGTGGCCACCATTTTTTTGAAACACTTCGTGAACGAACAATTTTTGTTGGCTTTAACTCATTTTCGAACACCCAAGTCCCAAACTCGTGACTGGTTTTTAGTTTCGGGTTCATACGCGTATATCCAGGATTCGTCACCTGATACGATGTTGTATACAGCATTTGAGGATCCTACGTGGAATCTTTCGAGAGTTCTGACGCACCAAGTAACGCGAGCCGCTTTTTGCTCTTCACAGAGCAAATGGAGTACCCATCGGGAAAACAACTTTTTTAAACCTTATTGTTCATGCAATATTATTTGTATTTGACTCATGCCAATGTCTAAAGTTGCCTGAATTTCGCGGTATGTTACATGTCGATTTTCCTCAACCAGCTTACGCACAGCATCAACGTTTTCTTGGGTGACTGCAGTTTTTGGACGACCTTGATGGGGATCATCACTGAGCTTGACACGTCCACGTTGAAATTCAGCAAACCAACGATAAATTGTGGTTTTGGATGGGGCTTCATCACCAAATGCAGAAATCATCCGGTCAACACACTGTTTTTGTGTTAAACCACTTCGAAAGTCATAATAAATCATCGCTCTAGAATTTTCTCGAGTCAATTCCATTTTCTCAACGACTACACAAGTTTGACAAGACCTTGTGAGTACAAGACCGAGAATCTTTTTTTAAATAAATAAATGGTATTCGATTTTTAAAACCAAGGAGTTTTCAATTAAAAAGATTTTAATATGACAGGAACAGTGGAAGTATTCCATTCCCGATATTTTTAGTGCAGCCTATGTAGTAGAGCACTTATATTTTGTACACAGGTCCAAATATTGATCATTGGATCGCGAATTTTAATGAAAGGTCAGCGCAGAGGACGCCTCTAGCACATACAGTAAGCAATCGTCGGATTGTTACAAAACACATGCATCAGAAAATATAACTGCAATGTTTTCACGCTTGAACAAAAATGTTTGTTTCGCATTTGACAAAGTTTCTTTTCAATTTTCTGACAAAAAACTCTACGTAATGGCAGAATAGACATAATTATATGTCTATTGTGGTAATGGGATACCGATTTTTCACACTCCTTTTCGCGGAGTTCGTGGTTGGGCCCTTCCACTCATTAAGATGATCCATATTCTGAATCACCATAATGAACCAAAACCAATGGCTGTCTGTAACTTGACGACCTCTGTGGCTCAGTGGTAAGCGCGTTGGGCGCTCAAGCCGGGGGTCGCGGGTCTGGATGTGTATTAAATACGTGTATGATATAATAAAAATCTTAAATATAAGTATAGTATAAAAGTATTAAATATATTTCCGTTGTCTAGTACCTGTAACACAAGTCCTTTGGGTACTTAGCACGGGGCCAGACTGACTGGTGTGAAGCGTCCATAGATATTATTATTAATATTATTATAACTTTCACAATTAACGAATAATATTATATTTCAAGATGCGTAGAGAGGCGTATAGTCTCTACAGGTTTTCAATAGCTTCAAGTATTGGCACAGAATACATATTAGTACAAGGTATTGGGCCATTTTGGGTGGAGACTTGGAGCATCTTGGAGAGGCTGGAATATTTTGCAATGATGGAAAGTCTCCATGACAGATGATTCATGTGAATTATGAATTTCATTATTTCAACAGTCAACTGTGGGCGGTGATGTAAATATTAAAAGGAAGGAAGTGAGCAAATGTTTATCGTTGTGACTGTACTGTTACTAATACCTATAAAATATTATATATTCTGTGACTGTACAATCATTCGCTGAATACCATTTTAGCCGCGATTGTGTCCCAGGAAAGGACACAGAATATCTAGATTCTAGTTGTTATCACATAAGTACCTAAACCTACGCGTCACCATTTTTTTGGGTAAATAAAGTTACGGGCGATGTTTCGTTAATTTTCAGGGTATCGTGTAGCCAAGTTAGTGTCAAAAATGTATGAGATTTGACATACCGCTTTCCGTGGTTCGTGGTAGGTTACCACTTACCACTGTTGATCCTGGCGACAAAGGAGTTGCAGTGGTGGGAATGTGTGGTGGGCCGGTCGCCCATTAAAAAAGAACTGCTTCGCTAAGTGTCATGGTGCTTGCTGTGCGTTATGGTCATAACTGCATATAGTGATCCAAGGCTTTTTAGCTTTTAATGTATATGACGTACTGCTGGTAAAGGAGAACTGTCAAAAATGACGTTTTTGTATGATAGAAGCGTTAGTTCCTTTTCTCGCCACGTTCATTTAAACTTTAAAATATGAACGTGGCGAGAAAAGGAACTAACGCTACAAAAACGTCATTTTTGACATGTTTTTGACAGTTCTCTTTTACCAGCAGTACGTCCACATTCATTAACCCTAGTTAATTTTAAAGCCTTGTCGAACTGTAAGTCATATCCAAATCTTCTGACGAAACGAATGTCCTTTGCAGTACCCTGCACTCTCATATGCACTGATATCTGAGAGATACATTACCCTCATCATACTGCGCTGTAGATTGCAAACAATAAACACAAGACAATGGAGCATTGAACCCAGTTGCTTCGTGTTATCAGTTTTATATCGGGCTTCTTGCTCCTTGTAATCACAACAAAACAATTTCATAAGAACTTTCCTATCTGAATTCTGACTGTGCCAATCGCTTACTTGACAGTTGACTGTTTCTAGGCCCCTGGACAAAAAAAAATGCTACTCCATAAGTGTCTCCCAGACAGATGCGGCCTGCGGTGGCGGTGGCGGTGGCGGTCAGTTGAATGACTTGGCCGCGTGGCCGCGTGTGTCTGTGTCGTTCCTAGAACTCTCAAGTCATCCAAATGACCGCCACCGCCACCGCAGGCCGCGTTTGTCTGGGAGACGCTTAACGAGTAGTAACTACAGTACCCGGCGATAAATATTGCACATCGACCTTTGGAAAGTGACAGTCGGCTAATTTCGGTTTTGTAGAGCGTTATCTCTTACGCACGAAATACAAAAAGTCCGGTATATATTAGGAGCTGTTAAAACAATTATGGTTTGCTTCTTTTGACAATTTTATTATTCTTTGTATAAAATACACCAAATTTTCTATAAGTTATGGCTTTAGGTTCGGGTAAAATAAAATAGAAAAGGGTGTTCTAATTATGTTTACGTATTTAAAATTCGTTTGGAAAATTACAGTTGTAGCAAATTTAGGGGTGTTAACGACTCTAGATATTTATTCTAAACTGGACGCGACTGCACTCTATTGAATTTGAACAACGACTGGCATAATGTCAAATAGGTGTGTGCTACAAAGATAACGCTCTATGAAACCGAAATTAGCCGAATGTCTCTTTCCAAAGGTCGATGTGCAATATTTATTGCCGGGTACTGTAGTAGGCACTAATTATAGTAAAGGAGGTATTAATACCAGCTGACCTGACAGACGTTGTCCTGTCTTAATGATGAATTTTGAATTTGAATTAGTATAATTATTATTAATAAAAAAGTGTGTTTATTTTTGTATGCCATCGTATGCAGATTCTTTAAGTCTGGCAAAAAGACAAAAGAGAGTTTTTGTCATGAATAAATGAACGGTTTTCCAGCGATCAACGAATTTCTTCATAACGAAGTTGCAGGCTACAATAATTGATGACAAAATATATAAAAGTATCTTTATTTATAAAAATAGGTTAATTGTATTTACATTACATTATATCATAATGATTAACATTATGAATATCAATGTACAACACAAAGAACGTTTCACCTGCCTGCTGGTATATTTCATTCGGCAAAGGTGTGAGTGCACGCGGTCTAAATTTAGTCTTAATAGTTTCCTGTACTAAATTAGTCTTTCACTGGCTTGAAGAATGCGGTTTATAGTGGACGGCTGTTTGAAGGAATGAACTGGGAGATGCTTAAACAAAGGCCTATATGAAATCCAACGCATTCTTTTCTTATAGAAAAAAGTCTCTACAAGTGCAACTGAAGACTAATTACATAAGTGGAGTTTTCCTTACAGTGTTTGGCAGACAAAGTTCTAGCTAGGTATGTTATAGCGAATTGTATAAGTAGGCCTTTAAAATAAAGAATGTATGGAATTTGGCCACACTCAGTTAGATTAATGATTATTATTTAACTTTGAGTTATGTATGTTTAATATTGATTACTTACCTTAGTAGGTTTATTTACTGGCTCAAATGCAGCTGCTTATCAGAGCTAATGGTATCAACATACTTGTAAATAGTCAATACTTTGTATCTGAAGGGCCCTTAGCTATGTAAATACATAGTAATGTATACTAAATAGGTACGTAAATTTTATGTATTTTGTACAATATTTAAGAAATGGGATAATATTTAATGGTATGGAACATTGAACGAAAAACTTTGGTTAACCTCAAGTTATTAACGATCATTGTTGGCAAAGATGGAAAAAATGGCAAAGTTGGCTATAATGTATATGTTTTTGATTGGATTATAATATACTTGTAAATGATATCCCACCAAAACATTAAATGTAAAAGGAGCCAAGCAAAATATTGCATAGCTATGCAATACTTCTGTCATAAAAAGTTTTCAGATTACATTCAAGCCAAACCTTGAACTTATTTTGTAATTGAAATCAACATTCAGTGAATGTATCAATAGTTTTCTTTATTTTAAAATTATTATAGTGGCTCGGCAATGAGCACATAATTATTAAGAAACAAATATAAAACTGCATATTTGAAGGAGTTCATACTTACACAGACGGCAAACGTAAAGTGTTTTTTTTAGTTTATCTTAACGACGCATCTGGTCGATGCAAGTATAAATCCAATTAGTCGCTGATTATATTTCTGTAGTGCTCATTGCCAAGCCACTATAATAATTTTAAAAGAAAGAAAACTATTGATACATTCACTGAATGTTGATTCCAATTACAAAATAAGTTGAAGGCTTGGCTTGAATGTAATCTGAAAACTTTTTACGACAGAGTATTGCATAGCTATGCAATATTTTGCTTGGCTCCTTTTACATTTAATGTTTTGGTGGGATTTCATTTCTTTTTTTAAGGTTTTTTTCTTTTCAGGTCACGTTAAAACTATTCTACCATATTAACAAAGTCTTAAGACTTCGCTGTCTGTCTGTCACCAGGCTGGATCTCGAGAACCGCAATATCTAGTTGAATTTTTTACAAATCATGTATTTTTGCTGTCGCTATAAAATAGAATAGTAGTACTATTCTAAAATAATTAAAATAAAATAATTTAGGAATGGCGGTCTCGTACAACAAACACGATTTTTTGCTTTTTTTGCTCTATCTTCATAATGGTAACAGTAAGGTTTTTGGAAATTTCAGAAAATACTCAATTGTATTTTAACTTTAATAACAAATAATAAAAATTAAATAAATCTTTTATTTAAGGGGGGCTGCCATACAAATTTACGGTACAGAACCCTATAATCTACGCCAGACCGACTCGAACTTGGCCGGTTTCATAATTTTTCCTTTCATTGTGAATAAAGACCTATCCGAGTACTAAATTTAAAGGTTCGAAGTCTGCTAGAAGTACCTTAGAATTTTGATGATCTGTCAGTCAGTGACAAAACTTAGTAACTTTGACCATCCTTAACTAGTAAACTATTAATCAGAATATAATGTAATTTGGAGGTTAAGCTAGTTTTAATACTTGCTCCTAGTCATCGAAATTCTAAATCTCTAGCTTTGTTAACATCGAAGATAAGGAGGGTGTGAAATAGCCGGGAACCGCTTCGAGAAAAGTATGGTACGGCCGTGCCTTTGCTAAAAAGCTTGGCTGGGGCACTGCCGTACCCCCAGATGAGAAATGTTAATTATTGAAATCCCTATTAAAGAGATATTATCCAGAACTCTGAACTGAAACTACATCATCAAAATCTTGGTGATTACTAATTGTTTTATAAAGTTTCAGTAAAAGAAGATGCCTTTTTCTGCGTCATAATATTTCCCATGCCGCGTCTCAAAAAAAAAAAAACCAGTTGTCATTTTTCTTTCGAATATTTTTATGCTAAAGTAGCAAAAAGGATTTCGTCTTCAAACTTCCTGATTGTGAAACTAAGTCTTCCCATACTTTTATTAATTGGGATAGAGCTAAAAAGTTCTTATAAAGATATCTTCCACCCTTGGATGGTTTTATGACCAAATTAAGTTTATCCATAAACAGAAACCAGTATAGATAAGCGCACCGTGTCTAAACATATTGTAATTATATTGAAACGTGGGAAAAGTTTTATAACGAAAGGTTATGTTTGTTTATTGTTATGTAACAGTTTAATCTGTGATTTACGACCTTAAATATATACATTAGTATTATAATTACTGGCTATTTATTTAGTTTGCGGTTATCCTAAACTCTAGAGTACTACTTTCAAGTTTCAACCCTTCGTACTTCCGAAATTTTGTACTTTACTGTACAATTTCGTACAATTCGTTGATCTACATTCTACATGTAAAGAAAACTCATTTCAGGTAGATCATAGAAGGGAAAGCGCCTTCAGTTTTTAGATGTCTCTAGTGTTCTTGGCTCTCTTTGGATTTCATAGATAGATCCTGGATAGTTCATATTTCGTCGGTGATACCTTATTAAAAGGTATTAAACATAAAACAATACAAATTATTAGTAGATAATGATACATAATATATAAATAATACATATTATATACATATGTATACAGTATAACATACTAGATGACGCCCGCAACTTCGTTTCGCCAAAATTCGTTTATCGTCCGGTAACCACATATTTTTCCGAAATAAAAAGTATCCTATTACCTTTCCCGGGGCTTAAGGTGCAGTGGTTGTTGCAACTACGCAAAATGGTTTTTTTTTTTAAATAACGTTTTTTGTTAAGGATATGTCATTATTTAAGTATAAAAAAGTACCGTTTTAAAATTGAGAAACTTTCCTATACGCAAAGGTAATCAGTACACAATTTGAAAAATTCTGCTCGATAGAAAAAAATCTCAAAGATGGCTCTTATAATGCTGTTTTTCATAATTAAATCATTTTATGGCTAAATTACACACTTTCTAGAAAAAACAAAAAATGTAGCACATTTGTCATGACCTAACCTAAACGATTTGATATATTTGATTTGTGTAATACTAAAAACAAAAGGTTTTTTCGCCTATTTCCTATTATCAAGGCACGCGGCGAGCGCGTAACCGCCACTGTACAAGGCGCGCTGATATGAATGTTATTATAATGTCCTTTACGTCGATATTCGTACTGACCGACATCGACCTGCTAATTTTCGGGACTACTGGGCCTTAAAGCACATACCAAATTTCAGCAAAATAGATTCAGCGGTGTGGGCATAAAGAGGTCACAGACACACTTTCACATTTTATAAAATATGAAATATGAATGCACCAATTGCCAAATAACGAAATTCTTGTTTACTTTCTTTAAAACCATAAACCAAATAAACTATTCTATACATCTTAATATATATAAACTGTCACGATGTTTGTCCGCGATGGATTCCTAAACTACTTAACCGATTTTAATGTTTTTTTTTTTTTATTTGTGCTTTTTTCCAACTTGAGAGATAGGATACCTTAGATCTTTATAGTCGCAATTTTATTTTATTGCAAATTATTTGTCTATAATGAGCGACCATTGTTTATGCGACGCGAGTCACGGGATAGCGATGGACGTTGCCATGGTGACATACTTATAGTCACTAATTCAATAAAATAATACGGGCGATATAGTTTATATAATATGGCAAAGAAACGTTTGCCGGGACAGCTAGTATATTATATAATAAACTAGCTGACCCGACAGACGTTGTCCTGTCTTAACGATGATTATTTAATTGGAATTGGTATAATTAAGAAAACAATAGATTAAAATTAGTATCTTCATTACAAATTTCATCAAAATAGATTAAATAGTTTAAGCGAAAATCATAAAAGTTTATTATGCAGGAACCATACATTTCCTTTCCCGAGACTCAAAGTATCTCCATGCCGAATTCCATAAAAATAGACTGAATAGTTAAGGCGAAAATCATAAAAGTTTATTGTGCGGGAACCGTACATTTTCCGGGACCAAAAGTATCCCTTGCCCTTTCCCGAGACTCAAAGTATCTCCATACCAAAATTCATCAAAATCGATTGAATAGTTTACGCGCAAATCATAAAAGTATATTGTGCAGTAACCGTACATTTTTCCGGGACAAAATGTATCTTATGTCCTTTTCCTGGTTCTAAGCTACCTCTCCACCAATTTTCAGCCAAATCGGTTTATCCGTTCTTGAGATAAAAGTTTATTGTGCAGGAACCGTACATTTGGCGAGACCAAAAGTATCCTTTGTCCTTTCCCGAGACTCAAAGTATCTCCATAACAAAATTCATCAAAATCGATTGAATAGTATACGCGCAAATCATAAAAGTATATTGTGTAGTGACCGTACATTTTCCGGGACAAAATGTATCCTATGTGCTATTCCTGGTTCTAAGCTACCTCTCCACCAATTATAATAATATGTCGATAGCATAGCATATTTCCGTAAACAAGGTCTGGTCACTATCTGAGTTGGTGACTGCTGGCAACTTACATAATTTTCAGAATTAGTGAGTCAACGGCGACAACATGCAAGCCGGCGCCTGGTACAATCAGCATGAGATATATCTTCATATCACTAAAGAAACTATTGTAGTGCTAGTTCGAAATACAGAAGCAATCAGAGACATTTTATTTTATGTACCATCAGAGAAGTTGATTCCTAGGCAGATGGGGGACCTACGTAGTTTGGTCGCGTTACGTCAAACCCAGCCGACAGATCACAATTAACATTGAATTGACATGATCCGACCAAATAAGGTTGGTCTGTCAACTGCCTAGGAATCATTTCCTCGATGGTACTATCAGAGAAGTTGATTCATAGGCAGTTGGCGGACCAATGTAGCTCCATACATTTTCTCCTCATCAAATTAAAGTGAACGAAGCATTTTATTTAAAGTTTTATGATGATTTTGTTAAGTTTTACCTGTTTTTTTTTTTAATTTTAGGTGATTAGACAATGAGTCAATGAGTACAGAGTACCATAGTTATATTATACTCGTAGTTATGTTGCAGGTAATATTCAGATGTAATTCAAGCTGACTGTATGTGTTTATCTGTAGCTGATAACTATATGTGATATCGTATCTTAATATTATCGGAAACGTCATAATAATATTATGTGTGTAAAGATCTAAGTATTTTTCCATGAAATTAAAATTATATATTTTCATGTAATTGTAAACATAACTGATTAGATGCTACAAAATTAAATCTTAAACATGCTTTAAGGGGCCGGGTACCCTTGGAATTTCTCATACAAACGTAATTCCAAAATCATTTTCTCATACGAAAATATTTAACATGTTTGAGTTATTTTTCAGTTTAAGATAGTAATTACCTATTTTCCTACACAAAAATTTACTTCAAAATATTTAAACAAGATAAAAATTTAATTGTTTAAATATTTTGAAGTAAATTTTTATTTAATTTTTATTTACTTCAAAATATATTTAAAAAAAATTTTTTTGTTTAAATATTTTGAAGTAAATTTTTGTGTAGGAACCTAGGTAATTACTATCTTAAACTGAAAAATAACTCAAACATGTTAAATATTTTCGTATGAGAAAATGATTTTGGAATTACGTTTGTATGAAAAATTCCAAGGGTACCCAATGGGCATTGTCCAAAAAAAATTACATGTACTTTTTATATTTTTTTTCGTTAAAATAGGGTATTTTAAGAATATAAATTCAATAATTTTGAAATTCATTGGCTAGTTTTTTCTCAATAAATTTTTAAAGTTTCGCTCTGACGTCATCATCGGCGGCCAATTGACCTCTGCAGAATGTTTTTTTCCTTTGAATCTTACTTATAATGGCTGGTTCGTCAAATACAAGTTCTCATTATGTGAAAGCTGATACGAAAAGCTTACCAAAAGTTCGAAACGTAATGTTGGTCGAATTTATTGCTAATTTAACGCCATTGAAGGTCAAACTAAGGTTAAACATATTTGTTCAAAAATATAAGTAACTAATGGGTATTTTTTTCGTTTATATACAGAAAAACGATCACTGACCTTATTCCTCGAAATGTTTTTGTAATGAGCAAAAATTAAAAAAAATGGACAATCCCCATTATGGCCCAAAATGGGTCCAAAAATTAGGACAATTTTGTAACTCGCCTTGTCACTTTGTGGATTCAATTATTGTCACTTATCAGCATACTTCGTTAGCATACAAAACCTACCTACCTCTCAGAAGGCTACTTAATAAAGAAACTCTGAATGTACTTATGTAGTTCTAGAATGTAGTTTTAGAAAATCTATGTATTTACTATTTTGCATTAAACTTTAGTCAATTTTTAGCTGGAATAGACATTAGACAGTCAACTTCTTTCGAGTGTATAATATTAAGCACATAATATTATTATCGGACATACAACATGTCAATGAGTTTCTAAAATACTAGAGTGGCAATGTCTTACAAACGATTCTCAGAAATGCGTAACCACTTGATAGCCCAAAAGACAATGTCACTTCATAATGTTATTATGTCATTTTGTATGGCAGATATGCCTGCAGGCATCTTCAAAGTGGTGACGCGTTTCTGTCGTAGACTGCCAATCTAGTTACGTTAGTAACATACAATATCATTGCAACATGTCATATCTGTGCAGCCAAATTAGCACACATCACATCTGGCACATGAGAGATCAGATGACCGTTTGCGTCAATGCAGAGATATCAGATGTTTGTGTTGAGATTTTTGGCTTCAAAATCTGGGCCATTCTTTATTGTTCGATAGTTCTGAATACTGAACAAAATTTTGAATTTGGAACTGAGATAGAGTAGACACCGGGGAAAGGATATTGGTTACTTTGGCTTAAAGGGCGGACGGCGAAGGCTTAAAATCAATGCATGGAGTTGTCTAGAGACGTTCAGTGGAAAATTAATTTCATAGCGTAATCAATAATATTACGTCATAAATATAAGATAATTGAAATACTTGAATGATTGTATGAACTATAAAAATATCCACGAGACAAATAACATTCCAGGAAGTTTGATATAGTCTATGGTCATATCAATTAGCTCTATCAATGAGTCAGCTGCATTCATTGAGAGCTACCGAGAGGAGGTGAAGAGGGGGAAGAGCTGATCTAGGGTTGTCGATGATGACATTTTAACAATTACGGTAATGTATTGGAAAGTTTTCGCAAGGTCGGTTCGCCTGACGAGACGTGAATCTAGGTTTGACAATACCTGTATGTCTGGTCTCTGGTAATACCAAAAATATTGTCCATTGTGTAAAAGATTTCCTTTTTATTTGGCGGTTATTCTATGATAAATATGTATCTACTATCTAGGGCCTATAAATTATAATAGCAAAACTATTTCAACTCTACAATAACTTTTTTTCTGGTAGAGTTTACCATGATTGAAAGCCCTGTTGTGTTACAACACAACAGGGCTTTCAATCATTTAAAAAATAAGCTAATATTATGTATGATATTATTTGTGTACACTGTACAGTGCAACATAATATTTTTGCTTTTGACAACCATATTAATTATTATATGTAGATATACATATCTACATAATATAATAATTAATATGGTTGTCAAAAGCAAAAATATTATGTTGCACTGTACAGTGTACACAAATAATATCATACATAATATTAGCTTATTTTTTTAAATTATAATAAAGTTTTCGCTTATTTTTTTTATAATAATGTTTTCGTTAAGTTAGAAGCCCTGATGGGACAGGATTTTAGGGTTGGCACTCCCAAGACTATTTCACAATTACAGCTCAAGTTTCATAGCAGATTTTTGTCGCTTGTGCCAGCCCTGATATGGGGCTATTCAATGCAAATTGTCGTTATTTCATTAAAGTAATGTGCCGCGTCCTGTTGGACTCGTGTTCGCTGGACATTACCACTGGGCATTACCACTGTGATCATCATTATGATGATAATTCTGCTCATCACTTTGTAGCTGATACTGGATAATGTTATTAGTTATTACAAAGTACTGTAGGGCGTAGGCTTTAGTAAGGGAGATGTTATTATTAGTTAGTAGTTAATATTGTTGTTAATAGTGTTATTTTTAACTGTCTTTCAAGCTTACCTTAACTTTCTTTTGTTTTTTTTCTTTTGATAATCTTATAAATGTTACAAAATATATACTTACTTACGAGTATTCTTTTGATCCAGAAGGAATCCGTTTAAAATTACGTTTTGATTACTTAACTCTTTTTACATACAATATATTTTGTATCTTGTAAGATATACTTACTGTACAATAATACTTTGTTCTGAACTTCTAGTGAAATATTATACGCTGTGATTTAAATCAAAACCACATCATGATAACATCTTAACGGGTATGATGCACCCAGCACCCTTCATTTGTCATCTTGCGCATCAACATTTTTCTTTGACACCTTAAAACGTCTCTACGGGTCGACAGACTCAGCTGTATACTTTCTGTAACCAGCTGACGTGAAGAGGGGGCATTAGAAGATCGGTTCACCGACGCGTAAATGCAGTTTTAGACATGGAAGTGCAATTTGATAATTTAAGGACAGGGAAATATACAATTTTGTCATTGTTTGCTACGCTTAATCATCATTTTGTCGTAACTACGCAAATTGGTTTCAAAACAACCCTTGTTTTCCCCGCCTGAGCTGTCTACGTCGCAGAACCTTGTTTTTTCTTTTGGGTGTTTACGAATTACGATAAATTTGCTTGTCGTAATCTAACAAAGCTTTGAGTCAGCGCTCGGTGGGCAAATATTTTTATTTAGCCGAGTTGGTGTTCTTTGTTTTGCGAACGCCAGTGTTTATACTTATGAATTGTTTGAGCCACTCCACATGTACGGTGTACCACTTAATGCCTTTTGTTCTGCCTTTCATCGTCTCTCTTAACACGATGATATATCTTGGAAACATCGCTTTGTCGAATAACAAACACTGTAAGTATACTTCATGTTTAGTGCCTGAAATATGTCTCTACATAGGTACAGTTGGTCTGCTATCGAGGAACCAATGGACTTAGGTACTCAAGGGTGGCAAAAGAAGTAATCTTGAGGGGGCGTACCGAATTTTGTGGTACCTATATAAGTTCATATTGGTTGGGGCTTATTTCCGGCAACGGGTAGAGACGGACGACCAGCATCTTCTGCAAGATTTTGCGGAGAACAGGTTCCTACCTGTTCTTCGGCCTCCTGGCCGATCGATAGAATAGGCTGTTGGTACCCGATATGATTCTTTGCCCGGCTTTCTCAGCACCACCACTGTCGCCTGTTTTCACTGTTCGAGGAAGTAGCCGACAGTGTGACATTCAACAGAGCAAGGAACCATCCCGGGCTACATTCCACACGTCCAGACAAGCTCTGTACACACATTACACACCCTAAACTCTAAAGTATTATCAGTTATCACTTTGTTTCGTTACACTCTGTATCGAGCGTTTATTTTGGTGAGGCGGCTTGGAACCTGCAATGCAAGTGCGTCATTTATTTCTTTTAAGCGCTTATAATACCCATACCTTCCAGGTATACCTTCATGCGAATGCTTTGTTTAGGTTGTCGGGGCATGTTTTTGAAATGTATATTTGCCTGTCACATGTCGTTGAACCGCCCATGATGGATGCCTGAGCGATGCTGCATACTGCGCGTTTTCCTCGATTCAAAGCTTGTCTCAGCTAAACGAAACTACTTACGCATAACAAACATGTTGCAGATAAACTGGATGTCAGTTGGAAAAAAAAACTTTGTCGCTGGAAGCAAGAATACTAGCTAGTATAGCTTCTTAGATAGTCTGGTAGAGATATAATAGAGATGGATAGCAGTGTTCAAAATGTTCTTTGCCTCAATTTGGCTTGCAACAATGTTTGAACTGTGCAATTTTATTGCTTAGGAAAGTATTTCAACATGTTATTCGAATACTGTTACGATAAGAACTTTTAGTATGTAGCTATAGACACTATCTATAAGTACACCTAGTATATTTGGTTCAAGCAATTTATATGAAGGGATGATGTTCAATGACAATGTGATGAATAAAGTTAGCTACTTAGGAGCCTGTTTCACCACTTCTTCATCCATAACTTATCTGACAAGTAAAGCATACTCTATCTGTCAGATAAGTTGTGGCTAGTCTATCCGGCATATATCAGTAAGTGGTGGAAGCTGGAACAGCCCCTGATAGTAGTAAGATTTCTAGAGATTTAATCACGTAAAAGGTACAATAAGTCAAATAAGTGGAAACACTTTGCTCCCTCTTTGCTACTTTATCGCAAGATCGTGTTGATATTTAAAAGAACAGATTAAAATTACACCTATTTATATTAATTGACCTTTAATTTAATAAAAATAAATAAACATTTTAATGGAGGGAACTTAGCGACCGACCTTTATTTTAGTTTCATTTTACTGAATGAATCACACTCTATTATAAGACTTCATTAACTATTCTAGTATTCTAGGCTTAAACTGAGATTAAAGATAATTAAAGGCTGTTTTGTTGTTGTGTTTTAATGATATCAGATAAGATTATGCATAATGTGAGTTTATTTATTTTTATTTTGGCACATTAACACAAGCCCACAAGCACAGAATACATAATAGTACCTTGCCACAAGGCAATCTAGTGTCTGTAAAAAAAATTAAATTAAGAAATTTAAAAAACCCCCGCCAAACAACTTTAAAAAGTAATGAAATAATTATATAATTTACTGACTTTAAGTTTAAATAATATTTAAGTGTTAAATGATATTTTAGTCCATAATTGTTGTCACGGTGTGTCGGGGGACCGCCAACACCTACTTCTGCATTTTGTATCGCCAAGTCACTGATTGTCTCCATTTGGTTCGCTGTGAACTGACCCTTAAACTATAATGTAATGTGAAATCAAACATCTACATTAGCGGTCCCCCGACACACTTTGGCAACAATTATGGACTAAAATATCACTTAACACTTAGGTATTATTTAAACTTAAAGTCAGTAAATTATATAATTATTTCATTACTTTTTAAAGTTGTTTGGCGGGGGTTTTCTAAATTTCTTAATTTAATTTTATTTCATGCTTTTTAAACTTATGTTGGTTATAGTGCAGAATAATTCCTATCAACAGGATCATATCCCAATGAATACCATACTCTATGAATGTCATCTTGGATGAGGCAGTCAATATGAGTCCAAACATGAATCCTCCGCTTTGGGCTCATATGGAGCTCGGCTCCTATAGAATCCAGGTGATGCTGCAGCAGCAGCATGCAAACATTTACCTACTGTTTATCTACGTCTTACTTGTTACAATTAAAAAATGAGCCCAAACACGAAACCTCTGCTCTAAGTTGGTGAGGAGTTGGGTATCCTATTGATTACCAGGTGATGCTGCAGCACCATGTCATCTACGTCTTACTTGTTACAATTAAAAAATGAGCCCAAACACGAAACCTCTGCTCTAAGTTGGTGAGGAGTTGGGTATCCTATTGATTACCAGGTGATGCTGCAGCACCAGGTCAACTTTCCATTAATGTGTATGTACTTATTCATCAATGTCACAAACTAGAATGCAAAATATAAAGCCCACCAAACGACTGCAAGTTGCTAATCGGCCCTTCATGAACCAGATGAACCGCGATTTTCTAGCACTGAGCAGGCTGATGATGATGAACTATAGCTAAGAACACTCTCGATCATGTCAGCTTTCAAACAAAAAAAACTAGATCAAAATCGGTCCACCCGTTTGGATGCTACGATGCCACAGACAGACACACACACAGACAGACAAACAGACAGACAGACAGGTCAAACTTATAACACCCCTCTTTTTGTCGGGGGTTAATGAGACTATTTTTTCTTTTCTTACCTATTTCGTTTTTCAAATATGTATGTACTTGAACATAAATGGACGAAATTAAAGACACGAGTGAATAAAGCCGCGAACTAACATTTTACAACATAAGTAATTATTACAATTACTATTTTTTTTCCCTTATAATTTGAACAAACCTTGTAACTTACCTACTTCGTAATCTAGCTTATAACTTATAAGTAATATAGCTCTATACATAGAATTTCAATATTGCGCATGTGAATGCCCAAAGCATACCGCGGCATCATGCAGATTTTCTGGACATATTTGGCGATTCTACTATTAGCGCGATCTTAATCTCAGAATCCTGGCTTAAGCCCTCACTTTCATCTGTCGGGTATGCCCTACCAGGGTTTAAGCTGATTCGCAACGATCGCGTGGGCAAAGGTGGTGGCGGTGTTGCCATATATCTGCGTGGCGATATTGACTATCGCATTATCTCAGCTTCGCCAAACTGTTACTCTGGTTCCGTTGAATATCTGTGTATTGAGGTCGCCTTGCATCGTAAAACTATTCTGCTTTGTGTGGTCTACAGCCCAGATGGGCGGATAGATATCCGCATTGATTATTTTAGCACCTTGGAATCTCTACTAGCCACACATATTCCGAATCACGACCATACTCTGATTGCAGGTGACTTCAATACCTGTCTCCTAAAATCCGACTCACGCGCCTTAAAGCTCCGTTCCTTATTGTCGTCCCTTAACCTTAACATTCTCCCGCTTGCAGCAACCCACCACGTTCCTAACTGCACTCCTTCTCTATTAGACCTCCTCATTACCTCAACTCCTGACCTTGTCTCCTCTCATGGCCAATTTACCTCCATTTTTTCCCATCATGACCTGGTTTTCCTTTCCTTTAAAATCAAACCTCCTCGTCGAGTCCCTAAATACCAACTCCTACGCAGTTTTAATAAAATTGATCCGGAGGCTCTCAAGCGTGATTTGTGTGAAACGAACTGGTCTCTTGTGTACTCAGCCTCTGATATCGACCAGAAAGTGTCGCTGCTAACAGATCTCCTAATCAACATCTTTGATAAGCATGATCCTATCAGAAGAGTCAAAATCAAACACGTACCGGCACCTTGGCTCTCTCAGGACATCAAGTCCATGATGGCCAGGCGCAATCGAGCTCTGAGTCGATATCGGAAACGACCCACTGACGAAAACCTAGCCAAATATCCTTTGGAATCTTTGCAGTCGTATGTGTAGAGATGCTAGAAGACGCCACATACATTATTCCATTGTCCAATCCAATCCATCTCAAATTTGGAAATTTTTATCAACACTCGGCATAGGTAAGTCCTCACCATGCACTGACAGCACCCTAGACTTAAATTCGCTCAATGCTCACTTCTCTCAGCCCCTGTAATCATTGACCGAGCCACAAAAGCGCGCACATTATCCCATCTCTCATCCTCTCCTCTCCCTTCCTGTGACACTTTCTCCTTCACATATGTTACTGAGGATGATGTCGCTAAGCATATAGCGGCTATTAAATCTACCGCTGTAGGCAATGACAGTCTCAGTTCCCGTATGATTTCCCTCTCCTCTCAACGGTTATGCAATGTTCCAAATGTAATTTATGATGGCACAATTATCAATTACACAGAGTCGGCCAAAAACCTAGGCTTAATTCTTGACCATAACCTGTTGTGGTACCCACAAGTGACCGAAGTAAGCAGAAAAGTTCATTTCTCACTATACACGCTGAGGCGCCTCCAAAATTTCCTACCTATACATACCAAAATCTTCCTTGTCCAGACACTCATCTTTCCCATCCTTGACTACGCCGATTCCTGTTACCTTGACGCCACTGAGGAGCAGTTAAGTAGACTCGAACGGTTACAGAATCTCTGTATACGTTTTGTGTTTGGCTTGAGAAAATTCGAACACATCTCAGCCTACCGTTCAAAACTCAAGTGGCTTCCCATCCGTCTCCGTGGCAACTCCCACATCCTCTGCCTACTTTACAATATCCTGTACAATCCCCTATCTCCTCCGTACCTCCTTGATAGATTCAATTTTTCCCGATCTCCTGATCTCCCATGTAGGTCCAATGTACGGTCTAATCTCTCCCTTCCCTCCCATCGCTCCAACTTTTACTCCTACTCGTTTACTGTTCATGCTGTCAGATTGTGGAACTCACTCCCTCACACCATTCGTGATAGTCCCACCATTGCAATTTTTAAAAGACGCTTGAAAGAGCACTACCTCGAATCTACATCCATATAAGTACCATTATTAAATATACATATTATAGTATTTATTTATTTTAGATACATTACTCATTTTATAATTATAAATATATATTATTATTATATTTTATTGTATGTTGTTGTTGTAGAACTCGGTGTATATTTATTTATAATAAGGTATATATGTATTTATAATTTATTTATTTTGTCATTATCCTATTATTCTATTTTGATGCAATATTATATGTTTGTGCACGTCCTATCTGCTATCCTAATCCAATCTCTCTCCGTAGGGCTGCTGGAGAGATTTCTATTAGAAATAAGCAGACCCTTTGTGTCGTCTTACTGTGTGTAAATTGTTATTTTGTTAATATTTCTTGTGCACAATAAATGATTAAATAAAATAATCCACATTTTTTTGATTTCAAATATTTTTTCCGGTCCTAAAGCCCCATTTTTCTAAAAAAAAACGGGAGTTTTTAAATTATTAGTTACGTACGGTAAGTCTTCAATCAAACTCATGTCTTCAATTATTTTAATTGTTCCCGCAGCTGAATAAGATGTGGATAACTCTTAAAATAAATGTTATCCTGCGCATGGGGTTGAAAAACCTAAAATATAAGTTATGATATAAATAATTGCCATATGCGGTAGCCACAAGTGTTCGCCACCAGTGCGGGCAGAAATAACGCCGACTACCAGACTATGTGTGAGCCTGAGTCCGGGGGGCAGATAGACAAATAGAATACGAAATTAGAGGTACTTAGTTACTTCATTAAATTTATATAATAACTGACATTATCAGAGACGAATATTAATTACCAAACTGTACTTAATTAAAAAAATAATCTATCAAACCCTTCATTACATTTGAGTTTTCGTGATCGTTTTATATCTCTGAGTGCGACAATTACACATATAAATAGAAAATAGATATTTATTATATCATTCAATGATGGACTTGTATTGAGATCTCTAAAAACAAACTTTTGTTCATTAATAATAATAGAAGAGAAGTATTGAAAATTGTACATAAATTAAGTACCTACTATTATAGGCGGAGCCGTGAGTCACTCACACACAGGTAAATGTTTTCAGGAACCATCTATAAATACAGCTGGTGTGACCGTGTTTTAACATCTGCATACGAATTGCGCAATATTTTTCATCAATGAAACCCATTCATGAAAATAACGTCTACATACAATTGTCTACGATGTCCACACGTGTCCACATTCCATTTATAAAAACCCCTCAAACATTTATGAGTGGAGTTCCCAGAGCGTAAAAATCGTGCAAACCTCCGATTTTTGCAATAGTGGATGAAAATTGAAAAGAAAAAAAGGAATGTGTAGCTGATAACATAAATAATAAAGTTTACCTATTCAAATTTTCTGGAAAAATGGATTTAACGCGTGAATATTTTCGTGCAATGATTTACTACGATTTTCGGCGTGGGCTAAATCAACAACAGTGCTTTATTCAACTCACCGCAACTTTTGGAGATGAAGCACCATCAAAAACCACTGTTTTTCACTGGTACAGTGAGTTTAATCGTGGGCGGTCTATGCTCACGGATGAAAATAAAGAAGGTCGCCCAAAAACAGCTGTTGTCCCACAAAATATAGATGCTGTGCGGGAACTAATAATGCGTGATCGTCATGTTACATATCGCGAGATAGAGGCGTCCTTAGGCATAAGTATGACGAGCATACATAAGATATTACACGAACATTTGGCTGTAAAAAAAATATGTTCGCGTTGGATTCCGCACAACTTGACAATCGATCAAAAACGGGATCGTGTCGATTGGTGCAAAAAAATGATAAAAAAAAATACAACCGTGGTACGTCAAAAGCCGTTTATAATATCTACACAGGTGATGAATCTTGGATCTATGCATATGACCCCGAAACTAAACAACGGTCAACGGTGTGGGTGTTCCAAGATGAGCCGAAACCAACAAAAGTTACTCGTGCAAAAAGTACTTTGAAGCAAATGGTCGCCTGTTTTTTTGGAATTAATGGACATGTGGCTACAGTGCCATTAGAGAATGATATCGTAAAACGGTTAATTCTGAATGGTATACGACCTTTTGTTTACCAGAAGTCTTTGAAGAAATAGGAAAGGACAACCGACAACGCAGAATCATATTACATCACGACAATGCTAGCTGTCACACCTCAGCTGAAACAACTCAGTTTTTGGAGGGTCAAAAGATCTAATTGACTGGTCATCCGCCGTACAGCCCTGATTTGGCACCTAACGATTTCTTTTTATTTCCATACGCGAAGAACAAATTACGTGGTCAACGTTTTTCGAGCCGCGAAGAGGCTGTTGATGCGTTCAAAATGCACGTTTTGGAGATACCTCAATCAGAATGGAAAAAGTGCTATGAAAATTGGTTCCAGCGTATGCAAAAGTGTGTCGATCATCGCGGCGAATATTTTGAAAAGCAATAAAACCATATTAAATGATATATGTTTGTTTCTTTTTTTTAATTCCGGATACATAAATAGCAGCCCTCGTAGTATACTAAAGTATACAATTATTTAGTAATTTGCATATTGCGCAATAAACACGTTAAACTTAAAACCTACTAATTTCGATTTAAGTATGTAAAAGTTTTTGTTCTGATAACCTTGGGGTAACCCGTGACCCTATGAAACCAATAATATTCATAACGTAGACCTCTCGACTTCTGTATCATGTTATCATGTCATTACTGACTTCTACTATCATCATCACTCCACGAAGGAACCATGCTACTTTGTAACTACTTTGATCTCGTTTTCAAAACAATAAACAAGCTGTTGATATAAGAAAACTGAAGATGATTGATGACTAATCGAAAATGATAACGTTATTGTGAAATAGGAAAATGTTTCAAATACATCACATTTTCATACCTTGGGTCCAGTTGTTAGATAAACGAGGCCTTTTCATAAGATATATCAAAATATTTCGTAAAGAGAGAAATTGATTTTGAAAAAGTTCATTGGCTTTCACATTGGATTATGACAGGAGATTAATAATGATAAGAGAATACGTGCGCCTTACTTATCGTTAATACCAGATAGACTATCTTTTTCTAAGAAATATAATAAATATAGAAAGTAATTTTCCTCAAACATATTATTATGACCAAATACTTCTATTTAAATTAAATGGAAGTCTACTCTTTGATTATGACAACATGCACTCTGAAGTCTGACTTTGAACGTTGACTGTTGAATTGCGTTGGCTTCGTTACTGAATGGTTATTTAGGAAAATACAACTTATTTTTTTATTTGTTTAGAAATATTATGACTTGAATTAATATTTAAAAAAATTACAACGCACACTTCAGTTTCACACTTATTAGTGCGGCACCCGCGCGACTCTCTTTAGTACCTAGTTATAGAAGTCGCGCTGCTGCCGCACTACTTGCGACCTAATGTGAAGGCAGTCTAATATAAGTAGGTATGTACAATGTACATTACATATTTCATAAAATTTATTAGACCGTCAAAGGAAGTAATAACTAAAACGTTTCACATTTTTCTTATAAAGTCGGTAATGGAAGTTGTTACTGATTACCTAAGCGTAATATAAAATATCCATTAATGAATGACGTATTACTATTATTAAAGTACTTACATAATAGTCTTAATACTTAGTACCTAGTTACTACTTGTACGTACTATTACGGTAACTGTTACGAGAAGGTACATACTCCACAAAGTGTTATTCATCATGACTTTGCAATTTGCATATAATATATAGTGTCCGACCGAAACTAGTTTTACGACCAAAACCGAAACCGAATACGAATTTCGGCAACGGTGTCTATTTCGGCCGAAACCGAAACCGAAACCGAAACTTCCTTACAAGGCTCACATTCATATTCTACTATTCTATTTACTATAGGTTAACTATTACATCATGCATAAAATTGAACTTATAAACCGCCTTTTTAGGTACTCCAAAAGGTTGATACCTTTTGGAGTAAAAAGGCGGTTTATAAGTTATGTAAGTATTAGTAAGTAATTTGATAATTATGTATTATAAAAGAAAAAGAAGGATTCATAGCCTACATAACCCGTCCCATAGTCGGGTCTTTTACCTTAAAAATTTCTAAAAACAAAATTGGTAGTACGTAAATTAGTACTTATCTACCAATGATATATTATATATAAAAAACTCAAAGCAGATATGTTACTTCCACGCGCGTTGTGAAGCTTCAAATACGACCCAATTGGATCGTCTTTTATTTAGTCTGTCTCTTTTATGTAAATGGCATTTCGTATCTTTTGTTTCACATATCTGTCAAATTTGTAATTTTTTTTATTAAATAAGGGGGCATACGAGCAAACGGGTCACCTGATGGTAAACAACTACCGCCGCCCACGGACACTCGCAACAAGAAGAGCTGCAGGTGCGTTGCCGGCATTTTAAGAGGGAATACGCTCTTGTCAATGTTGTTCGGAAGAGATTTAAACCGGAAAATAGTATGAACGTAACAGATTTGGTATCTACTGTACTTGCCACTTGGATACCTTGGTGATAAATACTAAAATGAACTTTGAAACTCTGAATCCATAATATTATCACCATGAAATGCACTATATAGTCATTACTAAGTACCTAACTAATGTTTGTTTACATATAGTATTTGCGAACCAAAAAATAATAATTATAGGATTAAACTTGATTATACTTTTATCAGTCATATTGAATATTTTTTCGATGTTGACTACCCGCTCTTATGTTATAACGACATAAAACGAGATAAAACTTACCAAATTCAAAATAAATCACTCGAAAACTCGCCACCACAACAAAATAAAACGAACAGCAAACAAACAAGCGAGCGAATCACGAGTCACGACATTAGCTCTGATCGGATTCATTCACTCATTCAACGCGCCGAACATGACCGATAACAGCGCGGAAACTCCCGAATGCATATTCGGTTTCGGTCGTAGTTTCGGCAAGTTTGCCGCCGAAAACGAAACTAAACCGAAACTCATGTTTTTACCGAAACTCAACCGAAAACGAAACCGTAACCGAACATTCGGTCGGATACTAATAATATATTAATAAAAAATAATTTGTTATTGAATATAATATTTTCAGAGATAACCTAAACTTAAATATGTCTGATCATTCAATGATTTCATTAAAAGCAATGAAAGTTTCAAAAATATCTATACTAATTTATTAAATACGAAAGTGTGTCTGTCTGTCTATCTACTCTGTTTCTCTGTCCGATTTTGCCGAAATTTGGTATGAAGATACTTTGAGTCTCGGGAAAAGGACACAGGACACTTTTTATCCCGGAAAATGTACGCGGTTTGCGTGTGATAACTGAATTAAAACGAATTTTGGCGCAATAGAGTTGCGGGAGTCATCTAGTTTGTTAATAAAGTTATCCACTGTCATATCTTTACATACCGCATATTTTATACTTCTGTTATACAGCATGATATCAAATATTCATGTTAATAGTGTCATTTCATAAACAAGGGACTGTGCTGTTGACACAGAGCTTGCAGTATGACGTCAGCATGCACTAGCAAATATGATAAAACAAGCGGTATACTTACTGTATTTTAGGTGTAATTGAATGAAGATTTATAAGACGTATGACATGCTTAAGCGACTCCTTGTGAGTTATGTTATGAAGTCAACTCAAAATTCTGGAAAACTTGCATAATATTATTTAAGTACTTAAGTTTCGTTTTTCATTTTGAAATGGGATTATTATCTTTTAACAGAAAAATTGAACCCGACTTCCAAGGTAAAAACAATATTCTTAAAATGACCTAAAAAGTATAAAATAATTCTTATTCTAGATTAATAGTGCCTTTATCTGAACTCGACTAAATCTCAACGAATTCTGTACTTAATCAATTTTCATTTGTTTGAAGTCGGTATCAGCCCAGAACTGAGATACTTGACGTCGAACTTAGCCAGTACCGACTTCAAAAGAATGAAAATTGAGTACAGAATTCGTTGAGATTTAGTCGAATTTAGATAAAGGCACTATTAATCTAGAATAAGAATTATTTTATACTTTTTAGATCATTTTAAGAATATTGTTTTTACCTTGGAAGTCGGGTTCAATTTTTCTGTTAAAAAATAATAATTTCACTCTTTTTAGTTATATACAAGAGAAGGCTTTATGCGTAGATAACCAATATAAATATTAACTATCCATATCATATTAGTGTAATCGAAATTGTGGTAAATGCTTGCAGTTATCTAAGCAATGCTGCAATTTCCAAACTTTTATCTTTAAAGGTTCAGGAGTTCTGTTCAGTGCCTTTAGACCAAGAGACACCTTCGTATGAAATTTCTCTTATTCGTAACATATGTTTAAGTTACTAGAAACAATATTTTAACCACTATGAGTGTTTTGATAAATTTCAAGGATTTCCCTCGATTGCTCATAGATCCCATCATCAGCTCACCACTTTCATAATTGTTATACCAAATTAAGATTATATCCTATACAAAAACACAAGAATTTTTAAAATCGGTCCACAAATAGCGAAATAATCATCAAAAACATCTGCTTCGATGCAAAATTTCACGAAAAGTACCAATAATTGGGTCATAATGTGATGACCCATAGTATAATTATGGTTGTAATGATGATGATCAATCAAATTGATGTGTTGGCTTATGATTTCAGTTGTTTGAACAACGCCGAAATCCCCGAACCTGTATCTATAAGGATTCAAAAGTTCTGTTCGGTACCTTCGGATTGGGCATAACCTGGTGCAAAGTCTTACTTTTTGGTAGCATCTACCTCGAACGCTTCTGAAAAAATCGAAATCCCTATATGTTTTCATACAAATTTCAAGGAGTCCCCTCGATTCCTCATGGATCCCATCATCAGATCCCCACTTTTGTGAACATGGTACCAAATTCGGATTCAACCCTGTACAACGACAAAAGAATAATGAAATTCGGTCCACAAACGGCACACACAGGTATATATACAGACGAACATATTATAACCTCCTCCTTTTTGGAAGTCGGTTAAAAAATGGTTTGTGTTAATATCTTTCTAGTGTGAAGTTCTAAGTAAACAACAATGGAAACAATCAAAATAATATTATTAAAAAATTATAATATGAGAGTTTATTAGTAGTAGAGCAACGCGGTCGTAACTTGCGATTCGCGGTAGAGCTAGCGTAAAAAAATCTATGCAAAATATGTATTTTCTATTGTTTTGTACACTTGCAATTTTTTACGCCAAACGGTTCATTAAAACAAATATATTGAGTTAGAAACAATAATTATTGTACAGTGTTCTAAAATTGCTTTGTAACTCAATATTTATTTAGTCTACTGTACAATTTGCACATTTACGTGTAACTGAAACTAGCGTTGTTTAAATCAGTCGATATCATGTTCTCGCTAATTCTGTGCTAGATCGATTCGCCGCGTTCTAGCACGCACCAGTGCCATATAAATAAAATGTGATGTGATTGTGATTTGCGAAACCACTACACACTTTGACTGAGTGACAGTGTAGAGGTAAATTCGTAATGTTATAATATTATCATACCGTATATTATGATGACATTAGAACCAGACTGATCTTAAGTGTCTAAACTCTAAACCATAATAGAAATATAAGTTTAAAGTGTAAACACACTAGTGACTAGGCCGAAGTTACGTGGCGTAAATTCCGCATGATTACGTCCGCAATGTCAAACTCATACAAAAAATACGGACGGAATGCGACGGAATAGCGTGTCTTCGGTAATTTAAAATACATTGCAGGCGGAATCATGTGGAATTTACGCCGCGTAACTTCGACCTAGTGTGTTAAGACACTAATACCATTTCAGCTGAAATGGATTTTATACAGAATTGCTAAAAAATCCCTCTCTTAGATATAAAAAGTATCTTCGCATCCTTGTAGCTACCTCCGCCTCCGCTGCAATTTTCAGCAAAATCGTTTCAGCCGTTCTTGAGTTATAAATAGTGTAACTAACACACGACTATCCTTCACTATATAGATAACACCATCCATGCTTTCTATACTATGACAGTTAAGTATCACAGGTAAACAACACAAAATCGTTGATGATAGTGTAAAATAGTGCAAGAGCCAAGAGCATTGTACTAAAACGGTATATTTTATGTTTGATTCATGCATCTAATCTGATTTTCCATTACGCCGCTCCGATATTTAGAGGCCCGTTAGTCTAGCGTCTGTAGTCTGTACATGCCACACCGGCGCGCGCGGTCCCTTTGTCCATTGACCCAAACATGGCACAGCTTCCTAGCTATTGATAACGGACAGATCGCTTGAAACTCATCTTACATGCTCTCAGACTAGGATGGCGATATAGGATTAGGGATATAATATATCCACAAGAATAACTTGGCTCTTCGTGATAGTGGTGTGGTGGATGCATACAGATACTTAATACTTATGTCGAAGCGTGGATGTATGCGAAACAACTCTCATTAAAAGTTAATTCGTTTCTTCCAAAACTCCATCAAAAGTTTTAGTAAAGTGTAAATCACTGTACTGAATCGACTGACTTGACTGCTCAGGCCCTCATGTAGATTAAAAATTTCGTCAATTAGGTAGAACCTTTGTCTGTACTCTGTAGCAAAGTAGTAAGTGTGTCAGTGAGAAAAAAACAAATGTTTCTATTTCCACATGGTAAATGATACTTAGAAGTTAAACTTTTTACAAGGCAGCGTTAGTTCTGATTTTGATGGCCACGTACCAAAAAGCCTTGTAAGTCGGTATTAAGTTATCTGTTATATTATAGAGTTATTTTGTTTTTACTGTATGTTTTTTGCAAGCTGGTTGCTGACGTCATCTTAGCTTGAAGAATAAGGAAGTGGTAGACGGTACCTAGTAATTTTGAATGTGGGTTATTCCCGATTCATGGGAAATGACGTCATCGCATGAGATCATTATACTTACCTCTTGGGGCCACCATGTGGCCCCATGTGTAACGAGAATAAAGGCCCTAAATTCACAAAAAGAAGTTTGTAATAGCTTGAATGATGTTATAACTTATACCTATAATTGAAGTCTTTAAAAATACTAAACTGTAGTCAAAAGTAGAGGATCTGAATTCCGAACTAAGGCATATCACCATCGTTTCAACCATAATAATAATAATAATTATGAAAATAATAATAATACATACATTGAATAAAATAAGTTTTTGAAAAAGACTGCATTGTGTTGTCAACCTATAATTTTTTGTGCCGAATTTCATTTTCCTTCGATACGACTCCGTACTCCGTCCTCAGAATACAGAACAAACTGTTTGTTCTGTATATGAGTGAGGACGGATCCTCACTCCTCCTCAGAATTCCCGCAATCGCTTTCACATTTTTTACGCTTTCTGTATCGTTTGACGCTTCTATCTCATTCTACTTGCTCTAATCAGCGAATACTTGTATTAAGTATTTGCTAACGGAATAAATGTTCGCTAAACTGGAAGGGTTCAGCGGGGTTAGAGCCTGACCTCCCTGGACCTGTAAGTAATTTAATGATCTTTTGATCTTTAAATAGAACATTCTAGGCTAGATAATTAGTACCTATGTTGGAACTATAACGTATGCGGTATGATATTGGTTTTATAAAGTATCTACCAATTTTAGATTTTGTGGTTCCGTGGTAGGTATAAAAAATTTCCGAATGTTTTTTTGTCTATGCTGTGGTACAAAAAGAACAGCCAGCTTTGACCCTCTTATCTCTAAAATACTTATCTCCAGAAATCCCAAGAATTCAAGAATCTGGTCAGTCAAACTGCATATCAAAGGAATGAATGTGGGTACAACAAAAAGACTTATCACTTAACATGACTCGTTAGTGCTTATCTTTTTGGCGACTGTCGTTTGCATTAAGCAACAAAAGAAAAGAAATAGCGTATGTGGAAGTGAATAGGTATAACTGTCATTTATGTAGGCAGTTGGCAAGGATGAGTATATTCATTTTAAGCTGGCGCAAGTTATAGGAGATCGATTGAGGAAAATTTTAAAAATAGAACTTTGGATGTTGAAACCGTACTTTGAGACCATGAGGCATACAAATAGCTTGTACTAACGTATAGTCAGCGAGTTCATAGAAAACTCTGAATCATCCAAGGAAATACAATGATTATGAATGATGATTTAGATTATTGAAATCATAATGTGATTAGAACTTCTAAAACGGCCCATTTCGTTCAATCCATTTGAAGTTTTTTTCCTTGGAGTTGTTGTGAAACAGCCATATTATTATGTAGCTGACAAAAATTCCCTCTTTTGGGGGTACATTTTCAATGAACGGAAATCGGAATACGTCTATCTACAGCAAAAATTGCTCTTTAAATGGATGGGTACTGTAATTACTTTTAAAATAGGTGTCAAAATGGAATAATTTTGTACTGACCTCACATCATATTAGCAAAACCTTAATTTAAGTTATGTAAGATAAGATTATCTTTACGAAATTCCCTGATACGATTGTAAGAACTCTTGAGTCACGTGTTACTTCATCGATAGTTCAACGTGATCGCCAGTAATGTTACTCTATTGCTCTTTAACTTCGCCTTTAACTATGCTTAGAAATTTTTTACTTTATACCACGTCTAAAGAAAAGTCCCAAGTATAGTTAATACAAAATATGACTATTCGCACTTAGCTTTTACAGAAAATATAGTTTCTTAGTTCCAATTAAAGCAACAGCATTTTAATTACACATCTTCTGTGTTTTTCTACTGCCAGAAAACCGTTTGATAACAATATAATTTTTCAAGACAAAAGGATGAAACTTATTAATTTGCTTACATTAATTTTCTGTTCCCAAGGATAGCGTAAAGTAAACAATTTTAAGGTGTTTGTTTTCCACACTGTTCAGGATTTTAGGTTTCTTTACTTAGTTTTGCGCCAAGTCCGTTTCAGCGTATGGCCGATACCACAGTATCGATGAGGCCACATTCCACCGCGACCGTCCTCGCCATAAACGGGTGGATGTCGCCAGACCCGCAACTCGCCGCTCGCCGCTGCGGGAATATTGCGGTCGACTGTTTCACACACACCTATTAGGGACACATCAGCTTTTTCCCCAGCTAATCAAAGATAATCGTATGTCGATAGGATCCTATATGTCGCATGTATCGCGTATAGGAACGACTATATACTTCAAATAGCATTCTACTACACTCTATACGATGCGTTGTAATTTGTAGTTTTCGTATACATAATATAAATGACGCTATACGATATCGCGTTCGATATCGCAAAGGCTCCAGCCAAAAATTATACACTGCAGTCAGGTATAGACTATAGAATCAGCTCCATGCACGCTCCATGCCTTATACCTATAGTTTACCGAGTATAGAAACGATATCGTTAAATCCATATCGACATCGTAAACCATTTACAGAAAGTTACTAGCTAATATTGCCTCGTTATGCTTTGATTCTTTCTCACTTCCTGTTACAAAGGTTACAATTCCTATCATACACGATACGACGTACATGCAGGTTGTCTCACAGGAACGATCGTTACGATACATTGTAAACAATCAATCTTGTATAGGGCGGATCGTACACGATATCGTAAATACTCACTCTGATCGTATACGATCGTATGTATCGGTTATGGTTTGTCAATGGACTGTGATGTATAGCTGTGTATTCGCGAGCGAGGTCCCGTTAGCCATCGGAATGCGACCGCCGCCCTATCGTGCACCGACTCAAGCCAAATTCGAGTCCTCAATAGAAGTCAATAGACGATGACTGTACGTTCACATTGTATCTAACTGTTGAAGAAGAGTTATTGTCCCAATTTGGTAGTAACTGTTTCGTTCACATCATTTAGTAGCAAATTGGAAAATATTTGCCGCGCAAGCTGCTTATATTCATGACTAGATGTTCCGCGCGGCTTCGCCCGCGTAATTTAGGAATGTCACTGAAACCCTACATTTTTCCGCAAAAAAGTAACCTATGTCCTTTCACGTTCTTCGCGTGTACCAAATAACATAAAAAATGCTCCAGTACATTCAAATAAGCCCTTTCAAATAGTTTTCCCCGTTTTTTCCACATTCTCCTATTAGTCTTAGCGTGATAAAATATAGCCTTTCTCAATAAATGGGCTATATAACACTGAAAGAATTTTTCAAATTGGACCTACTGGTCCAATTTGAAAAGTTCCTGAGATTAGCGCGTTCAAATAAGCAATTTTAAATAATTTATCCCGTTTTTTCCACACTTTTCTCTATATCTTCGCTCCTATTAGTATTAGCGTGATAAAATATAGCCTATAGCCTTCCTCGATAAATGGGCTATCTAACATTGAAAGAATTTTTCAAATCGGACTAGTAGTTCCTGAGATTAGCGCGTTCAAACAAACAAACAAACTCTTCCCAATTATAATATTAGTATAGATGAGGCAGCAAAAATACTAAATTCTTAAGCAACATAGTCATATCATGTGTATGTAGTTACAATCTTACATACTCGTAAGATGCATACTGTGTAAACAGAGGATAAAGGTGGTTATAGTTAGTAAGGAGGTTATACATAAAATCGTTTACAGTTTTAAATCTGAAATCAAAGTTACGATCTTTACGAGCACTTTATTTGCATTGGAATTTGGAATTGAATTTACAAAAGAAAAGTCAGCTGTAAAAGTCACTGTCCTTAGCGTTTAGTCATCATGTAGGAATCACATTGTCACAAGTACGTTGTGGAAGGTCCTTCACCTTCAAATAATTACATTAACATCCTTAATCTGAGCAATTTAGAGGATTACAAAAACTGATAGGTATGTTTTCGGTATCATCTGCTAAAAGGGTTTACCGCCAAAACATTAGGTAGTTTTTAGTGATGATCCACTGAGCATGATACAAAAATAAAATTTAATCGTTGTTTGCTACAAATACCACAAAAATATTTCATGTACATATTTGTCAGATTTCTGTTTTGAATTTCAAATGCTGTTGTAAAACCACGGAATATGTGTTTTATATTTCGTATGTAAAAAGAAGGCTTGCGTAATTCAAATTAGAATATTATGTATCATTCCTTTTATTTCATAAATACGAAAAGCAAGAGAAATATAATATTTAACCTATAGTGCAGTCGCCAGAGGTTTTAACCTCCGAAAGTTGTAATAGTGAATGGATTTTTGTTTTTGAGGTGTCATTTTCTTTTTTACGCTATAACTTGCAAAGTTTACCAAAAAATTTTTTGTGCTTTTAATTTTTTAGTTACTTAATTAAAAATTAATATTTCACCATATAAAACCGGTCCAGAAAAATAATTTTTTTCTTCCTGTTATTTAATGACTCTTATCAGATTGTTTACGTTGAAAATTAACCAAATATACAATTTTTAAAAAAGAAAGTTTGCTTTGCAAAGCTAAATACAACTATAAGGTTTTTGAAAAGTTTTTAGAGATTAACGCTCGTCGTAACCAAGATAAAAGGGTTTGGGTGGATTGAAGGGTTGTAACCAAAAGTGTGTTAAACTTTCTTGTTGTGCGTATTTAATTTTTAGAGAAATGATAACTTTTAAGTACTTAAAAACGTTTAAATATCTCCAAAAATGTGTAAAATAGACCGAAAACATTTTTCTATATTTTTTGAGAATTTATTTAAGTGAGAGCTAAAATATTAAATGCATCGACAATTTAAAGAATTTTTCTAGTCTTTGAAATATATTTAAACTTCCTACTTAAAACCAGAAAAAAATTGGGTGCTACTAATCTCACGTACATACTAAAGACGCATGCTGCGACCTATGTTTGAAAAATGCTTACCTGAATACAAAAAATATCAGTTCTTAACCTAATTTGTATTTTTTACCTTTGAGTATGTTTTAGCAAATATAATTAATGAAAAAAAAATCAATTTTATGCTGTAAAAACCTAACCAAAAGAAATAAAATACAGATTTTCTTCGAAATATCCGTGAAAAGTTTGTGCTACATTTTCAGAAAATTTAATAAAGTAAGAGCTAAAAAGTTATGCACATTAAGAACTAGAAGGCTTTGTTAAGCCAAAAAAATAATTTTAAACTTCCTATTTAAAACCAAAGAAAAATAGGAACGCCATTTACCTACCTGGCGAGGCACACAACAAGCACATTTAGAGGTATGCTCATCTACATACAAAAATAATAATTTTAAATCAAAATTACATATTTTTTCAACTTATTTTTTTTTCTTTGGATTATAAGCAACGATACAAATCAAAAAAATAATAATATATTTTATTATTTTGCTATTTATATTTAAAAGAAAGAAATGTGCAAATTTTCTTCAAAATTTTACAGTTTTTGAGTTAACTTGAAGTGGAAGAGAATAATTTAAAAATAAAAAGCACAACTTTTCAATAGGTAAACTTTATTATTTATATTATCAGCTACACATTCCTTTTTTTCTTTTCAATTTTCATCCACTATTGCAAAAATCGGAGGTTGGCACGATTTTTACGCTCTAGGAACTCCACTACTAAGCTACGGTATAAATTATAATATATCTATCTATGTTTAACCATCTTTAACCCAGGCCGCCACAAGTAGGCTCAAGCCGTCAGAAAGTCTAGACTCTAGAAGATGACTGGTCTACGTACGTAGTTAGCTTGGACAATCAACAGGATAAAACCTATCTGACCCATGTTTATTGTACTATTGTTTTCACACGACGAAAGGTTATTAGAAATGATTAATGGACACTAATTAATATTGTATGAGCGGCTCGCACAGTCACGAAATGAAACAATGGCAGACCACAACAGTGTCGTGCGCACGAGCGGATGGTGGCAAGTGATTTCCACATTTAAATCATACCGAACGTGAGCGACGATCCTGACAAATTCGTTTACGAAATACACCCTTTATTGCCTATTGTGGCAATGAAAATCGGAGAACTTAAGAAGGCTGATAGCATGAATTATTTCAAGGCTTGAGACTGCGCCAGCGCCGAACGCGAGCATTATTCTACAGAATTTCAGTCAGTTTAATGTAACCTTGCAGCATTTATGTTATTGAAAGTGATGGTTTACACTTTACAGCAAATACTAATCCATTGATCTATACGATAAATTATGGTCATTTTAATCCATAGAAACATAAAGATCTAAATGGAAAGTCTACAGAAAATAGTAAATCTGTACCAAACAGAATGAGGGCTCTACATCTATTTTTGGTTTATGGCTTATTGGAAACAGACTAGGAAAGCAGAGCAGTAGCGCTCTACTGCTCGAGTTTTGCAATACACAATACACATAGAAATGGTTTAGTTTAAAATGCGTTGGCTACGGTAGAATAATTGAAGTCTCTACTCTCTAGCATGAGAGAGAAATATTTTATGAAAACTAAAGATCACATATTTATAAGATTCAGTTTAAAATTTAAATGATTTGTTTTATAAAACCCTAACCAAAAGCATGATTTATTCATGTCTTACTGCAATTGTTATTTATTCGGGTTCACACGAAAACGTTATTCTAATTTCTCAATTGGGAGCACATCTGCGACCCATTTCAAAGAGTGTTTCTTAAAAAAACATTGAATTACGCACCATAATAGAAACTGGATTGAATTTATTAATACGTAATTTGGTACGGACCCCGTATTAGGGGGACTAAAGGTAGCAAAATGAATGCCTGGCCCCCCGTTTAACGCAAAATGATGGAACTTGTTCGAACTTGTGGAACGTTATTCTTGTCATCTCGTTACAAGACCGGTCGTTTGAGTCCCGGTACAGGACCAGTTCCAATTTCCAACACTTTTTAATACTCCTTTGTATACTGAAGCAGCGACAGATAACAGAAGTGCTGCTGGTTATCTGAAAACAAAACGAAAGATTAGCATAACAAATATTTTCTTCTTTGTTGAAAACGCCGTTTTCATAAAAACATTATTCTTTGTCATCTGTGCTTGAGCAAACGATCAATTTGTTTGACAAACATGTTTGATGTAATTTACGTTTTCATCAAACAGCAGCGCAGACGAACAAACGTGCATCAAACAAGTTTGTCAAACAATTAGCTAGTATCGTTTTGAGATCATGAGATCTTGTTTGACAAATACAGCGGAACACGTTTAAACACGTTTGTCAAACGCTACGCCAATGCAAATTTTCTTCAAACAGATCAAACACGTAGTTTGTTTGACAAACGCTTCAAACAAAGCTGTACACTATCAAACTGTTTGACAAACACGTAAAAAAATCATGGCCAAATTTGTATTGGAGCTGGACTCGACTTTTATTTTTGATGTCCCAAAATAAACTATAGTTAGATTTGGTTGTTCTTATGCTCTAAACATAATTCCGTTTGAGATTTATGTCTAAATAGCCACATTTTTTTATAATAATTAATAAGGTTTACAATTATTTTGAGGTTAGACTTAAGAACTACCTTTTTCCCGACTGCGGTGTAGCCTACAAGTGTGTATTCGGCGATCTCGTTTCTAATTATTTCAATTTTTCCTAGAGTATTACCCAAAAAATAGAACGAATGCGAATGATCGCCGGCTGTCAGAACATAACGAAACTAAAATATATTGATCTTTTTTTTGTGGCTATTTAAATACACATTTCTAATTTTCGATGCCTCAAAATATAAGGGAATTTTTGCTACTAATGACATCGCCACCGCCACCGCCACCGCCCACCTGGTACGATTTGGCCATTGTTCTTTGACAAACAATTTGATCGTTTGCGTACTCACGACCAAGTTACGTAGGTCCACCAACTGCATATGAATCAATTTCTCTGATCCAATAGCTACCAATAAAATGTAGCCAGATCGCGATGTGTCCCCGACCTCCCGTGCACATGTACCAATCCCGTTCGCTCCTCACTCCACCAAACAGACCTAAAAATCTAACTCAGACCCTTAGATCAAACATTATAATATAATACTAGCTGTCCCGGCAAACGTTGTTTTGCCGCATAAAGTATTTCGCCCATAATATTATTTTATTGAAGTGACTAAATAAGTATGTCACAATGACAACGTCCATCGCTATCCCGTCGCACAAACAATGGTCGCAGTCAGTCTCGAGTTGTAATAATTTACTATTATTTATTCAAAAAATGCACTTATCAATATAAAAAGTACCCAGTAGCCGATTCTCAGACCTACTGAATATGTATATAAAATTTGGTAAAAATCAGTAAAGCCGTTTCCGAGGAGTACGGGGACTAATATTGTGACACGAGAATTTTATATATAAGATTAAGAAGATTTGATCGATAAATATTTGATCGAAGCTCAGACCCTACCATTTTTGTCAAAGGATCTTAAAGCTCTGCGGCACTCATACTGATAAACAGAGAAATATCCTGTAACCCTCATGACATGTCGGTGACTCGTAGTTTTATCACCGCACTTTGGAGTTTGGAACTGATGAATCAATAAATTAATTAAACAACTGACTATCTCTCATAATTGTTCCCATTTGTTACGATAATTGGTGATTTGTTGTAACAATTATAATATCATCATTTAAATATTTAACTTTACATAATATGTTTCATGTCTTTCGTAAATCATTTCTACTTTGGGTACCCAAAGATTCAAGTATGATCAAGTGCATAACATTTCTACCTAATCTTTAAATATTTTAATTCTCTTAATATAACCAAAGCCGTATCCACAAATCGAAGTCTGATAATGAGAAGTAAGAATACTAATTGATTGTGAATTTTAATGAGGCCAGAGTCCTGACTTTAATTACTTATTATAATTTACAATTATGAATATTCATGAAAATAATGATGGAACAATAATTATTCTATTGTTAGAGCCGGATGCATGAGAAACGACTGTTTTTATGAAGATCTATTCAAAATAAAATACCTACAAAAGATATTACATAGCACTAAGATGAAACAATATTCATCTTAGTGCTCTGTAATATCTTTTGTTTTATGAGATCATTACCCACATTTTTTATGTAACATCTAATAATGTTATTATCTCTTTTTAATTTTCTATCTTTTATTTTCTGAGCTCATATAAAGTATTTGGGTGCATTATTTGGTGCAATTAATAAATCTAAAACATTTTAATACTTTCCTTTTATTAATTTATTCCTTTATTATTTTTCATCATTCATGGTCATCACTTTACTTCATCATTGCTTCCTCAGACTTCATTTAACCTGGGTCTTCATTGGCCGTTTTATTTTATAATCTTGTTTACAAAGTAAAGAGTAATGACTTAGAGAGTAGTTGGTTCAATAATAAAACTGCCATTTTGTAAGCAATCTACGCGCCCGACTGCCCTGGATATGGTTATATTGTTATCGTAACAAAATATGATAGTATAAACTACTTTGTAGTAAGTAACTGAAATACTTTAAGATGATAATATCGGATAGTTGAACAAAGTACAAGACTAGAAGAGGTACTTTGCTCTCACTGAACTATGTTTTAGCTCCAATATATGTATTATGTAAATAGATCATATCAAGTATAAGTAAATGAAGTAGATATTAAGATACTGGGAAAGCACAGTCTCGTGAAATTTTGTACCTACTTAACACCTTTATGTCCCTGTGTGCGGAGAATGAAAACGCCTTAGATTAATCGCTAAACTTCCATGGTCCCTTCTCCATTGCAAAAAGTTTCTTCTCTATTTCAGAGCTAGAATAAAATATCGTCAATTTCAGGCTTTGTTGAATCGTCAAAAGTGAAAACAGCAGAGACCTTAAACAAGCGATATCTGCATAACATTGGAGAGCATTCGTACTACAGTTTCCTCTACCTTTCAGTAGTTCAGTAGAGTTACAACGTGTCTTCTTCCATACGTGCACTAGATGCACTATTACTTCTGCGTATATCTCTACCTAGATAGACCGATCTATATTTATTTTCTTCGTCACAAGTCCGCGTTCTTCGAATCTCGAAAATATAAGTGCGACATTGCACTTCTCTTTGTACAAACATCCATCGACCAATCGCGAGCTGGTGATCTCATGGTGAGGGCGCCTCGTCATGACGCAGTCATACGACCGAAATAACCCTGGTGCAGTGTAGGTGGATAAGCCAAACGAGGTCATCCGAACTCCAAAAATAGCTAATTAATGCAATCCCAAATATAGATAGGAATTAGGCTGTGGTCATCTGGAATTTGTGATTTCGTATCGTAAGCCTAGAACTGCCTACGTAGAGAACGCATGAGGAACTAATGAGAAAGGAAGTTAACCAAAGAAACTGATATCTGTCACGAATAATGTAAAAGTTTGGTCTTGTGTAGTTTTCAGCATGTTTCAGTCCAAAAACTGTGACTAAACAATTTTATGAAATTGTTAAACTACCTATCAACACAACTTTAATTTTATTAAACTGTTAACTGTCGACAACAGTAAAGATTTCTAATCATACTTACTAGATATGAATATTAAAAACCCATAAATTAAGTAATTATCTAGGAATGGGATCAAAAATTAACACATCACGTCTGACGCCTATTCATTGTCCTTATAAGACTAGAAACCTACTTTTACTTTACTATGTTTGTTTTTATTATTAGACTCTATAATAGATGCGATAGGTTAACAAACTCCTTTGTGAGAATTTTTAGGAGCTTCTAATTCCGTTACTTTGTTCTGCGTTCGAAATTGGAATTTTCTAATACAGATTTAATGATTTTCTGAAAACACTACAGTACTTTGTTTTGTAGTGCTTTTTGTTTGTGTCTGCCTGCTGTAATAAAAGTAAAATAGACTTCTTTGATATGCTTAGCATGATAGGAGGTAGGGTAAGTAAATTAGAACACTTATTTCGTGATATAGCAATGTTTTATTAGGATACTAGCTGTTGCCCGCGACTTCGTCCGCGTTAGCATAGTATAATAACGAAGATGGATAATTTTCTCCGTTTTAACTTATTCAAAGGGTAAAAACGGAACCCCAATTTCACCCCCTTGGGGGTAGAATTTCCAAAAACTCTTAAATACGTATTCATTCATGTTTAATCAGTAACTCTAAAATAATGTTTCATATTCCTGACTTAAGAAATGACGGACTTTCATTCAGACTTTTTCACCCCCTATTTCACCCCCTTCGGGGTAAAATTTTCAAAATTCCTTTTTTAGTGGGTGTCTACTTAATAAAACAACCCTACTCACCAAATTTCGTGGCTGTAACTTTAAGAGTTTTTGCTCAGCGATGATGAATCAGTCAGTCAGTCAGGACATGTAATTTTATAAGTATAGATGAGTCGAACATAATCTTAAAGATTACTCAGCAAATACAGCTGAAGCGTTAGATTTTCATGGTATAAGGCACTATTGGTAGGTACTAGCTAGCCACAGAATTCAGATTCACCCAGTATTCTCTATGAAATGCTCTTCAAAATCTGTACTTTCAGGTTTGTTTCAAAGGACACCGACACGTTTTGGGCTGTTTGCAGAATCCACATCGAGTGTGGTGTTACATGTGTCTGGCGACAGCATTATCACCAGATGGCCGTCTCGCCAGATCTTTTTACACAAAACGACCAGACAATATCACAATGACATCATGCCTTGAACAAAGTAGAACACGCTAACAGAAGCTACTTTATTTCTTTAGTCTGTAGCTTCGTTAGCGTAAAATACGATAAGAATCGGACGTATTTAGGCAAAATGTAGCCATATTCCTAAGATTACTTATGTATGTCCACTTTCATAAAAATCGGCTGCAATTTCGGAGCCAATGAAAACAACGATGAATTTGATCCAAGTACCTATCAAATTAAATGTCAAATATAAAATGACCCCAGCTGTAATACCGAATTGAAATTCGACCGAATTTAATAATTATTATAGCTGACTATCATTTTGAATGCCAGCTATTTTCCCTATGACATCCACGCGCCAAAGCAGCCTTGTAAGTGTATCATTTAACATACGTTCAGCTGTGACCTGTTTTATTATTTGCCGAAACCGCGATACACATGGAAGTGGCTACTTTATCGCGTTGCTACGATAGTGGTCCCTGAATAAAATGCGATAATTTTTACAAGCAATTACAGTTACTAGCTTGTTCCAGTGAATCCCGAGTTTTTAACCGACTTCCAAAAAGGAGGTTATTGTATTTCGGCTGTGAATATATATTTTTTTATTAGTACCATCAGAGAAGTTGATTTCTAGGCAGAAGACCTACGTAGTTTGGTCGAGTTATGTTGAACACAGGCAACAGATCTCAATAATAACATTGAATTGACATGATCCGACCAAATGACGTTGGTCCGCCTAGGAATCAATTTCCTCGGTTGTACTTTTGTTTCTTTTAAAGTACCTTCATATTTTTATGTTGAGGGTTTAAATGATTAACAAAACAATGTTTATTAAAGGTTTTGTGCATTTTTTTGAAATAAAATCATTATTATTTTAATTGGGTGCTTAAGTGTGACTAAAATTTTCCGCAGGATAACAAAACGTAATGCTAAGTAAATAAAATAAAATATTTTAAAATTGTTTTGACTTCATCGGGTACGTAAGCGGTTAATTCTTGGGGATATTATCACAGATTACTAAATAATTTAACTACAGATAACACAAGACGTAGTTACTACAACACAAATTTCTAAACAGAGCTCTACTAATTTGTAGAGCTTAAAAACTAAGTTTAGCTACGTGATACATCAGGTAAAGTTTTAAAATACCTAATAAATAGAAGGAACTAACTGGTTTAAGGAGAAAACCCAACAAATAGATAACCTTTATATAACACACTTCATTGAGTTTTCCCAGTTCAAAACATGTTTTCATTTACCGTGTGATGTAAGCGACAAGATGCAAGTGTATGCGCAATTATACTGTTACGTAAACTGCACAGCTACAGGTAAATAATGGCCCCAATACAAACAAGATGACAAGTATGATCTAATGGGTTTGCAGAAGATATTTCATCAGTATTGTGAATATAATTATGCAATGTGTCTTTACTAGAAAATTCTATCGCCCATACTGGATGTAATATCAGAGAAGTTGATTTCTTTCTTTCTTTCTTTTTCTTCTTTTTTGGCAACTTGACACAAAGGATGTGTATGTTGTGCCACAGACAAGGTAAAAAGGTAAGGAATTTGGCGGGAAAACCATATTCCTCCTATTATATTTTTCATCATCGTTTTCATGAATCGTCAGGTCTAAAGTCTAGTCAAAGTCTAAGGGCCTGTTTCACCGCTTCCTGATAAGGCTATCCACCACTTAATTTGACAGATGGAGTATGGAAAATCTGTCAAATAACCCAATCGGGCACCTTATCAGGAAGCGGTGAAACAGGCCATTAGTAAAAGTCAATACAGTCAAGGAGTCAAGTCGGTCGATTCAGTAAAGTGGTAGACGCTTTACTGAAACTTTCGATGGAGTTTTGGAGGGAACACAAAATAGCACGTTTCTGGATATTACATCACTTTCCTACACTTGTGCATGAACACGAATATCTAATGGTTAATATTCTACCAATATTACACATTAAAAACCCAGCTAACACAATTTTAGGAAAATAATACAAAAACACAACAGCACACTTTAACATTCCCGGCAAAACTCAGAAGTTGATTTATAGACAGATGACGGACCTACGTAATTTGGTCGCGTTATGACGACTATAATTGTTGACATAATCTGACCAAATGACGTAGGTCCGTCAGCTGCCTATAAATCAATTTCTTGGATAGTACTTACCTAAGGGCTGGCTTACACATACTAAGTAGATAAGTAGTAACTAAATTTTAACTTTATTTGAAGTGCCTGCCCGAAATGTGTCAAGTGACAAGCCCCACCTGCCAACCTTACAGAAAGTAGTCAAAATTCTAATTTCCTTGTTTAGTACTTAACTAAATTTTAACTTAATTTGAAGTGCCTGCCCGAAATGTGTCAAGTGACAAGCCCCACCTGCCAACCTTACAGAAAATAGTCAAAATTCTAATTTCCTTGTTTAGTACTTAAGGCCCTATAGACCCGAAAATTAGCAGGTCGATGTCTGTCAGTACGAATATCGACGTAAAGGTCATTAAAATAACATTCATATCAGCGCGCCTTGTACAGTGGCAGTTACGACGCTCGCCGCATCCTTGATAGGGCGAAATATGAGAAAAAAAGTTTTTACTTAGATATATAAACCAAAATGCAAAATGTAACCACAAATTATTCTGCTTTAAGTTATGAGCTTTTCGTAGATATGATTTTTGAAAGTAAAACTATCATAAGCTCCATGAAAAATAAGAAAAATATCACAAAATATTCGAATTTAGCCTCCTCTTCGGAGTTATTTTTGATCGAGTGAAGTTTTCATTATTATGTTTCGAGCCACAAATTGTCAAAGTACATTAAGTAAAAAACAATGTGTATTTTTTTTTGGCTTTTAAACAATGATATTCTACTAAATACAGATCTGTTATGTTCATACTATCTTCCAGCTTAAATTGCTTCCAAACAATTTTCAAATTCAAATACGTACTTACCTCTGTCATATCTAAAGGTTACCATAGTTACAACAATGAATGCGACAGATAATACGTAATGAATGGTATAGAATAGGATAACTATATGTTTTGAGATGGTTTTGAATTATACTTGACAGGCGCATCGGCGCGCATGCGCGACAAAGAATAAGAGAATATTGTTATTGTTGAACAGAAGAGACATTGAATAAAACTAATTGTTTGTTAGATTATTTTTCTATACATATTATAATAAAGTCGTAGGAAAACAAAAGTACACATTGAATATTTTTAAAAATATTAGTACTTGGGGTATATAACGTGTAAATTTTTGTTTCTTTGTATTTACATAATATTTTTTTAGAGTAATTACTTTAGGATCGGTCGTATGCCCGGGCTAAATATGTATATTATTAATTAGTAGGTTTTCTTTTTAATTAAATAAGAGGGCAAACGAGCAAACGGGTCACCTGATGGTAAGCAACTACCATCGCCCATGGACACTCGCAACATCAGAAGAGCTGCAGGTGCGTTGCCAGCCTTATAATAAGGTAAGAAATGAAAGAACATATGTAAGAGTTAGTTACTTTTACATTAATTGAAAATTTTAACACCAAAATATTTAAGTAATAATAAATATCTATATCTATACATATTATTATAAAATAAGGTCGCTTTTTTCCCTCATATCCCTTTGCTCCCTTTAATCTTTAAAACTACGCAACGGATTTTAATGATTTTTTCAGTATTAGAAAGCCTATTTATCGAGGAAGGCTATAGGCTATATTTTATCACGCTAGGACTAACAGGAGCGAAGAAATAGAGGAATATGAGGAAAAAACGTCGAAAATTATTTGAAAGGGCTAACTTGAACGCGCTAACTACTGGTCCGATTTGAAAAATTCTCTCAGTGTTAGATATTATAGCCCCTTTATTGAGGAAGGCTATAGGCAATATTTTATCATGCTAAGACTAATAGGAGAATGTGAAAAAATGAGGGAAATTATTTGAAAGGGCTTATCTCGCGAACTGCTGGAGCAATTTTTACGTTATTTGGCACAGGTACAGGTAAGAAGTAGACCACGTGAAGGATCGAGGCTATCGATTTTAATCATTTTTTACTACATAAAATACATATTTTATGTACCTTCAAAAAGATTTAATTTATTTCTTTTCTGTCTCTTTGAAATTTTTTGTATTTCCGGATTATTTTTATGTGCCAAATGGAGACGAATATTTGTGTATTTATCAATTACTAGATGATGCCCGCAACTCCGTTGCACCAAAATTTGTTTATCGCGCGGAAACCGTACATTTTTCCAGAATAAAAACTATCATGTGTCCTTTCCCGGGACTCAAGGTATCTCCATGTCAAATTTCAGCAAAATCGGTTTAGCGGTTTGGGCGTGAAGAGGTAACAGACAGACAGACAGACAGACACACTTTCGCATTTATAATATAAGAATGAGATGAGCTCTATGATTAAAAATAGGGGTCTGTTATTTTGAATGTTCTAAGGGGGGTATTAGATTATCATTTATATTGGATCCTAGATCATTGGGTCATTTATATTGGATAATGTAATATAGATAAATGATTCATTTCTTCCTTGATCATAGATTTTTAACATTTGCTGAGAGATTGGATCCAATACGGTCATAGAAATTGGTGTTGCCAGTTATTTAATATAAAAAAAGAGTTTTTAATTTCTTGTTCGTTAGTATGTTTCAAATAATGTAATGTAATTCTTTTTCTAATTATATACTTGAATAATCTTGCTGAAATAACAAAAAACAAGCCATATTAAAAATGACGATGTCTTTTGATAAATCGAATTCTCTGAGATCTAGTAACACTGATGTCAATACCTGTCAGCGTTAGCGCTCCCCATTAGCTATTGAAACAACATATGACGTAAAATAGGATTAATGTTATATGATAATGTAATATGCAGATATGATCAAATTATAATTTTTATTGGATCCTATATAATATGATCCTGTAAATGATCCAATATAAATGATAATGTAATACCCCCCTAAGAGCGAGTCAAAAACATTGGAATTCAAAAATGATTTTAAAATGCGATACTTCAATTGTTTTGCTTCATCATTGGTAGCAAAATGTACTCCTCATTCATTTTACATATTTTGCTACTTTTTGATGGAACCCAGTCTGATTCGCTTCTTTGTTGACGAACAATTGCTATCCAATCTTGTAGTTTTACTTGATCACAAGGAAACCTAAAAAAACAGTACAGTACAGTTGCATAAGACATCGCATAGCGTATAAAAATAGAATACAAATAAACTGCAATTGTAGGCATTTAAGTCACCATCTAACAGTCATGTGGCGAGTCTGCACTAACTACTCTATGGCTGCAGCAGCGCAACCATCCTTATCGTTCTTGGGTCAAAACCATATCGCTGTCACTTTCTTCGCCTGAGCCATGGCGGAAATTCGATTTTTTCAGATTGTTCGAAAAAATTATTGAAAATGTAATCAATCGAGGTATTTATTGCATTCTTATAAGTGGTAAGAGATTCCATGTGTTTTGTTTACTTTGGAGCCATAGTTCGTACAATTTCTAAATACACACGACGGTATTTTCAATTTATTTTGGTACTTGACAAGACGCGGTACGTTCGTAAAGTGCGTTCGATGGTTCGATGCAGACTAAATAAAGGAGGGGTCAATTGGCCTGTATTTGAAGCTTCACAACGCGCGCGGTAGTAACATATCTGCTTTGAGTTATTATTTATTATATCATTGCTTTTAAAAGTCACTATTTGTTTGTTTATTATTGATTCAAAGTCATGTAAAATTGGGTCTATAGGGCCTTAACTAAATTTTAACTTACTAATTGCTACTAAATTTTGTGTTTACACGCAATAAATAACTTAAAATTAAGTTAAAATTTAGTTAACTACTTATCTACTTAATACGTGTAAACCAGCTATAAGCGTTATTTGCATTGTAAAATATAGTTTTGAGATGTAACCCCTTACTAGTTTATTCCAAATCCACACTTACGTTCTAGTTAAACAATGTTTTGGTCTTGGCGCGCGGCGCTACGTCGTCGTAGCGCCGCGCGCGAGACCAATAATTTATCGAAGGTTTAGTCCTTGACAAGGTTACGAAAAACTTATAGTGAAGGCTGAAGTTGTTAATCATACTATAATACCGGCTGGTGTGACCAAATTACGGTACTCACTAAATTCAACATAAGAAAAATCTTAGAGAAGTAGAAGACCAAACAAAATGGTAGGAATTACCAACAGGAGTTTCCCAGGCGTGACCGCGTGACCTTCACTAATGAAAAAAACGACCAAAAGAATAATATTATTACGACGACTTATAAAATGAAATACCTACCTCAGGCTATAATATAGAGGTATATTTTCAGGTTTAAATAACCCTACAAAGAAGAAACTGTACCTAATTTCGTAGGTACTGCTGCAGATGTTGGTTTTTCTCTACCGGAAAATGCAAAAAGGGAATTTTTAAGGTTGTTCATCACAAATAAGTGTCAATTGTAACAAGGTAGGTAATTAAGGTAAAGTACCAGAGGTCGCTCGTAGGTGGATCAAACGGTGACTCATGACACTAACGGCTGAGATACACTAAGCTTCGAATATTAGGTAGGTATGTTCCATCATATTTATATGGGATTTTCCACATACCACTAACTTGCTTGCTTGGTTTTACTTCTATAATGATGTAATCCATTCTGACATTATAAATGCGATAATGTGTAACAGACCGATGACTCTGTTAACCCAGGCACAGGCAAGGATGACCTTGCGAATAAAACCATCTAACGCATGAGGGTTAGACGGTTTTATCGCGAAAAGATGTAATGTTATACGTGACGTCCAAAGGTAAAAAATCCCAAAGAGATCCTTTTTATAATTAAGTTTTCTGTAAAAACAGAATACAAATTGAAAGTCTCTTTTAAGGGCAGGTGAAACGTGAGCTATCTTTCTCGTAGAGTTTTACTGGTCCTTACTAGTTACTAATATTATAAATGCAAAAGTGTCTATCTGTCCGTTTGTCTGTCAGTTTGGAACCTCTTCATGCTTAAACAGCTGTACCGATAAATTGGTATGGAAATTCTTTGAGAGACAAGAAAGGACATAAGACTGTTTTTTTTTGCAGAAAAATGTACTGCTTCCGTGCGATAAACTAATAATTTTGGCGCAACGGAGTTGCGGCCGTCATCTAATACTCCATAAGGTGTATCGCTCAAATATAAATAAACCAGATGAGGCCCGCAACTCCGTTGCGCCAAAACTCGTTTATCGCGAAAGAACCGTACATTTTCCCGGGACAAAAAGTATCCTATGTCCTTTCCCGGGACTCAAAGTATCTCCATGCCAAATTTCAGCAAAATCGGTTCAGCGGTTTGGGCGTGAAGAGGTAACAGACAGACACACTTTCGCATTTATAATATTAGTATGGATAAATAGTAAAATTGAGCAAATATAGAGCTTGATATATCTCAAGCTTTATGCCAGTATCCTTGCTGCGTATTTGTATACCTGTGTCTGTGGGTGTCGCTTCTTGCATTATTAAACTCAACACTCGCATATTATCTGTTCAGATCACTTCCTCTATATATTTACACTGTATAATATTATGTCTGTGTATCATAATTATGTTGATATATTGTGAAGTGCAGTGTCTACCTAGTGAACCAAAAAAATTGTTATTTTATTACCTCAGTAAGTTATTGATGCGATGACCAAAAGGAACGAGTGTGTTCTTCTTTCGACGCAAAAAATCTTCAAGAGCCAATTGTGATCTGTTTGGGACATTAGAATCCAGGAGAAGCAAGTAAATAGGTAAGCATTTTAATCAGTTAATCAGTAGAAAATGTCTAGTTAATTATAATTTAATTATGGTGATCAAATTAACATATTATAGCATGATATTTTGAATTTCGTATTACCAGAGACCAGACATACATGTGTCTTAACTCCATGGTATTACGCATGAATCATGATTCATGATCGACTACACTAATTATTATAAGTTTTAAAGATAAAGCTTATTAGAAGCAGAGACCAGACATACATAATATAAGTTAACAACCAAACTAGACGAAGAGCTTAATTTTTATAACATCCAATCAATATTCTAATATTGCAACTGCAGTCTGCAGAAGTCTGAAATTCAGCGCTGACTGGCACTGCGTAGCCAATCAAAATTAATTCTTATCCCTTATAAGGCAACTCTCACATCTTATTACGACAACTTGCGTCACGTTTCGTAGTCTTGCAGCCAGTCCACACGGTGCGTTGCGTCAGCGTTGCGTCGAAGTAACGCTGCGGTTGCGTTGTTTTAGGTACATATGTCACCGTAAGATTGTAAATACCGTTAGATTATACTCTATCTCGCGAGATTGTAAACGATCGAAAGATTGTGAACCGCAACGTACTGCTTACAATTTAACGTATTATTATTCGGTAGATAGTAATCTATCGAAGTGAAACCGTTAAATTACAATCTTAAAATTGTTAAATTGTTAACTGTCCTAAGGCTGTCCCTGATTGGTTGGCCTTACAGTAGAGTGTAGACCAAGACTGCTCAACCTTTTTTACAGTGGGGCCAAACGGTGGATTCCGACATTTATAACGGGCCATTAACTTAGGCTTAATTAAATATAATACCAATAAAACTTCAATAGGTTATATTATAAGCATAAATTTATTTTTTTATATTAATGAGATTTTTGCAGTTGTATATCTTTATTTATTTATGTTGGGAGATAAATCTGATGTTGACAGTAGCAACAAGTCCGAAATATGTTGCTCAGTTAATAATGTGCAGTATTTATATTTAACATACCGTAATTATTTTTCACAGACATAATATATGTTGATCCAAAACTACATAAAAACTGTAACGCTAGATCAGTTATTGCAGGACAGTCTTCTTTCGGTACCAATTTCCAGAAATCTGCAAAATCTTCTGAAGAGTTTTGAGGTTTCGAAATTCGACGACACTTTTTCGACAAAAAGGGTTTTCAATGATTGATGATTTTACAGTTTAACGAGTTCTAACTGAATATTAGGGTAACTAACTATGTCAGTGAAACTGAAGGAAAGGAGAAAGGAAAGGATTTATGAAAATATGTATATTATCATACGCGGCAGCCAATTAGGCGGGATTTCTCAGTAGACGTGTGCGCTGAAGCTTTAATCGCCGGCGGCGGGCGCCGGTCAAAAATCGGCGGCGGCGGCGTGATTTCGGCGTGATATCGGCGTGAAGAATTGAAATAAAACTGGATTATTTAATTTGAGATTATGCGGGGTGTGCGGCGAGTGCGCTCTCAAAAAGCGGCATGAATCCAACGCGCGGTGCGGTACAGGTACCGTCACGAGTTTTGACCGCTCGACAAAAGTAGTGGGGAGACTTGCGCGTGTGTGTAAGAAAAGTAAAGTAAAAGGAAAAATAAAATAAACAAAATAAAAGGAAAGTTAATTTAAAAGGAAAGGAAAATAAAATAAAACAATGACAACTGACAACTATGACAACTGCGCATTTCAAGGCCAACGCTCAAAACTCGTGACGTACCTATTACTCGTATCAAAGTAGCGCGGTGTCTTTGCGCAGTGTATTTATGTGAGGGAGTTCCCCGATCGGTCTTCTTCGAAACTACGTACGTAGTAGGGATTGCAATCCCGCACCTTATTCAATCCCGCGGGATTGATTGCGGGATTGGCCAATCCCGCGGGATCCCGCATGTTTGAATTTATGTTATAAATAAATTGAAACTATAGGTTTATGTTTTATTAAAAATCAACTTTACTCATAGAAAATGTCTCATATTATGCCACAAAAATATTTGTTTTGTAACAAAATAACAATGAAATTATGTGATTACTCTAGTGTTATTAGATCGTAAAATTAAAATGCTTTTAATGCCTCAGTAATCTTGAAGTCAGGGACCTCTCAACATTATGGCTCCGCATTGATTGCGACGACCACCCTCGCGTTTTTGCGTGCTTAAATAGGTCCCATAGTGGAGATTCCGAGACGGGCTGACTCTGCAAGCAGCTTCAGAATATTTAGTGCAGCAGCAGATCCCATCCGCAGAGATCATAATACTTGGCCACTTTAACGCCCACCACGCCGACTGGCTCAATTCCAGTAAAACTGATCATGCGGGAAGATCTGTCTGCGACTTTGCTCTTGCGAACGACTTAACACAACTGGTTGCTACACCTTCGCGAATCCCAGATGTAGACGGTCAGATCCTTCCCTGTTGGACCTTCTGCTGACTTCAAATCCTTATGGCTACCAAGCATTCATGACCGCACCACTTGGTTCATCGGATCATTGCCTTGCCACTTACGACGGCATTGCGACAGCGTGCTGTTAAATACCGTCGTGTGTGGCTCTACAAGTTAGCGGACGGGGATGGGATGCGATCATTTTTTGCATCCTATCCTTGGGGGCACATGTGCTTCTCGCCGGATAATCCCGACAATACTGCCAACTTCGTTGCCAATGTGGTGATGCAAGGGATGAAGCTTTTCATTCCGTCCTCTATAGTGCCAACTTGCGGCAGATTTCGTCCCTGGTTTGGTTCATCCTCCAAAAAAGCTTGTCGCCGGAAGCAGGAGGCTTAGCAATCCTAGGCCAATGCAGTGTCTGCTCGGGATTTAAATACCAGCACATATAAAATGAAATACCATCCGTGTACTTACTGCATTCTTGTGAATAAAGAATTACGAATTATGAAATGCTCAAGAAAGAGATCACTCGGGCAAAGAAACAGCACGTCAATAGAATTGGTGCAGAGAGACTCGAGCACCTCTCTTCGAGAACCCGTGCATTCTGTGTGCCGAGTGTGAGTTTTTTGTTTGACATTCGATCGTGAACGCGTTTTCCGTTTACTAAGATTTTGTATGGGAGCTGGGCTCACTCCCGTGAGCATCGCTAGGTGGCGCTGTACAAATCCCATACAAAATCTTAGTAAACGTTACGCCAGTATTATAGTACTATAGTACTAACAAACGAATAAGGCGACACGGGGCATATACCGTTGAACCAATCAGCGCCCGAGGTGCGTTCCGTTTCACAATTTGACGGTTTCACTTCGATAGATTACAATCTACCGAATAATAATACGTTAAATTGTAAGCAGTACGTTGCGGTTCACAATATTTCGACCGTTTACAATCTCGCGAGATAGATTATAATCTAACGGTATTTACAATCTTACGGTGACACATACAATACAAATAACCAAGGCGCTGCGTCGTCGCAACGCACACATGCCGGACAGCAGCAGCAGCAGCCCCCGAGTCGAAGCGGAAGCGAAGCGGTGTTGCGTTAAGTTATTGATATCGAGCAAAATATGACAGAATAATCACGTTTGTTGTCTGTATGCGTTACTTCCAGGCGTTGCATAAGCATTTCAAACATAAAAATAGTTTTAAATTATTGTCGTTTTGTCTGTTTGCAAAAGCGGGACAATTTCGGCCTCGCGAGGGACAGCGGGACAGATTGCCTGAAAGCGGGACTGTCCCGCCCAAAGCGGGACGCATGGTTACGTAAGCTATGCGTCAAACGGCAGCGCTGCGTCGACGCAACGCTGACGCAACGCACCGTGTGGACCCGCTCTTACGTGACTGTTGACATGTGACGAGTGTCGACCTGGGGGGTCTGAATGTCGGCGCACGTGCAAGGTCTCATGATTTTGATCTCCCAAGGTTTCGGAGACGTTGACAGAACATCCGGATTTATCTTAGGCAATTTTGATGCAAAGTTTACCTTTAGTATACTGTATAGCCTATAGGCCGCGTACAGCTTTTAGTCGCTCGGGAAAAATGGAAGGGGAAACGGCGCGAGCACGAAGACTGAGGCACTTCTGTCTACTCTGACTGAGGTCATGATGATAATGATACATTCTGTTCTTGGTAGATCACTATCAGTCATCAGACTGATACTTTATTGGCATTTGGCAGGCATCGTAATTTGTACGTTTTTGGTAGAATTTGTACTAGGGCATCCAAAACCGGGCCCAATTTTCAAAACCCGGGTTTTCGGGTTTTTTAAAATGAAAACCCGGGTACCCGGGGTTTTCGGGTTTTTTCGGGTTTGATGCTAAAATACTTTAAATATGATTTTCAGCGATTGCCAGCATCTTTCCAGTAAAATACTATTTAAATGCCATAGTGTGCGGTCACGGCAGTGCTCAACCAAGTCTCGAGTGAACGGGCACGGCCGTATCATATTATATGTATTGGATCTTATCAAAGCTAGGGATTAAGATTTTCGGGCCAAGGTTAAGTATTACAACGAGCTGCACCTCCAAATTACATATATTATTAAATGTATTTGTATTTTATGAAATATATAAAATCTATCAAGAATTTTTGAAGACAGTAAATGGAAGAATAACCTGAAATATAAAACGTATGCCAACAAATCTTTATTTAATCTTTTACATTTTTATTGCTGATTGTTAAGTTATTAATAATTATTTAGTCAGTTAGTCCTAATTGATGTTGGCATACTTTATACCTGTAATTAAATTTTTGTGCCTAGTTTTTACCTGAAATTGCCTTTTGTCTGCCTTGCTACGGTATGAAGCCGAATGTTCTTTGCAATTTAAGGTAACTTTTCTGACATCTAACTTAGTGGAAAATCTTACATTACTGAAAAAACTTACATTAGACTACACCTCAAAACTTTTTGTAGTCATTAGTTCTAGTCACAATATACAAAATTCATGTCAGATTACCATATAATTGATCAGACCAGACCATAATATAATGGCAAATGCGGAAGGTTGCTTTTAATGAATTTGTTGGATTAACCATGGTGGTTCTGGCGCTGGTGCTGATAAAAACTCTGCTTGTTATATTTCATCTCTATTCACTAAAATCTCGTGTTTTAATAATTCCGCAGTGAGTATGACATCCACGGCCGGCTAAAGAAAGCCACCATTCGTCCTATTATGTGTTACCAACATCAGTCTCTCAAGCAATGAAATGCAATCTGCCGTATTTGCCGGACCGCAATGCAAAAAAAAAAAGGATTCAAACCCTTTAAGTGTTTTTAGTAAGTTAGACGATTGAAAATAATGACTTTAAATTGAAAATAAGACTGGGTGTCATACCACAGCAGGACACAATATTTTTTTTGTAAAAATACTGTATGCCAAACATCGATCAGTATAAATTACTGCTATTAATTTGACAATCAGCAGTAAAAATATCTCATTCGAATGAAATTTTCAGTTTATAAAACGAAATGAAGATTTGTTGACTTATCAGTTATCATTGATTTTTTATGACTGTGATTGCTTTAGAAACGATAAAATTCGGAAGTGTTTTAATAATATGTTTTATTAAATACTAAAAAACAAGCTATCATTGTTCCATACCCTGTCTTCAAAAATTCTTGACAGGTTTTTAGATATTCCAAAAAGAAATATCCCTATATTTTGTCACCTAGTGGCTGACTTGCCCATCATCAAAAGTCTACGGTACTTTCAGCAGACTTTTAGAAGTTAGAACCCTTAGAAGCTATCCACACTTTATTTTGTAAACCTTTTATCACATAATAAACAAAACTGTAGTCATATAAGGTTAACAAGACTTAGCTTCTATGAAATTTGAAAACTTTTTGCGAAGGATAGATTGTTTAAAGAGACTTGGCTTTTTTACATTGAATAGTTTTGGTAGGATTTTTAAAATATGTATTATTAATTATTATTACTAAATATTTTTATGACAATAAGTCTTTAATGCTATTAAAGCGAAACTTTTCCTGTAAAATATTATATTTTGTTTAATTATCTATACTTATAAAATTACATGTCCTGACTGACTGACTGACTGACTGATTCATCATCGCTGAGCAAAAACTGTTAAAGTTACAGCCACGAAATTTGGTGAGTAGGGTTGTTTTATTGAGTAGACACTCACTAAGAAAGGAATTTAGAAAATTTTACCCCGAAGGGGGTGAAATAGGGGTTGAAAGTTTAAATTAAAGTCCGTAATTTCTACGATCATTTCTTGAGTTAGAAACATGAAACTTTATTTTTGGGTTACTGATTAAATATGAATGGATACGTGTTTAAGCGTTTTTGGAAATTCTACCCCCAAGGGGGTGAAATAGGGGTTGAAAGTTTAAATGAAAGTCCGTCATTTTCTTAAGTTAGAAACATAAAAGTTTTTTTTTGGTCAGCTGATTAAAAATGAATGGATAGGTATTTAAGCGTTTTTGGTAATTCTAACCCCAAGGGGGTGAAATTGGGGTAGAAACTTTCAATGAAAGTCCGTCATTTTTTGAGTTAGAAACATGAAAGTTTATGGACGTTTGCGTTTGACATTTGCTTAAATAGGGTCCCGTTTTTACCATTTGTATAATGAACCACAAAAAGGGGAAAACTATCCTTTTTTGTTATTATACTATGTTAACGCGGACGAAGTCGCGGGCAACAGCTAGTAACCAATATAAATAATTAAACTTATACAATATGTTATAAAAATAAATAATTTGTATGTTAGTTTGTTATAAATACCTTGTATCAGGTCTGGCCTTTAATAATTATCAAAAAAATGAAAAACCCGAAAAGCTCGAGAAACCCGGGTTCCATTTTTGAAACCCGGGTTTTTTCATGATCCCCAAAACCCGGGATTTCCCAGGTTTTCGGGTTTCGGGAAATTCCGGTCTCGATGCCCTAATTTGTACATGTAGTTCATATTGTGTAAGATTTCAAACAAATATGTATTGCCAAAATAATAGGAGAAAATTAATATACTTACCTAACATTTGAAAATATCAATTACTTATAGCACAGGTTACTAAATAGTTACTATGACTAGATGTAAAATATTTTAATTACATAGCAAGAGAATAACAGAAAATAATTTCATTGCGGTAAAAAGACCTCAAAAATTTGACGATGGGACTATTTTATAAAAATAATGTTTTTTCATGCATTCTATATCTGTCTAGATATTTGCTATTATACCTAAAAGGTATTATTATGCGATGGTTACAGCTATGTTACAACTTACAGCCATACTATATGTATGGCATTTAGCAACTACCTACTATTACACATAAACAGTTTCTATGGTTTCTGCTAACAAAATTATATCTTAATATATATATTTCTTGTGTGCGTGTGTATGTGACTGAACTCCTCCTAAACGACTGGACCAATTTTGATGAAATTTTTTGTGTGTGTTCAAGGGGATCTGGGAATGGTTTAGATTCACAATTTTGTCCGCTGGACAATGTTTTTTTAATTAATTTTTAATTTAATAGTAGTTGTTGATTTTGGAATGTTTTACATTGGATCCGACAGTCGGCTGCCATCGCAGTGTCAAATTTTAAATAATATTCGAATTCGGATTTTAATTTTAGTCTGTCCGACAGTTAGCGCTTCGACCAAATTTAAAAAAAATACTTTATATACTTAATATGGCAAAGAAACGTTTGCCGGGACAGCTAGTATTCTATAGATTCATAAGATTATGTTAAAGCGCATATTTTGCTTACATGTTTACAGATAAAAGATTATATTTATGTCTGTAGAATTAACATAATATTTTCACTTGCACAGTAGCGAATTTTTATTTAATCCTTTACATTAAAATATTTCAAACTTTAGTCATAAAGCTACCGTTCCTCTGTAAAGTTACTCTCGAAAGTTATAAAATTATGTAAAGAAATATCGTTGTTTAATTAATTAAGTACTTACATATTTAAATTCAGTTCATAATTAAAAAGTTTAAATATTTTTATGAATTTCGAGCTACTGCCCTGCTACTGCAAATTAATGTATTATTGTTGTATGCATTTTAATAATGCAGTAAGGTGGAATTAAATAATATTAATTAATTTTACCGTTTTAATGCAATTGTAATTTGTAATGAGTAATGTTTAAAAAATACAATCATAACTTTTTTGTTCCACAGGCCAAGCATAGCGTAGCATTAGCTATATTATATAATACTAGCTGTCCCGGCAAACGTTTCTTTGCCATATTAAGTATATAGAGTATTTTTTTTAATTTGATCGCAGCGCTAACTGTCGAGACAGACTAAAATTAAAATTCGAATATTATTTAAAATTTGACACTGCGATGGTAGCGCCGTCTGTTGGATCCAATGTAAAACATTCCAAAATCAACAACTACTAATAAATTAAAAATTAATTAAAAAAACATTGTCCAGCGGACAAAATTGTGAATCTAAACCATTCCCAGATCCCCTTGAACACACACAAAATATTTCATCAAAATCGGTCCAGTCGTTTGAGAGAAGTTCAGTGACATACACACTCACAGAAGAATTATATATTATATAAAGATACTTACTGTATACATATACAATATACAATTACATGCGAACTAAAATTATGAATTTCATTTTTATATGGACTTATTTTACGTTAATTAAACAAACTCCAAAATATAGTTTTATGGTTCAGGACAAAAGTATTGCTTATAACTAGACTTCGGATTATATGCATTTGCATACTTGCATATGCAAATGCATATAATGGCACTTTTTAGGCGATAGTGCATATTTTGGCAATTTTTCGTTGATAGTGCATATTTCGGTAGTTTTATGCCCTTGTAGATGCCTTGTAGTCTCCAAACTAGCACACCGAGACCCCAAAACAGAGGTACGATAGATCAAATCACTTCAAATATGTGGCTCCATCTCCATTTAAAGAATGTAATACATCCAATAGGTACATTATCTTTCTAGAAACAAATTTTTCATTATAGTTGGCAACAACAGCAAAAAATTTGAATAAAGTAGTTAACAATTAAATAAACTTCCATGGGCATTACGAATTAAAATTACAATCGGAAAATTCTCATTGGTGCTGTATGATAAATTAAAAATCATGGATTTGATGAAATTGTAAAAATTGGCGCTTTTATTAACGGCACCACCGGAAAACTCTTCAAAAAAGTAATAAATTTTAACCCGTCAAGCCCCAAGCGATCGAATTCGACCGCGAGAACAATAGATTTCCAAGAATCCGCGATCGAGAGATATTAAGTGACTTTTGATTGTGCATATTTTGTGCATATTTCGCCCATTTTTTCGTGCATACTTGCATGCATATTTCGGCACTTTGATCGTACATATAATCCGATGTCTACTTATAACAAGTAAATAGAGCCTATTAAATGATAGTATGAATATCAATGATATAATAAAAAACTCCAAAGAGTGTTCCGTTAATTCTGAAAAGAACCAGTTAATGAAAATATGTTACCAAACGTTAGCCACGGCCTACGTACCATAAAATTGCAAAACCACACTCGTAGTATATTTCGTAATGATCGATAGCATGATTGATTAATGATTTATGGTGTGGTCATAAAATCAACACTTCGCGCATAGCATTTCGTAGCTAGTAATTATGGTTAACAAATTGTAAGTAATTACTTGAAATAACACATCCGAAGTTGACTTGTGAGTTGTGGTTGTACATGTTCAACTTGTACTTGCTCAGCTATATAGTGCAAATAGCTTTGTAGGGTTGCCATGGGTAAACAATAATCATAGTGTCAAAAATACGAAATATTGATTTTTATGACGAGGATCGATTACAGATATAATTAGCATGAATTACGTGATTTATTACTCAGTTCTTATCATGTAATCTATTTCCTGTCACTGTAAATATCTACATAAATCGATTACAAAGGATGTCACCAATTACCAAATTATTTTCAAAAGTGGGCCAAATATGGGAGAATGTGAAGGTTGGTAACCCTGTTGTCAGGGCGTAATGCAGTGCAATCACCGCGCGTTCCCGTGAGAACGCGGCCCCCGCTCCGCCCGCCCGCGCCGCCGCCACATGCCATGTGAAAAAGGTCAAGCGCCGAGATACTTTTGCGAAATACTGGCCCTGCATTCATGTCTATTCGAATTTCGAATGCGACTGAGATCATAATAAATCGGAAGTTCTAGTGGACGGCCTTTTATTTTCATGAACATGAACTCCATGGTTGTTTTCATTACTTTCTAAAATACTTTTTAAAAAGTTGTAATGTCAAATTTTGACGTTTTAACTTTTTAAAAGCGGTTTTAAAAATTTCAAGCGTCTTAATCACAGATTAAGGATATATATATATATATATATATATATATATATATATATATATATATATATATATATATATATATATATATATATATAGATGTAACCTTAGCCCGTCATCGCGTGGCCATTTTGTGCTTATTTTCATAAAAGTAGTGTGCGTTTATTTTCTTGAATATTTCTATTTGTCGATCATTTAGAAGCACATTATTATACAGAAAAGAAAGTCATTTAGTTCATGATATCGATAAACTATAGTTCAAGTAATGAGAATCCGTAAACACACGTAAAAAGCTATGCAATTTTTGTAGACAAATTATTAATTGATTTGACATTTTTAGCACTAATGCCTTATATAGCACGATTAAGGGATTATTAAACTTATAAATTATCTTTTTAGTTTACAAAAATACCGATTGAAAAGCCCAAAAAACGTTGTTCAAAACTTACGTATTTAATGTTAAATCCACGTGTTTGAGGCATTCTTTGGCCATTCTTATGGTTTATTATTTAGCGGAACCACAAAACTCAACAATATCTAACACAAAATGTTCACTAAAAACCTTTATTAACACTTTTATTACATGAAATATGCAGACCGACTCCTTTGTTATGTTCGAGTAAGTCGGACATAACATAACACGCTTTTGACGCTTATACACCGATATAAGGCTCTCTCCTAGTATTATTAACTCAATGGTCATAATGGTCTTAATTATATATATCCTTAATCTGTGGTCTTAATAGTGACCATAAACAAGAAAACTTATTTTCATAAAATTAAAGTTATTGTGGACTGGGGAGTTGGGCTTCAGAAGGCTTGTATTACTTAGTAGAATTATTGATTCTTTTATATTTTCATAAAGAATAGAGGACAATTTATTATTATTAGCATTTTTTCTTTAAACGATGCAGTACTTAGAAAGTCAGTCAAAAATACTCTATTTGTAGCATACGGCAGTGTTGCCAGCCTAAATATTTTTAACATCATGTCTATTTTAAGTTTAACATTTATTAATAAGGAATGGAGGATTATAATATTTTGTGTATAACATATTCATTAAGAAAACAGTCTAAAACACCAACTTTTGGTTAAAACATCGCTTTAATCAGCCTCATCAAACTATGTCACTCGTAGAACACGAATAAAGAATGTTAATCGATTTTAAATGGCTAGTGACGTTGATATTTTAACAATTAAGTTCACGACCTAAACGTTATGATAATTTAGATCGAGTCGTTGTCCCTTAATAGCCTGAAGGACGGACATACCTGGGGCTGCATTCCGTAGCATGCGCGCCCTCTGTTTTTTTGCATCATTTCAAGAACCTTTATAACGGCCTTCCTTAAACGCTTGTTTGTAGCTCGAATTAACGAAAGGAATTAACGCCATGTCGATAAAGAAACCGATATTTGAACTTGAACTAGATTTACGCAAGGCTCATGCTTACTAATGTAAAGAACGCACTCAAGTTACACATTCTGTTGACTAAGGTCGGTTTCCCACATTAAAGCATAATTTTTCATATTCTACAATATACAATGAGTGAACTAAGCATTCACAGTTCACTACTTTACAAAAGGTTAAAAAAAGTAATAATTTGCTTTGAAATTCACGGTGTGGTGCACCCTATAAAAGCAGCCTGTATTTATTTTATACTAGGTATATATGTACTACATATATTACTACTAGCTGCTGCTCGTCAAATATAGATACCATAACAGATCCACATGATAATATCCTAGTTCTTGGAATCTACAAAATATGATCAAAATATCATAAAAATGGATCATAAAATAAGTAAGATAGCGTAGATTAATCATTGGTCTTCGCGCGGTCGTAGCGCCGCCAGTGACCGAGACCAGAAACCAATAATTAATCTATGTAAGATTAATTGTCTAAAAATTTGAGTTAAAAAGACCATTTGCCTCTATTTTCTTCTACCTTTTAGACTACGTTCAATTGATATATTTTACATAATCCAATTTAAGTAATTTACATAATACATACAATATAATTATTATTGAAGCGTTAAAGCCATTACAACTTTCGAATTCCGACGATCTCTCGCTGTGTTGATTCAAATGAAACTTTGAAGTAACCTTTCCAAGAAATTCATCCCAAACACATCTATGGGCCCTTAACCATTTAAACTTAAGAAAAAACCACGTGGCGCCCAAAACTATTATGTAGATGAAATATCGATAATTTGAAGCCCAGCGGACACAATATAGCGTTCGTATTTCGTATAAGTATTACCATTACTGAATGGTGAACAGTATTTTTTTTAATAAATGTTATGTACTTAATTAAAATTTATTTATATATTTATATAAACAGTACTTCTTCATAAAACTCGCAGACGTGAGATAAAAATATTATGGTACAGGTTGTGTTTCTGAGTTGAAGTGTGTGCTGGGCCTTATGTGGCATTTTATGAAGATAGACAAAAGGGACGTGAAGAATTGAAAAAATTACTGCAACAAGCAACGCCAGAGCCGCTTGCCATTGTTCTTACCAACAAAAAGAAATAAGTGCAAGGGCTCTACATAGAGTTTAAATACGTGTTAATTTGTATACATAATACTTATAAACCTTTAGTGCAGCGTTTTTACATGACTTGACAGTCGACACCGATTTTCCGATAAAAAAACTGCGAATTTTCTTTGGCGAAAAAGCATTTTCCCGATTTTTAAAGTATCGCACTGATATGTTACTTGTCTCTGTCTTGTTTCTAATTAAAAGACGTGATCCCTTAGTCGCTCTTGTAATGTATATCTGTGCAATATCCAACAACGTACTGCGTAAATTAAAAACTCTTTAAGGATTGTCTTCTTAAAATGTAAGTATCTAATTTTAGGTTCAAAATTGGGTACCCATATTAGGTAAATATATAATTCTAATAATCATATTTTGTTAAATGTATTTTTTTTATGTGAACTAATTCGAAATTAAAATAACTAGAATATTGCGTCACATTTCTTTCCATGGGAACATGTTTTCTCGCACGATTTTTCTAAGGAACTTCATCGTGTGAAAATAGCGAACAATTCCAAAGAAAGGTTCATTGAAGACTCTTTCGTCCAACATAACGAGATCTACCGCACCCCCCGTACGTCAAGAACCGAGGGTACACTCGGGGGCTATAGTTGATAGGAGAAAGGTCTATCTAAATTGGCCACCAAGTTCACATACATCCATTGAGGTTCCTTCACACGGTCAGAGGCGACAAAAAACAACACAAAAAACCGTTATGCTCCAAAACGTTCCCATAACTCTGAATATCTCATTGACGACTAAATTTACGTAGATCTGGGTTAAAGTTAACCCTGGTTTAAATAACATTTGAGCCGAAATAAACGTGGTATTTAACCCAGATCCGTGCAAGTGGACCGTAGCGCTTAACTCAGGAGTCAGAAGTCTTGTTAATTAAAATGTTTTTATTTACTTAACAAAAACAACTTATTTACATTTTAATTTAGTTGTTTGCGCGACCTGCGATTACCTAATTATTTTTCCTTGTTGTTAGCTATTTAGATTGGTGTTAGTATACTTTAAATGATCGTTGGCTAAATGCTTAATTATGTTGTTTTCGTATAATAATGTGTTTTTGCATGAACTTTAATTAATAACGTAACTTACAAACGTAAACAAACTATTTTCTAACACCGCAACAAACATTTGCATTACGAATGTTTTTGACTTAAGGTATAGGTACCTACGTTATACATTTCTTACTGTACTTATCCAAGTTTCTAGGGAGTGTGCAGTCAACGTTTGTATAAAGGCGCGGCTAACAACTTAGCTTTCCCTTTTAAAGGTTTCACCCCTCACTCAACTGTAAATATAGATAATTATCATTAAGTTGTTGCGTAATACATAGAGGCGCTACGCAAAATACGCTACGAAGCTACTACGTGACGTAACGTACTCTACGGTCTCGTACTACGTTCTACGACGCTACGTCGCGTAAATTCGACGTACTCTACATCACATATTGTGGGATAATATGCGTAGAACCAATACTAATGTTAAAAATGTGAGTGTCTGTTTGTTGCCTCTTCGCGAGTAAATTGATTAACTTATCTTGATAAAATTTGGTATGGGAGTTTTGACAACTTTATGTTCCGGGAAAGGACAAAGGAACTTTATCAGTTATCGTGTATATAGGTATCGTGTATATTATTTGCATAAACTATGTTGCAGGCAACGTCTAGTAGGTATTTATATTACATAATATTTTAAAGGACTGCTTACAAAAGAAAACCTTTATGTTTGTTCATCAGAATAGTTGCACTGCTTCACATGGTTCCTGCGTTCAGAGTTAGGTATTTCTTAAAGTTGATATGATATAGAGACTTATTTCCAAGGCATTAAGGTCTTATCAGCGGTAAAATAACCCTGAATGAACTGTATGTACTAGCTACAACATCAATGCAGGTGACATTGCGGAGTTTTGCGCGAACTCTACATCGCGAACTCTACATAATATTTTGTGTTACCTATGAGTATATGCAATGTTTATAGCCTACATAACTAAGTATAGATAAATGGTATATTATAATTGTTGTCAAGAGCATAATTTCTGGTCATACATTTTAGTATTATAATTTATATCTCCTGCTACGTGATTTCTGAAAGTCTTGCCGATGCCTTGATAATTTGACTGTAGCGATATCGATTTTTCTCAGCAACTACTAAAGCTAAGAAATTAAAGTTCATTGTCATTATTCATCATGTCTTGGTCTTTGAATTGCCCATAGCATAACACGATTGGACAACTTTTATAAAATATAATAATCTATCAAAAAGTCCTCTGTAAAAAAGGGATTCCTATTTTGCCAACAGAGGAGAGTGATTTAAGCATCCAAAATTTTTACATAGATTGGTTCAAGCATACACTTTAATTTGCTCATACCTCATATGAAATGTATATGTGGTTTTTAAATTACGCGACAAAGACCATTTTGTCGCTACGCCCTTTCCATTTTTTTGCTGTTCCATAGCTTGTTTTCTATGAGAGGCCGGGCCGGCTTCTCATAGAAAACAAGCAATCTAAAACATATCCAACACGGTTTTTTACTTTAACGAGGCGTCATCTTAAGTTAGAATTTATAGGTACGTAATTTTCCATGCAGAACGTAAACAGTCGTAAAAAATTAGCACATAGCAAAAAGGTGGAAGTGTAGTAATTTTTGTAGTAAATAAACCTTGTACCCAAGGAATTAGTAATATGTATTGGTAGGTCATTGCGATCAAACAATTAACATCTTTTACAAAACATACGGAATGTCGAACTAAGGTCAATTCAATTGATCTTACAATTATACGACCTCTTGGCCAATTTGAAGAGAACAAAGACTTCGGTACAGGTAGGCCATAGAAAGGAAAATAACTTTTATAATAAGTACCTTGATTATTTATATCTAGCTGCTGCACTCATTGATTAATAGTAATTATTACTTAACTATAATTTAATGAAGAGTTTGACAGGTAATGTATGGGATATTACCTGTCAAACTCTTCATTAAATTGTTGTAAGACTTAATTTTGTACATAAGTAATAAGTTACGTTTGGAACCAATATTTTTTCAGTTTAACCCCAATTAGATAAGCTCATTCCTAACAAATTGCCTAATTTACGTGTTCCGAGAATATTTATCTATGACAAGTAAAAAAGTATTGAAAAAAAACATAGAACACATGGGTCACAAATGTGCGTGGGACCGCTGTGCATTCCATGAATGAGCTCGGTTGGACTTTGAGCCTGCATCTTCGTTCTCACGATGTACCATAGATTATAACACAATACAGACTTTCATTATGTAATTAAATACGTAATAAAATTGGGATTTATTGTGTCATATGCATAATGGTCTCATACGTTTGTATAAATTAAAAGTTATGTTACGGTTCAATATTTTGATTTTAATACAAAATATTACTGAACGGGTGTACCGAGGCTTAAATATTGATACATAGCCTTTCTAAGGTTTCCCCTTGTATTGTGATAATATAATTAAAAGTATTTAAATTCTATTAAAACACTGTAACTGCTATGTTATTGGCTTACCTGAAATTAAAACTCGAAGGAAAAACTTCTAAAGTAAAACAGATCAAACATCTCTTTTGGTAAGGAGAATAATTTCTTTCATGTGTGATGTGTTTAAAACAAAAGACTCTGAGTTGGAACTGGTAGTTGCGAGAAGTAACCACATCCTTTAGGTATAAGTATCTGGTTAACAATGAAGGATTGACAAGTTCATTTGAAAGATCATCGCCCACTACAATGAAAACTGTACCCTTACCAAAGATTACACTTATCTACCTAATAAATACAACTTTAAGACATAATAATCATCTGCTATTGAAATCACTGATCAACTTAATTGCTTTAAAACTTGGTTCTCGGAAAAGAACGAATTTAGATGCAGTCATAACACGGTTAACCCTGTTGGAGTCAAATTTTTCTGCCGTGTCTAAAAGTGCATAGGCTCTGACTGCAGCTCGTCTAGTCTGCATTCTTTGACCGGCTCTGGTGTCCGGCTCAAGAATGTCCATACCCAGCAACACGAGACGGAAGGAGCGGCGGCGGAAGCGGTCCATACAATTCTGGAAACCTCTAGAAGGTTTCAACGACCTATTTCCTCCTTTCAAATACCAACCTTAAACCTTTGAAACTCGGTTCAGTTTCGAGTGGATAGAGCTGCGGTATTTAGCACAAGACGATCATGTAAAACTGTACGCAGACGCGGCTTCAAAATGGCGTACGTGCTAAATTATCGACATTGCAATTAGAATCCATCCAGCAAAGCCTAAGGTTCAAGTTGGCTTGAAGGCGAGGTCTATAAGTAGAGCCCTCGCGAACATTCGGGGCTGCGACGCGCAACCGTCTCGCTCCAGTGTACCGTGCATCCTGCGTTAACACAACGTGTAATTTCCAAGTATTTTTGTTTATCTCCGTAGCCCGTAGCCATTACACTACTATGTAGATAAATATCACATGCGGACAAATTCTATACGCCGCCGATTGATTTTCCGCCGACGTAAGTGTAGCGTGTGCCTGCAATTGGAAAGTCGCAGAAAATACCATGAGAGTGTCAATTAGACCACACTTATACGGGTTTAGAAATAACTATTGAATTGCGAACGACGATCGTAGACCTCCTACCTTGCTAACTATTAATGACCTAAACTGTTGGTGACTCTACTTTTTTAGTAGTAATTATACTCAAAGAGAAACCAAAACTATGATCGTACTAGCTGACCCGACAGATGTTGTCCTGTCTTAATAATGATTATTTAATTCGAATTGGTATAATTAAGAAAACAATAGATTAAAATTAGTATCTTCATGCCAAATTTCAAATAGATTAAATAGTTTCAGCGAAAATCATAAAAGTTTATTGTGCGGGAGCCGTACATTTTCTGGGACAAAAAGTATCCCTTGTCCTTTCTCGAGACTCAAAGTATTTCTATACCAAAATTCATCAAAATCGATTGAATAGTTTAGGTGAAAATCATAAAAGTTTATTGTGCGGGAACCGTACATGTTCCGGGACCAAAAGTATCCCTTGTCCTTTCCAGAGACTCAAAGTATCTCCATACCAAATTTCATAAAAATAGACTGAATAGTTTAGGCGAAAATCATAAAAGATTATTGTGCGGGAACCGTACATTTTCCGGGACAAAAAGTATCCCTTGTCCTTTCCCGAGACTCAAAGTATCTCCATACCAAAATTCATCAAAATCGATTGAATAGTTTACGCGCAAATCATAAAAGTATATTGTGCAGTAACCGTACATTTTTTCGGGACAAAATGTATCCTATGTCCTATTCCTGGTTCTAAGCTACCTCTCCACCAATTTTCAGCCAAATCGGTTCATCCGTTCTTGAGTTATAAGTGGCGTAACTAACACAACTTACTTTTATATATATAGATATAGCACAGCTACTTCTACTAATATGTATTCTGTGGCACAACATAAAAAATATTATGTGTCGTTAAAAAGAAAGTAGATAGTAAAACTTTTAAACACTAAAAGTAATAGTCACAGAGGAAGAATGGGACTTTGTGTACCTACTGGACACTGGGTCCAAAACATTGACTGTGTCCTTACTCTTGTGGCTTTAAATTCGATACCACTGAAGAATGTCATACTAATTTAAGTTAAAACCACAGAGCCTTCGAAATAAACAATAACAATAAGGAACATAACGACGGCGTCTCTCATGCTGGGCAACGAGTTTTCGGGCTAATGGTAATGAATAATGATATACAGAGGAATAATTTTCGATTATCGTCAAATCCCGACCGCCCGCGGTGGCGGCTAATGTGTACGGTGTTTTATTTTGAAATACTTGATGGCGTCATCGACGATTGTTGATTAAACAGAGCGGGCCCCGCATGCCATCCGTCTCAATTGTCCACGTTATTGGGAATCAATTGACACCACCAATTGACTCAACGAGCTGGATGAATGACTGTTTCCTACTGCATCGGTTTGGCATTGAACTCCAATGGTGGCCAATACTTGGAATGGCCATTAACTTGCTTGCAAGTTTGGGATTCTCTTCGTTTTTCTATTTCTCATGCAAGCCAAATGTTAAATGAGTTGTAGCTAAAAAGAACCGTATCTTTTTTAGCTGGAAATATTAGAAATCAAATAGTTAAATGAGTTGTAGCTAAAAAGAACCGTATCTTTTTTAGCTGGAAATATTAGAAATGATTATGGTAGAAAATGCTACGGTCCAGATTTTACCGTTGCTATTTGCTAACATTACTAAGGCGGCGTACCATGTTGGCTGTTGCATCCACGCGTCGACACTCCACATTACTTTACATCAAAACAGGTTGCCCTAAATTTTTGTCAATAAGCATACGAATGAATGGGCTACTTATGCATTAATGAAGGTGATTATATAAGTAGATATTGCGGTGTTTGACTAGCGGTGAAAGTGAGGTCGCGCGCTTTCTATCCGCCATGCTGGTACCGAGTGCCGCAGACATAACGTCAGCCTTGCGAAAGCCGATACGCAAGCTCGACCCTATTGGAAAGCTAGCATCATTTACTTGATCTCTACTCAACTAAACACTACGAGAGAAATTAATTTATACGAAGATGGTGGACCTACGTTAGTTGTTCGCGTAATGTTAAGTGTATGTTAGCTGAAAACTATGGGCTGGGATTGGCAAAACCTGACCAAATTACGAAGGTCAGGCCATCTGCGTATGAGTGATGAGTCAATTTCTTTAATGGTACTTGACATCGAGTTTAATAGACGTTTGGGTAACAAAGTAAAAGGAGTTTTTTTCGATATTACTGTTTCATTGGAAATACAGTTTCATTTGAAACTGTCAACGAGTTTAACGGTCAATAACGGGTCGGAAAAATATTACCTAGAAGCCCGTTTGCTGATTTTATGGAGTTACTAGACATAGATAGTACGTTTCTAATTATCTATTCAATAACTTATCCCAGCCACTTAGGTTTTTTTTTTATTTATGCATTTTGGGGCCGTCCATAGGCTACTCGCCCAAAACCTTTTTTTGCCATCTTTTAAGTATCTCTATAAATCGTCACTTAGGTGACCCATACTTGCCAATTGCCATCCTATAACCAAAATGCCCTATGGCATTAAGTCCGCTATTGTACATTGTGCAAAAAGTATTAAACAAATAAATAAATAATAAAATGTTAATTAAGTATACATAAGTATATACTTATTAATGTTAAAACTTAAAACTTGCCTACCCAACAAAAAAGTGGCCATGTTTTCTCAATGAAATCTATTAGGCCTAGCCATCGACTTTTATCACAATGCAGTCAACTGGTGATAAATGGAAAAGGCGATACAGCGGGACAGTGGTCGTGGTGATGATATTGGTGATGTTCTCTGTGATATCCATACTGCCGGCTGTATATGTGACGTATTTTGCCAAAAGTGCCTGCATTGAGAGACCTGTCAACCACTTCTTCGTACTCCTAAACGTGTCTGAAGATGCTCTAGATTTGATATTACAACCACCTTAATATTTGACTAAGGATATTCAGTTCTATAATAAAATTCTTCCTCTTCATTATTAATTTCTTTAACTCTGTGTTGGGTACTCGGATGCGACAAAAGGTAGGTTATGTTTTTCAAGTGTGAAAATGAAAATTTATTTAGCATGCTCTAAGGCCTAAAAGACTGGTAAGATTTGAGCGTAATGATCATTAGATTCGTCGTGAGAGTAACACTTCATTGCACATACACAATGCAGTCAGTTTTTTCTAAAGGTCAGGTTATTTCTAGTCATAGGCCATAAATCTCTAGCTATAATCATATTATTATTTATTATTCCTAGGTGAGGTTCAACATACGACTATAATAAGGAACCTCGCTCTACTGAGCCTCTATACAGCTACTGAGATAAAGAGAACAATACTGTTGATGAAACAAACGCTTTGTGATTTATTGTTCTGGATGTAGACTACAATGTTCGCTCATCATAGTTGGAATCAGGGTGTAACCGGATAGCAGATCAGACAACCGTCATAGCAAAATAGAGAACCATTTTAGGGTTCAAACCGTGCGTCCTTACTACACTCGACAATCTTTTTTTTAGTATAGAAAAAATTGTATAAAATAAGTATGTATTCCCAAAATCTCAGCTTAATAACTTTTGTATTTTTTTTGGTATGAGCCTTAAAAGTTTGATCTAGGCAAGTCGATTAAAAAAAATCTTAATATTCATACACCACCACACACCACTCGATAAGTTATGCAATTTCTATTACAACTTTTGTTAAGAAACTACCTCCATTTAAAACGCAATACATATTTAACATAGTACCTATCGAACAAAGTTCTCCCGCGATGCATACAATCTAGGGAGGCGTGACGTCATAATTTGCTGAAATTTTGTGAAGAGCATTTATTTATTTATTTAGTTATTTAGCATGATTCACCAACAGAATATCATCTGGTTCATTAAAATAAAAGACAAACAATGGTAACTTATAGGTTAGATGACTTCCAATGACAGGTGAAATACAGCACGCAATGGCGACAAAGAAATTAATTAGTGAAAATGAGATGAGATGAAATGAGGTGAGATGAGAAACGACTGATACATACAATTTTCAATGAAATGATTGAATGGCATAATATATAATATAATAACAACATAACAACATATAACAATTTGTTCCTTATGGGTAAACTTAGCCAATACAAACTTAGCATTAATAATTTTAAACAAAGGTTTTTTTTTATTGTGATTACTTGAGTGTTGTAGAGTGACCTTTATTAAGATAGGTTACTTACTATTGTTACACAGAATTTGTTTTAATTTATGTTTAAAAGAATTTAGCTTATCAGAAAATATACAAATGTCAGAGTAATTAGATATGGCGTTGTAGGATCTACACAATCTTCTGAGCGGTGCGTAGTGGCCTAGATTGGTTATGACCATAAAGTTAATATACCTATCGGAATAGAGCAACAATCTCGAGCTGTCAAACGTAACCAAAATTGGTTTTCATCTGTGTGAAAAATATGTGTACGTATACACTTACACAAGCATGATTGAACATGAATTCTATGAGATTATATTGACAACGTGCGGCACGTGCCGACTGGACGTCAAAAAAAAAAGTGCTGCTGTCATGTATCACACGTCTCTTTTTACCACGCGGTGATACTGATAGTGGCATCTCGCTTGCTCAGGCCTTTGTTTCTCTATTCCGCTAGGTATATTAACTTTATGGTTATGACAAATTTAACATTAAACGGTTTGTAATTATTTTTTCTAGGTAATCTGACAGGAATATTTATGGGAATTTTGCATAAAAGTCTATCGTTATCAATAACACCACTCAGAATCTTGTGTAGAAAAATAAGTTCCAAGTATTTTCGACGATCAAAAAGCGAATCCAGATTGAAGTATTTTAACCTGTCTGCATAATGGGGTAACTTACTAATCAAGCCATGCTTGTAGGATAAATGCCATAAGAATATTTTTTGGACTTTTTCGATATGATTACAATGTATGGCATAATGTGGGTTCCAAACTGGGCTGCAATATTCAAGTTTACTACGCACTAGAGCATTGTAAAGTAGTATTGATGTTTTTGGGTTCCTGAAAGCTGTGGAGTTCCTTTTAATGAACCCCAGCATTTTAAACCCATGAGATACAATTTGGTCGATATGTTTGTGCATTTGCAGTTTCAAGAGTGACTCCGAGATCTCTGATCTCCTGAACCTGAGTCAATTGGTTATTGTTAATATGGTAAGTAAATAGGGAACATTTGAGTTTACGGGAGAAGCGAAAGTGAAAACATTTGTTGGTATTTAAGGTCATTTGGTTGATTTCGCACCAGACGGCTAGTCTATTAAGATCACTTTGAAGGTGGAAACAATCTAGTTCTATATTAATTAGTTTAACTATTTTAAGGTCGTCCGCATATAAATGAAAGTCGGAATAGAGAAAACATAAAACGATATCGTTGGTGAAAATATTAAAAAATAGGGGACCCAATCTCGAACCTTGTGGTACTCCTGATAGAGTAGGAAACGGCAAAGATGAAAAGCCATTAGTCACTACAACGGAAGATCTATCAGATAAATACGATTTTATCCAGGCGAGCATTAAACCACTAAAACCGAACGAGGCCATCTTAGTTAAAAGTCTACTGTGTGGAACTTTGTCGAACGCCTTACTGAAATCTGTGTAGATAACGTCTACACAGTTTTGGCTATCTATTGAATCCATGAGATCATCTATAAATGCTACCATGTTCGTGGTAGTGGATCTTGTAGTAATGAAACCGTGTTGATTAGCAGAGAGGAATGGTTTTACGTGCCAAAAGAGAGCTGGATAGACTATTTTTTCGAAAATCATGGCAAAAGTAGGTAGTATTGATATGGGTCGGTAATTTTTAACGTTGTGATTATCACCCGATTTATGTAAGGGAATTACAATGGCTTGTTTCCATGCTCTAGGTAAATATCCATTGCTTAACGAGGCATTGAAAATATGAAATAACGGTAAAGAAATATTTTTTGCGCATTAATTGCGCATTAATTGGGAAGGTCCATTATATGTGATTTTCGATTTATCGTAATATCCTGGAGAGTTTTTTAACTAACAGAGTCATCATTTCACTGATGTTTCTATTTTTGAGAGGTCCTGGAGTTGCTAATAAGAAAAAAATATAAAAAAAACTAGCTGTTGCCCGCGACTTCGTCCGCGTGGACTTCAGTTTATAGCGCGCGGTGTCAACAAAATTGGTGTCAAATTTAAAAGCTTTTTAAAACCCTGGTACCCCTTAAGGCTTAAATTAAAATACCCAAAAACAGCTGTGCAGTGTGCACATAATATTTAATTTTTTAAATTAAGTAAACTTTATTTATACCAAATTTAAAGCTTATTTAGCCCCCATTACACAACTTTAGCTATACCCATAAACTATTTATCATTGGTAGGTAATAGGTTTAAGGTTACGTCACTGCATAAATAAAGTAATGACTTAATGAGTAGTGACTTATTAATTAACGAGTATATGGTGCCACCTCTTATAGAAAAACTTATGAGCAAGCGATAGCGAAATGTAGGCGACTCTTAGCGCCATCTGTTATGAATTTTTGGAACTAACTTAATTTGAACAAATTTACGCATTTTCACTCCCTTAAAACCCCTTTTTCCAGTTAAATAGTAACCTGTGTCCTTTCTCAGGCTTTAGACTATCTGTGTACAAAATTTCATTACAATCGGTTCAATAGTTTTGGCGTGAAAGCGAGACAGACAGACAGACAGATCTATGTCACTTTCGCATTTATAATATTAGTATAGATATCATTATCACAGTATTCATTCAATCAAAGAAACAGTTTGTGTTGAATATCTTAAAACCTTATTTTGATTTCTGCACCCTATTTTAAAATTAATATCGTGATTGATTCTATTGGTTATTCTGCTGTTTGTTGCAACTTACAGTAAAGTAGGTACTTAATAATAGGTGATATAATCATATAATTTTGTCATGGATCATTGTTAATTCTCCTATTGTCTACATTGATGACAGCTTTAGTTGATGTTTATCTTACAGTCTTTGTGCTTGTGCCCTAAAGTACAGAAGATTGTCGTCAAATTCAAACTAAATACAAATTTAAATATTTTAAACGAACTTTACCTCATTGTGATTGAAGAGTGGACACGACGTTTAAAATACGTTGTGGTGAGTAAATTATTAATTAAGTAATTGTGAACAATAAAACGTTTTAAAAAATAAAAGGAAAATTGTAGAACACATTTATTGCGTTCGGAAAATCCAGAATGTAAGTGGGTAAACAAGCAGGAAAAAATATGCTAATGAGTTTCTCTACCCATTATGTTTAATGCACTGGAAACGTACGATAATAGTAGCACTATACCAAAGGTAATAATATTATATTAATAAATAATAAATAAAAAATGTAGACCGTACGTTTGATTTTATACAGTCTGAATCGTGCGCGCCTTTTTTTTAAACACCCAAAATGGGCGTTTAAAAAAAAGGCGTCTGTCAAAAGCCCAATTTGGGCGTCGTAAATCGTAATACGACAAAGTATTAACGTAACTAACGTAATTATTATTATTAATAAAATTTATAAAAGTTTATATACGATATAATATAAACTTTTATAAATAAACAATACCTACATATAAGCCAGCTTATATTGTGTCTCTCCTTATTGTACTTCTTACAACTTAAACCGCCGGGCCAGGCGCCAACACATAAGTGTGAGCCGATATTTCAAGTTTAAACATATCAAAAAAAAAAAAGAAATATCCACAGCCGAACATATAACCTCCTCGTTTTTTGGAAGTCGGTTAAAAATCATAATTTTTTGTAACGATTTCAAGAGTGATCCACTTGGCGCGCATTTCTAACCTACTGCGTAAAAAATAAAAATGTTTGAAGAAGTGTTATTTTCTCAGTGTGTTTTGTTAAAGGCTTCTTAAAATACCAAATAAATACTTACATATAAACAAATCCATTTACACGATTTTATTATACACATATTACCATAAAATACAATAAATCGAGACAAAAGTAACTATTCCTACTTTTTAACCGACTTCCAAAAAAACGAGAAGGTTATAATATGTTCGGCTGTGGATATATATATTTTGTTATGTATGTTCAACGATTACTCCGCCGTTTATGAACCGATTTTCAAAATTTTTGTTTTGTTGTATTAGGTTTTACTCCAATTTGGTCCCATTTTCACAAAACTGGTGACCTGACCTGATGGGATCCATTAGTAATCGAGGGAACTCCTCAAAATTCAAATGGAAACAATTGTTTTTTTTTTGGTTTTATATGAAGTATTCCAGGCATATGTTACCAAAAAGTAAGATTTTGCACCAGGATATACCTTGGTTCGAAGGTGGTGAACAGAACTCCTTACTCCTTATAGATACATGTTTGGGGGTTTCGGCGTTGTTTTAAGAACTGAAAGTATATACTACTAAGCTAATTACATTAATCATTACATCATCACCACCATTCCACCATCCACCTTCACATTATGGTATATACTTATGTATATTATAATTGGTAGGTATTTTGCATAGTATTTTTAGATCAAAACGGATCACGGATGTCTTTAAACATTGTTCTATAGAAAGTTAAGCTATTTTGAAAATTATTTTATTATATTATTTCGACCTGATAATAAGGTCCATGAGTGATCGAGGTAACTCCTCAAAATTTATAAGGAAACATATGGTGATTTCGATTTTATGAGAAGTATCCTAAGCATATGCTACCAAAAAGCAAAATTTTGCACTAAGATATATCTTGGTTCCGAAGATGCTAAGAGAACTCCGGATTCCTTATAGATACAAGTTTGGGGGTTTCGGCTTTGGTTTAAGAACTCAAAGCATATGTTACTATGCAAGTTACATTCATCATCATCATCACCACTTCCACCACACCATGAGGCTGCGTTTCCACTGAAGCGGAGCGGAGCTTAGCGGAGTCCGAATTGACCAATCAATTGAATGACAGCGAAGCGGAGCGAATATTTCGAGCATGGTGATTGGCCAATTTGGCACCGCTAAGCTCCGTTCCGCTTCAGTGGAAACGCAGCCTTAATTACTTAGATATACTTAGTCAGTTTAATGAGTGTAGTTAGAAATTGAAAAATTTTTGAAAATGGCGGGACTGTGCCAATAAAAAATGGCTGTACAGTTGAACGAACGCCAAAAAATTTTGCCCTTTTTTAAAAAACCCCAATTTTTTTCGGCCCGATCATGGCGAAGATAAAGGTAATGATTTTGGCAGTGCATGCCTGTAATATAATATGTATATTCAGTTTGTTGGTATGTTTTTCAGCCGTAGATATAATTTATGTTTCATGCAATAAGGACGGGCGTATGAGTACATACGAGAAACTCGATAGCAACGAACTAGGTTGCATTGAACACAATACGCGTATAAGTTACTGGACCGTTTACAACGATAAGATTATACAAACAACTTGTTATAACTATACTAACTAGGTTTAGAAGTGATTATTTTGACTGCCTCTAGTACCGTCAACTGTTCTATGACACTAGTGAGTAGTGTGTATTCTTCAGAATACAGAACAAACTTTTGTTCTGTATCCTGAGGTGTATTCGGTGTTCACTGTTCTGTAAGATTTGATCACTGAGGCCTGGGCACGCCGCTGTAGTTTGGTTTGTAAAAAGGAAGACACGAGAGTCGATACGACATCTTCTATCGTTAGCATACCTCGACCTATCCCATTCCTATCATATTTTTTCTGAGGGTCAGTACTGACTACTGCGATGCAATGCATTTTAAATGGGTCTTTCAAAACTGAACTTTTGAACACGAGAACTGTCCTTATGAGAGAGATCTGACCCGAGACGGTTGCTTTAGTAATTAGTTAAAGTTATTTTTTTAATTCTTACGAAGATTATTAATTAAACTACCATACATGACGTGGCTTAAATGTATGTCTTTATTTAAATGACATTTAAGATTAATTACAACTCGTAGGTGCCTTATTTTTAAAGTCGCCGCTAAATGTTCAAACAACACGTTTCGGCTGATACATAGACATTATTCAATTGAAAGAATCGGTACAAGACAGTAGCGTATTTAAGCCATGTTTTCCATTCATTGCTGAATTAGTTCCACAGCAATCTCCGCTTCGAAGAAGAAAACCAGCAATGTAAGTTAAACGGCTGTGTTCTATAGGTACAGTAGTACGCAGGCCGCATTACGTCACCCCTTCAAATTTGGCAATGCCAGGCAATCGACCTCGATGTCGTGACTCCACCACTGCGCAATAGTGGATGATAACAAAAAACGCCTTTTTCCTCTCAACTCCGCAACAATTCCGAATTAACTCACAAAGGATTAAACATACCTACCCAGTACCCATATTATATTATGCAAAAATGTCAAAGCGTGAATTGAATTTTGTAAAGAATAATACAGTTATGTACCGTGTATCACGTATGTAAATATAATTTCATGCTAACTAGACATGACGTTCATATATTATTTTAGTCAATTTGTATGATCATTATTCTGACGTCATAGTAATTAAAGCCATAACTCATAATGATATAAATTCGTAAGTGACGTCACGATTCAAAATCGTCTTCGTTGAGATAATTTAATTGTTGCTCTCCTCGGCGGCGTTGTAGGTACAGTACGTTTCCCAGAAATTACTACCAAACTGGTAGTACTATCACTACACTTAACATACTACATCGTAGTAGGTTTTACCGATGACTGAGTAATGAGTATTCTGTATAAGGTACTTACATTAAAAATTTACGTTGATTCCTTATGAGTGTGATAATATGTATTCTGTGGTAGAGACTAGAGACGCAAAGTCCCTTGACAGAAAATATCTTATTTGCATACTTATTTAGGCACATATATAACAGGTGTAACAAAACTAAGCGATAAAACTTTAGGGAGAGTTTGCGTCCCTTGTATAGGGTTTGTAAATAATCCAATACTTACATTATAGGCTGAATTCTGGTTTCCTGCAAGTATTGAGTATAACTGAAGGTCATTTGGTTGCGACATCCGTGGACAATCGATGGCGTTGCTCGTGGGAAACCATTGTCATGGTGGTTAGTCAAGAAGGTCGCTACCTACCATACGATAATGAAGTACATGCTCCGCGGCTGGTGTTTTTGTATCGGTTTTTCTATGGGTACTGCTAGCCCCAATGACCAACGTCTTGATATTCTTGTTTTTCTTTGTGTAGATGTTTGTAAGTCTATTGAAAGTACTTATTTAGCAGCAGCAGCAAAATTAAATTTTCAAAATTGACCCTTGGGCAATTTCAATTCTCAAAGTATACATACGTACCTAATGAGCCCAAAATGATTTCGGAATATTTTTAATGCGTTGACCACTTGGAAACTTTTTGGTTTTTGGTTGACATGCTTGGAAACTTTATAACTAATTTATTTTAAACGTATTTTACGAGTGTAACATTGTAAAAGACTATAAAAACCTAGAGTTCTTTTTATTCGTCATTTAAACACTGTGTTCAAAAAAGTTGACCACGAAGCAAAAAGTATTGGACACTGATGCGGGCTTGTGGTATACATAACAGGTGTACTGAATACGAAAATAATTTTATTTGCCTCCAAAAACCTAAACTACCTTTTGATGGGGGGGCAGCTTATCACATCATACTAATATTATAAAGGCGAAAGTTTGTGAGTTTGTTACTTCTTCACGTCTAAACGTGAGCTAGATCGATTATAAAAAATTTTGGTATGGAGTTAGTTGATACCCTGAATTAACACATGTGCTAATTCAGGGTAAGTATCAAGTATCAACTTGCTCCATGTATAGGGTTTTTACTTTTTACTGCGGGAAAATATCACAATTTATTTTCCCTAATAAACCGCGGGGCATGACTTGTCAGAAATGAACACATTAATTTCTTCTTTATGGACTCTTTAAATGAAAAATGTTTACCTTATACCTATTTAAAGTAATTCCCTGAAAGCAAAGTTACTATAATAATATCACCTGTTTGATTAAAATTTTTAAGCAGCTCACATTTTTGCTTGGAATTGGAATGGTATTATTGATATTCAGGAGTCCATCTGAATGAATGCTTAGATGATTTGGATGTTCTTCAGACTTAAAAGCAAAATATACTTAACAAATTATTTGATGAGTGGTTTTGGGTCTAGCCATTTAATTTTTGTACAATCTAGATACAAATAAACATAGCCACTAATGTGGAAGATATTCAATATGCATAGATAGAAGGAGACAAAGTGCCAAGTGATGTCCAAGCGTACTGAATATTTCCTGTGTAAAGCTCAGACTTAATAGACATAATAGCAGAGCAAAATAGTTTAGATCCACTTTAACCATTCACATCCGCGTCTATCGAGATTACTTTAGAGAAGGGATTAGATCGGAGGCGTTGAGTCAGCGGCGTGGCCCAAATTCCAGAGAACACCATCCAGCCGATACACAACTGAATATACACCTAAAGTTAAGGGTATAAGAGTAAATTTGCAACGAAAGAACACCTCTAAAGAGCCGTTGTTTCATGGTTTAGCTGTCTATGTGGCATTTAATGTCTAGCAAATGCTTTATGGATGTTACGGTGCGGTTAAACTAAGTTTAGCCTATGGTCTTTCGAGATCGTATTTATGATAAATTGTATTGCAAGATAGAAACCCCGACAGGCATAGTTAGCTGTATTCGGATCTGGCCTTTGAAGTTTGGAATCTTTTTTAATGTTTTCAACTAACTAGTAAGTAGTTTAATCTAATAAATAATCAAAAATGCTTATTACCTAGATACCAGGTATTTTTGAAGATCTTTATTGTAACTTTGTAGTAAGTATTTTATTTAAGTTTACAGTCTAGTTTTTCATTTATTGTGTAAGTAAGTGTAACATAAGAATTTTCTAAATTTTAAGAACTATATTAATTAATATCATTAAAAAGTTGTTACTGTTGAATCCCTATCATACAATTTAACGCGTGAAACAATTTAGAGTAAACGTACATCGAAGGCTTTGTTCGTATAAATAGGGCTTTGGCGCCCTGAATAAAAGTTGCTATTATTAGAGAAGCGACCTTCATGGCTGCTATGCAGTGTTGGCTTCAACAGTCCTATTTTCCAAGAATCGTGATGCACGCGAGCAGCTCGCATTTTTTACAGTTTGCACTGCGGAGCTGTGATTTTTGATACTTTGCTCAATTTTTGGTAAGTAGTTTGCTCAATAATTAGCAAAACGAGAAGTGTTTAAAACACTGAAACTTATTCTTTACAAGATTTAAACGAAATATGAGGTAGAGTTTCCGCAACCGAAAACCTAAGATAAGCTGTTCTTACTCGTATTCTTATTTTTTGCAGACCTAATACTAATGCTGGTGCTTTCATTCCTGTTGATCCAGACAAACGTAAAAACTAAAAACCTATAATTCTAACAATACCAATCGTTTTCCTAGATATGCTTGTTATACTTAAAATAGAATTTATTTAAATGAAAATACTTTAATCTTTGAAAATCAAAACAAAATTGTCGTGTCACGGCTCAAGACGAGCACGATTCACTATACGTATTCTTAGCGCCGGCCTACCTGTGGAGTAAAAAAAGTATTCTGGCTGTACGGCCGCGTCGGCGCTTTTGAGATAATTTATAAGACTCTACCTTTCTCGGAATTTCGAAATCTTACCGAGATAGCCTCGTACCCAGCATCAGGGAATGGAATGTAACGGAGTTCAAATAAAAAAGCCTCGTATTGTGTTGAGTTTCATTGTGAGATCTCGTAGGTACAAATTCTTAGGGCGATTACTTTTTACGAATTTATCAATGTTACGTAAAACTTATTTCTACGCTACTTCCAACACAATTGACGTCATTTGTTATAATTTGTTAGGTGGGATTATCATTTGATTTGATGATCATTAGTTTCCTTTATCGATATCTCCGACTTCGACAAAGATTGATACAGGAGGAAGTCATCTGGAGACTGGAACCCACCGCCTAGAGTTCATAATCATTATACTTACATAATATTATTATAATATAGGTGCTGTTATAAGGGCTATAATGAACAGTTTTTAGATTTCGTAGGCGAGCACTCTAGTTAGTTCATGATTATGACTTATTTAATTCCAATATCCCTATCTGGAATTAAATGCCGAAATATTTACAGTACTTTTTATATGATCAGTACCTATATTATATTATAACGGGGATTCATCGAACTTACCTCAGTTTTGGTGAAGGCTGGTACTTTGTACTCCAGTTGGCAACAGTGTTGCAACTTTAAAAATTAATAAAGCTCATTGCGAAAATAGGCGTCAAACTAAAGCAATTGAAAGAATCAAAGTAAAAAGTTCTTCTATAATACGCAAAACTTATGCAGCAAATTTCAAGAATTTATAAAAGCAGTATAAAGTACTTATAAGCATCAACTAAAACTACATACGTTTTTGCGTTTTTACGACCAAGCACATAAACTATGTAATGTAGGCGGATAATCAAATCAGCATTTTAAGCAAAACAGTATTTAAGCATTTTATCCATTTAAGTTTTGTCCAATAGATAGCGAATAAGCTTTTTAAGCAGCTAACTAAGTATGTATGTACTACAAAATTTTAACCATTAATTTGCCCAAGTTTAGGGAGAAATGTATAAAAGCTGGCAATACCGATAAACTGCATCCCACCCGGCCAGACGCAGGTTCTGGGAAAAGGCCGCATACCACGCCGCGGGCTACTATTGGTCGGACCGAATGCACTCACTTAAAATCCCAACGACGCTCTTATTTTTTCAGCCTCCATCTTAATTGCCTGCAAATTTTATCTTAAATTGCGACATGGCTTTTAATGAACGTGGGCGGGGGCGCTGCTGGTAAACTGGGGAACTGTCAAAAATGGCGTTTTTGTATGATGGCAGCGTTAGTTCCTTTTTTTCGCTACGTTCATTTAAAGCCTTGTTGAGCTCTACAGTAGTTATAGCTTACAACGTCACAAACCCATGCTAGGTGGAGTATACTAAGGCCTATGCATCTAGATTCAAGATAATGAAGAGGTTCCACAAAAATGATACTCACTAGAAATTTTTTAAATACTGTTTTACTAAATGTCCCCCCAATTAAGTTATTAGTTATTACAAATTTTAAAGAAATCAAAATAATATACAACAAAGACATAATTCTGAAAATCGGTCCGTATATGACAGAGTAAGCTCAGAATAGAGTAAGGCTGTCTTTCCACCAGAGCTGAGCGGAGCTGTGTTGCGACTTGCGAGGAATGTGTTTTTGAAAACCAATAGAACCGCTTCATTGACAATTGACATGACTTAGCTTTGCCATGACATCGCTGATCGCTCAGCGCGGCGATGCTATTGGTTATCAAAAAATAGGTTGTCTGTAAAGTCGGTTTACTGACGATAGTTGAACGTGACAACGTCATAGCCTTAACCCCTCAGTTCCGGGAAAAATCTATGCAAAAAGTTGGCAGGTCAATGTGCAAAAAAAAATGGCGCCCGGCCTACCCTCTTTGTAAAATTAATGTAATATCCTTACATACAATCCACATTTTATGTTTGTGTGACCTATATTTTATTTTATTATAATATACTTAATATGTTAAATCTTCTAACTATCAAGCCATCATAATATAGTATTTAGTCCGATGTGATATTAGTTAGTTTCTCAATTATAAACTTTCGAAACTATAATTAGTGACTTGTTCAGAAGAAATAAACTAATAAATTACTCATTATAAATAAAATATTTATAATGAGTAAAATAAACTATTCGCAATACAAAACGCTACATATATTTGTGAAATCCAGTAAAATCTTCGAACAAAGCACAAGTCATACCTTGACACGTAGGAAATAGAGCACAATTTTGAATAGCCGAAATAATACTAATAGCTCACAGATTTGTTTATTTTTCATTCAGAATGTGGTCAATGTATCAAAGGTCATAACTAACCAAACTTCTTCGTACAAAATTATTCTCTAAGTCATCGAAATACGTAATATACTCGTAATCGAAACAAAGAGCGCGGCCTTGGTGGGCCTTACGGTTGTTGAGAGACTTGAAAGTGTAAATGGAACGCCTCAGAGCTGTCAGCGAGGTAACGCCGCATGGACTGTCATGTTTTTCGGGCGCGCAGTCCATATCGAATTATAAGACGTTATCACGTCAAAACACATTCCTCGCAACACAGCTCCGCTCAGCTCTGGTGGAAACACAACCTTATCCCTGAAATTGAATACTTATACAAAAAAACCGGAATGAATATAATAATATTATAACTTCTATTTTTTACTTCGGAAAACGGCAGCAGCACGGTGCTAAAATAAAGCTTTGTTTTAGCTCCGTGGGCAGCAGCCAGCAACAGAGTTTTATACAGTAGGTATGTCAAGAAAGGGTAGAATTAGTTTTGAATTATTTTGTATATGAATATCATTGAATATCATCGAAGATGTGAATATCATTAAATAGCAGAATCGGGATAGTAGGTATGTACTATATACATTGTACACTGTACCTATAGGTAGCAGTTTATATTATTATGATAAAATAACTTTGCTAGTGTTTACACAGTTGTTAATTTTTATGGTCTCTTATCTTTATGACTAACTCTTCAAACTATAGATGTACATGCATGTAATGTATGTCATAGATTTAGTCGTCAGTGCCACCTCAAACTATTAGCTCATGCAGCGCCGTAGATAAGGAATTACGTAAGTGTCGTAGATCAACCATTTTCTCAGTGCACATTGCACCATTCCACGCAAGAAAACGTGTTAAATCGATTTTCCTTACCTACACTACATCCTACCACACCTCACAATATAGGCAGTCTACGATATTTTGTCGCAGAGAACTCACGCTAAATTCGATTTAAAAAATAATTCTCGTCATAATCATAAAATCTCGCTACTAAACAAGGTTTAACTTTGCATACAATTTTGGAACACACAATATAAAAAAAATAAAAAACAAAAAAGTCTAGAAAAAAGTAATGTCATCGCTCGCGCTTTACTTATTAATTATTATTTATTTTGTGAAACATTTTTCAAATGACGGCAAGTGTTTTGCTACCAGTTTGCTACTAACAAATTAATAAAATCTGTGCAAGTTCCTTAATGTTTGTTCTATATATTTTTATCAGGAAGATGGGCAATTACTACGTAATCCAATATTGACATAATATATTTCGTTGGAAATGGAATAAACTTAATTAAGGTAAAAGCATTTAAAAATAGGCAAACGGTTTCATTATTTTGGTATAAGTACTAGTAAACAAAGTTAACTACGTATTTACGTGGTATTTACCAAATTATTTATTATTGTGTTATTGTTTACTTACCTAAAGCCATCCTAAAGCTGGATTGAAACGAAATTGCGTTTCTAGTTTCTACTTTCTATTTGAATGAATCAAGATATTTTGTTCAGTGTTCTTTTGACAATTGACATGATTGTTCGTTTATGAAGGTTTAGGGATGGGAATGACAGCTGCGAAGCACGTGGATTGTGGAATGGAATGGCAGCTGTGTTCCGCCCGCGCACGAGCAAGCTGTTGGCCACACCTGCCTAACTTACCTTAATTTTTTATAAGTATCTCCGCATGCCAGACGGCAAATGGCATCTGCTCTCAATCATGTTTATACATAACTTGGGAATCTAATATTGAAATATTTATGAGATTTTGTTGTAACTTATCCCTAAAATTACAAAAATACCTTCTAGTGTTTTCTATCAAAGACTATGTAATCATTAATCCTATATTTTGGTATCCACATCATGTCTGCATCCATATTATATTATTTTATTAATTCAATCAAATTATAGGCTTTGATTAAATACAAGTCATATATAATCAAAGGATACAGGGTACAATATTGAAAGAATACGGTATAAAATGACCTATGTGCCTTGAAAAAAAAAACCTTATATAATCTCAAAATCGATTCTAGATCGATTTAAAGGTATTCTTATCCATGTAGAGATAGATGTGTATTTCTTTAATTCTGAAGTAACTTCCGCTTCCGGTGTTGTTTCATAATATGAAACTACCTACATTTCATTAAAAACCTTTTAAACTTTCGACCGGTTAGCCAAGATTGTCGGTTGAGAACTAATTCGTGTGGCAGGTGTTATGAACTCACGATTCGTTCCATAGTATTCTCACATTAAAATTATTGTTTATTCTGTTGAAAATAATTGTAGGTACATTCAATTCTACAGATTTTGTAAGATGGAACTAAGTTTATATTTTTTAAATTCTCATACTTCAGTGAAGTAAATTCAATCAACAATGTATTTGAGTCTGGACGACGAATTCGAGCAACTCCTATCTAATCTACTTACGTTATGTGTATTATAATGTCCTTGTTATCTTAGTACTCAGTATATTTACAATATTGTGTGGCTTTCCAATAGAAGGTGCATTTATATAACATTTATTGTAAGTACACTATTATTTTAGATAAATTCAAGAAGTGACGATAATATTTTCTTTTCTTAGGAATGGAAGAAAATTCTACACCTGGTGAGGATGAAAATGCTACTCCAACATCTCAAGGAGGTATGTATGTACTTTTAAATAATTTTAATAAATGCTGTGATTTTTTGGGAAAAATGAAAAGGTTCTGTCAAATTCGCCCAAACTTTGAGGTTTTGTGATAAGTAATATATTATTGTAATTTGTATACTTACTTAATATGAAAGTTTTAATTTGTAAATCCTTAAATTACTTCTTTGTAGGACTTGTAGACGTGTACGGTACAACTTTAACATTTTTATCTTTATATACGACTTGTAGTTTTGTATGACACCGAAATAAATCGATTTTACCTTTTATCCATTTTTAAACGCTAACTGCGACCTTCCAGCAATCAACGTTTTCTTTAATTTTTACTTCCCCATAAAAAGCTAAAATTATTTAACAATAATACAATAATATTATAGCTGAATCGCGTTTTGGCGGTCCAGCCGGCAGCCAAAAACAGCCTCGACTCGATTAGCGCCGGACGCCCGGTGTCTTCTCAATACTTTAAAGTCGGTTTTCGCTTGTCATTCGTGACCGAATGAAGTTGCGAGTAGCGAATGAGCGCGCGCGACTCGCTTCGACATTCACCGAACCGAACAGTCGAGTCGACTGTCGACCACAGAACCTCACTAACAGCTATTGACGTAAGCCGTACCGCGCACGCTTATCGAAGCGAGGAGTGTTCGCGTAGTTCTAAGCGCCACCCGTCTGTTTTCAGTTCATAGAAATATTAATAATGTGGTTACAGTTTTATAAAATATAAGATATTGTGTGTGTGTGTTTGACATTCGTTTCGTTTGGATTTGAAGTGATACCTATCTGTGATTTGCTTTGGCTTAAAATGGAAACAGTAAGAGGTAATTATTTTTCCTTATATAAGGCTTATAACGAGGACGTATGATTTGGCGAAACGGCTACGTCGATAAAAATTACTTCTCCGTTGCGTTAGTACCACGATAACAAGTTATTTGTGGGTACGTTGAACATTACAATTAATGGAAAGTGAAGAATTTTGAGGCATTTTGGCAAATATATCCTTGGTTATCTTATCTCGTGCTGTTTCTAAGAAGCATACGATAGTTCAGTTACACGGAATGCCTGAAGTAGTATCTAACATGTTAATTATTATAGTGAGTTCACAAAAAAAATGTTTTTGAAACAAAACAATAATAAAAAGGATGTAACACTGTTTTGCAACAACGACCAGTAGCCACGGCTTTGCTTTAATTTATTTAAGAGTTTAAAAAGTATATTATTTAGGCTAACACCTCTGTATTACTTATAACTTATAAGTGTTATTATTACCTCGATTGTGAGAATTGCAGTCACAATTAAATAATATATTCAATTGTTATGCGACAGCCGGGTGCCGCTTGGGGATTGATGGCTTAAATAGTTTTTATTTTAGTCAGCAAAGAAAAATAGTAATAATAAATTAATTACTAAAGTTATGAATGAATTGATAGAAACTCTCCGATACAAAACTGATTTTTGTAACAGATGTAGGAAATGTAACAAATAAAACTTCTAGCGCCATCTCTTATTCAGACATTGCACTTTATCATATAATGATTTATTGTAAATAGATGCTTTAAGTATTTAATTTAATTATAAGTAATTTCATCAGACAAGCACTGAATTGTTTATTTAAATGGCTAAAAATAAGGCTTGGAAGGATAATCAACATTATTCTCAGTTTTATACCTACATATAATATTTACTATTGTTCAAGAAACAAAGAACAAACAAGTTGCTTATCAAAGGAAAATACTTAAATAACCATTGATTAACATAATCACTTTTCCAAGAACATGATTAAATCTTTGTTCAAAGTTAATATCTTGATGTCATATTCAAAAAAATAGTGATAAGGTTTATATTGTTAAGTCTATTTATAATTAAAAATCATGCCAAAATACAAAATGTCTGATAGATTCAACAAAACTCAAGGCCTTATTAAACTTGTTTATACACCCAATAGAGCCCCAAATTTGTAAGTAGGATTATGACATCACTAGATTTGTAAACAAGGTGTCTAGTACATGTTATGTTATTTTTTTGGTAGTATTCACACCCATAATTACTAACTTGCAGACCAATGCACAGGACCGCTAAGCCACAGATTAACAAAATGCATATTTAAAATGCTATATATAGATTTAAATACATAATACAATGTTATATTGTATGGCCATAGTAAAATTTTACTATGGTATGGCAGTATTTTTAGTATATCATTAGATTAATTAGTAAAAAACGGTTTTTATTAATATTATAAGCAACCACTCAAGGTATAAATATATTATATGCTCTGTAATTATCATGTTATTTTACAAAAATATGTTATAGCTTCATCCAAAATAAAGCTATAACATAGGTCATAGATATATGACCTATGTTATAGCTTTATTTAGGATGAAGCTATAACATAGGTCATAGACGATGGCTATAATAATATTAAAATTGTTGTAATTACTAATTATACAACTACATACTTACTTCAGTTATGGATTCATTACATTAAATTATTAATTTTTTCATTATAATATATAAAACTCGCTTAAGATAATAATATTAAGTTAGAGAATTAAAACATATTATAAATAGGAAGAATAAAATACTTATAGTCTGCGAGTATCAAGAGCAAGATTAAACTCAAACTGGTAGCGCCATCTATTGCATACATATATGTATTATATGCTTTGGTACAAATTAAATATAATCATAATACATAAAAAATGTGTTCAATATTGTTTTTAATTGTTTTTCATAAACATTTTATTATAATTAATTAGGATTGATTATTATTTTTTCACATCACTTTACATACAGTACAGTAACTAATAGTCTGGTATGATCACAATAACTGGTGGACTTTTTTGTACATAATTTGTTTATCTAACTGGGCACTCAGAGTGGAACATTAAGGCTGCCTTCACATTACGTCGCGAGAGTTGCGGCAGACGCGCTGCAGCCGCGCGACTCTCTTTTGTGTGAAGTCGCGCGGCTGCAGCGCTGCTGCGGCACTGCTTGCGACATAATGTGAAGGCGCTCTTATTATTTAAATGTAATAAATTTAAAATTCATATTTCTCCAAAATTTTTAAGTTATTAATAAAATTTTGTATTCCACCTGAAAGCCTATTAAATAAGGTATATTTCAAGCTTTTTTCCTGATTCGCCGTGTCAATATTTAACATACAATAAAATAATTTTCATTTTTAGGTTTTTAGTTTTTTAACCAAAACTAAACAAAAGATGCAATCGAAAATATCGACAAATTAAAGGTAGGTATACAAGCATTCTATATGCACAAAAAAATCACTTGTGAGATCCGTTTTGGATTAAAAAAATAAAAACCTAAAAATGAAAACTATTTTATTGGTAGGTAAAATATCGACACGGCAGATCAGGAAAAAAGCATGAAATATGCCTTATTTAATAGGCTTTCAGGTGGAATACAAAATTTTATTTATTACGTAAACATTTTGGAGATATATGGATTTTTCGCTTCCGGGCCGCAAAAAATCGCTAAACTTTGGTAGCTCGTAGAATAAAAACTATTGCGAATTGACACGCGGGTGTTCTACTCTTGCATTCATAATACTAACGCCCATTCAAAATTGAAGAAAATAGAAAATTTCCGATTTTTCGTCTCCTCCGTACACTGTGCGGCGGTTAGATCACAAAGTGTTAAAAAATATTTAATAAATATCAGGCAGTTGAATAGTGAGTTTTGGAAAAAATGTTTTTGTGCCTTGGGTATCTCATTGTTAAATATTATGGCAGTAACTTGAACAATTTTAACAACGCCATCTATTGGGAAGAATTCTGCTTTATTCAACTTTATATTCCTGAAATTTGAAATAAATAACGATCTAATGCTATTAAAATGTAAACTATAATGTAATAGATGTGGCCGCGTGTGCAATAGATAGAATAGAGAGATTATGGCACTGTTTTTGCTGAAATCGAATTTAACATTATTATTGAAACTGCTAAATATCAATGAAACCTATACACTAAATGCGATTATATCGCTTACTAGCAGCTTAGTAGGAGACATTGCGATAAAACGCCTAGTATAGCGGTAACGTGTCTAGATGCTTTAAACTCTGGAATGCGGTTAGACCGCCCGCGATATTCGTGGGAGTGCACCTATTATACACCGCGCCGTCATTAAAGTCAATTGCATTCCTCTTCTCAAATGATCGTCCTAACGATGTAATTTTGATGTTATTAATAAAGTTAAGTTAAACTTGCTTTATGCTTATAAGATGTAGGTATCTACAATGAAAACATTACAGTGAACTGAGTAATGTCATTCGTAATTGAGTAATATATAGGTACTATAAAATAGCGTAACTTCTATGGAATTAATTATACACCCATTCATGGTTAAGAATAAACGATGGCTGTTTTCATTCATCAACTCGTTTTTGTATTTGCTCCACATCTGGCGGATGTTCATATCCTTAGATAACATTTCCGGGCATCCTTTTATAAATATATTTTTTTAGTCTTTTATGACAGCAGACTATTTCCGTACAATGCAGACTTAATGAAAACTACCCTCAAAAATGTAAGGAAACTGTGTGGGTATCTGCAAAAACTATTCTTTTAAAATACAGAAAATCTTTGCAAAATTAACTACAGCTTAAAAATATGCGTTCAGCGAAAGGATTAAAGAACTTAATAAAGTTGTCGCATTAAAGTCCTAAGATATTATTCAATGTAAATTATTGTGATCAGCTGTCGGAAACCAGTATTTGGTTACTTTAGTTTTATAAGCTAAAATACACTTTACTTTGACAATGATCATTACGTTTAAAATGCGATGCAGGTTTTTGGAATCCTAATATAGCCTTAGATTGACCTTACTATGTATTCATCAATAAAGCTTACCATAAGCCGTCAATTACGGCATAGCTTCTTAAATAATTTACGGGTCAATTTAAAAGTTGAAAGAGATTACCGAAATAATGAGTGTAGTATTGTATAATGCGGAGTCTAGATAGTGCTGCGTAGGCGCTACAGGCGAGGCTTTGGAATTCGAAAGCCGAGCGCCGACCACCCAAAGGCATGAGAACACGGCCGTGTCCCCTTCCCCACGCGCTCCGGCGCCGCCTCTCGCCGCTCTCTTAAGGCACAATGCTGAATTTCATTTGCTCTTTGCGGCGAGCTATGGACCTTGGATCTTTTGTTTTATTTCTCGGGTATTACTCTCGCTTAAAGTCGGGCTTGTAGATAGGCCGCCCCGGTAACAAGGCACAACACAAGCAACATGTATTAAATCAGATCTTGCAGATGTTACTGCTAGGCTCAAGATTTATTTTCTTAACTCTTAACTTGACATTTTTCAAGTTACTTAGTTACCATTAATTAGTAACATAACTCTTATCAATTTCAATTAAAACTGGGCGTAAACCATTTTTGAGCAAAAAATTCTAATCCATATGTCATTAAGTACTGTCCGCATTCCAAGCTGTCACTTTTTTATTGTACACTGTTTAGACCCGCCCAACAGTACCGTCGCATTCCAGAGGCCCTTTTTTACGTTGTGTGGTCGCGGTTTCCGCTGAAGACGGCAACGTCGCGTCTCAAATATGAATGAAATCCGGTCGCCGGCGAACGGCTTGGCAACGTCGCACCAGACGCTAGTCTGATTGAGAACTACAATATCTCTCCCGCGTCGTCCCTTCGCCCTTCTCGCCTGTTTGTAATATGTTCACAATATGCATAGTTAGTGTGTCTCGTGGTTGTAAAATTTTATTCCGTAGCAACAGAATATAGCCTTTCTAATGGAGTAGATAAGATCATAAAAGTAAGTTTCCTTAAGACTGAGATAAGTTATTTTTACATAGATGATCTTGTCAATGGAACGAATAAAACGTTACTGAGTACTGACCATTTCTATGTACTATCAGAGAAGTTGATTCCTAGGCAGATGGCGGACCTGAGTAATTTAGCCGCGTCAAACCACAATTTCCAGCTAACATTGTATTGACGTAAGCCAACCACTTGATGTAGGTCCTCAATTGTCTAGGAATTTCCGCGTTGGTACATCTAAAGTACCAACTACCAGTCTACAGACAATGAGCGCCTCATAGATAAAATATAATATATCAGATCATCAATAAAATCAGAAATTACTCTATAAATTATTGTCCTTATTTTTTTTAGTTTCAAATATTATGAGCTGCAAGTTAGTTTACTAGTTACTGCCGAAATTCGGACCCCAAATAACAATGCCCCGATGTTGTTTCAGTCCCGACTTATACGACACAGCTGTCCAGGGCACCCCACTCAGCAAATTTACACTCCCCTATTCTACGCACGCATGCGCAATGGGATCAATTTAGTACCAAAGTCAAAACGTACGGCACAACAGACGAGGCGCCTACGATGCCCATATCTCGTAAAATTTTATTTAAAGGAGAAATTGTGAATTTGGTTGCATCTTTGCTTGCAATGTGCTTTTGTAGTGCTACGTGAAATAAGTGCGTGTATAACCTGCCAAAATGCCGTTATTAGTCGACACCAAACACAGAAATGGTAAATATCGATCGGATTTCGTTCAGCCATTGCGTTGTACACTACTACTTTTCATACGATGTCGCGTACTATTCCTGCTTGTAGATTTTTTCTTTTTTGTAGTAACTTTCGTCACACATAAGTTTTTTATTGAAATATATAATATTTACATCATAAACTATATATTATTTTGGTATTAAAATCTTACGACGACGACAGAATTTATTATAGAAAGCGTTTTGTGTCTAGGCAATAATACGTATGCGCAATGTTTCCAGTTTTGTGGTAGGATTTCAAAATTATTATGGGCATAATATATTTTTAGGCCTAATGTTTTGAGATAAAAATTGATTGCGGCCTTTCGGTGCATGCGCACTGAGCGCTCTCAGTGAGGGTCTGAGGGAAGAGGGGGAGGAGCGGGAATGGAATGTCGATGACGCAGCCGGGCCGGCCATTGCGGCCGCGGCCCGCGAACTTGTTATGTGAAACCGTTCTTGTACACTTGCCGCCATGTTTTTATTCATCTCAAAATGTCACATAAATACATCATCCACTTGAAAATTTTATATTTATTAGATATGAAATGAAAATAAGATATCCACACAACAAACCGGTAGTTGCCATACATGAGATGGGATGTCGTACTTGTAAAGTAAATATGAATACTAACAAGCTCTTTTCTTTCTTTACAGTGTCCTCCAATGCTGCACCACCGATGAATGCTGAGATAATTTCGATGGCTCAGCTGTTGAAGTCGTCTGGGTCATCAATCAGAAATTTTTGGCCTTCAGCATGTGAGGCCACCGTTTCATCGGGCTCGTCTGCAGCATCTTCCGACAAAACTGACAACCGCGACACATTTGGCTATTTACCCGAATCAGTTGATATGCGCCGCGAGGAAGAGAGGCTCAAAACTTTTGACAAATGGCCCGTCTCATTCCTATCACCGGAGCAGCTCGCCAAGAATGGATTCTATTATCTCGGTCGCGGCGACGAGGTTCGTTGCGCTTTCTGTAAGGTTGAAATAATGCAATGGGTTGAAGGTGACGACCCCGCTACGGACCACGAACGCTGGGCGCCTCAATGTCCATTTTTGCGAAGACACGACGGAGCTAGAAGTATTCCCGCGGATATACCGCCTACTGTTGACGGACGCGACGAATGCGGTGCTAAAGTACCGCCCACGACCACAGGAACTCGACTACCCGGACCCGTGCACGCAAAGTACGCTTCGATGGCCGCTCGACTTCAAACCTTCGCCGACTGGCCGCGTAGCATGCGCCAAAAACCTGAGGATCTCGCCGAAGCGGGCTTCTTCTATACCGGCAACGGGGATAAAACTAAGTGCTTCTACTGCGACGGTGGCTTAAAGGACTGGGAAAACGACGACGAACCTTGGGAACAGCACGCCCGTTGGTTCAATAGATGCGCCTACGTCCAACTCGTCAAGGGCCGCGACTACGTCCAGCAGGCAGTCACTAAGGCGGTCACGATCACAGCTCCTAAAGAACAAAAAGAAACTCCAACGGAATCTGCACCCGAAACAGAAAAAGCTAAGGCATCGGATGAACCTTCAGTGGAAGATTCAAAATTGTGTAAAATATGTTTCGCGGAAGAACGGAACGTATGCTTCGTGCCCTGCGGTCATGTGGTCGCTTGCGCGAAGTGCGCGCTGGCGACGAATAAATGCCCAATGTGTCGGAGAACTTTCCAAAATGCTGTGCGTTTGTATTTTTCGTGAGGAGGGTTCATTCGGGGACTCGTTTCTAGTCACTTTAACCGAACAGTCCTGATAGCGTGCTGAAACCACGCAACCCCATTAATGCAACAGCTGTGATTTTAAATATCGGGCGGTGGGGCGTTTCCTATTACTCTCGGGACACGGCGCTCGTGGACTCGGGAGATAAATGTAGACAATGAAGTTTAATTATTTATTATTTATGAATACGATGGTGTTAATTCTGGTGTAGATCATACTGGCTAAATTTATTTTTCATCAGTAAAATTTTTGTTTATTCAAAAACATCACTGATGTTGAAGTAAAAGTAAATTTAGTTAGAAAAATGTGCAAAAGCGATATTTGTTGCGCTAAGGTATTAGGTAGGTGTACCAGTATCTCATATTTGTAAAAAATATTTCTTTGAATGATTATACACTTATTCAAAGTCTTGCTGACAAGCGACAACTGTTATAAGTATCTTCAATCTCAATATATTATATTCATATCAGTTTTTGGAGAACTGAGAATATATTAAAAATACGTAACATTAAAAATTTCAGTGTCTGAGATAAAGTGGTCACTATTATATCAATGTAAATATGTAATATATTCAACATAAGTTATATTTATGCACGCCACCGAATTAACACCATTGTAAAAATAATTATTATATTATGTGTAAATATTTTAGCTTATCATTTTGTCCCACCGACAAGTCAAAATTTTCAATTTTAACGAGTATATTATGTGGTGCAATTTGTTAATAAAATAGATATTAGACTGCCAATTTACAAATATTCTGTTTCGGTGTGATATTTATTTCAGGAATCATAGTGATTGTTGAAAGAACATTTTAAATAATTTCAATTAAATTGGAGTAGTGTTTTCAAAGATTTTGTAATTTATGTTTATTCAGTTAAATGACTTCATGTTATAAATTAAATAATTATTGTTCTTGTAAATAACTTATGTTGACAATAACAGGAAATACTAAGATTAATTAGGTAGACATAATGATGAGCGGTATATATATTTATTAAATTATATAGTATCGAAATTGTAATGTTTATTCCACTGCCAAATTTTGTTTTCAAAATAAACAGATTCAAGATAGTAAGCTGTAAGATATAGTTAAAAACCATAATCATATTTTAAGCTTCTTAGGAAAAACTAGTTGCTGTATTCATTTGACGTTACAATATTTTGTTAATTTAACCAATTCTTAGAATTTCATTGAATAACATTTACAATACCATAACATTAGTTGTGGCATGTGGAATAAACATAGTTTCTGTAGGGGTTTCATAATTTTTTGGCTTCATTTGTGCGTGAATATTCAGTGATCGCTGCATTTAGTTAAAATAACTCTACACACAAACTAAAGACAAGACTAATATCCAACGACAAATTATTTATTGTAAGTAAGTAATATTTCAACTAATAGGAAGTATTTTTACACTAATGGCACATTATTGTAGCACTGATTTTAATTTAATTAATGTTTTAACTCGGCAAGTAAAATTACCTTGATTCAAAGAACTTAAAAAGTCAAGATTTTATTTTGTATTAATTTTTATTTCACAGTTGATGTCAAATTTAAAAATAACAGATATATATATATACGATATTTTTGTTTTATTGGCAAACCTTATTTTCTCTACCGAAACATACAGAAAGCTGCTCCACACTTCTTGAAAAGCAACATACCGATACTAAAAAAAAGTTTTAAACAAGAAGCGAAAACAGCATCATTTTGCTCTTGAGATCCCAATTAATGGTAACATTAAATAATCGGCCAAGTGCGAGTCGGACTCGCGCACGAAGGGTTCCATACCATTATAGAGCGAAAGTAAGGAAAAAATAGTGTTTTTTGTATGGCCCCACTATTATATTTATTTTATTTTAATTTTATTAGTATAATTGAGGATTTTGTGAAAATTTCAAGTCTATATGTTGTCATTAAGGATTACGAGCCAAAAAGACCAAAAAAATAACGTTTGTTGTATGGGAGCCCCCCTTTAATATTAACTTTATTTTGTTTTTAGTATTTGTTGTTATAGCGGCACCAGAAATACATAATCTGTGAAAATTTCAGAAGTCTAGCTTTAGCGGTTCTTGAATTACAGCCTGGAGACAGACAGACAGACAGACAGACGGACAGACATCGAAGTCTCAGTAATAGGATCCCGTTTTTACCCTTTGGGTACGGAACCCTAAAGATAGCTAATTATAACAGTATTGTAATTATTAATACAGTCCAGCAGGAAAAAAGATAACATAACTCATTAAAATATTATTAATAGGTAGGTATCGATAATTATTATTATGTAGCATAAACTGGCATAAATATCATATATATTATGATATTTAAATAAATATATATATATATATATATATATATATATATATATATATATATATATATATATATATATATATATATATATAATGATATCATATTATGCCGGTTGGTTATAACGTTAAACGGCTAGTACTTAATAAAAAATATTTTTTAGTGTTTAAATATTTTGTAGTAAATTTTTGCGCACGAACCTAGGTACCTAATTACTATTTTAAGCTGAAAAATAACTCAAACATGTTAAATATTTTCGTATGAGAAAATGCCGGCCTCTTTAGCACCGTAGTCCTAATGAATTGAAATAAAATGGCATGCAAAAATTATAAATCACGCCTGTCATTTTGATATAGCAACAGCGCTTATGAACTTATGATGAGGCATCGTTTACATCGCGTAGTAAATAAAAGCACCCAATAATTTGAAAACCTATATTCAAATGAGATTCCTTATATAAGTACTTAAATAGACAAAATGGACTTAACATAAGGATTGTTTAGCTGCATAACCTCTGCTTTAAGTTTATTTATTTCTTTCATCATTGCATCGTCGGACGTGTGGGTTTCTTGTGCAAGTTTACATTTTTTTAGGAATTCTACTATAATTTTTTGACCCTCTGCCGTTTCGTTGTTCTTCATAGTCGATTCAAGTTCAAACATATTTGTTTCAAGTTGCGCCTGTTTTGCTTCAGCATACTGTAAAAATAATTTTGGATTATACTTTCTGGTCTATTTGCTTAGAAAAAAATTATTGATATTATATTTTTAATATTATGGTAATGACTAATGAGTTATGGTTGACCATAGAGTTTAACTGGGTAATGCAATGAGAAAACGAGAATACGGGTTACCTGATGGTATTCGGTATGCGTTTGTCGCCGCCCGTAAACACTCGCTACTTGCTTGTACTATCAGACAGGTTGATTCCTAGGCAGATGACTGACCTAAGTAATTTGGTAGCACTCAAACCCATTCGACCGATAACAGCGGCTATGTCCACATTTGTATCAAGTAGTCGTATCCGTATCAGGCGTATCGTATCGAGTATGCGTATCCTAAGTGTGGACGCCTATTTTGACCATAGCGTATCTTTTATCGCGTGAGCCACAGTTCGGCCAAAAAACAACGTCCACACTTATAGATACTGTATCTTGATCGCGCATCGTCTCGCCGATCCTCGTATCGATCTAGTGATTCATTCTGTCAAGAACTCACAGAGTGCAGACATCAAAATGCGTCCACACTAGATCATTCTGCCGATCATGATACGCGTATCCGATACGCGGTTTATAGCGATCGGGGTGTATCATCATCGCGATCATTTTGCGTCCACACTAGCGAATATAATACGCTTCGATGCTACGCGACGGAGATCTGATACGCGAAAATGATATAAATGTGGACATAGCCTAACATTGAATTGACATAAGCCGACCACATGACGTAGGTCCCTCAACTGCCTAGGAATCAATTTCCTCGATGGTACTTGCGCTCATTCTCATAATCCCAATGAGGATTTTAAAGATTACGACCAAATTATCAATGATTAAAATTCATTATAATATTATTATGCTACGAAGTACGAATAGGGCAAATGACTAGTAGATTGGACAGTACTAGTCATTGGAAAAAGCACAAAAACACTATTTATTAATGTTGCTTTAAAAACTGTCTTTTTTTCTTAAAAAACAGGCGTTCTTTTACTTTAAAAACCGGCCAAGTGCGAGTCGGACTCGCGCACCGAGGGTTCCGTACAAACCTGATTCCCTTGCGAGTACTTGCGAGTTTCAAAATATGCAGCTTAAATTGCTGTTTCTTTTGATTGCGTTGACATAGAAGTTTGATTTTGTTACAGCTTAAAGGTATTATAGACCTGAGTATTTGGTATGAATTTCAATTTAATACCTCTACGCGTTTATGAGGAAATGGGTAGTAAGTTTAAAATTATTAAAAAAATATATATTATGTGATGTAACTAAAAATTTATGGTTTTCGTAATTTTTCCTTTATCTATGCTATAAGCCGTTGCTTCGTACCAAATTTCAAGATTCTGAGTTCACGGGAAGCACCCTGTAGGTTTTGATTCCCTTGCAAGTGTCGAAAATTTGCGGCATAAACGGCTGTATCTTTTGATTGCGTTGGCTTAGAAGTTTGATTTTTTCACAGCTTCAAGGGACAGTAGACCTGAGTAATTGATATAAATTTCAGCTTCATACCTCCACGCGTTCCTGAGAAAAAGGGTCTTGACAGACGGACGGACGGACAGACGGACAACAAAGTGATCCTATAAGGGTTCCGTTTTTTCCTTTTGAGGTACGGAACCCTAAAAACAGGAAACTTTTAAAGCAACATTAATAAATATTGTGTTTTTGTGCTCTTTCCAATGACTGGTACTGTCCAATCTACTAGTCATTTACCTTAATAAAAATTAATTATGATACCTTAATAATAGACTCAGGTAGGTCAGCGAGTTTGGCTACATGTAGTCCGAGAGATTTTGCGGCCGGGCCGGGTTGTATTCTGTGCAGCAGTAGCAAGTTACCGTCGACCACTTGGGCTTCGGCGTGCGAGTTGACAACCCCCGGAATTGAGGAGAGCCGGGTTAGCTCGTGATAGTGAGTGGCGAATAGACAGAAGCACTTCGTTTCGGTAGCGAGTTTCCTGTTTGATAACAAATATTTAAGTAAACCACAGATATAGATCAAGATAGATACCGCATGTCCCTCCATTTGTATGAAAACGAGTGTGCCACTTTTTTCCTACCTACTGTGACGTACCGATGACATGAAAAGTGTCCATTATCTAGGCCCGCATTTTTGGTCAGTACTTAAGATGCGACCCGGTCTCAAGACGCGGTTCGGCACTGTGATTGGTCCAAATTTTGACAGCCAACCAATCACAGAGCCTGAACCGTGTCTTGAGACCGAGATGCATCTGACCAAAAATACGGGCCCTAGATTCTAAGCCCAACATTTCTTTTTCGAATTTCTACAGCTCAATACGCAACAATTAGACATTTTTAAAATTCCGATTGACGATAACGGTGAAGCGCAGACTAAAGAACAGACTTTCGAAAGACGAGCATTGCTCGTCGTTTGGGAACGCGATATGGCACGCCAAGTACATACACATGCGGTATCCATATTGATCTATGTCTGTGAAGTAAACCTACTTTACTATTTTACGGCTAGCTTCACAGCTATCCAGGATACCGGTACATGCTAGCAATACGGACACCCGGAGCGGGAGCACATAATATGAGACAGTCCGTACGAGTATCTCGGACAGCTGTGAAGCCAGCCTATGTTACCGTTCTGTCAAGTGAAGTTTTCAATTTATTAGATACAAAGTATACTTAGCTTATTTATTAATTGTGAATATTTAACAATGAAAAGAACTCACTCAGCTATGGCCCATGCTATGCCGCAGCCCTCGTAGGTGGAAGTTCCTCTACCGAGCTCGTCGATTAGCACGAGCGAATCCGATGTTGCGGTCTGAAAATTATGATAACTTTAATTTACAAATTAAAAAAATACAATTTTCTGAACCATATAAATGTCGCAGCTATCTTATATATTCGCCTATTCGTAACTGAGAATTGAGAAACCATATCAAATAACAAGAACTACTAAAGATATTATTTTACTTTATCTTACATCACTGCCGCTGTGTATAGTGGCGTGTCATACCCGGAGTATGTTGGCGGTGTCGATCATCTCGATCATGAAGGTGCTGTGGCCGCGCTGCTCGGCGTCGCTGGCGCCGACGCGCGCGCACACCGCCCGCAACGCCGGCACGCGCGCGCTCGCCGCCGCTACGGGCGCGCCCGCACACGCCATCAGCACGGCTACACCGCACGACCGCATCCACGTCGACTTGCCGCCCATGTTCGCTCCCGTTACGACGTGCATTATACACGAATCTGTGATCAACGAGTAAAATTAAACTAGCGAAATAACGTACAACTGGGGGTCCTATATCTTGACTTTGATTTTAAGCTTATCCTACGAGCGAATGAACATCGTAGATCGTACAAGAATTAGGCCGCGTTTCCAATGACATATATGACATAATTCAAAATAAATACCTCTCTCAAAAACCACGTCGTTGGGTATATACGAGATCCCGTCTTGCACCTCTAGGCACGGATGTCGGAGTTCCTTTAACACTAATTCATTTGCATCTTCAGTGATGATCGGTCTACAGTACGGGTGAGGCGCCGCACAGGCGGCCACAGCAAACGCCACTAACACGTCCAGACGAGATATGACGTGGGAGAGAGAGAAAAGACATTCCGAGTAGCCGGCTGTAATGAAATATTGTGTGGTAAGTAAATGTTACATAACTCAGACACACTTGCTAGAAAATAAGCTAGTTACTTTGTCTTTACTTTACAATTGTTCAGACATTGTAATCCCTAATAATCAAAATATTTAAACAGCAAATAACTACACATCTGCCCTTCATTTTCTGCCACATTGGAAGTCACAGTATAGTTTATACACAGCCAACACTGGCTGCCAATAAGACTGGCAGCCAAGGTGGCAAATACCACCACGTGTGAACAGTTTTTCAAGCCAGGCCAACGCTGGCTGCCAATACTGGGGAGAATAGAGCGTCCGTCTATTTTTCTAGCCAGTGACCTCCGCCAGCAGACCCCCGCGCCAGCGTTGCGGACATATGCTGATGAAGCTAGCAGACCTTCAATTGTTACAGTTTCGGAACACACCCACTGTTATAAACATATTTTTTTTAGTTATTACTAACTTTTTCGGCAATAACAATTCTTTAACTTCTTTTGTCAGTCGCTGTCCTTTTAACAGTTTAACTGGTAACTGGTAAAACGAAGATTTTTTTACAACATTGTACAATTCACTTCAATGGCTTTTTAAAACTATTGCTATAAACTGCTTACCGGCAATCCCGATAATTTCCGTTACAACCTTATCTTGCTCCTTTTCATACAATTTCTTAGTTTCTGTGTGGTCTTCGGTGATTCTATCTAACGAGTCTGTCTTGAACCTCACTCCACCTTTCACTGCGTCTATTATTTTGTATTTTTTGTTACCACGAAGAGATTGCTCCTCTTTCAAAGTCACTCTAAAATAGACAAATAATGCTATTAAAATATCTCTGTTGTTGGTAGATCGTGTCTTGTAGCTATTAAGTTTTTAATCGTTTTTTCTGCTAAGCTCCTTACTAAGAAACTGTGTGTATAGAAGTTATAGTTATATAATATAATATGTACTGGTCTGTCAAACATCTTTTACAAATGAGGTACTTCACATGGCTATTTGTATTTGCTATTAGTTGCATTTGGCAAAATTATTACACAAACAAGCAAATAAAGGCAAATACGGCTTTCCACACATGGACATAAAATACCTAACTTTTACTTGATTTTGTTCACTTACGTGTATTTGGTATTGGTCATATTTGTCAATTAGGCAAATAAGGCCAATACTTGTCAAACATACCGTCTACACATGGTGATTGTTTGGCGAATACATCAAATACGCAAATACAAATAGCCATGTGAAGTGCCTCCATATCATATAAGACAAGGACAAAACAAAGACAAGGATAAAAAACGTTGTATAGCTAACACGTTTGTATAATATACGGTTTGTTAGTAAGGGCTTTTGATACATATTTTTATTATTATAAGGGGACAAAGGCAAAATGTATTGTGCGTCATTATAAAGCAATGGGATGTTTTCTTTTTATCATCTCCACCAGACGGCGCGACGGTAGACACTCACTAATTTTCTATTGGTTCCCCACCGATATGAAATTATCTGCAGGTTGGCATTACTGACTACATGTTGGTCGTGTTTCTTAAAAATATCAGTGTACTGTCAAGTGTAATATCAATCAAAATATCATATTCCTAAGCGATCATTGGCTTAAGCAATTAGGCCAGTATACTGGTAACAGCTTAGGAACACGCTTGCACTTGTCAAACTGAAAACATGATAACTGAAAGAGTTTTCTACTTCTACTTTTTATTGTCGGTGTGGTTTTTATTATTTTTCCCCAAATTGTGTTATTTGGATTTTTGATATTCATTATTGGTAAAATATTAGCCACTAAATATCTGTTATCTTGCACAAGTGCAGGTAAGATGTTGTCAAAACCAAAATGTATTATTCCTGTGACATTTGGTGTGAACAACGGTAAATAGGGCTATTTCTTCCGCGAGTTTTAACTAAAACATCGTTATTATAACTTTATTATCCTATTCATTGGAATATTATTGTGTCTTTTTCAAATTGAAATGTATCAAGTTTTACATGCTTTTGCCCAGTTATGTAGCAATTATTGATAGTATTCCCTGGTATTACCGATAGTTGTCTACCCAAACGCCATCTAGTTACTAAAATGGAAGCTGTTTGACAATCAAATTAAAAAGCTAAGAAAATTCCTCATTAGGTGGCATACATGTGTTATTCCGTTCCGGCGAAATACACCACAACCAGAGCAGTATTGATTCTCTATGAGGTTGTGGAAGTTTTTTTTTCTGCATATTGCAATTATTAATGGTAGTTTATGAGTCAAGTGTGGGTAAAATTACCTAAAATAAAAGCCAATCTGCGGATTAGACTCCAATTTGATAGTCTTTCCTGCGTCTAGACCTAGGTCTCTAGCGGCGCGGTTCAGTTCCTTAACGGTTGACGCTTGGAGTTTCTCCAGTTCTTCATGAAGGCTTTGTAGCTGATCGTCGAATGATGGTTTCACTAGGAAGTCACCTGAAACGAGAAGTTATATTATGTAAATAAATAGCTTAGTCTAGATAGTAAAAAATTGGCTGTCTGTAACATTACAGTCGCTCGAGGATCATGCCTCTCTCTCGTTCATGCCGCGCTCTCGCTTGCGGAACGCGACAATGAACGTAACGGGACAATGACCTCATCTTTTCGTGCATGCAGCCCGTAGTATCGAGTTACGAGACGTTGTCACGTCAAAAACAAGTAAATGAAAACGATGTTTATTATATTAACTTATTTCATACACAACCATAACCCAGGAGCATTGAAAACTTTTTGTTCCGTCGGCGGGATTCACACCCGCATCCCCCTGCTTCATTCACCACGCGCACAACCACCGTGCCACAGAGGTCGTTAAATAAAAAAAAAAACTAATACTAATATTTAAACAATGCCCTACTACCATATTACTGCCATATTACCCTTAATGCCATATTACCCTTTACAATATTTTGTCTTTGTCTGTTACATTGGAAACGACGCTTGACAAAAAAGAACTAAACATCTTATAATGAATCCATTGTATAAATATCAACTATTTTTATTAGTAACAGAGTATACCTCTATCAATAGCATCCATATCAACCGTAGTTTCTATCATCTGCTGGAACTTGTCCAGGTCGTCATTCAGCTCAGATATCGGCTCAGCAATGGCGGAATGTACTGTCGCGTTGTTGGACTCCGCCAAACATTGTAGCAGCGATGGCAGCCTGTTGATTGCCTGGAATTAATTTGTATATCTCTTATTGTAATTCGTACAGCAAAAGGCGTTTTTAGTCTGTGAGGACATTACTATGTCAATTAATATTATGGCCGTAACAAAAAAGGCGTAACAACAAAGTTGGCGTACTACGTAATTTTTTTGCTTATGAGAAACCCAGCCGACAAATCACGATTCACGACTAACATTGGATTGACATAATTGTTCGTGAACAAAATATGTCGAAGTTGATTTTTTTGCTTATGAGAAACCCAGCCGACAAATCACGATTCACGACTAACATTGTATTGATATAATTGTTCGTGAACAAAATATGTCGAAGTTGATTTTTTTGCTTATGAGAAACCCAGCCGACAAATTACGATTCACGACTAACATTGGATTGACATAATTGTTCGTGAACAAAATATGTCGAAGTTGGCCAATCAAATTCATCGATGCTGTCATCGTCTGACCCGCTGAGAGCGATCCCAGCGACCTATCTAATCACTAATCTACCAATAGCTTATCCACGTGCGCACTCACCCGGTTAATCCTCGCCTGTGCCTCTTCATTTTTGCAAAGATATCTGCTATCTTAAAGTTATGCGTAGCGGGTAGCCTATACCTGGTATATCCTGTAGCAGTCGCAGCTCGTTGTGCAGCTGCAGCCACAGCGCCGAGTTGGTAGTGAACACCTGCACGATGTCTACACGTGGTCAGCACTTGGTATATCCTGTAGCAGTCGTGCAGGTTAGCCCTCTTGCGCGTGAGTCGCCTGGCCAGCGCCTGCAGGTCCGGCTGGCGGCGCAGCTCGTCGTGCAGCTGCAGCCGCAGCGCCGAGTTGGTAGTGAACACCTGCACGATGTCTACACGTGGTCAGCACCTGGTATATTCTGTAGCAGTCGTGCAGGTTGGCCTTCTTGCGCGTGAGTCGCCTGGCCAGCGCCTGCAGGTCCGGCTGGCGGCGCAGCTCGTCGTGCAGCTGCAGCCGCAGCGCCGAGTTGGTAGTGAACACCTGCACGATGTCTACACGTGGTCAGCACTTGGTATATCCTGTAGCAGTCGTGCAGGTTAGCCCTCTTGCGCGTGAGTCGCCTGGCCAGCGCCTGCAGGTCCGGCTGGCGGCGCAGCTCGTCGTGCAGCTGCAGCCACAGCGCCGAGTTGGTAGTGAACACCTGCACGATGTCTACACGTGGTCAGCACCTGGTATATTCTGTAGCAGTCGTGCAGGTTGGCCTTCTTGCGCGTGACTCGCCTGGCCAGCGCCTGCAGGTCCGGCTGGCGGCGCAGCTCGTCGTGCAGCTGCAGCCGCAGCGCCGAGTTGGTAGTGAACACCTGCACGAAGTCTACACGTGGTCAGCACTTGGTATATCCTGTAGCAGTCGTGCAGGTTAGCCCTCTTGCGCGTGAGTCGCCTGGCCAGCGCCTGCAGGTCCGGCTGGCGGCGCAGCTCGTCGTGCAGCTGCAGCCGCAGCGCCGAGTTGGTAGTGAACACCTGCACGATGTCCACACGTGGTCAGCACTTGGTATATCCTGTAGCAGTCGTGCAGGTTAGCCCTCTTGCGCGTGAGTCGCCTGGCCAGCGCCTGCAGGTCCGGCTGGCGGCGCAGCTCGTCGTGCAGCTGCAGTCGCAGCGCCGAGTTGGTAGTGAACACCTGCACGATGTCTACACGTGGTCAGCACCTGGTATATTCTGTAGCAGTCGTGCAGGTTGGCCCTCTTGCGCGTGAGTCGCCTGGCCAGCGCCTGCAGGTCCGGCTGGCGGCGCAGCTCGTCGTGCAGCTGCAGCCGCAGCACCGAGTTGGTAGTGAACACCTGCACGATGTCTACACGTGGTCAGCACCTGGTATATCCTGTAGCAGTCGTGCAGGTTGGCCCTCTTGCACGTGAGTCGCCTGGCCAGCGCCTGCAGGTCCGGCTGGCGGCGCAGCTCGTCGTGCAGCTGCAGCCGCAGCGCCGAGTTGGTAGTGAACACCTGCACGATGTCTACACGTGGTCAGCACCTGGTATATTCTGTAGCAGTCGTGCAGGTTGGCCTTCTTGCGCGTGACTCGCCTGGCCAGCGCCTGCAGGTCCGGCTGGCGGCGCAGCTCGTCGTGCAGCTGCAGCCGCAGCGCCGAGTTGGTAGTGAACACCTGCACGATGTCTACACGTGGTCAGCACTTGGTATATCCTGTAGTAGTCGTGCAGGTTAGCCCTCTTGCGCGTGAGTCGCCTGGCCAGCGCCTGCAGGTCCGGCTGGCGGCGCAGCTCGTCGTGCAGCTGCAGTCGCAGCGCCGAGTTGGTAGTGAACACCTGCACGATGTCTACACGTGGTCAGCACCTGGTATATTCTGTAGCAGTCGTGCAGGTTGGCCTTCTTGCGCGTGAGTCGCCTGGCCAGCACCTGCAGGTCCGGCTGGCGGCGCAGCTCGTCGTGCAGCTGCAGCCGCAGCACCGAGTTGGTAGTGAACACCTGCACGATGTCTACACGTGGTCAGCACCTGGTATATCCTGTAGCAGTCGTGCAGGTTGGCCCTCTTGCACGTGAGTCGCCTGGCCAGCGCCTGCAGGTCCGGCTGGCGGCGCAGCTCGTCGTGCAGCTGCAGCCGCAGCGCCGAGTTGGTAGTGAACACCTGCACGATGTCTACACGTGGTCAGCACCTGGTATACCCTGTAGCAGTCGTGCAGGTTGGCCCTCTTGCGCGTGAGTCGCCTGGCCAGCGCCTGCAGGTTCGGCTGGCGGCGCAGCTCGTCGTGCAGCTGCAGCCGCAGCGCCGAGTTGGTAGTGAACACCTGCACGATGTCTACACGTGGTCAGCACCTGGTATATCCTGTAGCAGTCGTGCAGGTTGGCCCTCTTGCGCGTGAGTCGCCTGGCCAGCGCCTGCAGGTCCGGCTGGCGGCGCAGCTCGTCGTGCAGCTGCAGCCGCAGCGCCGAGTTGGCGGTGAACACCTGCACGATGTCTACACGTGGTCAAGCACCTGGTATATCCTGTAGCAGTCGTGCAGGTTGGCCCTCTTGCGCGTGAGTCGCCTGGCCAGCGCCTGCAGGTCCGGCTGGCGGCGCAGCTCGTCGTGCAGCTGCAGCCGCAGCGCCGAGTTGGTGGTGAACACCTGCACGATGTCCTGGCGCTCGTTGATCAGGTTTATGTCGCGGAGCGGCTGACGGAGCCATTGAGCGAGGAGTCTGAAAGTTTTATAATGCTTTTATGTATCAGAGAAGTCTATTCCTAGGCAGGTGGGTGACCAAACTACTACGTAGTTTGGTCGCGTTACGTCAAACCCATCACAATTAACATTAAATTAACATGATTAGACCAAATGACGTTGGTCTGTAAACTGCCTAGGAATCAATTTCCTCGATAGTACATAATATTATTAAGATTATTATGTTGAACGAGTAGTGATAATACCGAACACTGTTGCGTCAAAACGCGGGAGAAAACCAGATTGTATTATAGGCAAGTGGCAAAATGAGTTAGCCTCGAAAGTTCAAAACTTCGATCTCATGTTGGGGAGAAATTCGTTCATTGACCTAAAGCTGATTGTTTCTTTAAAATATATCTGGCTAAAATAATGCGTGCTTTTTAAAAGATACTAATATTTATTCTATTCCTGTGGCATGGGCAGTGAATGACAACAGCTAAATATCAATCGACAAACAAACATACGTCCATCACTTAGCCTTTTCCCTTTCTTTCCTACATACTATACATATAAAATCTTTGGTAACCGTACCTCTTGCCCTGCTGAGTCCTGCACCTGTCCAGCAGTCCGTACAGACTTCTGGACGGCGCGTTGTTGGTGTCACCCAGCTCAGGGAACACATTCAGAGCGGAGAGTACTGCAGCGTCCATGTGTAGGAAGCAGTCCGTTTGTATGGTGGATAGGTGAAACCTGTAATAAGCAATTTGTATATGTGTAACATCAACAAGGCACCAACTCAACATAAATTATACATGTTACTAGCTGTCCCGGCAAACGTTGCTTTGCCATAATATAAAGTATTTCGCCAATATTATTTTATTGAAGTGACCAAATAAGTATGTCGCCATGGCAACGTCGATCGCTAGTATCTCGTCGCACAAACAATGGTCGCCGTCAGTCTCAGATTGTAATAATTTTCTATTATTTATTCAACAAATGTACTTATCAGCCAGTAACCGATTCTCCGACCTACTGAATATGCATTTAAAATTTGGTAAAAATCAGTAAAGCCGTTTCGGAGGAGATCGCGGACTAACATTGTGACACGAGAATTTTATATATAAGATCTACATATTAAAAAAACACAAGAATTAGTACATACTTCTTACACGGAATCGTCTACAAGTTGTTATCTTAATTATTGTTTCTCATAATCACGAACCAAAACATTCCTCCGAAGTGCGATGTATTAAAACGGAAAGTGCGATAAAATAATAACAACATAACGATCTAGAGTTCAAAGCACTAATAAGAACATTCTAGAGAAAACTATCTTTGTATTTGTTATGCAATAAAACTAATATTTCCTTTGTGCAATAAAATATTAATATGTATTACGGCTGCCCTTAGAGACTTTAATGATTGATTATTAGCTTTAATTTTAGGAAGATTTTGGCACACATCATCTGTCAAACACTTTAAAAATTAACTAATTTATTCAATATCTTGAAGTGCGGCAGTTAGTAATGTATGTATAATGTATGTAAGTATAAATAATATTATATTAGTGAAAACAGAAGTTTGATGAAATAAAAAATCACTACTACATTTAAATCTTATAATATGAAAGTGCAATGAGTTTGAAAAAGTTCAAACGGATAATTTTCAACTTAGTTGATGTTTAAGTAAGGTTTATATGTGTAATTGGTGAATTTAGAAGTTCATAGAGCTAGTATTAATCCTTCAAGCCACATAAGGGCACCGGTCATCGCGACAACAATAGAATACAATAGCATTTCCAAGAATCCGCGATCGAAGGATTAAACAGCTTTTTCGATTAAATAATAGTTCTAGTGAAGTAAAGTTCAATAGATCAATGAGTAATGATATTAACTAATCTATGTATTAATACGGAAATAGTTATCGCCTTATCAGTATGTCAAAAGCATTGATAAAATAATTTCAATTGAATATAATATAATATTACTAGCGACCCGCCCCGGCGTCGCACGGGTATAAAATATATAGCCACTAAAAAAAATTATGCCTTTAGCCTTCCTCAATAAATGGGCTATCTAACACTGAAAGAATTTTTCAAATCGGACCAGTAGTTCCTGAGATTAGCGCATTCAAGTTAGCCCTTTCAAATAATTTCCCCCGTTTTTTCAACATTTTCCTCTATTTCTTGGCTCCTATTAGTCTTAGAGTGATAAAATATAGCCTATAACCTTCCTCGATAAATGGGCTATCTAACACTGAAAGAATCATCAAAATCCGTTGCGTAGTTTTAAAGATTAAAGGGAACAAAGGGACATGAGGGAAAAAAAGCGACTTTGTTTTATAATAAGTAGTATATAGATGCTATACACTCACCTTTTTATTTCTTTAGTTATTTGCACTAGAGTCAGTTGTTACTGGAAGTGACCCATACATTTATATAGTGACCCATATATTTAAATCTATGCAGTGACCAGGAATAAACTACAGTTCAAATTATTGTAAATTCACTCTAATATAATAAAAATAAAGTAACTTGGGAATATCGGAATCAATAGGCTACTTGACCTTTATTTAATTTCATTGAAAAAATGCATATTTCTAGTAGAACTTGGCCTAGGAAACCGTATTTCACCCTTATCCTTATCATCAAATAAAAGCTTATGAATATATATATTATTATATATATATATATATATATATATATATATATATATATATATATATATATATATATATATATATATATATATATATATATATATATATATATATATATATATATATATATATATATATATATATATAGCGGCACGTCTGCTCGTCTCAGACTGCAAAATCGCCCCCACCAACACAAACACTCTAGAGTCCCTAATCCAAAAACATCCTGCTCCCTCCCGCCCACTGTCCATACCACCCCTGTCTCCCGTAGTGTCTGTACCTCCTCTAGCGCTATCCCCTGCAGACGTTGCTTCCGCCATACAAAGCTTTAGTAACTCATCTGCCTCCGGCCCCGACGGCATCCGCCCCCAACACCTCAAAGAATTAACTTCTCCCTCTGCCGGCAACAACGGCCCACGTCTGCTAAAATCACTAACCAATCTCTGCAATTTCTTACTACAAGGCACATTAAACCCTGACGTTTCTCCACACCTTTATGGGGCGACACTTTGTGCCCTCTTAAAAAAAGATGGAGGCATTCGTCCAATAGCCATAGGTTCCACTTTTAGACGCCTCGTAGCGAAGTGCGCATGTCGAGCCGTCAGGGAATTTATGGCATCACACCTGCAACCTACCCAAATTGGCTTCGGTACCGCCCTTGGCTGCGAAGCGGCAATCCACGCGACGCGGGCTTTTGCTTTGAACCCAGGTAACAGCGACTGTGTCATCGTCAAGGTGGATCTAAAAAACGCCTTCAACGCCGTCGAAAGAGATATCATCTTAAACGAGGCAAAGGAATTAATTCCTTCGCTATATCCCTTTCTACATCAATGCTACGCTTTACCCAGTAATTTATCATACGACGATCACATAATTCCTTCGCAGGTAGGAGCGCAACAAGGTGACCCCCTAGGTCCCCTCATATTTAGCTTAGCCATCCACAAATCCATATCCTCCATAAACTCTCCACTAAACGTCTGGTACCTTGACGATGGCACAATCGGTGGTAGTTCAGAGTCAGTCACGGAAGATATACGCACTCTCTCCAGCAGTCTTCAAGAACTGGGACTCGAAATAAATACCAACAAGTGCGAAATCTTCGCTTGCGGGGACACAGCCGAACACAAAATCACCACGTTTGACTCTCTGCTCCCTGGAATTAAAACCCTAAACAAATCTACATTTTCTCTGCTAGGCGCACCAATATTCCCGGATGCCATTCCATCAACTCTGCAAAGTAAGGGCAAAATTCTAACACAAGTCCGAGAACTTCTCACTAACGTATCTTCTCACATTGCCTTAATACTGTATCGCAGCTGCTTCTCTCTGCCCAAGCTCACTTATGTAATTAGGACGGCCCCCACCTGGCGATTTCCCAAGGAAGTTTGTCAGTTAGACAGTATTATCCGATCCACGCTAGAGGAAATACTCAATATTTCTCTAGATGATCCGCAATGGCAACAGGCTGCGCTACCAGTAAAACACGGTGGTTTGGGCATCAGGAGCATAGGGTCTGTCGGTTTGCCGGCCTTTCTTGCGTCGTCGAATGGGGTTGCCGATCTTGTTACTAACATTTTAAAAAACCAAGGTGCAAGATGCAGCATCCCCTTTCTGGCCGACGCAGAAACTGCCTGGCAAGAATTATATCCTGGCATCAACCCCCCCGAGGATGTCACCTCCCAGCGTGCATGGGAATTGGGATGACCTCAGCTCCAGATATACCTTAACGCTAATGTTGAACTCTCGGTCGGAATCAGCACTGGCTCGTATTAAGGCAGTCTCCTGCGTGGAATCTAGTGCCTGGCTCCAAGCGTTGCCGTCACCGCAGCTCGGCACCCTTCTTGACGACAACACCCTAAGAATAGCAGTGGCCCTGAGACTAGGCTGCGAAGTGTGCGAGCCTCATCGTTGCCCCTGCGGTACTGAGGTTGACGCGTACGGCCACCACGGGCTCAGCTGCGTTAAAGCTGCCGGTCGTTTTGCTAGACACCACGCCCTCAACGACATTCTCCGTCGAGCCTTGGTGTCGGCAGACGTACCGTGCGTGCTTGAGCCCCCTGGCTTGAGCCGAAGCGACGGCAAACGCCCGGACGGCCTTTCCCTGATCCCTTGGAAGAAGGGACGGTGCCTCCTATGGGATGCCACGTGCGTTAGTACGTACGCTAGTTCGCACATCTCTGGCACTGCCCGAAATGCGGGATCTGCCGCCGAGTACGCTGCTCGGCAAAAGCACAACAAGTACGCAGATTTGGAAAGACAATACCTGTTTGTCCCTTTTGCCGTCGAAACGGGAGGTCCGTGGTGCAACGAAGCAAAAGTTTTTGTTCGCCAGCTCGGACGACGGTTGCGGGAATCAGGCAACGATCCACGCTCCGGGGCGTACCTAACCCAACATGTCTCCCTGGCCATTCAACGCGGCAATGCGGCCAGCCTGATGGGGACATTTGAGCATGGTACGCTGCGGGGTGGTCTTTTTGAATAAGTTTTTTTTTTTTTTTTTTTTTCTTTTTAATTAATATTATGTATATATTGTTACTGTCAATTTTGTATTTTAAATCATGTATCTACTACTTATATATATTATGTACTACTTAATATACAATAATTTACCTGTAAAAAAAAAAAAAAAAAAAAATTTAGAGTATGTCAATTCCTAATCTATCTATATAAATAAAAATTATGTTTATATATATATATATATATATATATATATATATATATTTGTATGTTCAACGATTACTCCGCCGTTTGTGAACCGATTTTCGAAATTTTTGTTTTGTTGTATTAGGTTTCACTTTACAACTTGGTACCATGTTCACAAAAGTGGTGACCTGATGATGGGATCCATGAGTAATCGAGGGAACTCCTCGAAATTTATATGGAAACATATGGTGATTTTGGTTTTATGAGCAGCATTCTAAGCATATGCTACAAAAACGAAAGATTCTGCACCAAGGTATACTATAGTTCCGAAGATACTAAGAGAACTCCTGATTCCTTATAGATACAAGTTTGGGGGCTTAGGCGCTGTTTTAAGAACTGAAAGCATATACTACTATACAAATGACATTCATCATCATCATCATCATTACCACGTCAGGGTCACTAATGTCACCAAAATCGAACATAACAAAATATTCAACCTTATCTCCAGAGCGTAAGGCACACATTTGACATTACTTCTGAGAAGTAAGTTGTTTCGATTTATAATACAAGTAATATGCTAGACGCTAGTGCACTGTCACACTTACCAATCGCAGCCACAGGCGGCCGTAGACTTCTCAAGCGATACTATGTACACACACCGGCAAAATTAGCGGAACATAGGTAAAAAGGGCCACAACTTGAACTCAAGTGGGTCGGGCTGTGTGAAATCCTTTTTTATAGTTTCTAAGCTCATTTAAGAAATAAAATATTGAACAAAACTGGCAAGATGACAGGTTTTTATAGCAATTATGCCCTAATAAGTGTTTTTCGATTATTAACGATGTAAGTGTTCCTGATAAGAATGGCGTTTTAGCGGGGTGCAAGGTATGCTAAGCTCATTTGATTGTTTGGTTTTTAGAAGAACATATTGCTTAGATACAAAATTAGTGATTTCCCAGCATCTACGACAGCTAGAGCTGTAACAACGATAGAGAAAGGCCACACCTACCGTTCGGTCAGTCAGGCCTTAGGTGTGTCGGCTTCCGTGGTCTGTTGTAACTTTCAACGCTACAGAGAGACTGGATCTTACGTTCGGAGACGAGAACAAGGCAGATATCAGGTGACAATGGTTGAGGATGACCGTTTTGTAAGGAAACAAACCTTAAGAAATCGACCGCAAACTGCTATGCAGACACGAAACCTGTCGGAACAGGTCCGAGATGTATGTGTAAGTGATTGTACAGTAAGAAGAAGACTTAAAGAAGTTAAATTAAACTCAAAAGTGCCAGCAAGGGCACCAAAACTTGAGACAGGACACCGAAGAGCCAGGCTAAGATTTGCGCGTGAACATCAAAATTAGACAAGTGAGTCAAATCTTGTGCTGTACAGTGATGGGAGCAAATTCTATGTACATTTTGTTGACAGGCGACAAATAATGTGGATAAATCGTAAGGAACGCTATAAGGCCATCAAACTTAACGGAAACAGTGGCCCATGATGCAGACTTCGTAATGGTTTGGGGTGGCACATGATTTGGAGCCCGCACGGAGCTGATGATTATTGATGATGGTACTTTGACAGCACGGGGCTATAGCACAGACATCCTGGAACTGCATGGTGTGACTTTTACACAGTTTTAGGTAGTAACTTCGATTTTATGCGAGTCCATAGAGTAAAAAATCGGGCATTATTACCAAAATGATGCTGGTGTAGCCCGGGTGGAGAGACCAGCACGGTCTACGGATGTGGATCCGATTGAAGACGTGTGGCACATCAATGGGTGAACGGTACGAGTTTAAAATAAAAGGTCCAAAATGTGTCCAGGAGCTCGAGTTGGCGCTACTGGAGGAGTAGGAGAATATCCCACAGGGAAGGATTGACAATCAAAATGCAAGCATGGAATGGCGTATCCAGGCCCTCTTGAGATCCAAAGAAGGCCATGACACTCTTTTAACATGGCATTTCTTTAATAAAAATGGAAAATTTAACTTAAAAACTTACTACTGAAATTTAAAAGATTTTCTTAATCTTCGATTTTTTGCCGATTTTTTTCTAAATTTCACGTTTTTATGCCCTAAGTTTATATAAAATTGATTTTTTAATAATCAATAAATAAATAAATAAACAATTATATAAAAAAAATTGAACAATATTAAAAAAAATCGAAATTTTGTTATGTTCCGCTAATTTTGCCGGTGTGTTTACACTTACTTAATACAATAATAAAGTTTAAAATCATATGACACTGAAAGCCTCGCTGCTGCTAAAATTCCGGTTTGGCGCGGCCCTAGCAAGTGTCCACTTCGATTTTTTTAGACATATTGTTTAAAATTATCTACAGCTGATATTATATTTTGTAAGTGCGACTGTTAACAAATTGTAATAGGATACGTAGAATAGTATACAGGTGTATTAGGGCCGATTCACACCGGAATGGCGAAGGCGAGGCGAGCAGTTTCAGTGTCATAATATGATTTTAAACTTTATCTTCATTGTTGTAATACATAGTATCGCCCGTGGACGCTCGTGGCCTCTTGCGGCTGCCGGCGGCGTCGATTTCTCAAGCGATACTATGTATTAAAAATATTACAATAATGAAGATAAAGTTTAAAATCATATGACACTGAAACTGCTCGCCTCGCCTCTGCCATTCGGTGTGAATCGGCCCTAATCTAAGTATAGTACGCGATGATTTTACTAGGTAACTAAAAAGAGTGAAATTATTATTTTTAACAAAAAATTAAAACCGACTTCCAAGTTAAAAACAATAATAACATCCTTATAATATGAACTAAAAAGTATTAAATAATGTTTCCTATCTCTTGGTGCCTTTTTCCGAATTCGACTAAAACTCAAACTACACACACCGGCAAAATTAGCGGAACATAGGTAAAAAGGGCCCCAACTTGAATTCAAGTGGGTCGGGCTGTGTGAAATCCTTTTTTATAGTTTGTAAGCTCGTTTAAGAAATAAAATATTGAACACAACTGGGAAGCTAACAGATTTTTATTGCAATTATGCCCTACTAAGTGTTTTTCGATGATTGACGTTGTAAGTGTTTCTGATAAGAATGGCGTTTTTAGCGGGGTGCAAGGTATGCCAGCTCATTTGATTGTTTGGTTTTTGGATGAACACATTTCTTAGATACAAAATTAGTGATTTTCCAGCATCTACGACTGCTAGAGCTGTAACCACGATAGAGAAAGGTCACACCTACCGTTCGGTCAGTCAGGCCTTAGGTGTGTCGGCTTTTGTGGTCCATTGGTACCTCCAAAAACTGAGTTGTTTCAGCTGAGGTGTGACAGCTAGCATTGTCGTGATGTAATATGATTCTGCGTTGTCGGTTGTCCTTTCTTATTTCTTCAAAGACTTCTGGTGAATAAATGGTCGTATACCATTCAGAATTAACCGTTTTACGATTAGCCACATATCCATTAATTCCAAAAAAACAGGCGACCATTTGCTTCAAAGTACTTTTTGCACGAGTAACTTTTGTTGGTTTCGGCTCATCTTGGAACACCCACACCGTTGACTGTTGTTTAGTTTCGGGGTCATATGCATAGATCCAAGATTCATCACCTGAGTAGATATTATAAACGGCTTTTGACGTACCACGGTTGTATTTTTTTATCATTTTTTTGCACCAATCGACACGAGCCCGTTTTTGATCGATTGTCAAGTTGTGCGGAATCCAACGCGAACATATTTTTTTTACAGCCAAATGTTCGTGTAATATCTTATGTATGCTCGTCATACTTATGCCTAAGGACGCCTCTATCTCGCGATATGTAACATGACGATCACGCATTATTAGTTCCCGCACAGCATCTATATTTTGTGGGACAACAGCTGTTTTTGGGCGACCTTCTTTATTTTCATCCGTGAGCATAGACCGTCCACGATTAAACTCACTGTACCAGTGATAAACAGTGGTTTTTGATGGTGCTTCATCTCCAAAAGTTGCGGTGAGTTGAATAAAGCACTGTTGTTGATTTAGCCCACGCCGAAAATCGTAGTAAATCATTGCACGAAAATGTTCACGCGTTAAATCCATGGCAAATGAAGACACGCAATTTTCAAAATGACGCCACAATGGAAAAATAATTGACAGTCACATGAAACAAAATGTATTCTTCAACCAAAGAGTTCTATTTTTAAATGTTGTAATTACTTTTTAAATATTGTTCTTGTAAGTGGCCACCTCCGGATACATAAATAGCAGCCCTCGTAAGATATTACACGAACATTTGGCTGTAAAAAAAATATGTTCGCGTTGGATTCCGCACAACTTGACAATCGATCAAAAACGGGCTCGTGTCGATTGGTGCAAAAAAATTATAAAAAAATACAACCGTGGTACGTCAAAAGCCGTTTATAATATCTACACAGGTGATGAATCTTGGATCTATGCATATGACCCCGAAACTAAACAACAGTCAACGGTGTGGGTGTTCCAAGATGAGCCGAAACCAACAAAAGTTACTCGTGCAAAAAGTACTTTGAAGCAAATGGTCGCCTGTTTTTTTGGAATTAATGGACATGTGGCTACAGTGCCATTAGAGAATCGTAAAACGGTTAATTCTGAATGGTATACGACCATTTATTCACCAGAAGTCTTTGAAGAAATAAGAAAGGACAACCGACAACGCAGAATCATATTACATCACGACAATGCTAGCTGTCACACCTCAGCTGAAACAACTCAGTTTTTGGAGGGTCAAAAGATAGAATTGACTGGTCATTCGCCGTACAGCCCTGATTTGGCACCTAACGATTTCTTTTTATTTCCATACGCGAAGAACAATTTACGTGGTCAACGTTTTTTGAGCCGCGAAGAGGCTGTTGATGCGTTCAAAATGCACGTTTTGGAGATACCTCAATCAGAATGGAAAAAGTGTTATGAAAATTGGTTCCAGCGTATGCAAAAGTGTGTCGATCATCGCGGCGAATATTTTGAAAAGCAATAAAACCATATTAAATGATATATGTTTGTTTCTTTTTTTAATTCCGGATACATAAATAGCAGCGCTCGTAGCCTATTGACATCTCATTCTTTAAATCAGTTGTAGCGGCGTTACTACAGTAAAATAAACGTACGTGCTTGCATAGACAGCATAGACTGCCGACATCATTACTTTCTTTAGCTGTAGTTGGGTAATCAAAGTTGAAGGCATTCTAGAATCTAAAGTCAACTACGATACGATAATCTTGTTCAGTTCCGTGGAAATAGTAGTTAACGTCATGACTCTGGTTTGTACTCATTCATTAAAGTTGAGTTATAAACGGAATTTTCATGTAAACATGTATTTTCCTAATTTTCGCCGCATAATGCACGACACTATACACTTTCCTTTTTATTTTTATAACCCTCTATTTCTTTTCGATTCAATTGAGCGCATTAATGTGCCATCTTAATCCTTCAAGCCCCATACGAGCACTGGTGATCGCGACAACAATATACATAATACAAGAATTTCCAAGAATCCCAGATCGAAGGATTTATACGCAATTTTGCGAGGGGAATAAGTGACTTGAATAGAATATATTACTGCAATATATTGACGCTAGAGCGCAGCACCAGCATAGACAAAAAGTTTTTTTGACGTTTCTGTCAATATTCTGATATGGTGTCTTCAGTCTACGGCCGCTATAAATAGTCAGTAGGTATTCAAGATGCATCTCGGTCTCAAGACACGGTTCAGGCTCTGTGATTGGTTGGCTGTCAAAATTTGGACCAATCACAAAGCCGAACCGCGTCTTTAGACCGGGACGCATCTTATGAGGGCTGCTATTTATGTATCCGGAATTAAAAAAAGAAACAAACATATATCATTTAATATGGTTTTATTGCTTTTCAAAATATTCGCCGCGATGATCGACACACTTTTGCATACGCTGGAACCAATTTTCATAGCACTTTTTCCATTCTGATTGAGGTATCTCCAAAACGTGCATTTTGAACGCATCAACAGCCTCTTCGCGGCTCGAAAAACGTTGACCACGTAATTTGTTCTTCGCGTATGGAAATAAAAAGAAATCGTTAGGTGCCAAATCAGGGCTGTACAGCGAATGACCAGTCAATTCGATCTTTTGACCCTCCAAAAACTGAGTTGTTTCAGCTGAGGTGTGACAGCTAGCATTGTCGTGATGTAATATGATTCTGCGTTGTCGGTTGTCCTTTCTTATTTCTTCAAAGACTTCTGGTGAATAAATGGTCGTATACCATTCAGAATTAACCGTTTTACGATTCTCTAATGGCACTGTAGCCACATGTCCATTAATTCCAAAAAAACAAGCGACCATTTGCTTCAAACTACTTTTTGCACGAGTAACTTTTGTTGGTTTCGGCTCATCTTGGGACACCCACACCGTTGACTGTTGTTTAGTTTCGGGGTCATATGCATAGATCCAAGATTCATCACCTGTGTAGATATATAAACGGCTTTTGACGTACCACGGTTGAATTTTTTTATCATTTTTTTGCACCAATCAACACGAGCCCGTTTTTGATCGATTGTCAAGGTGTGCGGAATCCAACGCAAACATATTTTTTTTACAGCCAAATGTTCGTGTACTATCTTATGTATGCTCGTCATACTTATGCCTAAGGATGCCTCTATCTCGCGATATGTAACATGACGATCACGCATTATTAGTTCCCGCACAGCATCTATATTTTGTGGGACAACAGCTGTTTTTGGGCGACCTTCTTTATTTTCATCCGTGAGCATAGACCGCCCACGATTAAACTCACTGTACCAGTGATAAACAGTGGTTTTTGATGGTGCTTCATCTCCAAAAGTTGCGGTGAGTTGAATAAAGCACTGTTGTTGATTTAGCCCACGCCGAAAATCGTAGTAAATCATTGCACGAAAATGTTCACGCGTTAAATCCATGGTAAATGAAGACACGCAATTTTCAAAATGACGCCACAATGGAAAAATAATTGACAGTCACATGAAACAAAATGTATTCTTCAACCAAAGAGTTCTATTTTCAAATGTTGTAATTATTTTTTAAATATTGTTCTTGTAAGTGGCCAGTTCCGGATACATAAATAGCAGCCCTCGTAAGTACTGACTATTTATACGTAGGTCTAACATGTCGGATTATTTACTGTAGTAGTACCCTCTGCGAACTTTGCGTAATATTCTCTATTGGTAGCATTATAGACGCCCGTATACAGCTTTGATTACATTTAGGGTGAAGCCAAACAAGCGTAATTTTGTGAGTCGTGAGTCGCAGAATTTCGGTCGCGTAAATTATGTTTCAAACTAATCATGACTCACAAAATTACGCTCGTGTGAATGAAGTAAGAATTTTCTATGAAACTGAGTGCAGTGGAATTTCTTCCGAAATTTTGCGACTTACGACTCACAAAATTACGCTCGTTTGGCTTCATCCTTAGATCAAAATAAGGAAATTGCTTTATTTTACCTTCCAAAATTTGTAGCATCTGAGAGCAGCGAGGTATACCGGATGGCGGCCGCTAGACTTGTCATGGCTAGCTCTTTCCTCGTCTCCACAAACGCATTGGCATCTTCTTGTTGGCCTTTCTTAAACTTGAGCAGCCTGTTCAAGTCTTGCGTCAGACCGTCAGCGGAGAACTCACTCTTCTTCAACTTAGTCACTGTGACGTTGGTACGCTCCATCACTTTGTTCAATGCTTTGTACTGAAAAGTAATATTTTGAATTTAATCAAAAAGTTAATTTATGTGACATACTAGTAAAACACAGATTAGATAATATATTTTTTATGGATGCTGTCTTTCTGAAATGTTGCACATTTTACTTGACAGACAAATATCTGTCAAGTAAAATGTGCACAAAATGTGTAACAAAAGTATTCAAGAGTAAAATATAAAATTAAATAATAATTATCCAAAAAGAACTTTAAGGACAAAATACTTATAATACTTTAAAAATAATTAATGTTAACTTTGACACTGGCGACGCACTTTGCGTACGCGGTACGCAAAGTGCGTGTACGTACAAAGAATCTAGACAGTACGCACGCCTTCTCATTCTGTAACGTTTTTTTTTAAAAAGAGAACAATGCCCATAAAGGCATTTTATAATATTTTTTCACTTACGTCATCATTATCGGTCTGTACAACTAAGCACTCGGAGGGCGCGAGTTGCACGGTGATAGTTTCGAGCTCGGTCAGCAAATCGTCGTCGGTAAACTCCGATACCGACATCTGGTAGCTGCCTAATGTTAAGCACGCTACTCCCAGGAGACGAGTCTGAAAATGTTGATAATAATAATCTATATCTAATATACATAAATCTCTTGTCACGATGTTTGTCCGCGATGGATTCCTAAACTACTTAACCGATTTTAATGCTTTTTTTTAAATGTGTGCTTTTTTCCAACTTGAGAGATAGGATAGCGTAGATCTTTAATTATAGTCGCAATTTTATTTTATTGCAAATTATTTGTCTATAAAGAGCGACCATTGTTTATGCGACGCGGGTCACGGGATAGCGATGAACGTTGCCGTGGTGACAAACTTATTTAGTCACTAATTCAATAAAATAATACGGGCGAAATACTTTTATAATATGGCAAAGAAACGATTGCCGGGACAGCTAGTTGTATTAGTAAAATATAAATTTAATACTTCACAATATTAAATACTAGATGACGCCCGCAGACGGACAGACACACTTTCGCATTTATAATATTAGTATGGATGCCCATTGCCCGTATTTCTGACTGTTACATTCATAATCCTTAAGCCGCTAAAATTACTGACATGAAAGTATACTTGCTAAGTTTAGTTATAATTTGGTAGTAGCCCTGTGAGCTTAGTAACCGGGGTAACTAAATCATGCCTTTCGCTCGATTTCAACTTTTGCAATTATATTCTCTGATTGATATACGACGATATAAGTTATTGTTTTATCATGGTCAAGTTTAGATAAGAAGCGTCTTCATTATAAGTGTCCCAATAACGAAAATAAACAGACTCATTTCGATTAAACATTATCTGTCAAGCACTGGCATTGGCATAAAAAATAAGACAATAAACAAGACGGTAAGTTTCCTGGTCTTTGCCACATTGCTCCGTTGCGTTCCGGTGCGTCGCAAAACTGACAACTTACCGACGGACGCAACGTTTTAACAACGCATATATAAATCCTGATTTAATTATGAGATAGTATTATGCTAATATGGCAATAAGCCAATGAGGGTGTTTGAAATTCTATTTGCCACCCGACGTCTATCGTGTATCAAATAGGCAATATAGGCATATTATCGTGACCCATGACAGATTATATATCTTGACATATGACAGCAGTTTGATACGATTGACCCTAAGGCTACATAGCGGCACCTGGTGGCAAATAGAATTTCAAACACCCTCATTGCTACATTGATACGTTGAGTCGTTGGACGCAATTTTTGTCGGAACGACGAACGGGAGATATAGTGAAACCTGTCACAGTATTGACTCTTGTACTTATAGCTTTGTTCTGGAAAACAATGCGTTATCGGTTAGTCCAATCCGCAATGCATCGTAGCAATCTGGCTTCTTTCTATCTCGACTTTCTTTCTATATCCTTTAAAATTTTTACCTTACTAACAGCATCGGTTTTGATATTAACAGCCATTAGACACGGAGTATTGTCATTCGACGCTCCCAAGCCATCCCCTAGTATTTCTTCCAGTTGCGACAGAAAACCTGGCGACCCTTTATACTTTAGGGCCCAATCTGAGTTCTTAGATCCTTCTGATACGTATATCTCAACCCTGTATCTTCTTACCTAAAAATAATTACATACACATGTGAAAATCATTAAGAAATTAGACAGAAATGAGTCATATCTTGACATATTGTGACTGGAAAGATCAGAATCTTAGAATCGAAATGAAACATTTTTTGGTAAGCCCCCAATATCAATTTGTATAAAATTTAGTTTGTTGTTATTTTTAGCAATATTCCGCGAAATAAACTTCCACCTTTAAGTAAATGAGTGAGTGCACGCATAGGCATGCGTACAGCACCTCCCTCCTCCCACACTGCCTATGCGTACACTCGCATGCAAGAACTTGCAAACACCACCACCACACAAGCAATAATGTTGGCAAATCCGTGCAAGGCCCCTCACCACCATGCAGGTTGAAAACCTCGACGCGCGTTTCGCTCCAACACCGGAGCATCCTCAGGATGTGGACTCTACGAACAACGTCCGTCGTAGAGACGGACGTTGTTCGTAGAGTCCACATCCTGAGGATGCTCCGGTGTTGGAGCGAAACGCGCGTCGAGGTTTTCAACCTGCATGGTGGTGAGGGGCCTTGCACGGATTTGCCAACATTATTGCTTGTGTGGTGGTGGTGTTTGCAAGTTCTTGCATGCGAGTGTACGCATAGGCAGTGTGGGAGGAGGGAGGTGCTGTACGCATGCCTATGCGTGCACTCACTCATTTACTTAAAGGTGGAAGTTTATTTCGCGGAATATTGCTAAAAATAACAACAAACTAAATTTTAAGCTATGGATTTCCGCAAAGTAACGCCTGATTCCATTAACTATCAATTTGTATGTCAAGGCCACTTTAAAACCAGTAAGAATCCTGTCGGTGATGAAAATGCTGATTGTTGACAGTCTGCTTTCCAGGTATTGACCAAGGTCAGCAAATGCTTTTTGTGGAATTAAAATGACTGTTTCTAGACTCTTGAAACGGTGATTACATCCCAAACAAAACAAACTATACACGAGACACACAGCACTGAATAGACACCACATATAAATATGTGCTAACTGCTATCCTTATATGTTGGAGAAACATTTTGACAGACAAGAATATAATAAGTGGATATAACACACGTAATAAAACCAAGTGATAATACTATAATAGAGGTGTGTGGGTACTCTAAATAGAGTTCGCTGTGAAAGTAGCAGACAGCAGCTCTGAAAGAGTAACTTTTTTTTCACCTTTATATAAAAATTCATGACGCGGGGGCGCTTGCCCACACAAATCACATATTAATTTTGCTCTTGCAGCGCTGCTACTTTTACAGTGAACTCTATATGTGAGTGGTTGACCAAAAAGGGACATGAAGGTAAATAATTTGATTTTGAGTAAAACGCGTTTGAAGTTTTGTGTTTCGACTCGTGCGCGGTTCACAAAGAAATTCATTAAAAAAAAAACTACGGCACCTAAAAATATTCTGGTTAGGCCAAAAGAAAGCTAAAAGACCACCGATTAAAAAAATTAAAAATGAAAGAAGGTAAGTAAATAATTTGATTTTGAGTAAATCGTGTTTGAAGTTTCGTGTAGAAACAAGTTACGACTCGTGCGCGGTTCACAAAAAAATCATAATTATTATTTTTAACAAAAAATTAAAACCGACTTCCAAGGTAAAAACAATAATAACATTAATATGAACTAAAAAGTATTAAATAATTTTTACTATCTAATAGTGCCTTTTTCCGAATTCGGCTAAACCTCAACTATTTCTGTACTCAATATTCATTATTTTGAAGTCGGTACCAGATAGCTGAATCTTCAGTCCTCTGACAGAATATTTAAAATTTTTGGAACTGGCACCGACTTCAAAATTATGAAGATTGAGTACAGAAATAGTTGAGGTTTAGCCGAATTCGGAAAAAGGCACTATTAGATAGTAAAAATTATTTAATACTTTTTAGTTCATATTAATGTTATTATTGTTTTTACCTTGGAAGTCGGTTTTAATTTTTTGTTAAAAATAATAATAATTTCACTCTTTTTAGTTACACTAGTAGATAAATCTTCGCGTATATTTTACGTATCTTATTACAATTTGTTAAGAGTCACAACTCACACTCACAAAATAATATAATATTATCAGTGAAGTGAACATATTGTGCTAAGTAATTTAACAATTTTAATACTTCAAGCCCGAAGCGGTCACCGGCGATTGCGATAACAATAGAAAGGCTATTGTGTCTCGTTTTTCCACGATCGAAGGATCTATCAGATAAAAAATTGTACAAACTTGCATAGGATGTAGCGTAGCATAATATTTAATATTATCATAATTATTGACAGCTGTTCTTGTTATCAAGAATTCAAATCGATAGGTACTTAGTGCACCATCTATCGATTAATAAGTATAACTAATTAAAAAGACACTTAATGACTTTATTTTGTTTAAATGCTCTTTTTAAAATAACTTTATTTTAATTCTATTTGTCTATTAAAATTTTATAAAGTAGTAAAGTATTCGATCTGTATATAAAGTAGTTAGTAAAGTATTCGATATTCTGTCTTCTGCCGCCACGCGCCGCGCGGCGGCGCTGGGCGGCGACGCCGACCGCCGTGTATTAAAAACAAACAGGTGTTGTTAATTGTTATACAGTACATAATTATTATTATTAGTATATCCATACCTATGCCTTGTACTATTATCTATTCTGTGCCATGAGACATTGGTGGCCTTAACACGACGTGGTAATGATGATGATGACGATGATGATGATGATGATTATGATGATGAATATGAATTGCATAGTAGTTTATGCTTTCTGTTCTTAAAACAGCGCCGAAACTCCCAAACATGTATCTATAAGGAATCAGGAGTTCTCTCAGCATCATCGAAACCATGGTATACCTTGACCCAATATTTGACTTTTTGGTAGCGTATTCTTAGTACACTTCACATAAAACCAAAATCACCATATGTTTCCATATAAATTTCGAGGAGTTCCCTCGATTACTCATGGATCCCATCATCAGGTCACCACCTTTGTGAAAATGGGACCAAATTGGAGTGAAACCTAATACAACAAAACAAAAATTTCGAAAATCGGTTCACAAACGGCGGAGTAATCGTTGAACATACAAAAATAAAAATAAAAAAAATATCCACAGCCGAACATATAACCTCCTCGTTTTTTGGAAGTCGGTTAAAAAACTACGGCACCTAAAAGTATTCTGGTTAGACCAAAACAAAGCTAAAAGACCACGGACTTAAAAAAAAACCTGTTTCCAAACCTTCAGGTCCCTTTTTGGTCAACCACTCACGATTATGTTAAAGGATTTAAAGGGACACAAGCACACCGTAAAGAATTGGAATTTGGAACGAAGTTCCTTATCGCGCGTTGCGAAAGGGGGATTCGTTCAATCCGGGTGTCCCTTGACACCTCTCAAGTTTTTTATCACTTAGTTTTGTTACACCTTGTATACTCACCAACAGTAGCTTTCGTATGAGAATCTCAAAGTTTCCCTTCGAAAGTACGAGGTAATCCAGTCGGTTGGGGTCGATGCCCATCTGCTTGATGTTGGCAATGGAAGAGAACACCTCTCTCGAAGCTGTAATGGCGTCCGAGCCGTGGACGCTGTAGTAGTCATTGCGGTCGAATATCCGGACAGTTGTTGGAGGTTTCTGAAATTTAAGGTGACGCCGCGTTAAAGTAAAAAACCGTGTTGGATATGTTTTAGATTGATTGGCCGGGCCGGCCTCTCAAGTCTCATAGAAAACAAGCAAAAAAATCGAAAGGGCGTAAGCGACAAAATGGTTTTTGTCGCGTAATTTTAAAACCATAAATACATTTCAAATTTAAAGCTATGGGCAAATTAATCCTTCGATCGGAGGTTCTAAGAATTCCCATTGTATTATTTTGTTCTCGCGACCACGTGGAAAATATGAAATTTCTTTATTAATTTATAGAAACCGATAAAATTATTAGGAAAATACAAAAAAAAAACTTTACTCGTAATTTATTTTTAATATAAAAAAATTGCCGTCCTTAAATGGGGCCAATGGGATCAAACGGTGTGAAAATTTTCGATACATTCTTTATGAATGTACCGTGTTTTCACACATTTCTCAAATTGCCTTTTACTTTTTTCATGACGCAATGCTAGCCCATCAGAGCAACGCATTTGTTGGGACAGTTTTCGGGAAAGTGGTCCTTGCATGCTGCAGGTTTGGCAGTACAGATCAGGGATGTTGCGGATCCCGATTTTTTCACATCCGCGGATGTGAATGCGGATGCGGATTTTTAGAGTTTCACATCCGCGGATGCGGATGTTTCGGATCCCATATAAATTTATAGTACATACTTATATATAAATGAAAAATTAAAAGAATGAAAAAGTATTATTTTCATTTTTAATAATGTGTTACAAAATATAATACATAGTACAAGTTCCCTAGAACAAATTTTTTCATTACTATCAAGCAAATTTTTCGTGAGTAGCTTCCGAAATATTAAATCCTTTTATCTCTGTTAGTTACTTTCGAGAATTTTCGCAAAGGAAATTGTTGTTCGACTTATTGAAATGAAGCTGCTTTAAGAAAAATTAGCTTGATAGAAATGAAAAAAAAAGAATCGTTCTAGGGAACCTGTACTATAATAATACTTTTTTATAAATTTTTTAAATGAAAATTACATTAATTCCCCTGTCTTAACTTCACCCACTTTTTTGTTAATACACGAAGTTAAAAATAGGAGCATTATAATACATAAATTATTAAATAGTAATAATGCCGCTTTTTATTAAGTATGAAGCATAAACAAACACGTAGTGATATATTTAAACAAAACAATTGATGCACCACAATAAACGCGTCGGATCTTGTCACCGTTTTTAGGGATCCGTAATTAACAAGGAATCCTTATAGTTTCGATCTATCCACCCGTCTGTCTGGACACGGCGAAAGAGGAAAAAATCGTTAGAGTCCAGTGTCCCCCTTCTATCAGCTAAACGTTTGATTCTGAAAATGTGGAAAAATTCACTGGAATAGGAACACAGGACGATAAACTTGAATGACAAAAAAATTAAGTAATTTTAAAAGTGTCCTCGTTTGGGCACGGAGGGTCTATGTGGGTTAAAGTGTATGCTTGAACCAACTTATGTACAAAGGAAGCTTAAATCACTCTCCTCTGTTGGCAAAATAGGAATCCCTTTTTTTACAGAGGTCTTTTTGATTGATTATTCTGTGTTATAAAAGTTGACCAATCGTGTTATGCTATGGGTAATTCAAAGACAAAGACATGACGAATACTGAGAATGAACTTTAATTTCTTAGCTTTAGTCATTGCTGAGAAAAATCGAAACAGCCAAATTATCAAGGCATCGCCTTAACGGGATGTTTGATATTTTCGTAAGATCTCAAGTAAGTATGATTATCCCGGCCGCACATTATCCGAAATTTCTGATCAGAAAAATTCGGACACCCCACCGGAACGCACTCTGTTCATACATTTTGTTATGGACCTCGCATACTATCAGAATTCTGACGTGTCAAAATGTATAAGCGGGGCGGGGCATCTGAATATTTTTGATCAGAAATTCGGATAATGTGCGGCCGGGCTAAGAGGTAGTTCATGGTAGGCGATACTGTCACCGTGATTAGTAAGATGTTAGATGTCTATTGTCTATACTCGTAGTAGGCACAATCGAAGTCGATTATTGGCAATTCGAAATTGCTTGTATTGGTTATCATGGGCCAAAGTAGAGTCGAGAGGCCAAAGCACATAACCGCGTTATGGCACCACAACGCTACAGTTAGAGAATTTTTTTAGATTTTATTATGAGTTTGGAAGATTTTGCCGCCGATATTTTGTGGCTTCAAGCGCTTTATCTCCAGTCAACACAACCTGGGAGTCGAAAATAGATCGTTTCCTGGAATTAATTTAACAACTTTAGATTATCCTGTTTGCGTACCATGTATCTTTGCATGACACAGCTCTACTAAGTATAATGTATTTTACTTTTGTAAACAATCTATACTTTATTGGGCTTTATTATTACAATTTGAGAAATATCAAACCTGAGTGAAAGATGCTCTTGGCATCTGATGGCAAATATTTAGCGTTAATAAAATAATATGCATTTTGCCTTATTTCAATTTCTCCTAATACGTGCCTACTGTACTGTTTATAAATTTTAAGATGCTTTAAGGTGTCTATTTAAGTATTTGTGTACTTTTTATTTTTTCTTCCTGCCTTTTGCTCGGTAAATTCCTTGAGCTAATATCCTACATTTATTGAGAGCAATGTGGAGGTTTTCATATCATAATAATAATTAATAACATAAGAAAATATTATCGTGATTTAAATACATTCTCGAGAATTCTTTTTATCTTCTGATTTATGATATTTAACACAGTTTATTTTTGTTGGATTTCCCGACGAATGTATTTTATAGTTTGCTCTAAAAGCCTTCCTAATAAGACATAAAATTTCTATAAATTAGGTTCTAGTTGCAACGAAATATTGTATTCCTAATGATTCCCATGAAATTGATGATTTTTGTTATGATGACCTAGGCCTAAGTACCTACCTAAGTAATCCATACTAATATTATAAATGCGAAAGTGTGTCTGTCTGTCTGTCTGTTACCTCTTCACGCCCAAACCACTCAACCGATTTTGCTGAAATTTGGCATGGAGATACTGAGTTCCAGCCGGCCTAAGATGCGCAAACGAGAAAATCTCGAGATATCTCACTCTCGTGTCTAGTTATACTGTCGAGAACGACATAATATCAAAACCATTTTTTAACATTATGTCGATAGCTTTTGACGACAGATCTATACACGAGAAAAAATATATATGTCATGTTAGGGTCAATAGAGATGAAGAGAAAAGCCATCAAACACCGAGAAAACGTGTAGACAACATTTTCTCGTTGGCGTATGCTAGAGGGGCTGGAAAGGACATAGGATACTTTTTGTAGCGGTAAAATATACAGTTCCCGCGCGATAAACAAGTTTTTGCCTAACGGAGTCAGGAGATCAGTCCTAATGGAGACATCTAGTTATGACTTCTGAATAAAACAGTGTATGAGCTGCTTACTCAACACTTTGTATACAAAGTACATGTATTTGACTAGGTTAAAGTGGAACCCGCAAGATACAGGTAAATAAAATGTTTACATTTTTTCCAGCAATTTATTGCTACTAGATATTGGTCACCCACGCCAATGACTGTTAAATGAAAAATAAATGAACTATGAAGTCATGTTTTGAATCATAATTTGTAACACCTGTCAGTATGATGATGGTATTATTGAAATTAAATACTAACTAATACCTCAGACACATTGCACAAAAATCACAATATATCCTATGTTTGTCTCCAAATCTCCATACTAATATTATAAATGCGAAAGTGTGTCTGTCTGTCTGTTACCTCTCCACGCTCGAACCAGTGAACAGATTTTGCTGAAATTTGGCATGGAGATACTCAAATTATCTCCATGCCAAATCTCACTAACGGCACTTTAAGTTTGTGGCCTCAGTTTGTCCGTACTTTCGCATTTCTACTGGTGGCCATGCTAGGGCTACTGGGAAAGGACATAGGATACTTTTTATCCCGGAAAAATGTACGGTTCCCGCGCGATAAACTAATTTTAACGCAACGGAGTTGCGGGCGTCATCTAGTATGTCAATATTTTTTTAATAACTTTTTAAGTTTTTTCCTCTACAATAACTGAACATTTTTCTAACAAGGCGAAGCGTCTGCCGCCTACTGCCTGAATTTTTCTTCTGAAGCTACCCGATTCCGTTTTCAAACGACATAGCTTTGCAAGGACATTGCAGCTATCAGTCGTCCTTACGAAGGCTATAAACATGATTTGGTCGGTTAAAATTAGCGGAGTGTTGTCGCAGAAATTCTCAGAAAACGATTGACTATGACCTGTCGGGTTATCGTATACTGATATAAGCTAAAGCTCAATAAATATACGACTCATTCGCGACCCATCACAGTACGAACTACGACCACATTAGTGAAGAAAGAATACGTTACTTCAGCATACATTTGTGTAAGTTTTTTTTACATTATATTTTGTGATAGTATTTTTTTATTTACAAATAATGCTTAATGTAAATAAAGTTTATTTTATTAAATAAACATTTTTTAAAAATTAAACTAGGTATTTTAGGATTTAGAAAAAGATAAACAGAAATGAGAATCAAGTTTCATGGTACAGAATATTCTTAATTCATGTTTTCTTGTATAAAATGCAACATACACGTATATATAATATTTTGTACTTATGAAGAAAGTTTTTAAAACTTAAGTTTGAAAATTTTGAAATTTAAATGATTTGTTTACTTTACAGTAATAAAAAGTTACTTAAGTAAATTATAGACATTTTTATAATTAAAACTTTATATCTATAAAAAATAATTTTGATATTCTTCGCTATTTATATTACTTTGCTTTTACTTATGTAGTTAGCTAAATCCTTTAAATATGAAACCTTTAGTGGCATCTGCAGTCGATCCATTTAATTAAAAAATAGATAAGGATCAGAAGCTGAACTGTTATTAGCATAATAAATAATAATAGATTATTTCTTTAGTCGTTTTATCTCAAGTTCAAAGCAAAGTCATTATCGTAGTAAAGTTAACACAAACTTATCGTATCGGCCAGATTAAATGTCAAGTTGATTGCTTAGCTCACTACGATTTTTTTATAAAACGTTCGTCATTCTTTATTTATACTGTTGTAGCTATTAAGATGTTATTAGGAAACATTTTTAAAGCATTATATTTTATTAATTTAAACCTGTTAATTAACGCATGAGTTTAACGACAATCGAATAAGTTTTGTATTGTTTTCGATTTCAGATTGCTGCGATATCAACATGAGGCTCCTCATCCTCTTAGCCTCGATCGGGGCTATAGCGATCGCTAAGCCGGAAAAGTACAGAGAGAAGGAGGATTTCGAATACTCACGAAGCTCCTCCGACGATGGCGCCAAAGCTGGATTCTACGGCGCCCAAAGAGGCAACATGGGAGGAAACTACGAGCGCGCTCACAACATGGACCTGCTGGCTCAACACCAAATGAGCTCCCTGGTGAGACAGGTGGACGGGGAACTGGGAACGGGGGCGAACCAACGTACCGGCAGCGTCTTCACCTCGGGCAGCTCCAGAGGAATATACGGCTCGGGAATGTACGACTTGAGTAACCTCAAAGGACGCAACTTCGACGAATCTCACGCCTTCGGTGGCTCCCATTCGTCCTTATCGTCCAGCTCCGGAGCCGCTTCGAATTTGGGCTTCGGACATGAGCACGCCTCGAGCGACTCGAGATACAGCAGCAGCCAATCGCAGAGTGCCATCGAAAGGTCGCGATACCGTCAACACTCGTCTGCCGAATCCTCGTCTGATCTCGTTATGGGAGGACACCGAGAGGAAAGCCTGCACGGCGGTATGACTCAAAGCGAATACGACCAGCGGGCTGCCAGTAATTATTATTCCGGCAGCAATGGATACAATTCGAACGGAAGATACGTTAGCAGTGTTCCTGCAAAGATTTACATCAGACCGGGCCAGAAAGTCACGATACCGATTTCCTCTCAGACGTACGACGCCTCCCACTACAACGCACATTTACACGACGAAAACTCTGTAAATTCTGATGCCGAGATCATTAGCAGCGGTCACGTCGTAAGCATTAAGCCCGTAGTCAAGCACTACGAATCTTCTTACAAGTACAAAAAGGAATGGGAGAAACATGACACGCAAACGTTTGCGACCCCTACGGAGAATCCTTTCTCGCAAAACATCGAACATTTCGACAATTTACAAGTATCACAAGGATCACATCACCACGATAACTTCGACGTTAATAGCCACAGCAGTTCTCAGCTAAACAAATTTAACAGTGCTCATTCAAACGCATACAGCACCGGTAGCAAGGCATCGACGTTTCATCAATCGGGATACAATTCCGGCTTAACCGCTGAGTCGCAAAACTTGGATTCATCTTTTGCAGGGTCGCATTCGAAAGATTATTTACACGCGGGGATCGGTGCAGGTAATATGGTTGAAGATATAAGTTCTCGACCCAAGCATTACCAGTCCTCCTACTCATACCACAAGGCATGGGAGAGGCAAGGAGACCCTTATGTTATTGTACCCGACAGCAGTGCTGGTGGAAGCGAAGCTCAGTCGTCGCAAAAATTCACCGCCGCTTCTGAGAATTATGGTCAATCGTCATCGCACCATGGTTCACATTACAGTCAATCTCAAAAAGGTTATTCCAGTGGTTGCAGTATTGATTGCGTCAATGGCCATATTCGAGTTGCTCGATCCTACAAACCCGATGCAGAAAACTTGGAGCAGCAGAGCCAAACTGAATGGGCGAACGTAGAAGATTTGGGGCAACAGACTCAAGAGAAATGGGAGGATAATTTGGGTCAACAAGTACAAGAAAACTGGGATCATGTAGGTGACTTAACTCAGCAGCAACAGAGTAAATGGGAGACTCAAGAAGATCTAGGGCAGAAAAGTCAAAATGTGTGGGACAACTTAGACAATTTGAGTCTACAATCACAAACAAAGAGGGACAAAATAGAAGTATTGGATCAACAAAAAGAAAATAAAAATGACAAGCAAGTTGTAGGACAAAAACCACAAAACTCATGGGACAAGCTCGAAGATTTAGAGCAAAAACCAAATGTGAAACCTTTTGATTCGCACAAAGAATCACCAAACACCCAAGAAAGTGTCAGCAATCGCCCGCGATACGTCACATGGGGTGAATACCAAAATATTGGACAACAAGCTCAAAATAGTTGGAATAACGGGGATCACATACATCATGATCATCACCACCAACATATTGGACATGAAGACCAAAGCAACAAGTATAACAACATGCATGAAATGTTTAACCAAGAATTTGAGAACTGGAAACTTATGCAAAGTATATATTCCCAACGTAAGTAACTTTATGAAATGTAAATAATAAAACTAAACAATATTAACAAGTGTTCATTAACTTATCACTGCCCTCCTAATAACATAATTTAACAACTAAATATATTATATTATAAATATATATCAGGAAAACTTAATAAAATGTTAATATTTATAAATTATAACACTAGAACTAGATCTAAAATCTAAATAAAACATTAGACATACTAACAAAAATTTTATTTTTAATGCTTTAAAACCTTATAATATCCACGCCCAATAAAATAACACATTATATTTTAGATTAATAACAATAACATTAATAAAACAATTTACATACCCATTAGCAATTAAATCACTAGACAAGATAATAATATATAAATTCATTAATAACTTATTTTTTTCTTATTTAAAGATTTGGCCAACAAACAACGAGAAAATAATTTTAATTCGTTTGGTAACAATATAAATACACAACAAGGTGGATATCAACTTGGACACAGACATGGTAGTAATTGTCATCACTCGCAAGATGCGTCACTTATCAATACAAACTACCAAAACTCATGGAATACATTTGGGCAAGAACATGTTCATTACAAGCATTTCTCAGACTTTTGGAATAACCAGCACTCAAATGGAGATATATTTACAATGCAACAGGAACCACATTTATTTCCAACACAGACTATGGCAGAAAATAATAAGCAAGACTTCTCAATTCACAGCTTCTGGGACAAATTAGATAAAATCGATAATACTGACCAAACGCAGAATAAACATCAATTTAATGTTGATAAATCCACTGAACAAACAGTAAATAAACAAACAGAATCTAAATTAGACTTTGAGAAGAATGTTAATATTGATAAAGAATCACTCGTGGTACACCCAGTTGATGTGGGTCGTGGTGATATTGGTGCCGAAGATCTAACAATTGAATCGTTATCAACTGAACAAAACAATGATAAAGGTACACCAAGTTCCACAGTTATTAAAAACAAAGAAACCAAATATCACAATTTAGATCAAAGCTCACAGAAAGCAGAATCTCATGATGGAACTACTACTGAAGATTCCTTAGACTTCAGTGTTGTAGGTTTAGAAAATGTGCGGAGCGAAACAAAATATAACCAAAATAATTATAACAAAAAACCCAAAGTTAATACTGAAATTGAAAATACTAGTCAGCTTAGTTCAAAACCATCAAACGTTGAAAAAAATAATCAAGAGGCAGATTACATACATCATAATACAGATCAACAATTTGTAGATTGGATAAGGCAGCTGAATTCAGGTCATCAATCAGAAGATTTTGGACAGCAACAGAACAATGATCAACAATTAGAAAACTTCACACCACCAAATACTGATCAACAGTTAGAAGATTCCACACAGCAACATAGCAACGATCAACAATTAGACGACTTTAAGAAACTCAATACTGATCAACAGTTAGAAGACTTTGGACAGCAACAAAGCAATGATCAACAATTAGAGGACTTTAAGAAACTCAATACTGATCAACAGTTAGAAGACTTTGGGCAGCAACAGAACAATGATCAACAATTAGAAGACTTTAAGAAACTCAATACTGATCAACAGTTAGAAAGCTTTGGACAGCAACAGAACAATGATCAACAATTAGAGGACTTTAAGAAACTCAATACTGAACAACAGTTAGAAAGCTTTGGACAGCAACAAAACAATGATCAACAATTAGAGGACTTTAAGAAACTCAATACTGATCAACAGTTAGAAAGCTTTGGACAGCAACAAAACAATGATCAACAATTAGAGGACTTTAAGAAACTCAATACTGATCAACAGTTAGAAGACTTTGGACAGCAACAAAACAATGATCAACAATTAGAAGACTTTAAGCACCCAAATACTGATCAACAGTTAGAAGATTTTACACAGCAACAAAGCAATGATCAACAATTAGAAGACTTCAAGAAATTAAATACTGATCAACAATTAGAAGACTTTGGACAGCAACAGAACAATAATCAACAATTAGAAGACTTTAAGCACCCAAATACTAATCAACAGTTAGAAGATTTTACACAGCAACAAAGCAATGATCAACAATTAGGAGACTTCAAGAAATTAAATACTGATCAACAGTTAGAAGACTTCGGACAGCAACAGTCCAATGATCAACAATTAGATGATTTCGGGCAACAAGTGCAAGATCAGCAATTAGAAACATTTGGAGAAGTTAACAAGCACCATCAAGGATTTGATGATTTTGAACCCACACAACACTTCACACACAATGTACCAAATAATGAAAAACAACAAGAAAGAAAAATTTATGCAGAAGATAGATCTCTACCAAAGTTACAAGCACATGAAGAACAAAATGGCAGATTACATGAGTCAGTGATTCCTCCCGAACCTGTGGTAACTACGGAAAAACCTGGATTTTGGAAGTCAGTAGGGAACAAGTTTACGGGTGCCAAAGACACTGTTGCTGGATGGTTTAAAAGAAGTTAATGTGTTTTTTTCGCTAAAGACGGTGGCAAATATAAACTAAAAATACATACAAAGCAGTATTATCTATTTTGAACATAATATATATAATATTAAAGTGAATAACAAAATTTGGCTTACCTCTGGCAGGGTGTTGTAATACTTAATGAATGCCTGTTGTTGCACTGAACCTAAAATGATAAGCATGATTTATAATTTTAATAAAAACATGTTATTTATTTTTTGTTATCTTAATATAATGCATGATTTAAAAAAAATGTTTTAAACATTAAAAATATATGTGACATGTGTTTCAAAATAAATTTTTATTATAAAAATATTTTTACTTGTTTTAATTGTTTAGATAATTACCCAAAAAACATTCAAATAATATCTAATTTCTAATATTATGCTATAAAATTGCCAGCAGTGGCACAGCACTTTTAAAAATACATATAATATATAGTCATTTTGGGTAACTTTGAATTGCGGTTTTAACTTTGAACAATACATTTTTATAAATTTTTGTATGTGTTTGAAGTTAAACCGCAATTCAAAGTTACCCAAAATGAGCTTATTGATTTCGAATATAAATATTATATTGATTTCAATACAAAAGTTACTCAAAATACATAACAAAAACATTGTATAATTTTATTGTATTAGTTTGTGTTCAAATATACTTACTTAGATTTAGGGCATGAATTGGTTGTAAGCTGGACATTTCTATTTCAAAAAGACACAAATTTTGTAAGTCTAGACTGAAAACAATTCTTAACTCTTGCAAAAACCCTTTCAAATGTATAATGTACTTCCAAGTTTGTAGTTTTAATATGCACTGCTTATTTAAGTAATATAATGTTATAAGCAGCAATATAAATACCTAGCTAAATATACTTAGCTTTATCTTATTTTCACAAAAAGCAATATTCGTTCACAACACAAACAATTGTAAATTCATTGAATGAAAAGTCAAGTTGTCAAAAGTCAAAACAATTCGGATTTCAGCGCCAAAAAATTTAAAGTTTTTTTTTTAATATTTAACTTTTGGCCCTCAGTCATACGTCATCACTCATCATCAAATATTTTGCGTGTCATTTAAATAATATTATTAATATATTAATTGAGTATAGTAACGTATCGACGTACTTTATAGTGGGCATTATCCTTCAATCGGGGATTCTTGGAAATGCTATTGTATTCTCTTGTTGTCGCAATCACCGGTGCTCTTATGGGGCTTGAAGGATTAAAAGATTTTAAAAGTTTCAACAATAAATTAATCTATTAAGAGGTTTCAAAGCGGTTTCTATGTATGTCCAGCAGCCTTAAGCTGACTAGGCTAAGCCTACGCGTCCTCGCGTCAGTGATGACGGAGCGTCAGCCGTCAAGTTGCATCAAGTTGTCAAATGTGTGTTTTGAACTTTTGTATACCGACCATAAAGTTAATATACCTATCGGAATAGAGAAACAAAGGCCTGAGCAAGCGAGATGTCACGATCAGTAACACTGCGTGGTAGAAAGAGAAGCGTGATTTGAGGTTGCATAGCTTTTTTTTCATCTGTTTGACAGTCTGTCTGCCCCTGGGCCGATCGTTGTCAATTTGGGCTCTCAGAAAAATTGTGATTTTAAGTTAAATAATGAATAGTTTTTAGAAATACTGCTCTAGAAACATGGTTAATTGTTTGTGGAATGATTCTGGATCCACACATCGAAAAAACCCGGACAAATATTCATTTCACAGGTGAATTATTCTACATCGACAGGGCCTAGTTTTAAGTTTATTTTTGCCAATTCCCTACGAGTTTTTGGTATTGATTTTGAGAACTCACTTCTTTAAAGGGTTCATTATATGGAAAACATAACTTGACTAGCCTTGATGCACAATTTAAGGATATTTTGTGTAAACAATTTTCATATATTTTACACTAGGGCCGCATCAATTTATCGATAAGTTGTATCGATATGAAAATATTTTTTAGTTAAGTATACTAATTATCTAGGAATGTTGAAATGATAACATACTCATCCGTAGTTTATAATTAGTTTAAGTATATTTAATATACTATCATACATAATTCATCGTTTTTAAGATTCCGCACCCAAAGGGTAAAAAGTCCTAGTAGTGGGGTCCCGCAGCCCGCTCTACTACTAAGACTTCGTTGCCTGTCCGTCTGTCCATCCGTCCGTCCGTCTCTCCCCCCCGCCTATCCAAGATAGGGGAATAGTTGAAAGCACTTCTGCAAGATGGGCATCAAATAAAAGGGCTCATTGAGAGTGAATTGAAAATTAATAAGGTCTAGTGAAGTCGTGTCGTGTACTGATATTGTCATATGACGTAAACCTGTCGTGTCGAATCGTGTCATGACGTCATGTAGTGTCGTATCGTGTCGGGTTTTAAAAAATGCCCGGTTGAAACCGGTCACCCTTCATGCGCGAGTCTGACTTACACTTGGCCAATTTTTCAGATTTCCTGCTGACCTGGATACCAGAAATTCATGGCTTAAAATAATTAACCGTCCAAACTGGACTCCGAAGAAAACTTCATGCATACTTAATTATGCAGCAAGCATTTTGAAGAAAAGTCACATTTTACTTCAAAATTACAATTTTATTATATTATATCTATGCAGTTTTATTTTATCCCATTTTATTATGTTTACAATCATACAATTATTATTCCATGATCGATATTTTGTCGAATTACAAGATGTTTGTACATCACTGACACGCACACGTAAACATAATTGTATACACAGATGTAAATCAAATTTTGGTTAAGCTTGACAGCTCGGGATTGTTTCTCTATTCCGATAGGTATATTACCTTTATGATACCGACCGACCGAAAACGCTCAGTGAGCGAAAAAATGGCTCACAAGTCACAACGCGTTGTGGTCATAATGAAACGGCCACGACGCGTTCTGGTAATCACAGAAATACCACATAGCGAAATTTGTGTCGTGAGTTGGGACTCGTGACTCGTGGCTGACGTGCTATTCGACCACAACGCGTTGTGGTAGTCGAGAAAAGCCATGACGCGCAGGGCTTCAAATAACGTTATTTTTTCATAACGTTACTGCTTCAAGGGCATAGATAACGTTATGAAAATTTACCCGATATTAAAAATAACGTTAAAAATTGATATTAATAACGGTTAATGTTATAAAGTTATAAAGGATTTATAACGGTAAATATATGTTCTTTGATAACGTTATAGTCCGTCCCATTTTTAGTCCAAAACAATAACTATTATTTTTTCTTTATGTATTAAACTCCTAAAACTAGGTAAGCACAAATCTCGCAAAAAAAGTGGGCTGCGAGTGAGATTTAGTGCACCGTGTACGATTGCATACCTGATACCAGAAAATAACGTTATATTTACCGTTATTATTATAACGATATTTGTTCGTTTATACATAAAATAACGTTATATTTACCGTTATTATTATAACGATATTTGTTTGTTTATACATAACGAAAAAATATCGTTATAATAATAATGGTAAATATAACGTTATTTTACTAGATATCGTTATAAAAAATAACGTTATCTGGCTACCATTATGAAAATAACGGTACGTAACGATATTTTTCTGTTATTCGATAACGTTATGAAGCCCTGAGTTGACGCGTTCTGAGCATTTAAAAACAGCCACGACGCAAATCCGTGTTGTGGCCCTAATGAAAACGGCTACGACGTGTAACGTGCTCTTGTGTATTGTGCTCCAAGGCTTTAAAATTTAAATCGTAAACAGAAGACAGATCCTTATTCTTTGCTTTAATGTCAAAATTACGTTTTTCACATAAACTTATAAGTTTATGGTTTTTCAAATTTCAAGTATGAAAACAGCGTTATAGTTCATTTTCTCGCCATGTTCATTAAAGCTGTATCTTCAATCCAATGATATTGTGGCTGCGTTCCAGATGACGTTAATTTTGACCAAAACGCTCAAAACGTCCCCTTCTGCCGTTCCCTTTGGCGACCGGGGTCGTTTTGATAGCGGCTATGACGTCACTCATGACGTCATCAATTTCGTTCAAGCAACGCTCAAAACGACCCACGACGAAAATGGGTCGAAGTGGGCGTTCTAGTTTTTTTTTATTTTAACGTAACAATATCGCAAAGACCATATTCGGAAAGTTTTCAGGAGCGAGTAGCGACAAAAAAACTTGATATAATTTCATTGCAAAACATAATATTTTTAATTGAAATATATTCGGTTTCGGTTTAAAGATCTTTATTTCCCATTAAGACATTTCGTCACTTACATGAGAACAATAAAATATTACAACATATATTAAATATAATTAAATAAAATATTTTGATTAAAAAGAAATTGTTTTAAATGAAAGATCAAATATTTTCCTATAAAATACTAAGTTATCGTCTCTCCTGGTCTTTTAAATTCTTCATTAGAATAAAGACTGATTACATTTTCGTAGTCATTGATTCGTGGTCTAAACTTTCGCTTTTCGCAATCATTCCACTCTTCATCTGAACTAGATTCACTAGAAATGTCTGAATCATTATTCCGATGCACCTGCAAAATATGTCTAACTGCCGTAAAAATATCCATTTCGATAATCGATAGGTACCTAAATATTATTCAAATAAAAGCGGTAGACTCGAATTCTAACTTAACCTCTTTCAGCTGTCACCTGTCACTGTCATCTCGCCAGAGCGCTCAAAACGCTCCATAATTCCGTTCCACTTGGGTTTGTGACATTGATGCTCACATTTGCTCACATGCTAATGGAACGGGAGAAACGAAAGTCTTGAGCGTGAGCGTTATTAACGTCATCTGGAACGCAGCCTGTATGTTACTAACGAGAAACTCATTGCTTCAATCTACCTATGCGTAAAAAAACAACGTCATTTTGATGTACAAATGACAACATGTGTCAAATTTGATTACGCCAAATTTACCAACGTCAAAATTTTATTAGAAAACTGCAGCATAGGTATATTAATCTATGAACTGCAGGTGGCGGTTGATGAACGTTGTTGTTTATATTATTTTTGTAATTCAAATAATATTATTGAATTTATTTTTAGCTTAATATGTTAATTTTTCGATGTGGGCTAGTTGTTTTCATCGCAACATATATTTATTCGTAAGTGATTTTAGTTTGGACGTATACTCATCCGGAAAGTAATTATTAATTAGTGAAAAACAATTTATTTAATCAAACAATGAATTTAAAGTTGAAAATTCTCAATTTTAGTACCTTATTGTATCACTTCATAAGTATTTGTGTTTCATTTGCTAAGACAGACTCCTTTCACTTTCCTTCACTTATTAATGTTTGTTTTTCATTTCAGAATTTCGTTAAAGTATAATAAAGAAGCAAATTTTGTGAATTCTGGACTTGTAATCTTGTATAGTGTCAGTGGAATATTAGGTAAGCAATTCCTTTTATGTCTAATGTTTTACATGCATGTGAACTTTATAGGTTTCTCATCAATACCTAATAATAATCTGTCTCTAATATCTACTGTTTATTGTAACTACAAAAAAAGAATACTTATACCTTTGCTCCTGCTTCTATAAAGTTTCTTCAGAACAAGGTGCATATAGTTAACTTCTGCGTAAAACATAATATCAAATATATTAAGTATGTTTACTAGAGTAAAAAAAATATTCATGTACTTATCCAAATTTCAATTATTCTCAGTTTACCTCAAAACTTATATCATTTTATTATTATTGAACACCATGGCATTATCATGTAAAACATACTTTTAACCCAAACATGTACCATCCCTAATTTATACTAATATAAAAAGCCATATACTAACTTTTTTGCAGCTGGGAAAATCATCTACGACAGATACCAGCAAATCCACATACTAGGTTCACTAACCCAAAACCCAAATGTGACTTCCTTCGCCAACCGGATCGCTTCCTTCTCAGCCTCTCTCTTGTCATTGGGCTTCCTGGTTTACATTATATTATTGTCATTTAAGGTAAGCGTCAATGGTATGTTACTAATAATATTTTGTACAATATGTTGCCCGCGACCATGTTCCACCAACATTTGTTTTTAGCTGAAACGGTAAATTTTTTTGGGATTAATCCTCAATTCTTTACCAGGCCCTATTACAAAAAAATTGGTTGGTATTTATTTTTATATTATTTGGTATTTAAAAAAACACAGGCTTAAGAATAAAGAGGTAGCAAACAGACCACCATTTTCGCATTTATATTTTAAGTATGGTTAATTATTGTAAATTGTATAAATTTTTGCCAAGGGTATTATTGTGTATTATTTTATTTTTGTTGAGGGTGTTATTTTGGTCAGCAATCAGTCTGCAATAAAAAAAAAATGCCCAAAAGTGCTTAATTTTTTAATAACAGCTTGCAATATTATAATACATTTAATTGTACATTTCTTTACGCCACTGTACATCATTAAAAATATTACTAAAGCTATGTCGTAATTGACAATATCTGTTCACTGATGCACATCACTTTTTTATACAACTTCAGATGAATGTTGCTAGTTGCTACTAAACTGGAGTCATTCGTAATCTCTGCTCTAATAGCTTGGACTTTCTAAAATACAACAAAACTATTGTCAGTATATCTATATGACACACCTTTATAAATTAAAGGTGCCCTTTTCTTTGCTAATTTTGTTTTGGGCCTTGCTAAACTTGCTAAATTATAACTTATAACATACTTAATATAATTTTGTAATTTATGATTAAGATTATTTTTTCGCGGAAATTATGCTAAAACACTAAAATGCAAGAGCCCAATCGTGGAAAAACTAGGAAGTTCTTTTTATTCCCCCACACAGTGGGGTGGACGCGAAAAAAAAAATTATCCCTTGATGTGTAGGGTACCATACATTTTTTACCATTTTGTCAGCATCAATTATGTGCATTCATGTCGAATTACGGCTTTGGAGGGCGTAGGCCCTATAGCCTCTGAGCAAAACTGCGGACAGACCGAGACTATGAGGGTTCCTTGTTGGCTACGGAACCCTAAAAACAGTATCTTACGCACCACCCTATATCACCCAGCATGCTTCTTGGGTCCCTTGCAACTTCACTGACTCGAAAAAGCACAACATAAGTCTCACGTCTATAAAATCTTAGATCTCTATTAATCACCAATACCAATTAGGGCCGTTTGAAGCCTCAGGGCAACTAAGGTTTGGAGCCATCCTAGCCCTATTTTTTTAAATACAGATTTTATGGTAGGTAGAACACGAAATTTAGGTAGGTATTCGAATATATATTATAGTTTCTTTCAAAGTATTTTCTTGAAGGCCCTGGTCCCATTTGCCATTCACCAAGGGCTCCCGCACAAAACCGCAAATTCGCATCGGTTTTGTCGCATACATTTGCGATGCTAATGCTCAATGATGAGTGGGAGCCCTAAATACAGCCCTCATTCAGCAATATTAGAAAAGTATGATATCACTTTTTTGTGCATTGCGTTATCAGTTATCACTTAGGCTCTCTACTTGCGTAAAATGGCCTGTATATTTCCTGCAAATTGCATTACTCGTTTCGTTGCTTCAAACACACGAAGTCAAGGTCTCTACTCTCCGCTGATCAAGAGGCGTGACGTAAAACGCTCTTGAAACCATTTAAAAACTAAAACATGTGAGAGGTTCTAATTTTAAAAATACGTTGGTATATTTTGCTCTGGGTATCTTGCAGTATATATAAGTTTTTTTTGCATCCACAAATTACGTGCTCGATGTTTTTTAATTTATTAGCGACTTTTTTACTATGACATTATATTATTGTATTCATTTCTCTCTTAGCAAACATCTAGAATTCTAGACAATACATATCTAATTTACAAAACAGCGAAATCGTAATTATTCGAAAACAAAAATGAACGGTCGCTCCAAAGCAATTTGCTGGTTAATTTTAAAATTTTATTGTTCTATTATGAAGTGGTAAATTGAATGTATCTGGATCTTGGGAATGGTTACAGTGTGCCTGCACAAAAGAAGGCTTTTTTACTTATTGTTTTTTTTTCTTCAGGTAAATGAACATTGTCTGAGAGCAGTTAATATTTTTATATGCGGATTTGGTAGTTTATACTTATGGGTGCAGGTACGTACTCTTAAGAATTTCTACATTATGATTTATGGCTATCTTTAACGCTTATAAATTATTCATACGTAGAAATGCAACTAATTAAAAGAGTCTCGCTTACTTGCGCAGATCTGGTTTTAAAGTTAACCTTGGGTTATGTTCTCTCTTTTATTTATAAACACGAAGAACGAGAGAGTTTTCATGAATCTAGGGTTAAGTTAAACCCAGATCAGCGCAAAAAACCTTTAGAGATAAAGCAAAATATAATTTACGTGAAATATTTTTGAACAAGCTCCGAAATGCTAAACATTATATTTCGTATCCTATTCAGAATTAATTCCTCTTTACATTTTACAATATTAACATGCTATGTATTTTTTTATTCAAAGATTCAAAGACTTTGGCATCTGCATTTGCATGCTTTATTAGCATGTATACTACATAAAATTTATTACAAACTTAGCGCTTTGTTTCGGCGGTTGTTTTGTATGAAACTCTCGTGTTAACTAAGCGTGCTCTTTAATTATTATATGGACCTGCCGGGCTAGCATGGCCACCAGTAGAAATGCGAAAGTATAGACAAACTGTGGACATAAACTTAAGGTGCCGTTCCGATCTTTACCGCGGCTAATCGCGACCGACAAAAATTCAATTAAAATGCCACTTTATGACAGACTATAAGTATATGTCAAAAAGTAGGATATTTTTTGAATTTTAGGACTATAGTCTTGTCATAAAGTGGCATTTTAATTGAATTTTTCGGAACGAAACAAGATCGGAACTTCACCTTAAGTTTATCTCCACAGTTTTTCTATAATTTCGCATTTCTACTGGTGGTCGTGCTAGCCCGGCTGGAGCCGTACCACGAAACCGTTTTGAGACTCAAACAATCGTACGAGAATGCCGCCTCCTGCTCTAACAAACGAGAAATGTCAAGACGTAGTTAGAGCAGGACGCGGCATTCTCAATTCGATAGTTTGAGTCTCAAAACAGTTTCGTAGTATACCTACTGTTTCACCACTTCCTGATAAGTGTCGGATACCCACTACTTATCTGACACTTGAGAGATAGAGTATAGAGTATCTGTCAGATAAGTTGTGATTAGACTATCCGGCACATATCAGGAGATGGTGAAACAGGACCTTAGTGCAGACAATTTGCTCATAATAATATACAATATACATAATATATTTTTCAGTGCATCATCACGAGATATATCTGTACATTGTTCTACGACAAGCGGTTGTCGGTGCTGAGACAATGTCTGGCGAACGTGAGCTTCCTAGTACTCACCGTTATGGCCACTTTCGGAACGGTGTCTTCGATTTTACCTGAAGGTAAGAATAGTACATTACGCACCTAGGGCAGGAAAATAAGAAATGTCTCAGATCACATATAATCGTTGGCCGAGGTGAAGCGAAGGTCAACAAACATGTGATCTGAGGCTTTCTTATTTACTGCCCATGGTGCGTATACTATTTTTCTCATCGACGGAGGCAGAAAACGGCAACATCGGTAAGCGCAGCGGGAAGAAAGTTGACGCTTTCTGAGAAAAGTTTTTTATCCTCAAGAAATATTATGTACTATCAGAGAAGTTGAATCCTAAGCAGATTAGGGACCTACGTAGTTTGGTCGCGTTACGTCAAACCACGACCAAATGACGTTGGTCAGTTGTCTAGGAATCAATTTCCTCGATAGCACCTATGTGACACACTGACATACATACAACTCCGTTGCACTAAAATTCGTTTATCGCAAGAGAACCGTACGTTTTTCCGAAATCAAAACTATCCTATGTACGTCCTTTGCTGGGACTCAAATTGGGATACTCAAAGTATCTCCATATATCGATATTCAGCAAAATCGGTTTGGGCGTGAAGAGGTAACAGACAGACACCCTTATTCGTTCTATAATAATATTAGCATGGATTTTTTTATCTCCAAAATATTTTATATTATGTTGCAGCCGTTTAGTTGGATTAGCTAGCTAATTGGACGTCTAGCCTGTCCATTGAATGCGTTCTAGAATTACGTTTGCCTTATTAAGTAATTGTAGAACGCATGCGTTTGTTGCTAGACGTAGCTAAATTTAAATAATATTATGTGAAAGTCTTCAGTCTTGAAAATTGGTAATTTTTTCTTCTAGCTACATCTAATATATAAAATTCTCGTGTCACAATGTTAGTCCGCGAACTCCTTCGAAACGGCTTTACTGATTTTTACCAAATTTTATATGCATATTCAGTAGGTCTGAGAATCGGCAACTGGGTACTTTATATATTGATAAGTGCATTTGTTGAATATACTTTATAATATTATGGAAAAGCAACGTTTGACGGAACAGCTAGTAATTATTATAAAGTTGGTTGTTCTGCTTTATGAATGGCCTAGGCCCTGGGCCATAATAATAATAATATTTTCTTCTGTCGTATATAACATATGTATTACACGACAGATGAAATCAATCACGTGGGCTTCGGCCTGACCGAGCATAACACTTCGCTCGTTCGGAAGATCGTCCTTTGCGGCCCCAATGCATATTCCCTCAGCTCTATACTGATATTACGGAGTAGGTACATGCATATTATGCACATTGCACACCCTAAAGTATTATGACCTAACTTTGTTACACCATACACAGCCATAATTTCGCCGTAATTAGTAATTACTTAGTTAATTGGCATAACTACCTAAGTATATTCGCAATAATTTCAATGTGTAAGTACATCTTGAGTTGAGATAATAATCGCTCGTGTTTACCGTATGCCGTTTGCGTTGTTGTGAGTTGTGACGCATGGGGGGAATGTGAGGCAACACGCGATGTGGGATAATCTAATTAATGAAACGATTCAGAACCGGCTGGAGACTAATATTTTTTATTTGCTACATGAATCGAAAGTGGATGAAATGAGATAACATGATGCTAGACATTTTCTTAACGCGCTCAGAGACATTAAAATATGATTGCATAATGTAATGGACAATTTGACAGAAAACGTTATAAATCGTTTGGTGTCAATTTGTTTATTAATCCTTCAAGCCCCATAAGAGCACCGGTGATCGCGACAACAATTATAGAATACAATAGCATTTATAAGAATCCGCGATCGAAGGATTAAATTAATGTTAAGTAATTATTAAACCCATAGGAGTGCATTCAAATTTGCAGCTTTAGGCTTTCCCAAAGCTGAAGGCAAGAAGGTGACAAACCACCCCTTTCGCGTATTTTCTGAAGTGGACAGATTGAATGTATATAATAAACTCGTCTTTAACTGCCAATTATAGTTTTAAGTTTCTGCCTGTTTTATTCGTAGAAAATTTTTACGAATGTATGCTGCGTTTCGAAATACCGGCACAGTAGAAAAACTATATTTAACAATAATTATTATTAATGATTTACGCATCCTGTACAGTGTACACTATACAATAAAAATTAAGTCCAGAGACACATTATAATATAAATAATAATCTAATAATAATCTTTAATTTAATATAAATTTTCACATAAAATCTATGGAGCCTATGTCAAAATGTCCATTAAAGCTAAGTAATCTTTTAATGTCTTTCTGCCACACCCAGAGACGAATATTAACTATTTAATCGTAATTAAATGAAGATTTTGACATTGAAGTTTAATCATCATGATTCATGAATTAATGTTTCTGAGTGCGGCCGTTTGAGTGCAGCAGCTAGTCACAAATTAATGTTTTCTAACTTGGCATTGTTGTTTTTTCCAGATTCTTCCAATGGAATGTACGTGTGTCGAATCGCCATCACGTTATGTAGCTACATTCTGACGGCAATATTCATTGTATTCATATTGTCCTTCAAGAAGGACTACGAATATTTTGCTGAGGTATGCCAAGATTTTTATTTAATAAACTAAGTTGAATTTTTAAAAATAATATTATGTAAAGCGATAAATCAGGGGTTCCCAAACTTATTTTGTCTACTGCCCACTTTGAGAACAAATAATTATTTTTTAGCGCCCCCTTTGTTTCAATTTAAAATTAATCCAGATGAATTAAGCTCAATTCCAATTGCGTTCCTTAACATCACAACTTTAATTTCCAGGGCCTCCGATCAGAAATGCTGCTGGACGACGCGTGTTCCCTGAGCGCGTCGCTCTCAGACGTGGACAGCAGTATATTCGGGACACAGGACATGCTATCCAGTGCGATACTAATAAAAGGGAGCATCGGCCACGGTAAAGTGTCCTGACCCGAGGCCGTGCCCGTCTCGGGCACGGTCACACCAGGCAAGAACTACGGCAGCCTGGGCCAGACAAACTCGAACAGGGACACGGGACACATCTCGTCGGACTCGTCCTCGGGCGAGGACAGCGGCATGTCCTCGGGCGAGAACGACGACTCCCTCAAGTACAATATAGTTAAACTAAGTAGCGCTAAGGAATCTAAGTGCCTAAATAGTGCTGTGTGGAATGAAATTCCGAGTTGTTCGAACGTTGTGTCCAGTTTAGTTGATAAGCCAAACGATTACATTGTGATAAATGTGAGGGGTGAAGACGAGTGTGATTCGACGAGCGAATACGTCGGTACAAATGCTTACGATTGTGATAATAGTGTAGAAACGAGCCAAAGTTTAGTTCCTGTTGCAAACAACGAACTCGTGCAGAGAGAGAGCCAGAAACTGGTGAGTCTATCTCTTTCTATCCTCCTTGCTGCGCTGCTGCAGGCGATGCGTTGTTTTGCCCAATTCTTAGAGGACATAGTCGCTCCACATAGGTTATAATATTGTTTCGGGTTTATTGTGCAGTTAATGTTATATTCGCTAGTATTACTTATCAATTACAAATGTCAATATATTTCATTACCCTCTTGTAATCTATGTTTTATTGAATGCCTGATTAATTTCCTTAGTTAGATTTGGTCCAAATATAAGCTCAGTCACTTCACATTTACGATTATTTGATGTTGAACCGAATTGAAGGAAATCGGGAGGAAGCGATGATACGGGCGAGTGTCTTTTGTATGAAAGTTTGTGACTATAGTCCGCGCGGAACTAGTTGGCCGCGCCGCCGGTATGTGAGCGTACCGGCGGCGCGGCCAACTAGTTCCGCGCGGACTATAGCGAACTTCTTGGAACCATATAATATACAGAATTCCCATAAACTAAGCTAAAATATGTACTACGATTTTTAAGGCTCTATTCCACCGCGGCGCACGCTGTGCACGTGGTCGTGCACGGATTTATTTCTTTGACTTGAGTCAATTCGTGCGAAGCGTGTCCGAGGGTTGCAGTGGACACAGTCACATATATTTTCTTACAAAACGAAGCTTGACGCACGTGCGTAGTCTCTCCGTGCACCGCGGTGGAATGGAGCCCTTACTAGGATACAAAACAAAATGACATCATACAATAGTAATTTTAATAAATAATACCGAACAATACACAAATGCAACTAATACACACAACAAATAAATTATGAGGTTAAATAGGTCGTACACGTATTATTGTCTCAAATCACTACTTATAACGACGCTTCGTTGATCACTGTGATCACTCTGTTCGGGTTGTGGCACTTTTTCTCCCATTTGGCTGGGTTGTGACTTCGGTGTTCTGGGCTCAGGTTGTTTGGGTTGGATGGTTGCGGGGAGTTGTTGGCGAGGACGATAGACCAGCGCCGGTTGCGTTTCTCGTTTAAGTTTGGAAGCTCAGCAATTAGGTTGTTCTCATACTCGCTTAGCATTAGGTAATTCTCCACCTGGAAATTGAAGATTATTGAATAGAAGGTAAATCTAGTAGTTGATGCATTTTTCTACTAAGGTTGGTTGTTTCGACAGCTTAAATGTAATTCGAATTTTCCAAAACTTTTCAATTAAGTGTCATTTTGCTTTATTTGCTTAGATAATAAGAAATTCTGTACCAGTCGGCTAGGTTGCAGCTGTACTTGTCTTGAAAATGACGCTTCGGGTGATTTCCCTGCGCTTTTAGGATAGCTGCTTAATAATTAATCTAGAATTACCTTATTGCAACTAGTGATACAATCAGCTCCGCAGTCCAGGTCATCTAGCAGATGATACGGGAGATGTAGGTCTAAGTCTAGGTCTAGACCTCCCTCCTCGCTGATGCAGGTGAGTTCTGGAACGTGTTCTGGGCAGCCCAAACTACCAAATACCCTGGAATTACCTTATTGCAACTAGTGATACAATCGGCTCCGCAGTCCAGGTTATCTAGCAGGTGCTCCGGGAGATGCAGGTCTAAGTCTAGGTCTAGACCTCCCTCCTCGCTGATGCAGGTGAGTTCTGGAACGTGTTCAGGGCAGCCCAAACTACCGAATACCCTGGAATTACCTTATTGCAACTAGTGATACAATCGGCTCCGCAGTCCAGGTCATCTAGCAGATGCTCTGGGAGATGCTGGTCTAAGTCCAATTCTAGACCTCCCTCCTCGCTGATGCAGGTGAGCTCTGGAACGTGTACAGGGCAGCCTAAAGTACCGTAAACCCTGGAATTACCTTATTGCAACTAGTGATACAATCGGCTCCGCAGTCCAGGTCATCTAGCAGATGCTCCGGGAGATGCAGGTCTAAGTCCAGGTCTAGACCTCCCTCCTCGCTGATGCAGGTGAGCTCTGGAGGTGCGTGTGGTGCTGGTGAGCCTAAACTGCCAGCTCCTATGCCGTCTAGTAGCAGATCGCGACCACCGCAGCGCCCGCCGACTGCTAGATCTAAAAGTGATGTTAATATACATGGGCGTACCCAGAATTTCAGCTAGGGGGGGGTGGGGGGGCAGCATGGACTCAACCCCCCCCCGCAGCACCGCAATCTTATATGACAGCCGTTCCAGTGATAGTGATCAAAAGCACATCCAAGTAAATAATATGTACCATCAGAGATAATTATTCAAAGGCTTACAATCTACGTTATTTGGTTGGCTCATGTCAAGTTAATACCATCCGTACCCAGCAGCGGCGTTAGGACGGGGCAACGCTAGGCGACCGCCCGGGGCGCCGGATAAAAAGGGGCGTCGAAGGCAAACAAAAGAGGCGCCTTTTCTTTGGCACCACCAGCTCCCTGGGCGCCTAAGAAAGGGGTATGAAGATTTTTATATGGAGCCTGGCCGACCTACTGTCCGCCATTGTGTTTTTCCGCGTTCATGAATATTTTTTTCAAAAATGGATAGCTAACATCACTACAAACAAAAAATAATCTTAGACAAAACCACGTTAAATGTCACATTTCGAAGATATGAGCTGCCATAATCTTCGAAATATGACACTTTACGCGGTTTTGTCTAAAAATTTTTTCGTTTGTATTGATGTTAGCTATCCATTTAAAAAAAAAAATCATGAACGCGAAAAAACTAGCGAGATAGTAGGTCGACCAAAATCTTCGTACCCAATTCGCCAATGGCGCTGGTAGTGCTAAAACCGGTATTGCCCGTACCTATCAGCAGGACTTGACATAACCCGATCCACATCAATATATCCGCTTACCAAGCGTTGTGGCACTGGTGGTGATGCGCGGTTCCCTGTCCCGGGTGCTGCGGCGCGTGGGCCCGCGCGCCGGCTCGCAGCTAGCGGTGCCGCCGTTCTCTCTGAAACATCACGTGACGTCACTATTCAGTTAACTCTCCAATGATAGAGAAAATTGACATAGTTTTTAGTTAGGTTTAGGTACTCTGGTGATTGGTCTAAATGTTGTCAGCCAACCAATCACAGAGCCCGGCCTTGTACCATGAAACTGTTTTGAGCATTGAGTTAATATACACTAGGAGAGAGCCTTATATCGGTGTATAAGCGTCAAAAGCGTGTAATGTTATGTCCGACTTACTCGGACATAACAAAGGAGTCGGTCTGCATATTTCATGTAATATTAACAAAAAATTAAAACCGACTTCCAAGGTAAAAACAATATTAACATTAATATGAACTAAAAAGTATTAAATAATTTTTGCTATCTGATAGTGCCTTTTTCCGAATTCGGCTAAACCTTGACTATTTCTGTACTCAATCTTCATTATTTTGAAGTCGGTACCAGATAGCTGAATCTTCAGTCCTCTGACAGAATATTTGAAACTTTTGGAACTGGCACCGACTTCAAAATTATGAAGATTGAGTACAGAAATAGTCAAGGTTTAGCCGAATTCGGAAAAAGGCACTATCAGATAGCAAAAATTATTTAATACTTTTTAGTTCATATTAATGTTAATATTGTTTTTACCTTGGAAGTCGGTTTTAATTTTTTGTTAAAAATAATAATAATTTCACTCTTTTTAGTTACACTAGTAGGTAAACCTTCGCGTATATTTTACGTATCTTATTACACAGTTCACACTCACAAAATAATATATTATCAGTGAAGTGAACATAATATTGTGCTAAGTAATTTAACAATTTTAATACTTCAAACCTCAAGCGGTCACCGGCGATTGCGATAACAATAGAAAGGCTATTGTGTCTCGTTTTTCCACGATCCAAGGATCTATCAGATAAAAAATTGTATAAACTTGCATAGGATGTAGCGTAGCTACTCGTCTAATATATAAAATTCTCGTGTCACAGTTTTCGTTGCCATACTCCTCGGAAACGGCTTGACCGATTCTCATGAAATTATGTGAGCATATTGTGAGGATATTGGTCTGAGAATCGGCCAACATCTATTTTTCATACCAAAAATTATTTATATGGCAAAACAACGTTTGCCGGGACAGCTAGTAATATAATATAATATTATCATAATTATTGACAGCTGTTCTTGTTATCAAGAATTCAATTTCAAATCCATTCAAATCGATACTTAGTGCGCCATCTATCGATTAATAAGTATAACTAATTAAAAAGACACTTATTGACTTAGTTTAGATTAAATGCTCTTTTTAAAATAAGTTTATTTTAATTCTATATTTTGTCTATTAAAATTTTATAAAGTAGTTAGTATAGTATTCGATCTGTATATAAAGTAGTAAAGTATATTCGATTCGGCGTATTCGGCGTATTCGGCGCTGACCGCCGTGTATATTTAAACAAAGTGTTGTTATACAGTATAAAATTATTATTATTATTAGTATATCCACACCTATGCCTTGTACTATTATCTATTCTGTGCCATGAGACATTGGTGACCTTAACACGACGTGGTAATGATGAAGACGATGATGATGATGATGATGATGATGATGATTATGATGATGAATATGAGTTGCATAGTAGCATATGCTTTCTGTTCTTAAAACAACGCCGAAACTCCCAAACGTGTATCTATAAGGAGTCAGGAGTTCTCTCAGCATCTTCGAAACCATGGTATACCTTGACCCAATATTTGACTTTTTGGTAGCATATTCTTAGTACACTTCACATAAAACCAAAATCACCATATGTTTCCATATAAATTTCGAGGAGTTCCCTCGATTACTCCTGGATCCCATCATCAGGTCACCACTTTGTGAACATGGTACCAAATTGGAGTAAAACCAAATACAACAAAGCAAAAATTTCGAAAATCGGTTCACAAACGGCGGAGTAATCGTTGAACATACAAAAAAAAAAAAAAAAAAAATAAAAAAAAAAAAAAAAAAAAATATCCACAGCCGAACATATAACCTCCTCGTTTTTTGGAAGTCGGTTAAAAAGTGTTAATAAAGGTTTTTAGTGAACATTTTGTGTTAGATATTATTGAGTTTTGTGGTTCCGCTAAATAATAAACCATAAGAATGGCCAAAGAATGCCTGAAACACGTTGATTTAACATTAAATACGTAAGTTTTGAACAACGTGTTTTGGGCTTTTCAATCGGTATTTTTGTAAGCTAAAAAGATAATTTATAAGTTTAATAATCCCTTAATCGTGCTATATAAGGCATTCGTGCTAAAAATGTCACATCAATTAATAATTTGTTTACAAAAATTGCATAGCTTTTTACGTATGTTTACGGATTCTCATTACTTGAACTATAGTTTATCGATATCATGAACTAAATGACTTTCTTTTCTGTATCATAATGTGCTTCGAAATGATCGACAAATAGAAATATTCAAGAAAATAAACGCACACTACTTGTATGAAAATATGCCGCGTCCTACTCTAACAAACGTGAAATGACGTTGTTAGAGCAGGACGCTACATTCTTGTCCGATTGCTTGAGTCTCAAAACAGTTTCGTGGTAGGCCTACTGAACCGTGTCTTGAGACAAGATGCATCTTGAGTAGGTTACTCACTATTTATACCAGCCAGAATTTATCTTATCCTAGTGCTATATTTCAGTTTTTCCGCCTAGTGTTGGAATATTCCTTAGAGTAGGTGAATAACTAAATATGTCGTTAGTCAAAGACAGTATGAATGATTAACATACTTGGTGTGTTTGTGCGCGCTCCGGCGGTGCAGGTCGATACAGAAGAGCGACAGAGAGCCGATGAGCGAGCATGTAGAGCTGAAGTAGTACCCCGCCTTGCCGCCGCAACCGTCGTTTATATAGCCTGAAACATTGTATAAGTTATTTTAAACTTTGTTATAGTTTATGAACAATCTTTAATTTTCACCCCCAATCGGTTAAACGTACCATCGAGGGAATTGATTCCTATGCAGTTGACGGATCTACGTGATGTGGTTGGCTTATGTCAATTCAATGTTAATTGTGACCTGTCGAGTGTCGGCTGGGTGTGACGTAACGCGACCAAACTGCGTAGGTCCCTATTATATTTCTGCAGGTTTTCAGTTTTGCCTTGTAGACCAAAGTTTGAAAGAGATATAAATTATATAAGATTTAAGTGTAGCATCCTAGGTAGCATCTAGGGTCTAATGTCTATACTATACTCTATCTATAATAGTAATACAGGAAAAGCCCACTATCTCTGATCTCATAGAATAATCATCAAATATTTTTTTTACGAAACTGAAGCTTCTAGGCATGGACATAAAAAAAGGCGGACGGAGTCCCACCATACACAGCACTGTGTCCTCAGAGTCGGCATGTAAACGGTCCGGCGGGTCCGCACGCACACATTCTTACGGTAGTCCGGCCATTTGATAGGCGTAAGAATGTGTGCGTGGCCGACTCTGAAGACACAGTGCTGTGTATAATTATTAAGACTCCGTCCGCCTTTTTTTAAATCCATGCCTCGACTAATGTCATTCTTGAAATATTACTTTAAAAGGCAATTAATTGCCTTTTCCAAGGAATATTTTCCAATTGGAAAAGGAATTGTACGGGAACTTACCAGACAAAGGAACGCCAATAGCAATGGGCACAGCCTGCGAGCACTGCACGAAGCCCCAAGTTCGAGCGAAGTTGCGTGACCTCACTCGCTCGTACGTGTACATCTTCAGGGAGTAATGGTAGCCGCCGCAGAATATACCTGGAATACCACAATGTAAGAGCTTAGCTGTATCCTAAAATTTAATCTTGCTCCACAAAGACACAAATTTCAAGCGTAACTTGACATTGCATTGTTTTGGTTCTTTACTGTGGATGACTATACAGCATAACATGAGAATTGAGATTTAGGGTGCATTTCGACTGAAGCTTAGCGGTGCCCGAATTGACCAATCACCGGAATGACAGCGAAGCAGAGCGAAGATTTCGAGCATGGTGATTGGTCAATTCGGCACTGCTAAGCTCCACTCCGCTCCGCTCCGCGTCAGTGGAAATACGGCTTAAGAGCGACCGCAGACTTACAATTTCAAGTTGGCCAACTAAATGGCATAGGAGGTATACCAATAATGCCAATACTCAAAAGCTCAAATTGACTCATAGTCGCTTTAAAGCGACTTATGAGAGCTCGCACATGATAGCTCGTACATGAGAGGTACAACTAAATAATTGGACACCGATCGTGTAAGAACCGCGATTACCTAAAAGTTGTCCAATTAAATTGTGAAACTAGTTGTAGGTACGATAGTCGGCCAACTTGAAATTGTATATCTGCGGTGAGTGGTGACGTTAGAGCTAGGATTTACAGGTTTTATGTAGCACAAAAGACCTTGAAAAAGCACAGCAAACTAAATTTTTTTTATGTTTCTGTATTGAATCTAGGGATTTTTTTGAATCCAGAAGAACATGGCAGGCTGTTGATTTGTGCCTTGGTACTTGGTAGCCTTTACTCACGAATTTTCACACCGATTATTATTCATCAAGCTTTAGCATCATACTATGTATTTGTAAACATTCTACTAAAATAAGCTACTAACCGTAAACCCAAGCAAACATGACGTATCCTCGATAAGATCCTTCAACAGCCGTCAGCGCCATGGTAGCCAATCCACAAACGAATACTGCCGCTTGCGTGAGGTACTGTCGTGCTATGCGACATTCTGCTGAGTTCTGCCGAACTAGCAGACCGAAGGCCGCGCAGCCAACTGCCCATGCTAGGCCGAGGTAAGCTTGGAGTAAAGCTGCAGTGTCGCCTAGACCTGGAATGTAGAAATATTATAGGACATGAGTTAACTTTTAACTTTAGATGGGCAAACTTGTGGCGTTTATCATGAGACTATAAGGAATAATTATGTAGAGGTAGATGAACACGCATCTGCTTTGGACTTGTTTTATGGACGTTTATGAACATTGTGCCCATTCCTAGTATGGTAACGTCTACCGAGGCTTAGTTAGTGCGGATTTTCAGACTGTGACGAATAGGTACGCTTGGCGCCCGTAAGAGCGATTGATCTATTTGTTTAATAATGGGCAGATTAGGAGCAGTATTCAACACTAAAAGTGTTCTTGTTACAGCAGCTTACCTTCCTCTTCAGCGTGATAGGCCAAATAGAATATCGGCGTGTTGATACCAAAAGCCGAAATCCCGGTTGACATTAGCAGGATCCTTACAGTTTTTGACCTCAGAGTTGAGAAGTCAAAGAAAGGTTGTCTATCATCTGACTTGTTTTTGTCCTTCATTTTCCTCTTTATCTTATTCTGGTTCTTAAGGTGCAATATCGCTCGTCGTTGAGGATGGTATAGTGACGCTGATCGGTAGAAGGTGCCAAGTATGAACGTTACGAAAACCACACCAGTCACCGCCTGTAGACCAAGCCGCCATCCTATGGCCCTGAAATCGAGGACACTGCTTAATTATTGAGTTGTGCCATCAGATAAATTGATTTATCTCCAGGTGGCCACTATCTACATTATTTGGTCGGGTTATGTCAATTGTCAAGTCAAAGTAGTCGTCTGTCGTAATCAGTCGGCTGCGCTTGACATTACCCCCACCAAGCGTACGTCTGGCTGTGAGTCAATTTTTTTGAGATCACGCTTACGACAGAGTAGACAGAATTTAGTTCTGTTTACTCTGTTTACGAGTTACGACTCATTAGAAACGAAATTTTCCCGTGATCAAAAGCCAAATTAACTTTACCAACACATCGATATACCTAACTACTTATATATTTTATCTTGAGGAAATACTACCGTACGAATGTAACTAAGTAAATTCGATGTTTTACATGTACGAGTAATACAGCGACAACCCACTGCATTGGTTTTATTATACCCCATCCAATTTCCCTAAAATCTTTGTTTTTCCTTATTGCATATAATCAAATGGTAACATCTGTAACCCAAATCCCAACGATATAAACTGTACGGTAGTCGGTAAGTATCTACGGTAAGTATCTACACGGCACTGCATTCACAAATTTTATTAAAAGAAAACAATTTTTTTGGGTACTACCAGTACTAGTACCTAACATCTTACATCATGCATAGTCTATCAAAAACTAATTCCTTTGGCTTCTACATCTTATAAAGATAAATAGACTTGATTTGAACACGCTAATCTCACGAACCACTGGACCGATTTTTATTTAATTTGGCACATGGGCTACTTTTTTTGCCGGAAAAATGTACGGTTCCCGCACAATTTCTTATTTAAGCGGGCGCGGGGCGGCGCCGCGAGTTCTTCGAGTCTAGTAATGAGAGTTTGCCACTACATGGAGCTATGTAGCCGTAGGGTCTTTCGTGTCACATAAACATATTATTATGATACTCGTAGCTATAGCTATATCGTGACATATAACAGCAAGTTGATATACTGAAGATTATTGCTGTATTTTTATTATAACTCTGTAGCTTTCAGATTATGAGTTTATAGCGCTTTAAATACGGTCAATTACGGAATCTCCGGAGGGAATGCCCTTAACCCGCGCTACATAGCGGCACCTGGTGGCAAACGGAATATCAAACAACCTCATTGGTTAAGCCCATACCTTATAGCGCTCTTGATGAACGTAGACATGACGGCTATGCCCAGGCCGCTGCCGCTGACTATGAAGATCTCGACCAGCTCGCGCCGCCGTTTGAAGTACTGCGCCACCATCAGCGTCGAACAGTCCCGGGTCAGGCCCACACCGACTCCAACTACCGTCCCTGAAAAAAATATATCCACTTGAGCCATTGCTAGACGCTTGTTCTGCTCCTTCGTTAAAAACGAAGAGGGAGATAAGGTGATGATGATCTTAGCGTTTCTTTTGTTTCACAAATTCTCTGAGTACTTAAACGGCCCATTCACTATCCTGCATTGCAGTCCTGCTGCAGTCCGCCGTGCAGGCCTGCAACACCATTCACTATCCTGCGTGCAGTCCGCCGGCTTATGCAGGATAGTGAATAGCCGCGTACTGACCAAGCGAGCCGCCTCGGTCAGTACGTGTCAGTGCGCGGCAAACATCCGAGGCGTCTTTGAGCATCGACCAAAAACCGACAACTTTTCCCGCGGCCGCGGCACGCTCGGGCGAGGCAGCGCGGCGGATCGCTTGGTTAGTACGCGGCTATTGGTGTTGCAGGCCTGCACGGCGGACTGCAGCAGGACTGCAATGCAGGATAGTGAATGGACCCTTTTAGGGCTTAGGCTACTGGTGCCTTTTGATAGAACTAAGTCTTAGAATTAGATAATTCTACGGGCAACAGTAGGTTCAGTCTTCAGACCTTGTTAGCGAGTTGGTTTCGTAAGTATAAAGTTATAAACCTACAACGTCGAGGTGGTTTCGATAAGTTTTAATTTTTTGAACATAGGTACATACAATAGTACTAAAATGAATGATGAATTGTTTCATTTTTGCAAAAAAGCGGCACTCCAAATTGAAACGCATTTATCGGAAGTATCCATTGGGTTAATTATGACCTAAACCTAAGCAGCTTAGCGCAGTTATTTATTACCGAAATACCAGAAAACATAGCAGTAAATTATGATTAATTGGTCTTTATTTCGCGTAATAATTTGCAAATGTTTCATATTTTGCGAATACTTCTCAATTTTCTTTCAGGTTAATGAGTCGGAATTAAAACATAATTTAAGACAATCTAAGGTGAAATATTGAACTTATGTATTACATTTTAATAACGGTTAAGGAAATGATAATAATACTTAGTTAATATCAACTTACGACCCTAAACGGAATTATTTTAAAGAGGGTTCTCCTTGCCGTGTTAGGTCATATTGTTATGTTGACTGCTTTCATTGTATTACACTACCGCTTACGAGGGGGACCTTAGACCCTATACAAGACACAAAACTTCTACATCAGTTCTAAAGAAATTGTAAAGAAATATGTCGCATGATAGATACCTGTTTTGTGTTATTTATAGCGCGGGAACCGTTAATTTTTCCTTAGGAAAATTATCTATGTCCGGGGATTTAAAATCGCCTTTTCACTTTAAACGTAAATCGATATGACCTCTATTGGTTTTGAAATCCAATAAAATCTTTTTTTAATTTTTAAACGGCCGAAATTATTTGCAACTCTTCAGTATAAAAATATGGTAACTCAAGCAAAAGCTCGTCTACGTTATCTTCTTTGGTGATCATTTGTAATGGCTTCGGACGAGTTTCCATTGGTTAGGGACTCTGACTTAACAAACTTTCCTAAATTTCGATTTTCGAATTATTGAAAAAAAAAACTCTACTTTCCTTTCGTTTTTAAACCGTTACTGCAATCAGCTACAAAACCTAATAAACTCTTTCTTATTATAACTTAATTTTGTCATACATGTGCAAAGTAGGAAAAAATCTTTAATTAAGTCAACGATAACTTAAACAAAACAAAAATGAGCTCTACGTAGAGACCGTAGCGACGTGTATTCTATCGATCGGACGAGAGGGACCGCGATATATTCACTACATCTGTCTCACTCGTCGCGTCGCTCAGCCGTCTGCGATTGGCGGACATATTGAATTTGACTCCGTCAGTCCACTGCCAGTTGTCGCCGGCTTGCTACTATATATAAGCACGGGCCCTAATTTTTATACTACTACAAAACTACCAGCTGTGATTATAAACAATCATGCCGCCCAAAGCGAGCGTGAAATCCATAAAGAAGTCGGGGAAAGCTCAAAAGAACATCTCCAAGTCGGACAAGAAGAAGAAGAAGCACAAGAGGAAGGAGAGCTACGCTATTTACATTTACAAAGTGCTGAAGCAGGTGCATCCAGACACCGGTATTTCTAGTAAGGCGATGTCCATCATGAATTCCTTCGTGAACGATATCTTCGAACGAATCGCTGCGGAGGCGTCCCGCTTGGCGCACTACAACAAGAGGTCTACCATCACATCGCGGGAGGTCCAGACGTCTGTGAGGCTGCTGCTGCCTGGAGAGTTGGCCAAGCACGCCGTGAGTGAGGGCACGAAGGCCGTCACCAAGTATACCAGCTCCAAGTAAAACGTGTTGCTGAATATACGCATTTTATAGTGTCTTTGTTATTTGTGTTTCCCAATTATTTTGTCCGCCTATCTATCAATATACCTACTCGTAATAATTCAGCTCTATTTATTACAACTTCACAGACTTGGAAATGAATTAAGTACTTACTTACTTACTTATGTAAATTCTAAATGTAGAGCAATTAACAGAATATAAATCGATAATGTTTTTAAGTTGTTAAAAATATATGTTTACTCCTAGAGTTTTAGGTACCTAATTGATAAAATCAGAACCTTAACTATCATAACAGAAGTAAAGATTTCTCTTGTAATTATTTTTGGTTGAAATAGTTCCATAATATTCTTTAATAATGCAACACGTGCTACAGCGACAGCGACAATAGGGAACTCTAAACAAATCCATTCTAATATTATATCGATTGTAATGAAATTTTGTACACAGATAGTCTAAAGCCTGAGCCAATTTCCTTTACATTGGCTACTTTTTAACTGGAAAAAGGGTGAAAATGCGTAAATTTGTTCAAATTAAGTTAGTTCCAAAAATTCATAATAGATGGCGCCGTGCGTCTCCTTTTTATGTGTGACGGAAATATAAGTTACTCTATGGCGAGAACTACCGCGATCTATAAGCTGAAGTCCACGCGGACGGAGTCGCGGGCAACAGCAACAGCAGTTACCTATAAAGTCACGTTAAAGTACATGGTAACACTTCTGAATGTAAAACTACTTAGATTTGTAAAAATCACATGCATTGATTAACCTATCTATTATTAGGTATAGTAATTAAGTATCCCACAGAGACATTGTATTTTTGTAGGACAAAATAATCCTAATTCCTAGGTTAGGTATTCTAGATAATAGCTGTGCCTGCAGAACAAGGTGCTACTATATCAAAGATTAATTCTGTTTGGTATTGATCAATATTCGAACATATTATATACTTGAAGACTCGCAAATTTTCGTAGCTGTCAACGCTGACCCATGATGGACCAATCATGGCTATTTATCATGGCCCACGTGAAGAGGGCCCTCAAATACGAGCGATCATAGAGGAATGGGCCCTTCTACAGGTTCGTAATCGCTTGTATAGGATACAGCCCACATGTTTTAGGTTTGGTTCATGTTGTACTAAGAAGGCAAAACACAACAAAGAAGTTGATTCATAGCGGACCTACGTATTTTGGTCGCGTTATGTGAAACCCAGCCGACAGATCACGACCAGCATTGAATTGGCATAACTCGTCCAAATGACGTATGTCCATCAACTGCCTATGAATCAATTTCTTCGATGGTAGGTACTTCCCGTAAACCACGATGGTTCGTTCGGGGTGTAATGTAGTATCAGAATTCTTATTAATTATGCTCTCTGTAGAGTGTAGGATATAATATCAAATTAAGTTATAAACCTTAGAACTATTACTTTCTAAAGGGCGTCAGCGGAATTTAACGATACTTGCCACTCGTAAACCGAGGCGACGAGACGTTATTGATGAATTTTGGCAGAGATAAAGTTTTTCGGAAACCTGTCAATCACGCAGATAAATGAGAAGGGGTGATTGCGACAAACTTTTTATCTAAATACTAAATCAATATAATAGGGATGATGACAAGGTCAAAGATTAGCGACTTTTGTTAATAAAATAAAAAAAGCACGGCAAAAAATGAGCGTTACCAAAATTTCAGCTCGATAGCATTTGTATTTTTTTTGTTAGGCGCCTTCAAAGTGGGATAATCAAGTCGATTTTTTTTTCAATTAAATATCTTAATATTTGTATACCATTCGATAACTTATGCAATTAAAAGCAACTTTTGGTATGAAACCACTTTCATAAACGCAATATTTAATATACCTATCAAACAAAGTTCTCTCCCGATCCGTACAAACTAAGAAAGACTGACGTCAGTCTTTCGTAGCACTTTGTATGGGGCGTTTCGGGCAGGTCTATTTTATGAGATATTTGAATTGTTCATATCTTGGTGAATTTTTAAGCTATGAGAGTCATTCTTTCAGCAATGTTTCTATTTTTTAAGGGTCTTTCAATTACCAATAAGAAAAAAAAATAGTCATCAAGCCTATTATAGGTAAGTAAGTATAACATTTTAAGCTTTAAGGATAAAACTTAAGACTTAAGTTTTTACCAGCACTTACTTAAAAATTTATATCATAATAATTTATTATTATTATTTATCAGAGAATTTTCTAACAGGGGAGAAGAAGATTATTTTTTAAATTGACTACATTATAAACATTATTCTCAATCTTTTTACTTTTTTATTCCGTAGCGTAGGTAAGTATTATGGATCACCATTGTAAAGGGAACGAAGCAGTCAAGAAAACGTCCGCACAGAAAATAATAGGTAAGTTCTAGAAAGTTTTTCAAAGAAAATTTTTCAGTGAAACTTTTTACAACCCGCGCTTCCCTGCGCCATGGAGTTTTATGCGGTTTTCTGCGGGTTCTTAAAAAACTGATACGTCGGATTCCTCTCGACTCATAAACTAATTGTGAATCGAACTGTGCATTTGACTTCAAAACTGAGCAATAAAAGAGTTGTGGGCATCCAATCGGCTAAGATTTAGGATAATCGAAGAGCCAGTGACAGCCAGGCTTTCGTCATTTTATGAAAGTTGATATTTTACCTGTTTATATGACTCTTATAGAGGTTAGAACGACCAACGACTATGGTGTATTCGGTCGCGGTTACTCTAGGTGTTTCCAGTTCTAAAGGTCTACCTTCGATAAAGTTTACGTGTCCAAACACACTAGCCCGAAGTTACGCGGCGTAAATTCCGCATGATTACGTCCGCAATGCCAAACGCATACAAAATACGGACGGAACGCGACGGAATAGTGTGTCATCCTCATCGGTAATTTAAATACATTGCAGGCGGAATAAGAATCATGCGGAATTTACGCCGCGTAAGTTCGGCCTTAAGACACTTAAGCTTAATTTTTTCTTCGGGATAACTGTTTTAATCTCGTCTCCCACTGTCGGTCATTTTTGACAGTGGCTTTCCAACTCAGACTCCCCAAAAGTACAAATTAGACTTTAAGGTGGTCTATAGCTTTGTCCACACTAGGCCTTTTTTTGTTCATCAAGGGCATGCGTTATAGCGCAGTCAACAGCGGACGTGAGGTATGCCCGTGACGCGCGTTGAAATCGTAGCGCTCGCTTATGACACTTTTCTTACAACGCCGCGCGGGTGGATTTTGACGCATTCAATTATTGAATATGCCAAACGACAAACGTAAGTTGAATAAAAAGAAGATGACGAAAATTGAAGATGAAATTGCATAATGTGGACATAGCCTATCATTAGGAAGCAACTGACTGTCGCTGGCTCTTGGGGTATAATCGGAAAACTTGATGTTAAATTATGCGCGTTTTCCTCAGTCGGGGCATGTTTACGTGGTTCTATATTAATATTCTGTCAGCACAGAAAACAGGCGGAAAAATTACAGCCACAGGAATGATTTATTTGTTACGAATTCAAATTAAGTACTTTTGGTATGTTTTGGTATTGCAGAGGCTTGTGACTTGTGACAGAAAGATGTAACTAGGTATGTTGAGATAAAGGTAAGTATACAGACATCCTTTCAAGTTTCATGTAAGTAATTACTTACCTGATAATTTTGTATTAAGTATAAACAATATAATATGTAGGTACATATTTTTAACAATACAGTAGCTTTCAATTTTCAGGCCTTGAAATAAGTGAATACAAGGCACACTTATATACCTTCTCATATTTTACAGATATCCCTAAGTAATATAAAACAACGTACTTACCTATAGCTTAATAGGTACTATTCAAGATTCGCTGTCTTACTTTCGAACTCAGAGACGAATATTAATTACTTAATTAATTTAATTATATTTTATTGTAATTAAAATAAAGGTTTTGATAAAAGCCCCATGCATCTGTCAAACTCTGCGTTAAATCGAAGTTTGATCATGATTAAACGTCTCTGAGTGCGGCCGTTAATCTTTATAAGGCCATGTTTCACCACTTCCTGATAAGTGCCGGATAGGCTATCCACAACTTAACTTGACAGATGGAGTATCTGTCAGATAAGTTGTGGATAGCCTATCCGGCACTATATCAGGAAGTGGTAAACAGGCCCTAAGGGCCCTTAGTCTTTTTAAGTGCGGTTTTCAATGTGGTAGACAAGTACAAGCAGACCTTGTTATTTTTGTTGTGTAACTACTAAATACTTTTATTTGCAAAGGGATTATATTATTTTGTTACTATAGGTAAAGAACCTCTCTCCGACCCACTTATAATGTAGAGTTTACTCTAATATCTAATGTTGTTTTCTTGTCCCAGTGAAATTGGTTTGTCTCTATAAATTCCTTTTCCGAGTTTATTGCCGTGTACTTGGTATCTTATTGTATGCCAATAATTTCTAGTTGATATATTTATTTATTTAAGTATTTATAAATTCTTTATTTGCTTAAAAAATTAACAATATAAAATAACAAAAACAATATAAAGGCAATGAATACTTTTAGTAAATAGGCGTTAGGAAATAATTATTGTAACTTGCTTGAGTACAGTGTAAATAAAAAATGTATAGGTACCAAGCTACGAATAATAAAACCTAAGGAAACGTAACTCCCATACTAATACAGATTTAAATTTGGTTCCATTCGAACTTACGTCAGCCTTTATACCGCTCAAGGTCACCTAAATATTGCAAATGCATGAAAAGTGAACATAAGGTACACTTTTTTGACAAGTATTTTGGAGCATGTTTTTTGACGGAGTTACTCTTCCTTAGTTTTTATTATTCGTAGGTACCAAGTATACGTTTACTATGACCCTCACTCAAGTCCGATGCGTCAAAATTCGTTTACCCGCGCGGGAACCGTAATTTTTTTTCTCAAAGTATGTATCTCCATACCAACAGCAACATCGGTTGAGCGGTTTGGGCGTGAAGAGGACAGACAGACGGACGGATAGACACACTTTCGCATTTATAATAATATACCTGTTCCAGCAAACGTTGTTTTGCCATATAAAGTAATTCTACTTCATCAGTTGATACAAAATCTTACCCCCTCTTTTGCCCCTAAGAGGGGTGGGGGGAAAATGTTATACACCAATTAATGTTGTTTAAGTTGAAAAACACAGTAAATAATATAAAGTAAATCCATTAAAGAAAAAAGTTTGATACAAAATCTGACCCCCTCTTTGGTCGTCTTAGAGGGGTGGGGAGGTTTTTTTTTTTACATCAGATGTTGAGTTCGAAGAAGACAAATATATCTGCGAAAACCGTTTGCAAATCTGATCAGTAGTTTTCATGTTAAAGAAAAAAGTTTGATACAAAATCTGACCCCCTCTTTTGTGAAAAATGTTTATACATCAGATGTTAAGTTGGAAGAAGACAAATGTATCTGTGAAACCGCATTCAAATCGGATCAGTGGTTTTCGTGTGATGCTGGAACAAACATACAGACAGACAGATAAAAATCTAAACCACATTTTTGGCTTCTATAGCGATGTAGTGACACCCCCCGCTTATTATTTTTTTGAATATCTTTAATGTACAGAATTCTCATTTCTACAGTTTTATTATATGTATAGATTACTAGCTGCTGTCCCGGCAAACGTTGCTTTGCCATAATATAAAGTATTTCGCGCAAATTATTTTATTGAAGTGACTAAATAACTATGTCGCCATGGCAACGTCGATCACAAACAATGGCCGCCGTCAGTCTCAGGTTGTAATAATTTACTATTGTTTATTTAACAAATGCACTTATCAATATATAAAGTACCCAGTAGCCGATCCTCAGACCTACTGAATATGCATATAAAATTTGGTAAAAATCTGTAAAGCCGTTTCGGAGGAGTTCGTGGACTAACATTGTGACACGAGAATTTTATATATAGGTAAGATTAGTATGGAATTATGGACGAACGCTTACTTTTTTTTTATTCTGATGTAATAAAAGATAAATATTAAAGTTCATTATTATTACAATTTTTTACAGATTCTTTTAACATTTTCTTCCGACTCACCAACAGTAATTTATCATTAATTTCTTACTTTTACAGAGAAAATTTTAAATTGCTCTGAGTGTTGGTGACAAAGAGATTTATTTTCTGTTCTTACAGTTGCTTGGGACGGCTTTTGTAATGCTTAGAAATAGTTTTTCGACTCATAATGACTTGTGCTCAGAAAACTCGAAGCTGACTTGTGCCAATTTGCAATTTAAGTAACTTAATTACGATATTAGACCGTGCACTATTTTTATAATAAGTATGTAAGTAAGTACTTACGTACAATTTTTTAAAATTATTTTTAAACTTGAACTCTAGATAATAATTACTTAAAATCATAATTTACTACGAACCATTGGCGAACGAATCTATAATTTTTAAGGCTAGTAATTACCAGATGGTACAGTATGTACATTTGTGTATCTATAATTTGTTAAAAATATCGAATGCATATCTAATTTATAGATTTAAATCATTTAAAAAGGAATTATTGTTTGTGAAAGAAAAACGTTTCCAGCATGAATCATGATGAACTAACTTTCCCCCTTTACCGCTAGATGTCACTACATAGGCGAATGAAGCTTTTTATAGAGCAAAGAAAAGCGAGGTTTCGAAATAAAAATGTTAAGTATATATTTTGTTTTTTAATAATAATTAAGTAATAATTATCATTACAGTAATATATTACACATAAAATATAACGTTGTATTTTATTATTTCAAATTAGCTACGCATATAAGGGAATGGCACTAATGGCAGATCACTTTAAGGAAACATGAAACATTTGAATGTTATAAAATATATATTTATGAAAATAAAGGATTGATAACTTCTTCCATGTCTTGAGTAACTCTAACAAAATAAAACTATTATAATTATTATATGATAAATCAATTAAAAAATATATTATTGGTCTTTTTGTAAACTTAGTCATAAGTTCTAATAGATGACATCACAATAAACGAACAACATTAATAGTAGACACCAATAAGAACTAATAGTTGACATAGAACATTACATTACATTTTTCCTATTATTAGGTCTTTATTTGCCGTTTTTCAAAAGATTTCATTTACTTCATCATAGTAACTACATGCATCAGAAATACTATCAACGTTGTCTCCAGATTCTATTCATTCTTCTTCGATGCTGAAACTATCTTTGCTTTTATTTTTCATATTTTTCCTAGCAAATTTATTTTCTAAAAAACTAAAGCAATCGATTTTAAGATCAGTACAAGGTCTAATATTAGACATTATGTCCATTTTTAGGTGCAGTAGTTTTAAGTTCTTAGATTGTTAATAGAATTATATTTTCAGAGAATGATTTTTGCAGTAAAATAAAGTACAAAATAACTTTAGTATGTATTGCAAAACTTAAAGATGAGATCCATGTCATCTATAAGTTTTTTACATTTTCAAGAACTAATAGTAGACACCCTTTATATTGTTAGGGAAAATGGATAAAAAATCTTAAATAAACATTAATTAGTGTATACAACATGACCATTAATCCAATGAAATCAATAGAAATTACAAAAAATCAATTAAATGTATTCAAAACTTACGTGCAAAATTTCGCCTTCCATAACCTATTTGCTAAGAAATTGCCGGTCATACACGGTCATATTATTTATGAAAACTGATAGATCCCATTTTAAAATTTTGTTCCCGAAGGCGTCTCTAATATATTATTTTTTCAATTCAACAGATAGCTTGAGAAGCTTATTAAATTTACAGCGGTGAGAAATAATTAGAGTAATTCTTATTTTTATGGTATTCTTGTCATAAGTGTCATCTATTAGTTCAGTAGAGTTCAGTGTCTAGCATTAGGTCGTTTCCCTTACTTGACTCAAAAAAAAAAACCGTCTCCATATCTGTGCATACAAATTGCCAATCCGGGCAATATTTTCTTTTTTGAGTTCTCACTAATTTTTCAGCATTGTTCTCATAGAAAAAGTTGTTTATTTTGACGGGCTCATTTGATGGTTTTGATGGTTTAAGGTGTTAAACCTAACAACCTGCATAAAGCATGATAATGAGCTAAACTTAAAGGCAGCTTGTCGGCTATTCGCTAAGAATATATGTGCTGACAGGATAATTTATTTGCACATCACACTGATACAAAAGATCAAAGGTTTGTAACTGGCACCGATTTAATACGTTTGATAAAATTACCATGTAATTGTGCAGGTGATATATTATCAGCTTATAAATCTTAGACATAATATTACTGACTATAAAGCAACGTAAGATCTAAATTTACTCTAGTAAACGAAACTGTAAACGAAATCTGTAAACAATTGGCTCTTCCCTTCAGAAGGGGAACAAGAGGGTTACCGGTTAGGCCCAAATCTTAATATCGAATATAAAAAAAGATTTATTGTGGCCATATTAATATTGTAACTAGGTTCAGATTTGAATTTTTTAAAGCCTAAATTTTTATTAAGCGACAGCTTTGTTTATGAGGGCTCCGTAAATTTCACCACAGCAGAAAAACAATCTAAGTACCTATGTCCTTTTCCGGGATTATAGGAATGAAATCATTCAAAGGTTAGCGTGATGAGGTACCTAATATACCGAATTCTGCGAAGCCATAGTTTTGGAATAAATGATTTACGAATATTTTATTTTAACTCAATAAAATGTTAAAATTAATTCGAATTAATAATAATAATAATAATATAATATCTATGGACGCTTCACACCACGTCAATCTGGCCCCGTGCTAAGTACCTGAAGGACTTGTGTTACGGGTACCAGACAACGGAAATATATTTAATACTATTATACTATACATGTATTTAAGATTTTTATTATATCATACACATATTTAATACACGTCCATGACCCAGGAACATTGAAAAACTTTGTTTCGTCGGCGGGACTCGAACCCGCGACCACCGGCTTGAGCTGCCACACACTCTACCCATTGAGCCACAGAGGTCGTCATTAAGATTCTAACTTAGCACAAGCATAACATAAACAATGTACAGTTAGAAAACATTTAAACAATCATTAATTTATATCCCATGCGAGTCTTAATGAAATTGTTAATTGAGAAAACTCCAATGCTCTTTGAAATCTTGCACCATCTCTAAAATAATGTATCAGATGCCACCATGCTACGCTTAGAGCATCTTCAACGATATTGCTATATTAGCATTTAAATAGCAATGCACTAGAATCTAGGTCCTGCTCGCTTGACCAGACCGATCAGAAGTATTTTACACATTCTAGATTCTAGAAGGAAATAGAACATTACATAAATCCGTTTGTAGCAATATAAGCTCTAAATCCTTTAGGTTTAAATATAGGACGATAGCTACGAGAAAATATATAAGTATTTTAGTATTGAAAGAAAAATAAGCCTGTGCATGATAGAATATTTTTTAGAATAGTTTGCAGCTAAGAAATCTAGTTACATAGTAAATAGTAATATATCATACTAGAGTTGTTTAAGTGTGTTTTATACTGTCATAAAGGACGAAATCGCTTACAAGTGAACTTACCGTAGCTGAAGAACAGCTGATGAAATTGCGTAGCGAAGGATGTGAAGAGGCAGCCAAGTGCGGCCACCAGTCCGCCCACCACGGCCGTCACCCGCGTTGACTTGCGCACACACAGCGCCACCGTCACCGGCGATAGTGCTAGAGCCACCCCCGTCGACAATGCTCCGAGACAACCTGGAATAGAGAATAGGAATGCTTAGTTTAATGGGAACTGGCGGTAAGTATACTGCCGGCGGCCGAGATATAAAACAACGGCTGCCGGCGCTGGCACTCAAAATGGGAGCCGGTGATAATGCGTAAAGCACTAGGTTCCAGTGCCGATACACAAATTTTAAAAAGAAATAATTATAATCTCAAATATATTCGACTTCCAAAGGTGAAGGTTAGGATCCTATTTGTTTGGCTGTGGATATTTTAGTTTTTTGTGATGCATTTTCTAGCTTTACCTTAGCTACCTTTTTTCAGCTACCAAAAAGTAAGATTTTGCACCACACTTATATATACCCTGTGATATACTTCCGAAGGTACTGAACAGAACTTCAGATTCGTTATACATGTTAGAGAGTTTCAGCGTTGTTTAAAGAAGCAAAGATAGTTACTATGCAGATCACATTTATCAGCATCATCATCACCACAATTAACCCATCAAGCCCCATAGGAGTACCGGCGATCGCGACAACAATAGAATACAATAGCATTTCCAAGAATCCCCGATCGAAGGATTCAAATATGCATCCTTACAATATGACTATTTATGACCTTATTTGTACTTTTCATAGTCCTTTAGCTCAAGACTGATGTTTTTCAAGATCATTATTCTGTCATTTGACAAGCGATGTTTGCCGAATAGGCGCCGACAGCCTATTCGGCAAACATCGCGTGACTTCGGCAAACTTCGGAGTTCGGAAAACGGCGCCGGCAGCCATTTAGGCAACCGGCGCCGGCAGCCATTACGGCAACCGGCGCCGGCATCAGAGGCACTCCCTTAGTTTATAGGCAAGGTAATACTATTATGGAAACTTCAGAATTTAGTTGACTAACGACCCGCTTGGGCGTCGCACGGGTATAAAATATATAGCCACTGAAAAAATCATTAATATCGATAGCCTATGTTCATTCACGTGGTCTACTTCTTATCAAGACTACGGAAGGCTGTAAGGCTACGAAGAGTCGCAAGGCCAAGTCTTTTCGACCTGGCAAGGACGAGATCAGGGGGTGCGATGAGGAGGGCTTCATACTGGTGGAGAAGAGGAAGAAGAAGCCCGCCGCCCGCACCCTATGTACCTGAGCTGCGTCTGCGGAGCGAGGTCCCCGCGACGCCCCTGTACCTATCCCGCCTGCACTGGTCCATGGAGGTCGAGGACGTCGTGGTCTACATCAGTAAGAAGACATCCCTCCGCCTGAGGGTCGAACGTCTGCAGTCTCGCCACAAGGTCAACTTCAGTTCCTTTGTGGTGAGAGTACCGACGCATCTTCTGTCGACCTTTGAAGCGGAGGAATTCTGGCCGACTGATGTGGTTTACCGAAGGTTCCGGGGAAGACTCCGGAATGAAGCGCGCGTCACGTCGCCGTTAATTCGTGATAAAGTGTAGTTAGTAAGATTATAATTATTGATATGTATGTTAGACATTAAGATATATGTTATATTGTATGGGCCTACGTAGCCTGATTTAAATAAATAAAATAAAAAAATAAAAAATTATCTGTGCCAAATAACATAAAAATTGCTCCAGTAGTTCGCGAGATAAGCCCTTTCAAATAATTTCCCCCAGTTTTTCCAAATTCTCCTGTTAGTCTTAGTGTGATAAAATAAAGCCTTATAGCCTTCCTTAATAAATAGGCTATCTAACACTGAAATATTTTTTCAAATCGGACCAGTAATTCCTGAGATTAGCGCGTTCAAGTTAGCGCTTTCAAATAATTTTCTCCGTTTTTTCCACATTTTCCTCTATTTCTTCGCTTCTATTAGACTTAGGGCCTGTTTCACTACTTCCTGATAAAGTGCCGGATATCCTTATTTGACAGATTCTCCATACTCTATCTGTCAAGTAAAGTGGTGGATAGCCTTATCAGGAAGTGGTGAAACAGGCCCTTAGCGTGATAAAATATAGCCTTCCTCGATAAATGGGCTATTTAACACTGAAAGAATCATCAAAATCCGTTGCGTAGTTTTAATGATTAAATGGAACAACGGGACATGAGGGAAAAAAAGCGACTTTGTATTATAATAATATGTCTAGATTTTTGATCACTTATATTTTCTGAACCAATTATACTTTCTATTTTTTGTAATTACTAATTAGGTACTAATTAGAAATAATAATCCTGACTAGAATTCTTTTTGTAAACCGGAGCGTCCAATAATTTATGGTGGCAGTAGATTTGCCGTGCCGCTCCACTTCCTAACTGGCGGACCCTAGATTGACAGGGCTGATTAGATAATATTATAAAGTAGACCGACTGACTGACCGATTAGATGACTTTTAGTAAGTATGTGGGTGCACAGTACCTAATGCACCCGCCGAGACGAGCCAAGCGAAGCGCAAGGGCACTAAACTAACTTTTCGTCATTTTTTGAACCCTCATAGAGTTGGTTTGCAATGTACCGATAGTTCAGGCAGAAGGCTTCACGAATATCGAATACGCGTAGGCCACTGTGATATTTTGCACATAAAACAAGATAGATACTTATTGTAAACAAAAAACGTCACGTTTTTCACATTGCTTCGAAATTTCTCTCATATATCAATAAAATATAAAAAGCTCTACTTCATTAGGTATTTTCTCTTCCCCTCTCGAATTAAGGTCAGTTTTATATGTATATTAACCTCTCAACTGGCAAAGGTAATCGGGCAGGAGCAGCCTTTTCACCGATTTCATATACTTACATTTTGATATCTACTTAATTACAATCAATTAATATTTAATACAAAATGTGTCTTTCTTATCTAGTAGCAAAATCTTGATAAAAATAATAGAAATATATTAGTTTCCCAATGAACCTATTAAGTGATAACTGATAACTCAGCTCCTTTCATACTCCACACAAAATAAAAAACAATGTTTTATATTATGTATGTTTAGGTCTCCATCATTTTAAATATATAAAATGGCCCCTACAAAAATAACCATTGTAAAATGTAAATTATGCTTCGACGTGGGGTGAATGTCTTATATTTCTACGTAAGTGTTATACCTCATCTGTTAGTCTACAATATTATAAACTAGTAATCTGTGTCCGTTAGTTTATAATATTGAATAGCTCATGCTCGTATCGTTCTATTTTTTTTGCAATTTTGACAACCGTTGTTTAAGGTCTACCTTCCGTGAATCAATATCTATATTAATTCATGTATAAACTTAGTTTAAAGAAGCGACATTCTGCAGTCACCAAATAAGAAGCTGACATAGAATATAATATAATAATAAATTAATAATATATTATTTTTTACTCTAAAACATGATTTGCTTGTAGCATGATTTAATTGATAACAATTTAAAAAAAATAGCAAAATAAGTAATTTAAAATAAATGATATTATAATATTACTTAGTAGCTTCATAATTACTCCGGAAAATATTTCGTAAGAAAAAAAGGTTCGTGATACATGGCGGGGTCACGCTTCCTCCTGCTTGCTCTACCACGAAACTCGCGGTCATTTGAATTTAGAAACTTTTTGACAATTATGTCATACAAACGTTGCGATAGATATCGCTACATCTGTAAAATTAGAATACAATGGTAGACGAGATGCCGATAACCGCTAGAGACAGGACTGAGCGTTTGAACCATAATTATTTCTTCCACTAAGGTACATAATATTCCTTCCTAGTCGTATCCTCATGGCTGAGGGACGTGACATAATATTATTTATTCACAATATAATGTTCAATTTATACATAGATATAGCGCCCAGGACAATATTATAATTCAATTTTCGCGGCACACATTTTAATCTGTGTAATTTATGGACGCTCGAAGCAAGGATACGTTAAAGATTTATTACATACAAGGCGTGTATCTGTGAACATTCAACAGTCAAAATTAACTGCCTTTTAACTGGTGATCTGATGATTTACGGCAATCATGGTGTGAGGTTTCATGTAAAGGCTGATAAAAAAGCATTTACTACCATTAAATCAGGAAAAATATAACTGCAATTTCGCACCAAAAGAATGTAATGATATTTTGTAGATTAACCTAAATATTGTGCAACTCCCCACATAATTGAATATCATCATCTTCTATCATTATAATAATATTATTTTCAAATAAGGCCTGATGCAACTTTTGTGAACGATATTTAAAGCATATTTATTACAATATTACTGCAAACAAGTATCGTAATTTTATTGAAATGAGAGAGGTGTTTAAGAATCGATTAGATGGCGCGCGCCATGCAGATTGTATGTAAGCCGCAGACTCGATCGCACAAAAAGTGTGACGTGTGCGATCACCCTTAGGCTCTTATTATGAACACAGAATAGATACAAACATGAATGAACTTCAACTATTTTTTGAAATAGGTAGGTATCACAATTTGTTGCAGAAAGAAAGCGACATGATACAAATAAGGTGCATTTTTATTATGTCTTAGGTCTAGAATTTATCTATTAACTATTATAATATTATGAATTATGAGCAACGCATTCTCTGAATAAGATTAAAGTAGACCGATACCTAAGTATATGTATTATGTACTACAAATTCAAATTCAAATTCCTTTATTGCCAGAATGTACCGGTAAAACATGCCAACTTTGCCACATAGGATAACTTTGCCCTAAAATCCATTCTTAAGCAAATCTTTGATGCACGGAGGTATTTTAATATTATGGCAATATTTGTTTAATTTGGCGGAAAATAGGTTATATGACTGGTAACATTGACATTACCCCGTAGTGCTATTTTTATTCAGTAACTTGTTGGAACTTCTGAAAAATGGTACGTATTTTTGCGGGCAAATTGTGGTGCAGATTTGTGAGTAAATTGTGCGTGATGGTGAAACCACAGGTTAGTATGCTTTTGGTATATTATGAAATAATCTATAGAGTATTATAGTGATGATGTAATTAATCAGGGAATTATATAATAAAACTTATGCTGGTGGGCAAACTAACCCAGCAGTGTTCCGATCATCGATTGACAACATTGCCCGGTATCAAAAAATCCTTAGGGTTGTCAAATCGGACATTTTTAAATACTTTACTAAAAATCGATGTCATTTTTTATTACTGTATGCCTTGCTCAGCCAGCCAAATAATATACTTAATGATGATAGTGGGTTTATAAATAAACAGAAGCAATTTAATATTTATAAAATATTCCTGATAATAATGTAAAAGATGATTAAGTAATTTTATAGATATGTGGCAGCCCTAGTACTCTTACAGACCAAAATGAAAATTGTATGGAAAAGGAAAAAAATGTAAGGGTAACATTGCCCAGTCAATTTAGTGGGATATTATTCGCGATATCGTTTAATTTTCTATAGTAAACGCCATCTTTTCCAAAATTCTTTCACTGGATTTTGATGCCACCTGCGCAAAGTTCATATTTACGTGAAAAATCAAGGTGGGCAATGTTGGCTACAAGTCCAGGTAACTTTACCCGGCATGAAAATCAATCATAAATAGAATTAAGGGAAAGGCGCTAATGGTAGACACTGAACTAATAGATGACACTTACAACAAAAATGCCATGAAAATAAGAATTATTCTAATTATTTCTCAACACTGTAAATTTTATAAGCTTCTTATGCTATCTGTTGATGTGAAAAAATATATTAGGGATGCCTTCGGGACCAAAATTTTAAAATGGGATCAGTTTTCGTAAATGATGTGACCGCGTCAACACGCACCCGGCAATTTCTTAGCAAATAGGTTAAGGAAGGCGAAATTTTGCACGTAAGTTTTGAATACATTTATTAGATTTTTTGTAATTTCTATTGACTTCATTGGATTAATGGTCATGTTGTTTACACTAATTAATGTTTATTTATGATCTTTTATCCATTTTCCCTAACAATAAAAAGGGTGTCTACTATTAGTTCTTGAAAATGTAAAAAAACCTAATAGATGACATGGATCTCATCTTTTAGTTTTTCAATACATACTAAAGTTATTTTGTACTTTATTCTACTGCAAATATCATCACTATTCTCTAAAAATATAATTCTATTAACAAACTAAGAACTTAGAACTACTGTACCTAAAAATGGACATGGTGTCTAATATTAGACCTTGCACTGATCTAAAAATCGATGCTTTAGTTTTGTAGCAGTAAAAAGAAGAAAAAGGAGAACTGAGAACAAAAAGAAGAAAAAAGAAGAGGCAAAAGAAGCATGGAGACTTAAGACTAAAAATAAATTTGCTGGGAAAAAAATATGAAAAATAAAAATAAAAGGAAAGATAGTTTCAGCTTGGAAGAAGAATGAATAGAATCTGGAGACAACGTGGATAATATTTCTGATGCATGTAGTTACTATGATGAAGTAAATGAAATCTTTTGAAAAACGGCAAATAAAGACCTAATAATATGAAAAATGTAAAATGTAATTTAATCTTCTATGTCAACTATTAGTTCATATTGGTGTCTACTATTAGTGTTGTTCGCTTATTGTGATGTCATCTATTAGTACCTATGACTAAGTTTACAAAAAGACCAATAATATATTTTTTTATTGATTTGTCAGAAAATAATTATAATAGTTTTATTTTGTAAGAGTTACTGAAGACATGGAAGAAGTTATCAATCCTTTATTTTCATAAATTATATATTTTATAACATTCGAATGTTTCATGTTTCCTTAAAGTGTCTGCCATTAGGTCTTCTCCCTTAAATTAACAGAAGTAATGTTTTTGACATTTCTACACCTGCGCAAAGCCTTGTAGTCGCAGAGGGCAAAAAAAACTTACACTTCCATACATTTTTTTTACAAGAATTAAAATTATTCGAAAAAGGCTGGCAAAGTTGGCATGTTTCGCGGTAGTACATATGATCATGGTCATATAATATAAAAGTTCCAGTACATTCATACCATTACAATGGCGTGCAATTTATTATAATATAAAATTAACTTATAAATAGATTATTAAGTATATAAAATTACTGTAAATATTGATATAAAATTAAAGAATAAAAGAAATATGTAAAAGATAAAATAATAAATTGTCGAATAATATTAATCTTGGTAAAAATAATTAAAATAATAATGTCATTGTTAATAATTAAATTAATCATAATAATATAATCTATTTTATCTACGAATAATAAAACCTAAGGAAACGTAACTCCCATACTAATACAGTTTTAAATTTGGTTCCATTCGAACTGTCATGTAACGTCAGCCTTTATACCGCTAAAGGTCACCGAAATATTGCAAATGTATGAAAAATGAACCTAAGGTACTTACACTTTTTTGACAAGTATTTTGGAGCATGTTTTTGACGGAGTTACTCCTTAGTTTTTATTATTCGTAGATTATGTATATCTTATTTCTTAACATGCCAAGTCTTAAAAATTACTATCAACTTCAAAAATAACACACACACAAATAAAGTGACACTATGTATGTTTTTGACATCTTTTTAGGTGTGAATTTTTTAGTGTGAGTATTGTTTTAGTACGAATCTTACTAGATTAACAAGTTAAAGTTTAAACTTCAGGTTTCTGAGCTTTGTGGACAAAGAAAATCGCTACTTAGTGCATTTGTCTCACTAATTTTAAACCAATCAGAACAATGTCCGCTAGATAATCTTCTGTTTAAAATTCTCAGAAACCAGGCATACCTAATACCATGTATCAGCTCTTTAAGGTCGTCCCCCGAGCAAACGACCTTGGCCATACATTTGCCGCGTTGCCGAGATCGCGCCAAAACCCTATTATTTTTACTTATCTTAGTTCAAAATTGTCCTAAAAAAATTTAAAACGGCGAATATGTAGTTTATGATATTGTCGGTCTATTGGCGTGAGTTTCAAATAAAAGTAATTTGTAAATCCTAAGGAGATGCTGAATGTACGCTTGAATTTTAATAAATTGGTATTACTTTGGAAGCTGATATCATGAGTATAGGAAACAAAAATAGAAAATTTAAAACGACAAAAGGAATGTTGATATACTGAAGATTATTACTGTATTTTTATTATAACTTTGTAGCTTTCAGATTATGAGTTTATAAGGTTTTAAATACGGTCAATTACGGAATCTCCGGACGGAACGCCCTTAAATCCTATTAATCATTTCACAGTCGCTAAATACTCAATTACGGTAGTCAGTACACCTCAGCAAAGAACAGATTTAGCTGTTATATTGATGGGATCAATGCTTTGGTAGTGGAGCAATCCTCATGACATCCTTCATTGATAATTTGAATGAAAATGTAGTAGGTATGTTTGTAACTTTGAAAAAAAAATGTTTAAAATAAAACGGGAATGCGGAAAAAAAGTAAATGCTTATAGTAACGTGCACCTTTCAGCCTGTAAATACTAACTTACCTTTTTTTTTAGTAAAATTACGTAATAAAAATTTGGTAAGAAAGTGGCGAAATTTTAGAAGTGTTGAATCAAACCTTGCATTTCTACTCTTTCAGCTAAATGGTAGAAGTTTGCTAATGCAGTAAACTTCTACCATAATATGCCCAAAAACCATATTATCGAGGGTTGCCGAAGAGGCGACCAAAGAAGTCAGAGGTAGAACTAGTCATATGCCCGTATCAAAATAGATCAATTGGGGAAAATCCTAACAAACCAATTGCTAGAGTGGGGCGAGTAAACGCCGTTCAATGGATGCCATTCAAGAAATGTAAATGCCATAAGGATTGAAGAGACATTGAGAGATCCGACATTCTTCTGGATAAGATTTATTAAGGGGCTTCATTACGTGAAAATACCATATTACCCGCAGAGTTTTTCTTTATTGCTCATTCAAATGTAAAGAGAGTACTCAATAAAAAATACGCAATGATAGCTAATTTATTGACCTTCATTTCCATTTTTAAAAATTCTAATTTAGAAGTATAGTTTACGAGAAAAAAAATAAATTTGAACGCAATAATTTTCCTACAAATATTGTTATAATTCCGTTGTTTCAAAAAATATTGCCAGAAATTTTGGCTCAAATTATGAGTATTTATGTCATTTATAAATTTGCCTTTTTACATTTTTATTTAATGCAATATTTTATAAGTTATGACAACTTATAGCTGTTTTTGAGGAGAGGGGTCGGAGCGGGACGCGGGCGGCAGACGGCTGCGCGCCTTCGTAGGAGGAGGTTGTGTCGCTTCGTGTCGCTGCGCATACGATTTAAATTACGTAAAATAAGGCACGCCATCTGTCCTCATCATTCAGAACTACAATGAACTTGTCTTGTCTACAAGTAATACGCACCGAATAGACGGCAGCGCCCGATTTCAAGGTCACAATTTATGCACTGCGATTGCGATGCAAAATTATTTTTAAAAAATATTATAATAAGTAATGAATACGTGCAAAATATTTATCTGTACAAATAAATAAAATTGGAGTAAAGAAATAACTGTTTTTACTAGATGTAAGTATATTTATAATATGATTAATAATTATTATATAGACATATAATAATAATATTTAAAAAATATAATATAATAATATAATTATTATATTATGTATTTATAATATTATAAATACATGATATAATAATAATATTATTATATTATATTTTGCACGTATTCATTACTGTAGGTATAATATTTTTAAAATACAAACAGACAAAAATATATTTTGATGTATACAGTAACGTATATTATAGGTAAGTACGTTACATACCTACATCAAAATACATATTATTTTTGTAAAATTTTTGTCTGTTTGTTACGGCAATCTCTGTAATGCTTAGACCGATTGACACTTTTTGGCAGTTCAGACTAAATATTATAATACATAAATTATATTTTAATTTTGTAGGTAGGTGCGAGTGTGCGAGTGCAAGTGCGAGTCGGACTCGCGCACAAAGGGCTCCGTACCATTATAGAGCAAAATTAGGCACACGCGTTGGACGACCGCCACGCGCCGCCGCGCCGCGGGCCACGAATCCGCGAGCGGGCAGTGGGCACCCGTCGCATGCGCCCATCTGACATCTCATTTATGATTTAGCGCTGCTAGTATAATTTTGGTCTCGAGCGTGTACACTGTACAGTTGTGTCGAGCTGTAGATTACCATGGATTATATTTTACTAATTTATTATTTAGCAAAAAGACGTCAACGGAAACAACGTCGAGTCCTGCAAAAAGCGTGCGTCCGGCGTCCGCGCCGTGTGCCCGCCGTCCGCCGCGTTACTTCTGAATAGGGCATCGAGACCGGGTTTTCCCGAAAACCCGGGTTTTTGGGATTACGAAAAAACCCGGGTTTCAAAAATGGAACCCGGGTTTTTCGAGCTTTTCGGATTTTTCGTTTTTTTGATTTTTAATAAAGGCAAGACAAAAAATTTTAAATTTAAATCTTTATCTTTATAGCATAAGTATTAGATTTAATTATTTCTATTATTCATAATCAAACAAAATATAATATTTCAAAGTAAAAGTTTAGTTCTTAGAGCGTCACAGATTAATTGTCACAAAAATATTTATTAATATTTTGAACACCCTACCAAAACTATTCAATGTAAAAAAGCAAAGTCTCTTCAAGCAATTTATCCATCGCAAAAAGTTTTCAAATCTCATAGACGTATAATAGTTTTCAATCAACATTCAGTGACTGGCCACAGTTTTCTTCATTTTGTGATCAAAGCCTACCAAATAAGGAAAATAATGTCAAAAGAAAACAGCTTCAAAGAGTTCTAAGCCTGCTGAAAGTAAGGAAATTGATTCCTAAGCAGTTGACAGACCAACGTCATTTGGTCGGATCATGTCAATTCAATGTTGATTGTGATCTGTCGGCTCTAGGAATCAACTTCTCTGATAGTAGCTTAGACTTTTGATAATGGGCAAGTCAGCCGCTAACAAAACGTTGTAACTTGGATCGACCGTTGCTGATAAAAAACACCCATCAACAAAGTCTTTATGAAAGAATAATATCTAAAAACCTGTCATGAATTTTTGAAGACCGTGAATGTAAGAATGATAGCTTATATTTTTACAACACTTTTTCGAATTTTATTGTTTCTAAAACCATCACAGATTTTCCTAACTCCAATGAATCTAAAGCCCAATGAAGCTAAAATCAATGATATATCAACAAATCTTTATTTCGTCTTATAAACTAGACTTTTAATTGAAATGAGATATTTTTATTGCTGATTGTCAAATTTAAAATAATAAATAATAATTAATCAGGGTGAGCAAAGCAAGCCCTAGTAATATATCCCACAACCTGAGCATTTTCGTGATACACTTTACTGAAACCCGAAAAAAGTACCACGGAAAAAGTACCACGTCTAATGATTTTTACATAATATGATTAATATAGTAAGGTTTATTTATACTCGTATGTAGATGTATTTTCATCGGTTAGTCAAGGTTTGGATACTATTAAAATAAAATAAAAAACTGCTTTAAAGATTATTACCACGGAAAAAAACTACGCAAGCCACAAAGCTCGGCTTTTAGCTAACTTACTAATTATTATGTATTTTTAGGTAAAATATAAAATGTATTTTTAGGTAAACATCATTACCTAAAAATACATTTTTTTGTCTTGCTGTGGTATGGGGCCCAGTCTTCTTTGCAATTTAAAGTCTTTTTTACAGTCGATTAACTTACTAAAAACCTCTAGAAGTTTTTTTGTCGTTATTTGTTATATATTCACAATAAACAATCATATCTGATAACTGTGGAGTCCACAGTTATCAGATATGATTGTTTATTGTGTAGGGCTAGTCCACAGTGTGGACTAGCCCTAAGTTGAAATAATCTGGTTAAATTAACCCAATATTAAGACAATGCAACCAGTAAAAAGACTCCAGGAAAGCAGCCCATAGAAACCGACAAAACCATCCAGAGGAGTTTCCATCAAGTTGGTTCTTACCATTTTGTATTCCATGATTACAGTCTGGTAAATGCAGCAGATTGCTTTTCATGAGCTTCGGAGACTGATAATGGTAACACATAAGGACGAATGATCTTTCCATAGCCGGTCGTGGATGGCATACTCACTGCGGAATCTATACTAATATTATAAATGCGAAAGTATCTCTGTCTGCCTGTCTGTCTGTCTCGCTTTCACGCCAAAACTACTGAACCGATTGTGATGAAATTTTGTACACAGATAGTCTAAAGTCTGAGAAAGGACATAGGTTACTTTTTAACTGGACAAAGGGGTTGTAAGGGGGTGAAAATGCGCAAATTTGTTCAAATTAAGTTAGTTCCAAAAATTCATAATAGATGGCGCTGTGCATCTCCTACATCGCGCTATTGCTTACACAAACGTCTTTCTATAAGAGATGGTATCGTCTTATATTATATTTTCGATTGTTATTATGTACTATTTTACGTCATTAAATAACTCAGTACTTTATCTATGCAGTGACGTAACCTTAAACCTATCAATGATAAATAGTTTATGGCAAAAGTTGTGTAATTGGGGGGTAGGTGAACGCAGATTTGGCCGCACCGAACGCACCGCAGTCGCCGCATTCGCAATTCTTCATATTATTATGAAGTTGCGAAGACTGCGGCGCGGGTAGGTAGGTATGCGAACTCATAAATCATTTATTTCGGGCCAAAGCAACCTTACGCATTTGCCGAGTGGTCTGGTCTGGTCAACTAAATGGTAAAAAAAATATTTGAGGGATTTTCCAGTAAGTTAAAAAATTAACTTAAATTGCAAAGAACAATCAGCCTCACCTCGACATAGCGAGTCAAAAAAAGCAATGGCAAAAGTAAAAACTATGGCACAAACATTAAGTCACAGGTATAAAGTATGCCATACATCAATTAGGGCTAAATAATTATTAATACTTTGACAATCAGCAGTAAAAATGTAAAATATTAAATAAAGATTTTCTGGCATACGTTTTATATTAGTTTATTCTTCAATTTATTGTCTTCAAAAATTTTGTGATCTATACTAATATTAAAAATGCGAAAGTATCTCTGTCTATCTGTCTCGCTTTCACGCCAAAACTACTGAACCGATTGTAATGAAATTTTGTACACAGATAGTCTAAAGCCTGAGAAATGACATAGGCTACTTTTTAACTGGTAAAAGGGGTTATAAGGGGGTGAAAATGCGTAAATTTGTTCAAATTAAGTTAGTTTCAAAAATTCATAACAGATGGCGCTAAGAGTTGCCTACATCGCGCTATCGCTTGCTCATAAGTCTTTCTATAAGAGGTGGTACCATGTTGAGTTGGGTTTTTCGATTCTTTCGATTGTTATAATAATGTAATTAGAACAACTCACTACTCAGTACTTTATCTATGTAGTGACGTAACTTTAAACCTACCAATGATAAATAGTTTATGGGTAAAGCTAAAGTTGTGTAATGGGGGCTAAGTAGGGGCTAAATAAGCTTTAAAATTTGGTTTAAATAAAGTTTAATTTAAAAAAATGAAACATTATGTGCACACAACACAGCTGTTTTTGGGTATTTGATTATTATATTATTTTTCTGTTCTACACTGTCCAACGGCGGGACTAGTACTGAAAGACGCGAGAGTGTACAGTAGTGCGCTCGTTTTCCTCGCGAGACCCCTTGTCTCGGGCGACAAATACCGACAACGGGCCGAGAGGGTCCGAGACACGCGAGACGAGGCGAGCGCACCCATTTACACTCTCGCACTCGGGCCGCCTCGCTGTGTCTCGGCGAGAGTGTACAGCCGGCTTTAAGCTTTGATAAGATCCAAAATGTAGAAGAGGTTAAATAGTGGCTTCAATAAAAGTATGATATGGCCGTACCCGTTTAGCCAAGACTTGTTTGGGCACTGCTGTGACCCGAAACTATGGTATTTAAATGGTATTTAACTGGGTAGGTGCTGGCAATCGCAGAAAATCATATGTAACGTATTTTCGAATGGTTAATATTTGAATTGTAAAAAAAAAACGAAAAAAACCCGAAAAACCCGGGTACCCGGTTTTTCATTCTAAAAACCCGAAAAGTCGGGTTTTGAAAATTGTTTCTGGGTTTCGATGCCCTACGTCTGAATTAAAAATTAAAAAAAAAGGTCAATAAAATATAAGCTATCATTCATTACGTATTTTTTTTTTTAGTAAGTAATCTAGTTACATTTTATGAGCTAAACATTTTAACTAAAGGTATTTTAAAACAGCAATTTGAATAAATAATATTTTGAAGAAATTACATTTGTTTTACCGAATTAATATTAAAATAATAATATATGTAATTGATTGTACTGTCGGTTCTTGGTGGAAATTCATTTTATACACAAATGAAACACAATATTACTTGCACTTTTTCCACTATATTCATAAATTACAATTTAAAGTCTTAAAACACGACCGGTTTCGACACCTGACGATGATTTAGTCGAAACCGGTCGTGTTTTAAGACTTTAAATTGTAATTTATGAATATAGTGGAAAAAGTGCAAGTAATATTGTGTTTCATTTGTGTATAAAATAATAATATTCCAAAAAAAGTTGTAAAATAGAAAACTATATTTCGTCGCGCAGCGAACCCGAGATATTGCAGTGTAAAACTCGTGCTTCTGTCCATTGCGCTACCATGACTCAATGAATGTCCGTGAAATAGGCAAACTATCTATAATAGTTTTTCTCTTTACATTCAGACTGCGTTGTTGTTGATTGTTCGATATTGAACTAGATGTCGTTATTTCAAATGGCGCGGGGGTGAGGTAGGAAGTGGAGTGCGGAAACACTCGTTTGCCCAAGGTCGTTCGCATATTGAAGCCCCTTAAGAACACAAAGAGGAATGAAATGAAGATTGAAGATTTTTATTCGACTGGACCGATTACAGTCTATTATAAAATAATTTATAAAATCAATTAAGGACCTCTATGTACTATAATCAGAGAAGGAAATTTGACTCGTCAGATGAATAATTTTGCAAAACAATGGTAAATCTAGTTGGAGCTCACTGTGTTCTTTGAGAGTTTAATCAGAGACCAGACATGGTTTAATAAATAAAATATTGTTGTACTAAATGACGCTCGCAACTCCGTTGCGCCAAAATTCGTTTATATCCCGGAAACCGTATATTTTTCGGGGTAAAAAGTATCATATGCCCCTTCCCGGGATTTAAAGTATCTCCATACCAAATTTAAACCAAATCGGTTGAGCGGTTTGGGCGTACAGAGGTAACAGACATACAGACAGACAGAATGACAGACAGACACACTTTCGCATTTATAATATTAATAATAACTATGCGAAAGCGAAAAATTTTAAAATTTAAAAAAAATTGGGATTCAAACATTCTTCAGTCCATTTAGCTTAGGTTTTACATAGGTTCGCTAAAATTATCATAATACTATAATCGCTAAATATACGTAGTAAAGATATTCATAGGCGAACTCGGAACCTTTTTTTGGAAGTCGCATAAAAATTCTTTGCAGGAATAAGCATAAAAATGCTGACGCCGTAAAAAGTTGTTTCAAAGAAGTTGTGGTCTATAAAGCGAATGAACCTAGTTTATTACGTACTTTTTTAAACTTTTCAGGGTAATACGGTGTTTATGCAGTAAAAAGGAATTATAATATTAGTATGTAATATTATAATACAATATGTCTGTCTGTCTGTCTGTCTGTTACCTCATACGTACAAACCGCTGAACCGATTTTGCTGAGATTTGGTATGGAGATATTTCGAGTCCCGGGAAAGGACATAGGATGGTTTTTATTCCGGAAAAAGGTACGGTTCCAGCGCGATAAACGGAGTTGCGGGCGTCATATTCTAGTATGATTAACATAATTTTAGAGAAAGTTTTACAATTCAGGTTTATTATATTACTAGACGTTCCGCGCGGCTTCGCCCGCGTAAATTAGATATTTCACAAACAAATTAGTTCACAAAAATAGCCTATGATCCTTAACGTGGTCTACTTCTTATCTGTGCCAAATAACAGAAAAATTGCTCCAGTAGTTCGTGAGATAAGCCCTTTCAAATAATTTCCCCCGTTTTTCCACATTTTCCTCTATTGCTTCGCTCCTATTAGTCGTGCCGTGATAAAATATAGCTTATAGCCTTTCTCGATAAGTGTACTATCTAACACTGAAAGAATTTTTCAAATCGGACCAGTAGCTCCTGAGATTAGCGCGTTCAAATAAGCCCTTTCAAATATATTTCCTCCCGTTTTTCCCACATTTTCCTCTATTTCTTCGCTCCTATTAGTCTTAGCGTAATAAAATATAGCCTATATCCTTTCTAGATAAATGGGCTACCTAACACTGAAAGAATTTTTTAAATCGGACCATTAGTACCTGAGATTAGCGCGTTCAACCAAACAAACAAATAAATTCTTCCGCTTTATAATAATACTAGCTGTTGCCCGCGACTTCGTCCGCGTTAGCACAGTAGATCACATCCCAAGTATTATTTATTGTACAAAAATATTCAAAGTACAGAATTGACTTTCCTACGATTTTAAAGATTTTCCGCGCGGCTTCGCGTTCGTAATTAAGGAATTGTACGCAACCGTACATTTTTCCGCAAAAAAACTCGACTTGAACTCGACTCGAACTCGACTCGAACTCGACTCGAACTCGACTCGAACTCGACTCGAACTCGACTCGAACTCGGTTGTCTGTAAAGTCGGTTTACTGACGATAGTTGATTTTGATAGTTGAGTTCTCGATAAATTGACTATCTAAGACTGAAAGAATTATTCAAATCGGACCAGTAGTTCCTGAGATTAGCGCGTTCAAATTGACCCTTTCATATAATTTGCCCCGTTTTTTCCACATTTTCCTCTATTTCTTCGCTCCTATTAGTCTTAGCGTGATAAAATATAGCCTATAGCCTTCCTCGATAAATGGGCTATCCAACAATAAAATAATTTTTCAAATCGGTCCAGTAGTTCCTGAGATTAGCGCGTTCAAACAAACAAACAAGCTCTACAGAATTATAACATTAAGTATAGATATAGATTATTAAAATATATATTACATCCTGGTTTTACACACTTTTAGTTGAACAGAGAACCTTAATAAGAGCGAAGCGCACAAGGGTATTTAACTACTACTAGTTTTAGATGTTATTTTTCACAGTCTAGGTGTTTTATTTATCGTGTTTTGTCTTGTAACTTTTGCCAAAAAACAGAGTCATAGCGGGGACGGCGGAATATAGGAGTTAGGATAAAATGTCAGAGTTTTTCAGTTTTTGGATTAAATAAATAGAAGGAGTAACTTTAAAAACTCTACATATTTATTTGTTTAATGAAAGTAAAGAAAAATAACCCAAGTTTACATGTTTATGACACAACACACGTGGACCGACACAAACAAGCCACAAATAAGATTTTATCTAAAATTTCCTTTTGTTTTGTTTATAATTTGTACAATTTTATTACTACAAACAAAATAACTGTTGTACCCTGCTGGTGATGTAAGTGTATGATTTATAAAAGTACCTTTTGTTATACAGTAGCACGAAAAAATAGTACAAAACTCCGAAATGCAGGAATATTTTGGAAGACCAATCAGTAAGGGTTGATTCAGACCGCAACATATTATATGGATTTGACAGATTCGTAAGACGTCTCACACAATTGAAATCTGTCAAATCCATAAAAATGTATGCCGCGCCGCGCCTCGCCTCGCCTCGTCGCGTTGCGGTCTGAATTGACCCTAAAGTATCCAAGAAACCTTTCATTTGTGATAAAAAAAATCCCGTAATAATATAACTAAAGCAAAAACCCTAGTTATTATTCCACTGCGCAATTTTTCTATACTATTTTGAGTATACTCGTAAGAACGTAATAACTTTCAAGAGAGTCGAAGACATAGGTCATGCAAATATTACCGCAATCAATAACAGAATATATTTTTCCGCCTAGACGTAAAGGAACCTTATAAAGTTGATTTATGGTGCTTGTTATAGCCAACAATAAGGTGTTTTCCGAAATATCCTAATACAATATTGATGTTGCTGGGAAGCGAACACTTCCAGGTATTGTGTCAATAAACAACTGTTGTTTGTTAACAACATAAAAATAGTAGCTGTTAGTTTTCAGATCTTCCGTAGTTCAGCATCATTCAAAAGCATCACTGTTTTTATAACTTGTTTATTTCTTTTCATTATTAAGTAAGTACTTAATTGAAATAATAAAAAAATAGTGCCAAAATCGTCACGTCATTATACACGTCCGTCAAATTGTCTCGTTTTTAGGGTTCCGTACCCAAAGGGTAAAAACGGAACCCTATTACTGAGACTTCGATGTCTGTCCGTCTGTCCGTCTGTCTTTCACCAGGCTGTAACTCGAGAACCGTTATAGCTAGAGAGTTGAAATTTTCACAGAATGTGTATATCTATTGCCGCTATAACAACAAATAAAAAATAAAAGCTTGTGCAGAGTCACTGGCTTTACCCATTACTATTTTGCTGCGCAGGTCAATGGCCGAATGCACCTTTCCTGACAAATGGAAAATAGCTCATATAATACCCATTCACAAAAAAGGTAGTAAGTCGGCTATTGACAACTACAGGCCTATCTCTATTTTAAATACAATTAGTAAAATTTTCGAAAAACTAGTTTATGATAGTATTTATCACACATTATCCAAAGGTATACCTAGTACTCAGCACGGCTTCTTGAAGGGTCGGTCGACATTGTCAAACCTTTCTATCTTTTCTACCTATGTTTTACAGAATATGGAGCGTGGTGGGCAGGTGGACGTGATTTACACCGATTTTGAATAAGCCTTCGATCGAGTGGATCACGGCCTCCTGCTCAGCAAGCTCCATAAACTGGGAATTCATGGTGATCTACTTCGGTGGGTCAAGTCTTATCTTACGAATCGTTCGCAAGCCGTTATTCTGGGGGGTTTCAAGTCGGACTATGTAAAAATACCCTCGGGCGTTCCACAGGGATCACATTTGGGCCCCTTATTCTACTGTGTCTACATTTTCGACATTTACAAGTGCCTCACCAGCGCCAAACATCTACTTTATGCTGACGACAAAAAAATCTTCCTTGCGATCGGTTCATTGCATGACTGTGAACTTTTGCAACGCGATCTTAACGAATTATTTACTTATTACAAAGACAATAATATAACAGTAAACATCCGCAAATGTCAATGCATAAGTTTCACGCGTCGTAAAAATCCCATAATCTATCCGTACAATTTTAATAACCTTACCATAACTCGCGTTAGTAATGTAAGAGATCTTGGCATACATTTTGATTCCAGAATGCTTCTAACTATGCACTATGACAATATTATAGACAAAGCTTATCGTATGCTTGGTTTTGTGCAAAGGACGAGCAAACCTTTCACAAACATTCATTGTATTAAAATTCTGTATTTTGCTTATGTTAGAAGCATTCTGGAATACGCATGTCAAATTTGGTCTCCTTCATATGTCACCCACGCATCTCGCATTGAAAACATCCAGAAGAAGTTTATTCGTTTTCTTAATTTTAAGTCTGGCTCATCTTTTCCCACACGGAATTACGAAGAACAGTGTCGTTTTTATAACATCATGCGCCTAGATGATCGTCGCGACTTATCTGATATGTGTCTCTTGTATGATGTACTGAATGGTCACTTAGATAGTCCTGATCTGTTGAAATTAGTCTCGTTTAACGTACCCCGTCGCAGAACACGTCACACTCCTCTATTTTATGTTCCATTTCAGTACACTAATTATGCAAAAAACTGTGTTCTCACGAGGATTTTACAAACTTACAACAAAAATTTTTCGCACATTGATCCATTCATAAAAACAAAACAATCGTTCAAATCAAATATCAAATTATCACTGCTAAGTGCTACATAACTGATAAGCCTGTGAGTCGGTTAGTGTGGTTGCTAGTTTTAAATTAAATAAAACTTGTAAGTACTGACTTCATATCTTGCTTATTATATATCCGTATTTATAATTCTCAGTTTTACTATAATATTCTATAATTTATTTTTAATTTATTATGTTATATATATTTATATACACAATATTTATTTGACATCTATTTACCAATTGTAAATTATACATATTTATACCATATATTATAGGTTATATATACTATAATTTAACTCACAATAAATAATTGTGGCTTGTAAAATTTGTAAATTTATATTATTATCATTAGCATTACTTAAGTGTCAAACATACTGTTTTCATTTATAGTTCTATGTTGTTACTTCTGGTAAATTTCCCTTATTGTAATTAGTTGTGGATAGCTGTTATTGGCCCTATGTACTTATTGTTTTCCGTTAGCATACTGCATATTATTGTAAAATTGATGGCTGTTGCTTTCCCAAATAAATAAAATAAATAAAATAAATACAAAAAACAAAATAAAATGAATATTTAAGGGGGGCTCCCATACAATAAACGTAATTTTTTGACCTTTTTAGCTCGTAATCAATAATGACAACAGCTAGGCACTTGAAATTTTCACAATATACTTTATTTTATCTGTAGTCTAATAATAAATAATAAAATTAAAATAAAATAAATATTTTAGGGGGGCTGCCATACAAAAACACAATTTTTTGCCTATCTTTCCACTATAACCGTACGGAACCCTTCGTGCGCGTGTCCGACTCGCACTTGGCCGATTTTTTTATCATTCCTTAAAATTATTGTCTTCTTGTATTGTTGTAACTTGTAGACCTACTATTGATACTATTTTATTATTATCTCTTCAAGATTATGCCATTTGAAAGTTAATTTGTCAACAAACACTGTTGCTGTACATGTACGATAAATGCAACAGTTTTGTCTCTTACTTGTAATTAATGTAAGTATCATATATGTACCATCGAGGAAGTTGATTCCTATGCAGTTGAGAGACCAACGTCATTTGGTCGATTATGTCAATTCAATATTAATTGTGATCTGTCGGCTGAGTTTGACGTAATGCGACCAAACTACGTAGATCCCCCATTTGCATAGGAATCAACTTCCCCGAGTGTACATTTCGCGTCCATTCAAAGAATTCCATTACTCGAAACGAACTATTTATTTTATTCATATCTCATAATAAATACTACTTTAGATACTTTTTACCACATTAAACGTAATAAAGTGCGAGTTACGAATCATAAATTGGCGAAATTTAATTAGCATCATTTAATTGCCGCCTGCGATACAGATGGAGTACTTAAGTGAATCGTAAAAGTGAGATCAAAGTTGACCTTCAGGATGACCTCACTTTGATGAACAACGTACCAATTATAATTGATATTTATTAGGACTTGCATCATAATGAATGGGTCTGCTTTCAATAAATTTCGGCGGTTTGTAGAGCACGACATGTTATGATGTTACCAATTAGTTAGTTTGAATGTAAAAATATATGATTTTCACATTCCTGTGCCCTTAAACCTGTGCTAAAACCACGCTACGACCGCAAAAATCTAAAAAAAAATTGCAACACACGCAATGTTCGATGGCGAACTCATAAAAGTGAAATATTATCATAAATTAATTAATGTGATATTAAAAATATTCATCAAATCCAACCCTCCGCGGTCCGAAACAATTTAACCCTTTAATTCATTTATGACGGCATTAATCAGCGTTAATCTATTAGACGATTAGGCCTCACAAATCACACGTAACGCTGAAATTTCGAATTACACATCTCTCCTATCGCATCTGTCATCCTTTTATCAGTGCTGTCACCTAGCCGAAACATATTAAACGTAATGATAAATGTGGGGTACCCGAGGCCCCACGCGTCGGAACCCCGAAGCTAATAAACGACAGAAAGATTTGATGATTGACAGAGCGGCGAACCGTGCGTTGCCAGTCTAGCGATTTCTCAAACTTCGTCCATAATCCATCATTTTTGCCGGTTCAATTTAACTTTTTAACTTTTTTTACATGTTGCTCAGTTTTACGTCGATGAGGTAGCTTTTTTACAGAGACACTTTTTATCACCTTCTGAAACATTTATTCCGTGTCTACATAAAGCAAATAAGTAAATATAAAAAAAAAATTCTTTGTTTAATTGAAGAAGTATGTCGTTGCTACAAACAACATACAATGTATACAATATAAAAGCTTCATAGGCAGATAGATGTTCTACGTCCTACGCAATTTGGGCGCGTTACGTCAATCCTGGTTGACAGAAGTGACAGATCGAAACTTGCATTGACGTGGGTCCGCCAAGTGAGCAAACTGCCTATGAATCGATTTCTTCGATGGTACATGCCATAAGGTAAAATTGAGCGTTCACTCTCGATAAATGTAGGTACAGCACTTAAAAGGTCTCTTAAGTTAAGACTATTTCTGGTCAAAAGACATTCGGTGATAGGCCATTCCAAATATCTTGAAGGGAACATAACGGCTTTATCCAAGATAATAACGGACTTCTTCGACCGTTTAATATATATTTTGGTTTATTTATCGTCAATAAGAAGTGGTTTTTGAGTTCAGAAAAACTTATTCCTAGTTTCCTATCCTAATTTATTTCAGTTATTTACAATCTTAAGTTTTTTTTACTGGATATGTAAAACATAAATAATAATTATGAAACCTTTTAAAAAGGTTCATATTTTATTTTTTAATACTTGTCAATTTATTTCTAAATTCTACTACAAATTTTTTTTAAAGCAAAATACAAATGTTGGTATAGTAGTAGTTTTATGATAATATACTTTATGGGTATTTTGTGTAACTTCAGTAATGGTTTTAGGGTTGAATAAAACCATCATGTTTTAGGGCAGTTGTGAATAAATTTATAACTCGTGGGGTAAAATTATATATCTGCCACAATTCTACATTATCAAGCAACAATTATTTAGCAGCCTCATTTCATCAATCATAACTAAGGGTATCAGACCATTTTATGGTGGCAGGTGGTCATTGTACTTGTTCCCTTTCATAATTGCCTCATTTCTTTGTTCAATTAAAGCAAAATTGAAAATAGTGGTAGTAATTTAAACATCGAACGCTTGGCTTGAAGTTTTGAAATGTGACCCACCCTAATGTAGCTTTATTTACTCACGTTTCTATTGATAATTAATATAGTTTTCGAACTATATTTTGTCAAACCTACTTAAGTTACGAAAGATTTGAAAACAGGAAGTATTTTTGGATTGATTTGATCCCTTCATGTAAGGGACATCCATTCCTTTCAAAATGGATCATGAGTACTCATCAATTACTGTGATGAGTCTACTCGTGATCCATTTTTATAATAAAATGAAAGTTGTACAAAGTTTCAAAGTAAAAAAAAATACGCCAAAAAGGTCATTTTATTAAGAGTCACTTGTTAGCTTTACGTATTACTCTTTTAGTCATTGGATTATGTATTTGCATGGATTTTAGTAGGCTTTTACTCATTTAAAAATCTCGCGATTAATAATATTGCTGAAGAATGCTGAAGAAGGATTTTATATTTATTATTGTCATACGAGTCACGAAGCAAACGCGTGGACACAAGTCAAATAAACTTGGCCTACGGGTGGGCGAAACTAAACTTAGGGGCTGACTTTATAAATACCAAGTTCGTGATGTTGAGAGCAAAAACAGAGATAAGATGTTATTTATTGGATTTCTTACTTAAATAGAATTAAACGAGTTCCCTTGAGTTGTTGATGGAGAAGCTAGAATCTCAAGTAGATACTAGCTGATACTGTCGTCGACTAACAAGTCTGTCCAGCGCATACATTTCTCAAAACTTTGACTTTATTTGGAGGGCGTCCAAATGCACTTTTATGCTGGATCAAATTTCATTAATTTGCAGTAAACAAAGGAATATGAGCTCATAAAATATTATACGCACTGGTCAGTTAGGTAGACGGTAGACGCTATTAATAAAGGGATCATAAAATCGATTTGTTTATAGACTGAAATGATGATCATGTTGTCTGTTAGCTTCACTAGTAGTTTTTTACTTATATTATCTTAAGTCTACGTTTAAAACTCTAGAATTAACTTTTACAAAGTCAGTTACAACCTGAAATTTTGAGGGGGTGACGATAAAATCAACACCTATGTCGAAATAAAGAAAGCTAGTATTGAACACAGTAATTTCTTAGATTTTAGGTTCATGTCCCGTAAAAACCTCGGACCGCGCTCTAGCTATAGCTAATTACCATAAACATTTTAATGCATTCCAAAAACTGTACCTGCTTGCATCCGATTCTCCGGTCCGAAGCGCCTGATCATCTCTATCGCGAGCACCGCAGACGCCTGATGCAGGCCATGGGCGAGGAGCTGGGCGATAGTGGCCGCAGCAGCCACGCCCCATCCCCAACCACCTTCGGGGTAGTAGTGGCGGGTGAGCGTCAACAGCTGCCGAGGGTCGAGCTTGGCCTGCCGTGGGGGGACGCTGGCTTCGAGGACCAGAGGCAGGGACCTGGTGCGCAGCAGCGGGGCGCCGCCCGACGACCAGGAATCTTCCATCAATGCGCGCGCGCATCGTGCGCGGGTATACGCATCGCCGCGAACGCTACCCCACTCTCATGTCCGTTCGCACGTCATGTTTTACGCTCCGTTCAGTGTACAACGCATTCGGTCTAATTGTTATGGGAACTTCGGTAAGACAAGGGCGTTATAAGGGTTTTTAGGACATAAATTATTACAAGTATTTTAGCATTGATGCTCTTATCTTACCGAATTTTATGTGAGGACTGAGGTTTATGTTAGAAGTTCAAGTTCGTTCGCGTTTATTGTATTTCAATTTTGCAAATTACATAATATTATGTGGCAACTTGTACATTATAGTATTCGCTAAATATAAAAAAATATCTAATAGTCAAGTGTTAAGCTGGCTCTCATTCTTCCTAATTATTATATCGAAAGAAATCTAATTAATTATTTAACTAATCACGTTCTTCAAGATATCTTAAATTTAATAACTTCAGGATGCACTGTTTTGTTCACAGCAAAATTTTCGGTAGATAAACTGATGATATCGGAAAGTCAAACTCAATTATAAGACGTTTGTTTGTAGCGAAGTATTCTGTATTTATTTTGCTCTTCTGTTATCGTGATAACAATTTTCGATAAAGTTGTCTAGCTTTGGCTATAAATACATTTGATCAGTTCGATATCGAACCAACTGTCTAAATTAAGTTACAATCAACATCTATGAGACGTATCTACGAGTCGAAACAAATAAAGTTAGTCCTTGTGATAGGACTTAGAGAAACGACGTAGATATTATTATCTAGGTTTTTGTGTATCATCTAGTCCCTCTAGGCTCTAACTAGGGATTACGTGATACACTCCCTAGTTATAATATAATATTGTTTGGCGTCTCTAGGTAAAGCAAATGAAAAACAAATCAGTCTCAAATATTATGTTTAAACTACTAATCGCTATAAGGACACCTCGCAAGAAAATATATTTTGTAAGTAATTACAATTTACACTTTAAGTTATACGTTTATAACGTATAACATGCATGGTTTACTCCATAATTAGAACTTTGTTGTCTACAAAATAATTACTTTATGTCACCGAGCTTATGTCACTGGTGGTTGCCACCACCAGTGACATAAGCTCGGTAGATGCAGCCATGTATCGAGACTCGAGATTTACAAAGCTGATGTTCACTTAGCAAGACGATAAAACTTTGAATCTCGGGCGCTTGAAGTTTCAATCTCAGACAGGATTTTGACTAACAACTTAGAACAGGGGCTCCCAATCTTTTTCAACCTGCGGAGCATTTTCACGTAAAATATTTTGTCACGGCGCCCTATACTCTACCTAGCTTTTAAAAAAAGATAAGTACATAAATAAATACCTTTAATGATTATAATTAAGTTAAGCAGGTTTAATAGTAATTTAAACATCTACCTGCTGCTTCATAATTATTTATATTATATTTTAATTTTATAATAATATGATGTATTTGTGGTTTCGGATAATGATGGAGGATCGACTCACGGCGCCCCTCTTGCCTCTCCACGGCGCACCAGGACAGTTTGGGAACCCCTGACTTAGAAGGATAAGCGCAAAGTATGAAAAATGTTCCGTTTACACCGCTGACGTATTTACATATTACAGAGGAATAAATAAGATACAATATAGTATTTATGTATTCTTCTGTATGCAATTAATAAATTTTACTAAGTAATTTAAATTTTTTGTGTTTAACAATTATTATTGCATTAAGATTTGCATACTAATGTAACAATCGCAAACAGTATTTTCATCGACACCATGCTCTATTACTGCAGGTCTAAAATTGCGACTTATGCACCCGGTTTAAAATTAAGTATAATTTACACAAAGCCAGAACTGGCTGCCAATAAGACTGGCAGCCAGTATTGGCTTGGCATATGCCGCGTGTGAACAGTTTGGCCTGGCTTGAAAAACTGTTCACACGCGGCATATACCAAGCCAATACTGGCTGCCAGTCTTATTGGCAGCCAGTACTGGCTCTGTGTAAATTATACTTTAGATTTGCAATATATTCACAAGTAGTTAAACTTTCTCAGTATCCGTAGATTTGCACCATCTTCGTGAGTTAGATACGCCCTGGTTACCCGGTACGGACAAATTGCGTGGAAATCGTGGAAAGATGGCTGATGGGCTTAACTTGTAATAATTTTGGAGGATACAAGGAAAACTGGTTTACCATCTCATAAACATAAGGGGGACATTCTTTATGCATTTGTTAAAGTTTGTGGTAAGTATATTATGGATTGGGGCTCTTGCTTATGTTTTAATGTATGTGCTGAGTTTTGTTGTAAATTGTATGTTGGAGGTTTTTTAAAAGATGTTTAATTACTATTATTAGCTTCCTAAAGCTTTTTCTCAATTTAATCGGCTCTTCAAAATTATGTATAAGTACATAGAATAATTAAAATATGTGTCGATTTGTAAATATTTTAACAGAAAATACTAAGCACTTTTAATTTGAATGCTTGTATGTCAAAGTAGCAATTAATGCATCCATTCATACGTAGAACTAAACGTAATATTAAATCTACCTCTAATCTAAGCGAATCTAAGCTCTCCCGAATTTAAGCGACAAAGTTGATATCATTTTGGATTTGATCACTCACTCGCTATTTATAAGTGTCCCAATATAAATAATTTGCAGTATACTATGTTTATATTATTATAATTTATAAAAATTGTATCATTGACTAACCGTGTATTAGCGTGATTTCATCATCATAAAGTAGCAAAAATTTTTGAATTTGAAGGCTGAATCACTCCATAACTGCAGGCTGCAGGCTGCAGCGGTTCTAAAATTTCTTTGGTGACAGAACCCTTTTCAGAAGTGACATTTTTGATGGACCCCCAAATTTTTTTTATCCTTAAATGAATTATTGTCACCTGACATTTCAAAAAACAATTTATGTATCGCTCGCGTAGCCCCGACAATGACAAGGCCTTTGCAGGGCTCCAGGGCTCATCGAAGGCCGGAGCGTACTTTAAGAATGGTTGCTCTACTGTATGACTTTTATACTGTGCGAGTAATCTCCGAGATAAACAGTCACGGGACATTTGATACATCGGGTAAGTTCGCGAGTTATGTTTTTGTTTTTCTATTTGATCGTATCAAAATCTGTCATACTCATGTTGGGAATGTGAAGTGAGTATGTAAATAAAAACAAATTACTCGTACCGCGTACATAGTTTTCCTACTTCAATATTTATTGAGGCTTTTCTTTTAGGTACGGCCTATCGACGAAGCGACGATGCCTCCTCCTACGCTCCTACGTAAATAATCGTAGCCAAATTATTATTTTTAACAAAAAAATGAAAACCGACTTCCAATGTAAAAACAATCGTAATATGAACTAAAAAGTATTAAATAACTCTTACTCTTTAATAGTGCCTTTTTCAGAATTTGTCTAAATATCAACTATTTCTGTACATACTACAGTCTTCATTATTTTGAAGTCGGTACCAGCTAATTCGTGATAAAAAATGTCAGAATATCTGAAACTTTTGGGACTGGTACCGACTTCAAAGTAATGAAGACTGTAAATATGTACAGAAATAGTTGAGATTTAGACAAATTCTGAAAAAGGCACTATTAAAGAGTAAGAGTTATTTAATACGTAATTTTAGTTCATATTACGATTGTTTTTAACCGACTTCCAAAAAACGAGGAGGTTATATGTTCGGCTGTGGATATTTTTTTTTTTTTTTGTATGTTCAACGATTACTCCGCCGTTTGTGAACCGATTTTCGAAATTTTTGTTTTGTTGTATTAGGTTTCACTCCAATTTGGTCCCATTTTCACAAAGGTGGAGACCTGATGATGGGATCCATGAGTAATCGAGGGAACTCCTCGAAATTTATATGGAAACATATGGTGATTTTGGTTTTATGTGAAGTGTACTAAGAATACGCTACCAAAAAGTCAAATATTGGGTCAAGGTATACCATGGTTTCGATGATGCTGAGAGAACTCCTGATTCCTTATAGATACACGTTTGGGAGTTTCGGCGTTGTTTTAAGAACAGAAAGCATAAACTACTATGCAATTCATATTCATCATCATAATCATTATCATCATCATCGTCATCATCATCATTACCACGTCGTGTTAAGGTCACCAATGTCTCATGGCACAGAATAGATAGTAGTACTGCAAGGCATAGGTATGGATATACTAACTCGTAATAATAATTATGTATTGTTACATAACAACACCTGTTTGTTTAATACACGGCGGTCGGCGCTACAGAGGCGACGGTGTCGCGCGAACGGCGCGTGGCGGCAAACGATAGATCGAATATATTTTTACTACTTTATATTATACAGATCGAATACTTTACTAACTACTGTTCACTTCACTGATAATATATTATTTTGTGAGTGTGAGTTGTGACTCATAATGTAAAGAAAAGACGTCTACGTCTTACGCCTAAAACTGGTCTTATGGTTCTGTAGGGTTACCCTGGGACATTAATCCCTCTGGCGTAATATCAATTAAGACAACCAGTGAGTGTGAGCGAGAAGAAAAATTATTGTAGCGAATTAGTTATATCAAATGCCGTCGAGTAAGCGATACCGCGATGCAGACGCTTAACAACGACATCTGTTGTTGAATTGCGGAACTAAATTTTCTTAGAAAATATAAAGTTTACAAATCTCAACACTTAACAAATTGTAATAAAATACGTAAAATATACGCGAAGGTTTACGTACTAGTGTAACTAAAAAGAGTGAAATTATTATTATTTTTAACAAAAAATTAAAACCGACTTCCAAGGTAAAAACAATAATAACATTAATATGAACTAAAAAGTATTAAATAATTTTTACTATCTAATAGTGCCTTTTTCCGAATTCGGCTAAACCTCAACTATTTCTGTACTCAATCTTCATAATTTTGAAGTCGGTGCCAGTTCAAAAAATTTTAAATATTCTGTCAGAGGACTGAAGATTCAGCTATCTGGTACCGACTTCAAAATAATGAAGATTGAGTACAGAAATAGTTGAGGTTTAGCCGAATTCGGAAAAAGGCACTATTAGATAGTAAAAATTATTTAATACTTTTTAGTTCATATTAATGTTATTATTGTTTTTACCTTGGAAGTCGGTTTTAATTTTTTTGTTAAAAATAATAATTACATTGGAAGTCGGTTTTCATTTTTTTGTTTAAAATAATAATTTCACTCTTTTTAGTGTTGTCTACAAAATAAGGCTTTATGCGTAAATAACCAATACGAATGTTAACTTTTCAGTACATTATGTTAATGTAAGCAAAATTGTGGCAAATGCTTGCAGTTATCTAAGCGATGCTGCAATTTCCAAACTTTTATCTTTAAATGTTCAGGAATTCTGTTCAGTGCCTTTGGACCATGAGACACCTTTGTATGAAATTTCTCTTATTCGTAATATATGTTTAACTTACTAGAAACAACATTTTAACCACTATGAGCGTTTTGATAAATTTCAAGGATTTCCCTTGATTGCTCATAGATCCCATCATCAGCTCACCACTTTCGTAATTGTTATACAAAACTAAGATTATATCCTATACAACAACATGAAAATTTCAAAAATCGGTCCACAAACAGTGAAATCATCGTCAAAAACATCTGCTTCGATGCAAAATATCATGAAAAGTACCAATAATTGGGTCATAGTGTGATGACCATGGTATAATTATAGTTGTGATGATGATGATTAATCAAATTGATGTGTTGGCTTATGCTTTCAGTTGTTTAAACAACGCCGAAATCCCCGAACCTGTACCTATAAGCATTCAAAAGTTCTGTTCGGTACCTTCGGATCCAGGGTATAACCTGATGCAAAGTCTTACTTTTTGGTAGCATTTACCTCGAATGCTTCAGAAAAAATCAAAATCACTATATGTTTCCATACAAATTTCAAGGAGTCCCCTCGATTCCTCAAGGATCCTATCATCAGATCACCACTTTTGTGAACATGGTACCAAATTCGAGTTAAACCCTATACAACACAAAAATAATTTTGAAAATCGGACCACAAACGGCTGAGTAATCGAGGAACATACAAAAAAAAAGATACATACAGCCGAACGTATTACCTACCTCCTCCTTTTTGGAAGTCGGTCAATAAAAGTAAAAGCCATTTGAAGAGTCTTCAAATGGCTTTCCTGTAAAATTAGAATTTTGGACATTGCGTAGAAAGCATGAAAATGAATCTCCTATAAAACAAAACATAATGGTATGTATAAAAGTTAGCTCCCTCAAAAGTTTGTAGGGCCTATAATAATTTCTAAGTTTCCAATCTTGTAATATATTTAAACGAGCAATTGACACCGAGCAAAGCTCGGTCAAATAGCTAGTGTGTTATTAATTAAGAAATTACTTTTCATAACCTGCGTCATCGAATTTCTTTACATTGTTTATTGACAATTAAAAATCGCCAACGTATGAAAGAATTCCAATAAATTATTTCTTATTTAATAACATAATTATTTCTTAAGTTCCAATACTTTATGTACAACATTAACATATTTTTTACTTTGGAAAGTATTTTTTCTTATTAACTCGTTAAGCCCGTATGAATTAATTGATTTCTTTATTAACCAGTTAAAATGCAATTAAAGACCGAACCTGTTTGGTAGTTCTTTACTGACTGAGTGCCTACAGCCACATTAAAATGGGCTGGGCTAAGAATTAATGGCTCTGCGAATCATAAATGATCATAGTTATATTATGTAATTATTTTCTTCTGCTTTTCAATCTATATATATAAAAGAAAGTTGTGTTAGTTACGCCACTTATAACTCAAGAACGAATGAACCGATTTGGCTGAAAATTGGTGGAGAGGTAGCTTAGAACCAGGAATAGGACATAGGATATATTTTGTCCCGGAAAAATGTACGGTTACTGCCCAATATACTTTTATGATTTGCGCGTAAACTATTCAATCGATTTTGATGAATTTTGGTATGGAGATACTTTGAGTCTCGGGAAAGGACAAGAGATACTTTTGGTCCCGGAAAATGTACGGTTCCCGCACAATAAAGTTTTATGATTTTCGCTTGAACTATTTAATCTATTTTGATGAAATTTGGCAAGAAGATACTAATTTTAATCAATTGTTTTCTTAATTATACCAATTCGAATTAAATAATCATTAAGACAGGACAACGTCTGTCGGGTCAGTTAGTACTTTATATTTATTACATTCAAATCTACTAAAACCTCGATGTTGCCCGCAACTTTGTAGGATAAATTTTTTCCGGATATAAAGACTTTCCTGTGTTTTATATAACCGTGAAAACGTAAATAGGTAATATACAGAGAATCGAAACTATCCATCGCTAATGAGTCACCGCTCTTAATGTTTGGGGAAAAAGTAGTCTTTCTTAGACAAACCGTATGATAATTTATTTGAAAAACAGTCACAAATATACCTTGCATAAAATAGTGCAGCAATAAAAGTATTTTCAGTTCAAAGAGCAGATATTTCAGAATGTTTTACTGGCTCGGGTTAGAATTGTATGTGTAAGCAGGTTGTAATGGTTCTAAAATCATGATATACTAGTGAGGCTATCTGATCTTCTTCGGGCTACTCAGTAGATACTAGGAGTTATGGTCTCTAGATCAACAAAGTCTAGGGATATTTGTATTTTTTAAAATATCTAAAAATCTATCAATTTTTTTAAATAGGTACTTACAGTAAATGGAAGAATCTTATTTTATGGTCTTACTATTTTCAAAAATTCCTGTATGTATATAAAGTAAACTGACTTGAATAAAATAGTTTGGCTACGAAGCGCACCTTAAAAAACTTAAGTTTTCTTTTTTATAAAACCTAATGAACAGGAAGGATCTATCAATAAAATATAGTTGTTGCGTTATCCTTCACATAAACTTGTAACTTGTAATAAAATTCCTTACACACTTATTTTAAACCACACGAACTCCATTAAAACATACAGTTCTGGTTTCTGTATAAATAAATTGTGTTAGTAAAAACGTTATAACTTATAAGTGACCAAGTTAAACAGATATTATACGTTAACCAGAATAATAACGTTTAACATTACCAAAATATATTCTGGGAAAGAAATATTTAAAATAAGTAATTATGTGAAAATAGTTGCTGACACCAAGTTAACCTTTTGGAGAACTAGCTATAGTAAGTAGTTGGTGCGAAAAAATAAGCATCTGTGTCATTATTAAGGCATTTTTCATTGAAAGTAAACCCGAATTGCGGATGAGGGTTAAGTCTTTTGGGTCTGACCCTTGTTGGGTGATAACATACACTTTGTAACAGACATTGTCGACATATTGTTTTTCCAGCCAGTGGCTATTTCCTCGACCAAACAAAACACAAAAATATGGAAAATATCACTTTGTATTAGACTGTTATAGAACTTTATATATAAACGCGTTTATTAAACTCCGTAAAACAATTTATGACTTACGAATTCACCGAGCTTGCTTTACGAGTAAAAAAGAAAAAAAAAACTACGAAACTACTCATGGAACGGTAAAATGAATATTAATCCTGTGATTTAAAGCGAAACGTACACAGTACACACTTATCTCAGCTGCGTTGTATAAAACGTCTCAAAAAGGAGTGAATTGTAAAATATTTGCCCTTAAAAAGTTATCGTGCTCGGTTATGAATCCAGACAGTTTAACACTTTAAACTTTCGCGTTCCATTATAATTTAAAACTTGTTATTCGGGACTTAACGCGACTTATTTCAATAGTAGTGCTACTATGAGTACATACTTTTTCTCGACGTCCCCTCGTGACCACGGCCGTTGCAACACGGCCGAAACGTCGAGAAAAAGTATGTACTCATAGTAGCACTACTATTGAAATAAGTCGCGTTAAGTCCCGAATAACAAGTTTTAAAAAAAAAAAAAAAAAGTTTAACACTTTTTATGAGTATTATGGTCCAGATCCTGAGACGAGTTACACTTCCAAATATGACATTTAATATGAAGTTTTGTGACTCCACTCGTGGCTTGAACCATAAATACGTCTCATATATTTTGTCACATCTTGTTTTACTGTATGCCTTGCCATTTGCTTTCCATACATGGTCGTGTTCAAACATTTTCTTAAGATTAATATTTTTTGGTAATAGCTCTGCGTCGTCAAATCCTTTTTTGTACAAATGTGAAGTATTAAGAATTGTATACTTCTGGTAAGCCGTAATATTATAAGACTCAAGAACTTAACCGTCGATTTAAAGTCTTGAAGATCATGAGGGTCTTAAAGCTTTCATGTTCTGAATTAATAATTTGTTAAATTATGATTAACAAAATTATGCAACAAAATAAAACCTAAATTAGGTGGACATAAAAAGTTCAACACATTAATAATGACGAAAATTACATCGATGATATAAGACACCATTAAAGTTATTTAGTGTTGTTTCGGTTTTGTATATCATTATAATGACACTTTTAACTGCTGCTTATTAATTATGTTCAGGTTTAACCATCCTAATTGTCACTTTAATGTTACAGATTGCGCTATTTCAAACGTCACTTTTACACATAGTGCCATCTTGTCACTTTTATGTGGCACATGCATCACCTTAACACATTTTCAGAAAATACCTTTTTAAATCTTTGTTGAATTATTTTCAGATTCTATATTGCTAATTTAAGTCGTCTAGGTGATAAATCTTTTCGTTTTTGGTAGCGTTTCTCAGACGTGTTAATTTATTAATGTTTGATGCATTTAAACTGCCATTTTATGCATTAGTGTTTGTCTATATTTATCGTCTATGTATTTTTGTCATGTAAGGTATTATAATATGTATGATTTAACTCCAGACACTAATCTTTACACAGCATAAAATAACCAACGTTAATATAAGTACTTGAGTATTCTTAGTATTAATTTTTAATTTTTTTTAATTAGTTAATATTCAATATTATACAAAAATAATGATTTTAATAATAAAATATTAATACGAAGTTATTATGCATACAGCTGTGGAGTCCGATCGTTATGGTCGGACTGAGCGCAGGCCGGTCTCCCGGACTCACATGCATAAAACGAGTACAGTCGCCTAGCCTGATTAAGACTTAATGGCGGTTTTATTTTATATTATCTCAATCCATTGCAGCGCTGTATTGTATTACTGTAATCCAGCCTTTATGGAGAAATCCGGACATAGCCGCGGTATACAATTCGATCTCTTTTTTTTCTATTTACTTACTTAATATTATTGTAAAGCGGAAGAGTTTGTTTGTTTGAACGCGCTAATCTCAGGAATGGTCTGATTTGCAAAATTCTTTCAGTGTTAGATAGCCCATTTATCGAGGAAGGCTATAGGCTATATTTTATTACGCTAAGACTAATAGGAGCGAAGAAATAGAGGAAAATATGGAAAAAAACGGGGGAAATTATTTGCAAGGGCTTATCTCACGAACTACTGGAGTAATTTTTATTTTAATTGGTACAGATAAGAAGTATACCACGTGAAGGATCATAGGCTTTGTTCGTGGACTAATTTGTCTGTAAAATATCTAATTTACGCGGGCGAAGCCGCGCGGAACGTCTAGTATTATGATAACTAGACTAATGGTCAGAAGAGACGTGCAATTAATAAGCGTTCTTAAAACGTCAATTAACTAAGTACTTATACCACTTAGTGGTTATATATCTTGACAGCTAGTAGCAATAATAATGTATGAGGTATGTCAAAATATTATTAGAAATAGTTTTAACCGAAACCGCGTTATATTAACCGAAAAGTAAGAATAGAAGTTATCGTGAGTTCTGAATCACGATAACTTCTATTCTTACTTTTCGGTTCTCTTTTTGTACTAAACAAAAGATTTACTTAGCATAAACAAGACAAATTAATAGCAAATCTATTAATCTGTTTATGACACTTCTCCGTTTTCTTTGCAGGAAAAATCGACCAACTTTTCGTAATGCTTGTACATTTAGTTGTTATCATAATAAAGACCAAATTACGCAGCAATCTGTTAGCAGATTGACTTTGTTTTGATGGATTAATCAGTAATGTTTACTGAGCTGGGTCAGATATTCTATAGATATTTTACCCGTTCGCATTTATTCTACCTATTTATCTTAAAATATCGTTGATATAAAGTTTAAACTTGAGAAAGGACTGTAAACGCAGTCCCAGGCGACAAAAATCTGTCGTCTACTATTTACTTCAATTAGAATATCCGATAGACAAAATTATGAATGGCGACTGCTTCTGATAGAGAACAAGTTGAAAAGAGAAACAAAAATGTAGGCTAATTTAGCCTCATGAAGTCTGAAGTGCTACTTTATGGCCGGTTTACACGTAGGTATTAGATCAGTAGTAACTAAATTCTAATTGTTATCTAGTTTAACACTTACTAAATTTTAACTTGCTACTTGCTACTAAATTTTGTGTTTACATGCAATTAACAACTTAAAATTAAGTTAACTACTTATCAAATTAAGTAAACCAGCCCTTAGAGTTTACAGTTTACACAATTTTGTTTTAATTTCTAACATGTCTGATATTAACCAGATTAGAAATATTAGATCACTTTTGAAGTTCCATATTTTTTGCTAATCTAAATATATTAAACTCAAAGGTGACTGACTGACATGTTGATCTATCAACGCACAGCCCAAACCAATGGACGGATCAGGCTGAAATTTGCCATGTAGGTAGATGTTATGACGTAGGCATCCGCTAAGAAAGGATTTTGATCAATTCTACCCCCTAGGGGTTAAAATAGGGGATGAAAGTTTGTATTTAATAATACTTCTTAACTCGAGCGAAGCCGCGGGCAATAGCTCGTTATATAATAAGTAATAACGGATTGGGAAGTATTTTAAAAGACTTCAAATATTAATAAAGTTTTCAATAAGATATTATATTACTGCAATATTTTCACGCTAGAGGCAGCACTAGGATAGATAGTAAACAAAAAGTTTTGTTTGACGTTTGACGTGTATCAGTCAGTCAGATTTGGTCGGATTATAATATACAGTAAATGCTAGTAGCATTGCACCCTCTGCTTCGACCTTTGCGTAATATTAACAAATTCAAATTGTTTTGTTAATTATTTAATGTTGAGTTATCATTAGTATTGAAATTGAATTAATCATACATTAGAATATATTTGCTAAACGTCTTTTATATGCGTATCAAAGGCTGTCATATTCAGATGATGGATGATAGGACCTCAAAAGGTCTTAACCCTTAGTCAACTAATGACGATTGATTCGAGTTCAAATTCATGTGACCTTTGACCTTCGATAACTGGCAGAATATTAGGAATCAGAGCTTTCGACTACATTACATGTTTTATGCCTCCGTGGCACATTGGTTTAGAGCGCGGCTCTTGAATTGGAGGTCGTGGGCTCGATTTCTGCGTTGGAAACTTGGAAACGTGTTATTTCTAAGTTTTTTAGAACAATGTACGCTGATCAGTGATCACAGATCACCTGTGTCTGAGTAGTCTGACGAGTACGAGTAAGATAGGCGCAAAAAGTCGGTCCTGTCCCTGAACTCTCGCCAGTCGTGTCGGTCGCCCGTCCCACTGGGTTATGTATGACTTATGGGAGTAAAGGAATAGAGAGTGCTTAAATGTGTACTGCGCGTATACTTGGGCACTATAAAAAAATCCTCCTGCGTAAAGTCTGCCACCGTCACCGAAATCGTTGTGGGAGATTTTATTAGGTAATTAATTGCAATTTTAACCTGAATGTGTGTGAAATGAAACTCATGAGGAATCTTGTAATTTTTACCAATGTATTTTTTTGTCAGACCGTGGTATTTTTTTGTTAACAAATAATGGCAGTAGACTGTTTGCCGGGTTTTACATACCTTTAAAGTTTAAACATTTTAGATTTCTGATTCGTATGTTTCCTTGTTTCAAATCTAAAATAAACCCCTATCAAAATTTTGCTCCGAACCCTACCGCTACGCTTGACTCGTAACAAGTTGCGCAACTAGTCGAGATAAGTTGTCCAATCATGACAGCCGAACTGACCTGGTCGTCACGTTTCTTCATGCAGGTGTTAGAGTTAGGACAGGTAAGATGAGAATAATGGGAAGGTGCTAAATCAGGCTTCCTACTTTGATAGCTCACAAATTCAATGGAGACACGACGGTCTTTAGACATGCCGTTTATTATTTAAAAAATTGTCTACTTGAAGCGAGCAGACTATAGAGTATTATAAGCAGCTTCTTGTTAATATTTGTTTACTTACGTTTTAATATTTTTGCACATTCATAGCAATTAGCAAGTAATATGTAGCTAACTTTAGTAACCTTACGTAACACAATTATTATTATTATATCAGATTAATAACTAGTAAGTAGCAACCTAGTATCAATGTTTAAAGGCAGTAAATGTCATCTATTGCAATATTATAAGTTGTTTATGAAGTGAACGCAGATTCACATGACCAGTATGGACGTCGCGGACAGTAACGCATGCATTTAGGTCATGCAAGTTCATTTGTGCATGTGATTTTCCATAAATTGAACTGTAATGTACTCTGACAGGGACTTGATTGGCGCAGACGAGCGACAGAGGATAGTAACGTCGTGCCGCGCGCGTTGCTACTTAGCTGTGTGTTTTCATTGGAGCTAAAGCTAAAGGAATATTATGTTTTTGAGCAGTGGCGGAGCAAGACCTTAATATGTGGGCAAGAATCAAGATATATCTTGCGAGGCCCCCAAAAAAATATTTTGCGAGGCCCCTTGATGGATAACGCTAAAGAACAGCTATTTGTTGAGATAAATAATTTTTGATACTAAGTTTTATTTATAAAACGTTTTATTGATGAATATTTGAGCATCACAACTCGTAAAACCTTTTAAAAACCTCGTGGTCCAAGGGGCGCGAGGCCCCTTAGACCGCAAGGCCGTGGGCAGTCGCCTTCACCGCCCATGCCTTGCGCCGCCTCTGTTTTTGAGAATTTATCTGCTCTTGCTAGGCGCAGCGATACTATTGAATCTTACAAACATATTTCTCGCAACGTAGCTCCTGTGGTTTTTTTTTTATAATTTCGAGTGCTGCATTTGAGATGGGAAAACTTTTTGAATGAACGAATCACGACATTATTTGCGATGCCATGCCAGTGCGTAAAATATGGGCGGGCGGATAATTGAGCGCTGTATCTACGCTTGTGTGTGCGTTTTTGTCATTTCTGTTGGTACTTACTTCTTCTGAGCCGATTTTTGTCATACCTTATCTATTCATGCATTTAATTTCACAATCCGCAGGCCTCGGAAATCAATATCAGTTGACAACTTAGCATTGATAGATGGCAGCTCTGATGTCGAGAGTTCTGGTTTATTTGACAACACTATCCGCAGCGTACCATGTTTATCAATGGATGACAGTATTTTTTCAGATTCTTTAAAAGGAAAAATTAAAAAATTATCCGACGAACTCCAAAGTGCATTTCTAGAAATTGAGAAATTGAATCTTGAAAATACTAGACTAAAATCTGAGCTCGAAGAAAGTAAAAAGGTTATAAAGACCTACAAAAAAATATTTTTAAATGAAACAAGGACCGCTACACCAGCAAAAATAAAAAACAATAAGCTTCTTAAACCTACAAGCTCATTCTCGACACCATTGAAGAACTTATCTACTCGCAAAAATGATTTACTTCAGCATCAATTAACAATAAACCTTTCGCCACTTGCAAATAAAAATAATACAACTCAAGAAAAGCACTCACATTGCAACAGTACTAGCACAAAGAATAAATCGTCGGCTTCCTGTAACCAGACTAAAACAATTTCAATTTTACCTGCCGAATCCGAAGCACTTCAAAATACACCATCGACCATAAAAAATAAACCTATGCCCCATACATACCCCACGATACTTAGACGAAATATCGTTATCATAGGAGATCAACAAGGAAGATATTTAAGAACAACTCTACAATCGCTATTGGGAAAGGAATACAATGTTACTTCATACTGTAAACCAGGCGCAAACACGGGTGAAATTTTAAAACTGCAAGAAAATTATTTTAATATGACTAAGCATGATTTTATTATTGTTCTAACTGGTATAAATGACCGCAACCCTTTTGAATTTGAAAGCGCTATTAATGTATTTGTACGATCTCTGGCTAACACAAATATTTTGTTTTGTAGAGTTCCATATAACAAATATCTTAATATATCAAAACTAAATTATGTACTTAAATTTATTTGTAGTTACTATGATTGTGCTGCTTTTATTAATGTATTTAACAGTAATTTTAAATACCGAAGTTCTAGAAATTTAAGTCTGAATATGTGTCGCGCTATGCTTAGAGATGTATTACGAATTGATTACCGTAATAAATTAGAATTATATAAAAATAATGCTGAGTTAAGATGTAAAAAACAATTATTAAATAAGAGCACACAAACATGTTTTGATACAGTAGACAATAAAGAAAATTCTTATGAACATAACAAGGACAATATTTCAATTCAAAACAGTTCTCAAGAATCGCTTTTTCGCGCCTAAATTTATAAATATCCTACATCAAAATATAAACGGCTTGCTCTCCAAATCAAATTTATTATCTATTTATTTAAATGGCTCTAAATTGATAAACGTAAATGTTGACATTCTGTGTGTAACAGAGCACAATATGGTATTAGGTGATGATGACTGCCTTAATATTCCAAACTATACATTAGCAACATCATATATGAGAAATAGCAGACACGGTGGCTCTTGCATTTTAGTAAAAGATTCTATTAAATATGAAGTTATACCGAAAATTACTAATTATAGCATAGAAAATTTTTTAGAATGTAGTGCAATTAGTTTAGTTGACCACAATATTAAGATAATTTGTGCTTATAGACCCCCGAAAAATGATCCCATAGCAATAAATACATTTTTTAAAGTACTTAATGATATTTTAACTGTATGTTACCGCTACAAAGTTATCATTTGCGGAGACTTCAATATAAATATACTAAAAACAGATCCGATTTCAAAATGATTTAGGGACTTACTTTCCAGTTACAACTTAAATTTAGCAATTAAAACACCTACTCGTATTATAAGTGGGACATGTATCGATAATTTTGCACATAATTTAAGCGGAACTAAACACCGAGTACTCGAGCTGGCTTTATCAGATCATACAGCTCAGTTAATGCAATGCCCTGTAAAAAATAAAACTCTACCATCCTATTGGTATGTCAAAAGACGTGACTTAAGTAAAGAGAACATATCGAAGTTTTACGAATATCTAAGTTCCTTAACATTTTCTGATTGCTATCAAAGTCAGGACGCCCAGGATGCTTTTAACTCTTTTTACAACCTTTTCAAAATGCTGTATGACCTCTGCTTTCCTGTAATTAGAGTCAAATACAATCAGTTTAAGAAACCACGATGGATTACAAAGGGCATAAAGAAATGTTGTATGCGAAAAAGACAAATGCTTTGGAAGTATAGGTCAAACAAAACTAAGGAGAACAGAAGCTTATTTAAAAACTATTCCAAACGTCTTAAACAAATTATAAATTTAACAAAGAAAGCCCAAAACCAATACTATATTAAAACTGCCTCAAATAAGTCTAAAGCTACGTGGAAGGTAATTAAGAACAATTATAGCAACAAAGTAATAAACGCAGGAATAACACAAATCCGTTTGCAAGGTAAAACTATATCTAATCCGACACAAATAGCTAACGCTTTTAATGACTATTTTACGGGCCAAACAGAAAATTTATCTAATAAGCACTGTAATGAAAGCATAAAGTTGTCTAATATGAATTCAATTTTCCTATCCCCAACAACACCAAAAGACATTATTCAATATATTAAAAGTCTTAAAAACACTAATAGTACAGGTGCTGACAATATTTCCACAAAAGTCATCAAATGTGTGGCACCAACTATAGCTCATACACTAAGTCATTTAATAAATATGTGCATGTCGCAAGGACAGTTTCCAGATAAGTTAAAGATGACCATAATTAAACCGCTCCATAAAAAAAGTGATAAATTAAATTTAGAAAGTTATAGGCCCATAGCTCTTTCTTCAGTTTTTTCTAAAATCATAGAAAAAGCTTTATATGAACGTATCTACAATTACCTAATTAAATTTAAATTACTAACACCTGAACAAATGGGCTTCCGGAAAAATTGTACAATTAATTCAGCAATATTTAATTTTTTAAACGAATTGATGCGAAATCTTGACAAAGGTTTGGTAGCTTGTGCTCTCTATATGGACCTGAAAAAGGCGTTTGATTATGTTGACCATAATATCTTGCTTAATAAAATGTACCAATATGGAATAAGAGGTAATGCTCTAGAATGTATGAAATCCTACTTAAAAAATAGGTCGCAAGTAACTTGTATACATCGAGTAAATAAAAAAACTAAATTTGAAGAAGCTCACTATTCTAAGGCCAATAATATTGTACGAGGTGTCCCTCAAGGAAGTGTGCTCGGTCCCTTACTATTTTTGATTTTTATCAATGATTTTCCAAAATTTATTAATGAATTAATGACAATATTTGTTGACGATTGTAATTTATTATTTTTAGACGATGGTAAAACTGATTTTGAACAAAAAATTAATAATGCGCTAAAGAATATCATAAAATGGGTTAGTGACAATAATTTAATATTAAATTTTGACAAGACAAAGATTATGACATTTGCAAACAAGAATAAAGTACGACCATTATTAAAAATCAATTATGACAAATATATTATATCAGAAATCAAAGAAACTAAATTCCTTGGACTTCTTATAGACCACGACTTAACCTGGAACTCACATATCGAGGCATTATGCTCTAAGCTGCAAAAATTTTCTTATGCATTACATATGTTATCGAAAGTAGCAAATTTAGATACTCTACTTATTACGTACAATGCATATGTGGACACAATATTAAGGTATGGAGTTATATTTTGGGGGAACTCCACAGATAATGAACGCGTATTTAGGGCACAAAAAAGATGCGTACGATCCATGTGCAACCTTAAACAATCAGATAGTTGTCAGCCATATTTCAAAGACCTAAAGATATTAACGTTACCGTGTTTGTATATATATGAGTCTTTAGTATTCCTTAAGAAAAGTAATATGCATTTATATGAAAATTTCAGTAGCACACGTCACAAACGAAAATTAAAAATGCCGCCATCAAAAACTACAAAATTTAACAAAAGTACGTATGTAATGATGCCGAAACTCTACAATAAACTACCAAATGACATTATAGATATTGACGATATAAATAAATTTAGGATGAAATTAAAATCATTCCTAATCGATAAAAGTTTTTACACTGTTAAAGAATATTTGAATGAAATATAATATAAAATAAAATTAATATAATAATAGAGCTCAATCATAATGAATAAAGTATTGTCCTTCTATGTTTCAATTAAATTTGTAATATTATATTAAAATGTACTTGTATATTTAGTAACTTTAGGATCCTATTTATTGTAATATTTGCATGCCATTAAAACGGCAAAACATGTACTATCTTTAAATTGTAACATCTTTTTATCATGTTTTGTGCAAATAAAGATTTTGAATTTGAATTTGAATTTGAATTTCACTGTACCTATTGGTTATTTTCAGTTTAAACTTAGAGTAAAGCACTTTTCAACGAACCGATACACATAAGATTTTCTCAATTGTGTAGCTTTCTTAAACTCCCATTTCAGTTTGGATTGTACTTGCATTATTCGTTTCGATCCTCGAGTATCCTCTATCGGCGATATAATCCAAGATTTTCCCTCTATTATGTTGCCAGATAAAGGAAAAAACATTCTGCAGAATTCTAGAATTTTCCAAACATTAGGGATATAATACGGATTTATAAAGATCCCGCCCCCGCTAACGTTTGAGCTTCGGGGTTGTAAAATGAATGCCAATATATTAGGATTACTTCTACGATTCATAAGCAAATATATTCGAAACAATATAGTAAATATGAAATAAACTTTGATAGAGACATTCGTCGGATATTTTATTGAACAATAATCGTATTGTTGCATTGTTAACAATGTTAAGAATTGTATTTGGATTTGCACTAGAGGACGAAAAATTATACTTTAATGTCACGCTGAACCTTATACTGGCCTTATCCGTACAAATATCATAAATGCGAAAGTGTGTCTGTCTGTCTATCTGTCTGTCTGTCTGTTACCTCTTTACGTCCAAACCGCTGAACCGATTTTGCTGAAATTTGGCATGGAGAATGAAGATACTTTGAGTCCCGGGAAAGGACATAGGGTACTTTTTATCCTGAAAAAATGTACGGTTCCCACGCGATAAAGATTTTTGGCGCAACGGAGTTGCGAGCGTCATCCTTATAAATAATGTCCGGTTAACATGACAATTAAATGTATAATCTACTAAGTTGTTAAACATAAGAGTTGTAGACGGATTTGCACGAAATATTTATTGGTCCCGAAGGAGAGTATTATGAAGTTATCGCATAATGCGTACCTCGAGGCGCAGGCAGGCTTGTTCCTGAGCAGCTCCTAATAACATTTCTTGTACCTCTTTTTCGTTCTTGTCAAATCTCTCTTCTCTTGTTCTTCTTGTGTTTAAAATCTTGTTCTTGGCAAAACATATTCTAGATATACAATTTTATCTTAAAGAGGCACAAATAACTAATTAATTGTTTTAGGAAAGTTAATAAGAGTATTTTTTCTTAACGTTCACAAAAACTTTTCGATGAAACGTGTCCTTCTTAAGGCCCATTGCAACTGAAATTATGAGAAGTAGGTATATTCGACAAAATACAAATCAATAGTAAAACTCCTTTTTATGCTTTGCTCAATAAATTGGGTAGTAAAAATTACTTATTTTCAACCTTTAATTTGGTCTGCACAAAAAGTATCGAAAAACCTATAAATGGAACAACCTACGAATAATAAAACCTAAGGAAACGTAACTCCTATACTAATACAGTTTTAAATTTGGTTCCATTCGAACTGTCATGTAACGTCAGCCTTTATATCGCTCAAGGTCACCAAATGTATGAAAAGTGAACCTAAGGTACACTTTTTTGACAAGTATTTTGGAGCATGTTTTTTGACGGAGTTACTCTTCCTTAGTTTTTATTATTCGTAGGGAACAACCCTAACAAATAAAAGGGGAAATCCTCCCCAAATCATTCGTTTTAGGCAGTTGAGCAAATAAAACGACATCGGAATTTGATTACGATTCTTATTTAAGTGAGAATCCATTGAGCAACCCGCTGTCGATAATGTAGATAAAAAGTTATTCAGGGCAAGGTAGGGAGGGCTTTAAAGAATAATATAATAGAAAGGGACTGCCCTATATTTGACAAGAGCTAGGATTACACAGATTCCGAAAATCATGTAATAGCTTTACAATATATCAGGTTAGCGTACAAGCCTTAGGTTGGATTAGGTACCTTAGGTATCCTAGGTAAGGAATTTTTATTCTGATGTGACAACCGCACTCAGAGGATTAATGATGATTAAACTTCAATTTAATTAAGAGTTTGACAGAATATAATCAGAAAAAAAAATCTTCATAATATTTTAATGTCAGCAATATCTTAATATATATAATTCTTCTGTGAGTGTGTATGTCACTGAACTTCTCTCAAACGACTGGACCGATTTTGATGAAATTTTTTGTGTGTGTTCAAGGGGATCTGGGAATGGTTTAGATTCACAATTTTGTCCGCTGGACAATGTTTTTTAATTAATTGTTAATTTATTAGTAGTTGTTGATTTTGGAATGTTTTACATTGGATCCGACAGAGGGCGCTACCATCGCAGTGTCAAATTTTAAATAATATTCGAATTCGAATTTTAATTTTAGTCTGTCCCGACAGTTAGCGCTGCAATCAAATTAAAAAAAAATACTTTATATAAGGGAGAAGACCTAATGGCAGACACTTTAAGGAAACATGAAACATTCGAATGTTATAAAATATATAATTTATGAAAATAAAGGATTGATAACTTCTTCCATGTCTTCAGTAACTCTTACAAAATAAAACTATTATAATTATTCTCTGACAAATCAATAAAAAAATATATTATTGGTCTTTTTGTAAACTTAGTCATAAGTACTAATATATGACATCACAATAAGCGAACATCACTAATAGTAGACACCAATATGAACTAATAGTTGACATAGAACATTAAATTACATTTTACATTTTTCATATTATTAGGTCTTTATTTGCCGTTTTTCAAAAGATTTCATTTACTTCATCATAGTAACTACATGCATCAGAAATATTATCCACGTTGTCTCCAGATTCTATTCATTCTTCTTCCATGCTGAAACTATCTTTCCTTTTATTTTTATTTTTCATATTTTTTTCCCAGCAAATTTATTTTTGGTCTTAAGTCTCCATGCTTCTTTTGCCTCTTCTTTTTTCTTCTTTTTGTTCTCAGTTCTCCTTTTTCTTCTTTTTACTGCTACAAAACTAAAGCATCGATTTTTAGATCAGTGCAAGGTCTAATATTGTCCACATGTCCATTTTTAGGTACAGTAGTTCTAAGTTCTTAGTTTGTTAATAGAATTATATTTTTAGAAAATAGTGATGATATTTGCAGTAGAATAAAGTACAAAATAACTTAAGTATGTATTGCAAAACTCAAAGATGAGTACCATGTCATCTATTAGGTTTTTTACATTTTCAAGAACTAATAGTAGACACCCTTTATATTGTTAGGGAAAATGGATAAAAGATCATAAATAAACATTAATTAGTGTAAACAACATGACCATTAATCCAATGAAGTCAATAGAAATTACAAAAAATCTAATAAATGTATTCAAAACTTACGTGCAAAATTTCGCCTTCCTTAACCTATTTGCTAAGAAATTGCCGGGTGCGTGTTGACGCGGTCACATCATTTACGAAAACTGATCCCATTTTAAAATTTTGTTCCCGAAGGCATCCCTAATATATTTTTTCACATCAACAGATAGCATAAGAAGCTTATAAAATTTACAGTGTTGAGAAATAATTAGAATAATTCTTATTTTTATGGCATTTTTGTCGTAAGTGTCTTCTATTAGTTCAGTGTCTACCAATAGCGCCTTTCCCTTACTTAATATGGCAAAGAAACGTTTGCCGGGACAGCTAGTAATTAAGATATTTTGTCTCTGAGTGCGGCAGTTATTGTCATAAATCCTACTTTTGAACTTATAGGCAGCGAAATATTCGAATGCGAAACTAAAGGTCCTTTAAAAAAATCTTCCCTTCGACGCTTACTTTTTGTGAAGCTTTTATTTCTCTTATTGAGCCAAGCAAATCGTGCCATCGCTTTCCCAAAATTATTTTCAAAGAATCTGGGTGGAGTATGTCTGCAGTCTCTGGTGAAACAAAGAACTTTATTAAAATGTAGCGTTCCGGAAAATCCAGTGATTGACATGGTTAGTTAATAGTTTAGTTTTAAAGTATTGCGACTCCGAGGCGCCCACTTCATAGCTTCGAGTTGAATAGTTGATCCTTATAATCCAGGGAATAAAGGTCCTTTCAGAGATAAATTAAGAATAAACGGCATTGAATCTATCCTTTCCTAACAACGAAAGTAACTTCGACAGATTATTAGGTTCAAGTTTCATTGCAAATTACTTAGGAACTCATATTAGTTAGCGTTTACTTGAGAAAGGTAAGATGAAATCAAGAAATAATCATAGTTTTCACCAGGTTTTCACCCTTTAAAATAACTTGAGTAATGAGTTTAAACTTTAAAGTAACTTGAGTAATGCTTTTATTAATGTACTTATTCTAATTAAAAACTACGGTCTAAGGAATTTCGGGCACCAATTTTCTATAATAATTATTCACTATTTAAAAGAGAATTGTGATAACTGATAACGATAAGTAACACTGAGACGAGATTATTTTATGCATAATCTTCTCGGTTTGGTGAGACCTTACCTAAAGCCCGTCACAGACCTTTTTTTTTTTACATGGGGAAATGCACTACGCATCCCGCCGGGGGACATCGGCCGGGGTATGTGGGACTCTCCGAGGAACTACCCACTAAAACCCCATGGTGCTCCACTCACCGCTAGCTATAATATATATTAATATGTTTATAACTAGGCATATTATTATATATTTTCTATACTAATTTTCGCGTGACCACACACTCAGCTATAATATTATACATATATTTCTGTGACATATGGATTTAGTATAGATTAATATGCCTCGTTATAAATATATTAATATATATATTATAGCTAAGTCTGTGTCGGGCTTTACCCATAGCAGATATAATATGCTTTTTATACCCACTTTAATTAACTACACTAATTGCAATTTATTAAACATATTAGTAGTACAGTGGCTAGTGAAATTACTAACGCAAATCTATCTCTATATGGCCGTAATTGACTTATGTAATGATTGTAATTAATATCATTAGACTAAGGATCTCAGTGCTTAGTTTATGGCCATTTGGTAATGGTTTGTCTTACAGCTTAGTATGGTCACCATAGGAAAAGTGTTTTTCTAAAGAAGAAAATCCAAAGTCTCAGATTGTTTAAGAAAACATAATAATAACATACATACTTGCCTATATTATTACCGTACAAGAAAATCTCCTTTTCTCTATCAAAAACGAAATGATTATGAAAATTTTTCTGATATGTAAAGTAATAATTTGTATTAATTATATATTACACTTGTTAAAAATTAATATCATTAATAACGAAAATATAACAGCGAAGGAAAAATTTCTATCATATTATTTATATGAGACATGTAAAATTTGTAGGTTTGTAGGTTTTCACTTTTTACAGATCAAATTTAAGTATCCTTGGAAAAGTTGAGTAGGTATATAACGTAAACTTTTCTGTTACTAGAAAAACGTAGCTTACAACTTATAAAGATCTTAAAAACCATTGTGGCAATAAAATTAATATTTTGATATGAATTTTAAATGTAAGTAATCAATTATATTTTGTGTACTTTTTATTGGTCCGGACTCCGGAGTGATGGCGCCCAACGTCACTCAATAATCAAAATTAACGGTTATTGTTACAATACGTATTCGTTTTTATGAGTTCTTCGCCTTAACATGTCGCTTGCGATTTAGAAGTCTTCGTACAATTGGACATTATTGTTTGATGTTGGCACATCTGGGTAAAAGTTGGAATTTATTATTATAAGAACCTTCTCAAGATGCCCATAAACATTTTCAATATGAACATTGAACGTACATATTATACACAATGATGTGATCAACATAAAATTTTGTGACTTGTCTCGTGGCTTAGACCATAGTTTTACTAAACGTGAGGATGGAATCGTGATTCGTGACTGAATAGATTGATGTACCAACTTTTTACACTGTTACAATTCAAATAATAACATGTTGTAGTGTACCACGTAGGTACCTACCCACCAGCGTTGCCAGATTTTTTTTGTGCCAAGTCGGGACTTTGGAACTTTTTGAGTGAAAAAGCGGGATTCTTCAGTCAAAAGCGGGACAAAGTAAAAAAATAATGAACTTTTATCTTTTAATTTGCCTTAAAATAACGTTTACGTGACAATAGATAGCTAAAGTAGCTGCTTTGGCTACTTTAGGATTGTGCCTTTTTTGTAAAAAACTGTAGCTTTTTGTCTGAGCCAAGAAAAACCTTATTAATGTATTTCAAAGGTCAAATAACTAAGTCTTGTAGTTTTACATCAAAATTAATCCAACTTTATAGTGTTTGTTTTACGTGATGCATATTAAAACATTAAATAAGATGAAAAGGTATAGCGTTGGCAGGCAACATAAAAAAAAATACATGATATTATTTTATTTATGTTGTGCAGATTACATTACATTAGAGTATTCTGCATACTTGCTTACACCTAATCGAGTGTGTACGCAGCGTGATTTCCTGGATAACTTTATGAGAAAACTTTTAACACCCCTCTTTTTGGTCGGGGGTTAAAAAAGCAATGATATAGCTTTCATTTACAATACACGTTTAAAACCAGCCTCTTTCTTCTCTAATCTCTAATTTCTACGGCTACGCTAGTTTATACGGCTAGGCATCTGGTATGCTGACAAGGCGCAAACTACAGATTTCATCCTTCAATGTTCAGAATACAAGCTATTGGGTAGATCGTAGCAGGGAATAGAAATCCGATACCTGAGTTTAATCAGTAGGAACGTTATTAAATATAGGCTAAAATATAATTTTTGCCTACATTTTCAATCTTTTTCCTACTCAATATCCTTCGCAAAATTATAGGGTCTACACAGACGGACTGCATTTCAACTGCAATCCAACTGCAAATTGCAGTTCAAGTGCAGTTTGAATGCAGTTAAAACGACTGTAATGCGACTGCAATAGAATTGCAAACCAAACGCGCAGTCGGATTGCAGTTCAGTTGCAGTCGGCGTGCAGTCGTGTGAACTGTTTGGTTTGCAGTTCTATTGCAGTCGTGTTAACTGCATTCAAACTGCACTTGAACTGCAATTTGCAGTTGGATTGCAGTTGAAATGCAGTCCGTCTGTGTAGACCCTTAGATAGAGAAATGATTACCTTATTTGATGCGGTCAGTTTACTTTCTCAAAGGAGCCCTACGTCAGCCATTTATGTGGCCAAAACTGTCACGTCATTTGAAAGTTATTTCCGTAATGTTGGCCAAAACCCAAAGGACCAGACGTGATCAGAAATCCTTCACTACCAATATGGTGACTATTGCAATGAAGTTAGCCGAGTTTAAAAGTTCTCGGACTTATATTTTGTTACGCCTGAAGTTTGAATACGCTTAGGGATAATGAAGTATTGTTATCCATATTGTAGAGATAGCCTTAGATTTTGTAACACTGGGCCATGTTTTGGCACGAATATGTCGGCTTGATCTTGTGGAAAGTAGGCGTTTTATCCGACTACGCCAAATAAAGAGTTTTGACATTATGTGTGTAGACGTATCTATTGCAATATTTGTTCTAGAAGTGTCTTCTAAACTCTTAAGTATATCAGCCACACTTAATTACATTTAACGATTATTTTTCTTTAATTTAATGGAGATTTTGACATGCCTAAAGCTTACGTTCTAAACTTTACACAATTACTCTAAACTATTTAATAAATTAAATCTATCTGAGTGCTACCGTTAAACTTTAAAGCAATGATTTTGATCAATGATTTTAAATATGATACAATGATAAACGTGTCATATTAAAATAAACTAACAATTCACAATATAACGCTGACGCGAAAAAGCATAGTTAAATATTTAAATTAACTACCTACCTTAATTAATCTTGGTTTAACTACAAGTATATATTAAGAATTGGAAATAATGTGTCGCCATGTTGAAATATTTCACCTTTTCCCTTTGTCCTGTAGGTACTACGCTGACAAATTAGGAACGGGGTAATTTGCGCATTTGAATTGTAAATGAAACATTTTCCTCGGACCTTCATTAACCGACTTGTGGAAATGTGGTTCATTTTGTTCATTTGTTGGATCAACTTCTTGTTTACTGAAATAAGCACTCCATTGATATGGCATTAGCGGAAACATGATTGAAAAATGTGTTTCTAACATTGCCCGCAACAACAGCGCAACTTTGTTGCGTTGAAATTTTGATAAGATGTTTGTCGTGCGTCCTTTATTGAACCTCACAGTATAATATTTATACCGATTTTTTTTCAATAGTTTCGCGATAAAAATAATCTCTGGTTACTGTTGATATCAAGCTTCGACCTTCACAATTTAAAAAGGCCGATAAAATTATATATAACCCTTAGTTACAAAAACTTTCATAAACTATCTGTAATCTTGGGGTCGACAGCGCCGGGATTTTCCACGCAAACACTTTGCCAGCTAAGCCTAAAGTATCAAGACCGTTTTCACTATAATAATGCCTGCAAAGGCCTTCTAAAAATAATCGTCAATTTAAAGGACACCTGAGGAGCTATAAAAGTACGCTTCTGCGACCTTGGGGCAGATTGGAGAGCTTAATTAAACTTTGTGTAAAACTTCCTATTATCTCCAAAAATTATTCTTTTGATTTATGACTTGAACATTATGTTAGAAACGTTTCAAGTACTTTATTGATAAATGTACAAATAGTGGTGTGGCGGTACCCACAATTCGCCTAACAATCCTACATCGCGCTATCGAAGTTTCGGAGAACGGCAAGATATATACAACGTCTGAAATGACGTCAGTGGGCTTCGGCCTGACCGAGCATGCTATCTCTCTCGGTCGGAAGATCTTCCTTTTCGGCCGCCACGAACAACGTTAAATTGGTGACCACCGACAAGAACACGCATCCTTCTGGACATCAATCATCATCAACACTCCCCGCCCATCCGCACCACGTCAGCAGACATCAAGCATAACCGGGTCGCCTCGACCATAAGCCGCGTTGGGCGTCCGCGCCGGTCGAACCCGTGTCTGGCTTGAACGGGGCAGCCATAGGCTACAACGACCGGTCCACAAGCAGAGCACGGGAACCTCTCCTGGTTATTGCACGCGTAGCTTCGGCCCACACCTGACAACACAAGCGCATTGAAGAATACCACCGGTCTTCGGGGGGGAGTGATGTGGCGGTACCCACAATTCGCCTAACAATCCTACATCGCGCTATCGAAGTTTCGGAGAACGGCAAGATATATACAACGTCTGAAATGACGTCAGTGGGCTTCGGCCTGACCGAGCATGCTATCTCTCTCGGTCGGAAGATCTTCCTTTTCGGCCGCCACGAACAACGTTAAAGTGGCAAAAAGACAATGTACTTAATATTAAATTAACCACGATGTATAAAATAATTATAAAATACATAAGTACCTATCTCGAAGATGGTATTCCTCATGGATGTCGAACCATAGCATCGGGTCTACACAAAATTTTTAAAATAAATTTCACTTAACTATTTCCAACGACAATGATCGCTAAATTTGTTATAGCTTCTCTCCGTTGGTCCATCTTGGGCAAGCGATTACAATTCAGATGTAGAGATATTTATCTATGATTGTCTATGATCGACATCGAATGTAAAAGCTCTGCGTCACAATCATGGTTACTCACCATGGAGCATCTTGGAGAGGTGTTTTTAGAGTTACAACCATTTTATAAAAAGTGTAATAATTAATAATTATTATAAAGAACTAAATATATTGATGTACTTAAATAGTAATTAGATGTTTTAGGTATATTAGTCCAAAGTAACATGATTGGTGTAATTAAAACACTCATAAATGGTAATGCAACTGATATGAGGGTCTGTCATTACATTGGCATACATTAAATCTCCACATGTGGCGTGAGAAAATAAAGAAACTTAAATATTTGAGTAATTTCGCTACCAATATTAAAGATGTCGGATTTTGTTTTGTTTCCTCCGAAATTCTAATTACTCTCCAGTAATTAGACAGATTTTGATAAACTTTGGAACAGATTTGGAGCACACAAAAAATAAATAGTTACTAAGCTTTTTCTCGCGGCAAAACAGAGTGAAAAAATATAACTAAAAAGTAATACTTCGGGGTATATAGCACCGCATAAATTAGTGGTAAGGTATATCTTCTTTATATATAAAAATGGATTTTCAAATGTGTTAGTCGCGCTAAAACTCGAAAACGGCTGAACCGATTGGGCTGATTTTAGTCTTAAAATATTCGTAGAAGTCCAGGGAAGGTTTTAAAGTGACACGAAGTTCATCGGGACAGCTAGTCTTATATATAAAATTCTAGTATCACAATGTTAGTCCACGAACTCCTCCGAAACGGCTTTACTGATTTTTAGCAAATTTTATATGCATATTCAGTAGGTCTGAGAATCGGCTACTGGGTACTTTATATATCGATAAGTGCATTTGTTGAATAAATAATAGTAAATTATTACAACCTGAGACTGACGGCGAACATTGTTTGTGCGACGAGATAGCGATCGACGTTGCCATGGCGACATACTTTACACTTATTTAGTCACTTCAATAAAATAATATGGGCGAAATATTATAGCAAAGCAACGTTTGCCGGGACAGCTAGTTTATATAGATTCATCTTCCGATTGTGTCCGAGATGTGTCATAAGATATAAAATTATGTGATATGTCATCGGAAAATGGATAACTAAATATGAAACACCCTTCATGGAGTATAATTGCGACCCATAACATACGCTTACTACCATATAATTTAGTCATTCAACCTACTTGCTCTGAAACTGTTTATTAAATTTAATAACGACTATTATAAATAAACTTAACAGGTGTTTAAAGTTTAAGAGTTACACTGAGATAGAGACATAATATGGGATAATAAAATATATTCATGTTGATAAAATATGTTTTTTTAGTTTGCTCTATAATTTAGTACATAGAATTCTATGTAACAAACATTTTTTGTTGATTCAGAGTAAATCTTCAAAAATATTCCTGCCTAGGAATCTATTTTAATATTTTAGTAGTTAAACAATCCGACATGTTAAATGTAAGAATTTTAACCACCAAAATCCCTGAGATTTATATGTAAATAGAAGTCTGGTATATTTTGTACCAATTTTATGTTGTTATTTAGAATTATGTATAATTTATGAGTGACATTGTAATAAAATAATGTAAGTATGATATGTTTTATAGCTATTTTTGTGTCAGGTGTACACAAAAAGAGAGTACCTTATTGTCAATACAAGAGAATGCTATTACTAATATCGAAGTTGAGGTCAATTAGAGATCACAAAGGAGCCACATCCTAAACTGTACGAACAGAACTTCTAATATATTGGTGAGTCATTTTTAAAATAAGTGTTGTGCAAGTACATTGAAGTGAACGGAGAGTACGTGTTAGACCGAATCAACGAATCTATATCTTAACCGAACCTTTTTACCAGAGAGCACTATTAAAAAAACACTGGCCACTATAAACTTTAGTCCTTAACTCTTTACCCTTTTATAGATAAATTTATAAATAAAAAAGTAAGCTTTCGAAATTCAAAAGTTGCGCGATGCGGGCTTCGCGAGCGCGCGACCGCGACGCCTTCATGTGGAGCTTACACTGATTTTTTGTGGAGGCATCGCGGCTAAACCGTGCTCTACATTCGACCGGTGTGAACGCGGCATGCGGTATAACCCGCCCTTAGGTATTGTACTCGGATACACTTGCTCTACTTTACAGCAAGTGACCTTTCGATTCGGTCGGATTTCATTAGTTACCTGCCGAGCGACGTGTTCTCTACGCGCTAATACTATTTCGCAATGTACTCGATATAAGCTTTTATAATACTGGTTATTTTAGTGCCGAAATAGTCGGTAGACAATTTGTTATATTTATATTAATGTTCATGTCGAAAAATTAATTGCAAACATTATACGCTATTAATCTCTACATTTGCAAGTTATTTCTAAATTACTTTGTCATTTCCGCTTTTCACTTGTTTTGTCTGCGTAAAACAAAAAAAGTTCAAAAGATTTCCTTAAATACTTCTGTAAGTCTAATCATGTAATTTATGGCTAGAACATTTCTAGTGATGACTGCAATAAATATTGATGTTGTTTCGTTTTCCCCGAGTAAAAACCTGAAAGTTATAATCACTGAGGAGTGAAAAGTGTCAATGGTATTTTTCCCTGTTTCCTAGCGAGCGAGCGAAAAGTTGAGTTTGTATTAAGTTTGTTGTTTTTATAGAAGCGAAGCAAAATATTGTATCGGACTTCGGAGCGAAGCGCGAACGAACAGCTAGAGTTATAATTAAGTTCCGTTCGCTGATAGCCACTTATTTCCGACAAGATACACCTTAACTTTAAGGTTGCCCACAAGATTAAGTAGAGGGAAAGGCTTAAAAAGATATTAAGATTTAAAATTCGGTTCGTAAAAGTTAATATAATATATAAGTATAGGTACATAGTTAAATTTATAAATGGCCCCAAAAAATGTGAAAACACGCTGTTGGTTTGAGCTTTTGGCTCCATAGAACACTGAATTTATAAAATTTTCTTTTGCAAAAAGCTCTCAAGCTTAAAGTCTATCATCATTTTGTAATTATTAACCGACTTTCAAAAATGAGTAGTTTTGGCTGTATATTTTTTGACCTTTGCATTGGTAAAATAAATACTTCATTATCTTTGAATTTTTTCTGAACATTTCGTCTTATTAATCTTATAGTTTTATGAATTTGTCTATTTGCGAACATATTTTATTCTTTGATATAAACTTAAAGTAACATTGAATAATTGGAAAGCTTACCTACACATAATATAATGGTACTTGGTAGCCGTATTCACTGGAAGCCGTCAAAGAGGATGTAAACTGTATTGGAAGCCGTATTCAATACAGATACGAATATCTCAAGTAATTAATCTACCACAGATATACTAATCATAATAAATTCTTGTTTTAGTAGCGTAATCCTCTGTATAAACATTGCGACATAAGAAATTAAACGATCACTCTTGTTTGTTTTGACATGGCGCTTAAAATCTAGGAAGCATGTATTAGTGGATACAAGCTGCATCAAGATTTCGAGAAATGGGAAATTTGTTAGTGTCAAGATTGTGTTTCTTTATCAGTTTTCATTATTACGGAAAGTATTTACGTGAAAACTAGGAAAATATTCTGGCAAAAGAAATTAAATTTTAACCAATTTATATGTTGTACCAGTGTCGTATTAAACTTGTCGTTTAGGATGAAGGATGAGCAATAAAGTATCGAAGTAAGAGGCGTCTGTCGTCAGGTCTTCAGGTTAGAACAATGATATTAAATAAAAAAATAGGTTGACTGTAAAGTCGGTTAACTGGCGATAGTTGAACGTGACAACGTCATAAGAAAATGGAACGCCTCAGGGCGAGGTAACGCCGCATGAGTCATGTTTTTTCGTGCGTGCAGCCGCGGCCGGCTCCATCGAATTATAAGACGTTGTCACGTCAAAACTCAAAGAGTATAAGTAGAATATCATTGGTTAGAAACACTCTCCTTTATGCTTGTGAAGCTATTTCACTAAAATCAATATTTTATGTTCTTCTAAATAAAAGAAAATATTCGTGTTCCGGAATTATTTCCGTAGCACTTAGTTTATGTCAAAAAGCTTTTTTTCAGTAGCATAAGTCTGGCCGCATATAGGTACACGTATTCCGTATTCGATTTTGTAATGTGGAATTTCGAATTGGAAATCAGCGAAACTAGCGCAATCGTTCGTTTTTCTTCACGCGCGAACGCGCCGTCTTGCACTCGAAACACGAACGTAGTGTGCGGATATGGAAATATATAATATTTTCTACTGATTTAAGCATTCGGATATCCGAATACGGAAAACGTGTGTGTGCGGCCAGCCTAAAGTATTTCAGATGCGGATATTTTTTAATCCATTAAAATTTGGCGCGTATCCTATAAGACTTTAGATTATTATAATCTATGCATAGTTAATGTAAGTGCTACAAAGCACTAATATGTAAGCATATTGTGCTAGGTTTATTAATGTACTTAATATAAAATTAAGGTTTTAATACATACTTGCCTATTTAATAAAAAAGGATAATAATAATCAGCAGGGAAACTTTTTTTTTCTCTAAGTAGCAGCAAATTTCGCAAGGCCCAAGATAGGTAAGTACTTAACATTTTAATATTCAGAGTAAAATTGTTATTGTTACCAACCTCTTCGTACTCTAAAGTTGTTAGTTTGTCCGAGGTGACTTGGACTTAACTTTGCTAACTCTTGACTTGTAATGAATAAATTGAAAAATCCTTCATCATAATAATGGAGACGTGAGTGGATGAAGCGGGTAAGTAACACTTTGAAAACTGACGTTTTTTTGCATATAAATGGAGGTTTTATGACCGAGAAAATGATTTCAAATAAAAAGATGATGATGAAGGTAAGTTTTGTAACTTCATCATCTTTTTATTTTATTTTTGTTCAAATGTTGTGCAATGTTAGCCCGGTTAATCCACTCATGTCTTCAATTAATATTAAATTATAATTAATAAGATTTTCATTTTATTGTATTTATTTCATTGATTTATTACAAATATCGTTATCTAATGGCATTAAAAGCTCAGCTTTTAGGTCATCTAAAACAGTTACGATAACTACATCAATTTATTATCATTATGATTTGATTTATATAGTGGAACACAAAATAATAATATAATCGTATGATGTACACTTGATTGTTCTCTTAAATTACTTTTAACTCTAGAACAGCAGGTGTAGCATGGTCACCATAGAAACGGTTTTATCTTTCTACGGAAGGATAGACAAAGTGACAGTTAGACAATGGAAAGCCGCCATTTTATCGATAAAATCTGTCAATATGTCGATTCTTTCCTACGTCTACTGTTGTTATGCTATCCCTGCAGGACTTCTCAACCAGCGAGGGCCTAGAGATGCTACTAAGCAATTTTATTACATTTTTACACATTTATTAATTGGACATTTTGTTATACATTTGATCTCTCACTAACATTTTTAATGCGTAAGTCGTAACATAATATTCTTTTTATATCTTGCTGAAACGTCGACAAGCTGTTATTATATTTTTAGTTGGACAAGTAATTTGAGAACCGACAAACTGATTCCCCAGTCATAACGAATGCTTTCAGTATTAATCATGGTTTTTAATTAATCTTTGTAGACTGTTGGCATAGTATTACATATTATTATGCCTACAGTCTATAAAGACGTAGATAGTAGAATACTAGATACCCAAATCTACCAAAACTCAGATTCTTCTATTTAAATCCATCACAACTCATATATAATCCAGCTCCCTGGTGATAATTAGTTAAATATGATATATTATTATAATATTAGGTAATGAGAATTTTAGTGTTTTGACTAATCAGTAAACGTTAAACGTTGATTAGACGTTTGGTAAAATTACCATTTTGTGGTTACCGAGACTTCATCAATCATATTGAAAATCGATTTTTTGGTATAACATAGGCTGCGCTATAAGTAGGTACCTACTTCTACCTGAATCTTAATAAATTGACACAAGCACGAAATTGCGACAAGAAACCACTACTTTTGGAAAAATGCCCCAAGTAACAATGAGCAAGACGAATCAGATGGACTATTTCATTAATGTGCGCCAGTTGTTCTCAAATTCAAAACAAGCAGAATTATAACAGGTACCTTATAAATTATAATATTAATTCAGTGTCTTTATATTATAATATTAAAAAAAAATTACGCCACAAACATTAAGTAAATTGAATTACCTATTTCTAGGCCATCAGATATTTTTGAGTTTCTTCAATAATTTTCTCAGAGATATCAATGCCTAACTATTTGCCTTACGACCGTTCCCTATATATTCAATCTATCTCTGGTTTGACATACAACCGATCGCAGCTAACATTGAATTGACATAAAATGTCTCTAATGTATAATGTGAGCTATTCCTATCTCTAGTAGGGTAAAACCAGAGATAGATCAAAATATATTTTAGCCGTTAGTAAACTGTTTGTTTTTTTCAAACCTTAATAACTAAACAAAGGAGGTGAACCTTAAAAGATGTTTTTTTCGCTCAATGTTTGAGAGCCACTGGTCTTAAGTATTCAGAGGCATCTTAATGAAGTCGCGGGCCGCGGTCGACATGCGCCGGAAATCGACAAACATTTTTATTACGGGCCCCGTGTAATTGAATGTATTTTTCATTTTGTTCATTCTATCCACTGTTTAATCGTACTGACGCGGACGGACTAAATAAATAGGAGCTTCTTAATAAAATGACAGATTTAGATATAAGTACTGTAAATATTATTAAGTAGAATGGAAACTATTTACTTTAAATAAGTTTTTGAAGTGAAAACTTATTTAGCGGCGTTGAGCACTTTTGTGGGATGGGTAAAAACTGTGAAACTCGCGCTGATCGAAAAACCGTAAGGCGGTTGGAGAGTAGTGTTGTAACATCGAAATCGATTAATCGAACAATCGATTGTTTTTTTTCGATTGTCGATATTTTTTAATCGATTGTAAGCGTTTCGATCAATTAAAAAAATCGATTTTCATAAAAAATGGTTTAAAAATTTAATCGATCGGTTTCGATTAATTAAAAAAACGATTTTTTAAAAATCGATTTTCATAAAAAAATGTGCTTAAAAAAATAATGCACAACGTTAATAATCAAGTTTTCACTTCTGCCGGCAATCCCGGAGTGCATTTTAATTTTTTTCTTATTATTAGAAATTGCCGGCAGCTTTGTCGTGAACTATATATAATTTTGTAAATAAACTTTCGTTTGTCCTTTCTTACTTAAAGTATTTCTACCTCAACTTATCTAAATTGGGGTCAGCGTAGCTTTAGGAGGTTTAGAAAGCTTTAGGAGCTAACAGATCGACAGACACGCTTTCGCTTTTATGTTATTAGATACAATGTAATTTATCAATAATGATAAAAGTTTAAACGTTTTAATTTGCTGTGACGTCTTCAATAATGATACGTCAATGGCAATATAACATACAATTATTATAGTCAAAGCGTTGGCTGGAGATATTCCCAGCGATGTATGAACACGAGATAATGAGGTTGACATAACGCCTCGCACTATGTTCTCTACAAATTACATCTCACTGTGTATTTTACTGTGTACATGTTGTAATAATTTCACCAAAAACTAATGTAGTAGGGACAGAAGCGTTGTATTTTATAAATATTTTATCATACGTACTTACTGCGTGGAAATAAAAAGTAATATTCTAATTCGAAAATGTGTCTGTCTGTTAGGCCCAAACCGCTAAACCGAATTTGCTGAAATTTAGTATGGAGAAAGTTTGTGTCCCAGGACCTTACGGAATAAAAAGTATCCTATGCCCTTACATATGATACTTTTTATCCTGGAAAAATGTACGGTTCCCGCGCGATAAACTAATTTTGTGACAACGGAGTTGCGTTCGTCAAATAGTATTATTATGAATCTTTATTTATTTTTTTTATTTATTACGTTATGCAGGATAGTAAGACATGCCAAGTCCGCTTTTCCAGTCTACATGAAGATTTACTGTATATTGACCAGGGTTCCCTTAACAGTTATCACATAAGGGCCTGTTTCACCACTTTCTGACAAAGTGCCGATTCATAGGCTATTCACAGCTTTTTTGACATATTCTCCATACTTTACCTGTCAAGTTATGTGGTGGATAGCCTATTCGGCACTTATCAGAAAGTGGTGAAACAGGCCCTAATTAGACTTAATACCGAGTGTGTTATAACGTAATATCAATTTTAATACTTTTTGTCTAAAGACCATGCTACGAGAATAATTATACTTTAATGTATAATAGGTAAATAATATCCAGCTTGAAATATATAACTCATTACGCTATTACTGAAATTAATATTCTTAATTCTCTCAATAATATAATATTGCCGCTTCAAGTACTATATCTATGCAGTATGCACTATCAATAGAATCAAAATTAAATAGAGATCCCGGTGGAATTAATGTAGTCTATCTCATTTCGCTAATACACCATTTGTGTGCTAACAGCATGCACTACTGTAATTTAATGAGGAATACCCTTGGTGCCATCCTACTATATTATATTGAGTCTATTCCGAATAGTCAGGCCCCTGCACGCGCATTTGTGAAGCGCCGCAACGGGGTAGGTCGCGCTTTTCATATTTTAATTTTTTTATGACACACGAGGTTCAAACTGTAGATTCGCAATGGTCCCAGAATTTTCTGGGTCCATTCTGGGTTTATTCTGTAAACGTTGGCAGCCATATTATGTTTTGTAACCCGGAAACATTTTGCTAAAATAATATTATTATTTACTCTCTTTTACACTAAATTACTAACTTGGACTGTTAAAAATTGTATATTATAAATTGTATATTGTATATATATCTTAAACGCAGTTTTACTGTTTAACAGTTTCAATTGTATCCACGTGAACCTATTTTTAATCCTTCCAAAGCATAGTATTATATAAATGGTCATTTAGTTTGTGAAAGTGACCGGTTATTCGTCACAGCGGGCCGCAGGGGGCCGAATGACTCGCAACTCGCAAGTGTTTGGGACGTCTGGAATGGCGATTACTGCCACTGATAATGATGCTATCCGTTTGAAGAATGTTCTCCCAAACAGATAGTGCTCTCTGTTCTGATCATCTATTTGTCGCAGACATCATCGAACGTTACAAAAAGTAGACGGATATACTTTTAACGCCACTTGGTACAACTAATATAATAATATTATATTAGTTGTACCAAAAAGGTTTTAAGGTGGCGTCACAGAATATATTATATTCTGTGACGCCACCTTAAAACCTTTTTTATTCCTGCAGGCTTAGCATAACAATTACAGTAGAAATGGGAAAGAAAATGGCGAATTTCCATTGTACAACTGTCACTTTGTCTATTCTTCCGTAGAAAGAAACCGTTTCTTTGGTCACCATGCTATGCCTGCTGGAGTAAAATTTTACAGTGGATGCCATTATGAAGTCTGTAAAAATACCTAAATAATTACCTAAATAAATACCTAATATATAAAAATTTGATGATGGAAAACTAGCAAAATCGATTCAAAAGTTGTCTTTCACAAAATGAAACGCATACCTACTCAATCACTTAAAATTTAAATAACGGAAGGTGTTAAGGAAAACGATGAAAAGAAAACAACATAAATCATTGCAACACTCAAAAGTATCGTATAACATCTGTCCCGATGAGATTAAATCATTATTGTAATAAAGTAAGGAGTTATTAATAAACTTTTGTTTGTTAAACGCAAACACCGAGGGCACAGGACGTAAATCATGCTGCCAAGTGAGATTCGAGATAAAAAAATTGAGGATTCCCTTCCCTTGTCAATTTTACATTATTTATGATCCATCGAGACGAGCTGTAAATTGTCAACTTTCAACAGAAGCCGGGTTTTTGTCGATTGAGCAATTATTAATTAAAAACTTCTGATGATCTTCATCAACTTGGTTGAGACATTTGCTTTGAATGTAAGTATTTATTAAAAACGAAATATTTATGATCGCTACTAATAAGTATTGTTAATGTGACCTACCTTAATAATAATAAGCAGTAAAACAGCTTACAAATTACAACGTTGCATCTAAAATCTAGTCTACTTGTAATCTTAGAAAGGTCTTTATAATCTTCCTAGTACTTTTAAAATATATTCACAAAACTTTTAGAAACGAAAGTAAAAACTTTAAGAAACGGATCGATTTAAACGTTTTGTCTGTAACGTATGAATTATTTTATGGAATACTTTACTTAACTCGTGAATGAATAGATTTGAATAAAACGAAGTAGCGAAGTCGACGACAATATGAGCACTGCTTAAATTTAGATTCCCAACAATCGCTTTTTACGATTCGCTCGGGGAGACCGCAGTGCTACCACTATTCAAATAAAATAATTTAAGTGGGCGTAGCGTCTAAGGTTTGACATAAAACATTTCAATAACATTTAAGTACAGCAATTACACTAAAGTAGGGAGGGGTCCTTGGAAATCTCATTTGGACAATAATCATAAAGCTATATTTGTCTTGTGCACTCCGAATTTATTATGCGATTTCACCAAAACGACAAGCGCTTATTTTGACCATCGAATGCGAGTAATTAAATAAATCGAATCTTCGATTCTAAAAGTGGATTCGATATGTTCATTATTTATAGATATTACATTTTTTATCGATGTAACTTACAAGCGGTATTTCGTGAAGTTACTAGCAATCTTCGGTCGTATTTTACTTTTATGTTTTTTCTGGTGATATAGGTAAGTGCTGAATGCTACACAAACATTAATGGTCGCATGTAAAATGTGTATTTGTAAAAAAATACAATAATGACTGACAAAATGAGGTAGTACTAAAATGGACCTTAAAGTGACCTTAAATGACGTGAATAATAGTTAAAAAATTAAGTAAAGAAGAAAAAATTTAGAAGAACATTAAAATAACCGTCGAAAAAAAAATGTTTGTCCAAAGTGAGATGTTTGTCAAAAGAGATTGTTGTTATTAAAACTAATATAATATAAAAATAAGTCGGGTTTTCCTTCCTGACGCTATAACTCCACAACGTACGAACCGATTTCCACGGTTTTGCATTCGTTGGAAATGTATAGGGCTCCGTGAGGTTTATAGAAAAAAAATGAGAAAAAACTTTAAGAGAAAAGCAGGAAAACAGGGAAAATCATCCACGACCGCTAGTTGGTATTAAAATGTTTTTCATAATATGTTAAATTGTTGTATTTTCAAGGAATAAATGATTGAAACTGTGCTGATTGTGAATTTAAAGGCTAGGGTAAATATTGGAAGCTATTTTCAGAGGACCATAATTAATTGAGAAAGTGTGGTATTAATGATCTCGAGGGAACCAGCTCGCTTCATTAGAGAACATTATCTTCAGGAATTAGATATTGATTAAATAAGTTCAATGTTTAACCTACTTAGAGAAATGTTAACCGAGAAAATTTATAAAGTTCGATCTGGATGATAAAAAAATGTATATTTATTGAGATAAAATTAATGTTGGATAATATTTCAGGGTACGATAGTCTAGAATGACCATCCTTATGTCAGTGACAAATAAATTGCAAATTTATATTTTCAGTTTTCACTAAACTGAAATTATGGCCCTGTACTTCGATAAGCGGACGATTTTCGGGATTTAAAAGTGACAAGGAGACATTAAAAAAATATAGTACTTAATTTAAATTCTGAAAAAAATATATGTGTTAGTTAAGGGTCTAACACATTGGAATTTATATTCCATTACACAATATCATAAACTTCACTCGATAGAAAAAAATCCCGAAGTTACATCTTCTTTTAACCAAATTGCCATACTACGTTCAAATTACTTGGAATTTGCAGGTAATTTTTGTACTGAACGAAAGCATGAGCGCCTGAGCGCGACTGAAAACCTTTGCGCCTGCAATTTTATAGCTTTTTGACCGTCGATATTTTATACATAATTCAATCGAGTCAAAAAAACGAGAATCCCTGGATATAATCTTCGTCTTTCGGTCAGTACAAAAATTACCTGAAAATTCCAAGTAATTTGAACATAGTATGGCAATTTCGTTGAAGGAAGAGGTAAGTTCATGATATTGTGTAATGGAATATAAATTCCAATGTGTTAGATTTTTTTTTTTCAGAATTTAAATTACTATATTTTTATGTCTCCTTATCACTTTTAAATCTTGAAAATCGTCCGCTTCTCGAAGTACAGGGCCTTAATACACTATCAGAGATAATTACTTATTTATAAAGGTATTAAAATATTTTTTGTCCTTAAATTTTTTAAATATTAAGACGTGTTGTTTTTTGTATTGGTTTTGGTTTACAAAAACAACTACACAGGGGATTGATTTTTCTGCTCCGCGTTATTCGAACCTGTAGCACCGTGAGTAATGGGGGGTTAGTTTTTGTAAGATTTATGCCGTGTTTACTAACAGTGCTTTTGTGACCCCACTTCATGGTATTGAGGAAAACTCGCCTATTTGTAACATTATATTGAACACGTAAATGGATGAAGTTGATAAATAATTATTTTAACACAAGAGCAACAACTCCCTTACTAGCTGTCCCGGTGAACTTCGTGTCACTTTAAAACCTTCCCTGGACTTCTACGAATATTTTAAGCCATAAAATCAGACTAAAATCAGCCCAATCCGTTCAGCCGTTTTCAAGTTTTAGCGCGACTAACACATTTGAAAATACATTTTTATATATATAGATAATTTGAACAAACCTAGTAAGTTATTTACTTAATCATCTAGCTAATATCTGTGGTTATACAGACAATCCATTTTTTTTTATTTCAAAAAATTTTTCCGATCAAAAAAAACCACCATTTATGTAAAAAAAAAACAATTTTCTAATCGTTATTTATCCACTTTATCCACGTACGTCTTCTATTATGTTTTGTATTGAAAAGTAAGAAAAAGAGTAGGATATTTTTTAAACTGGGAAATTCATGGTATCGCGCAATAAACTGATTTCGGTCATTCCGGATTCGTTAATAAAATATATATACTCGTAATTATTAGACAATACTTTTAACCAATATTGATGTTATTAATGGATAGTCAGTAGGCTTAATGCTGAAACTTCGGCAGTTGAGGCAATTTTATTATACCTACAGGCAATAAATTATTTATGGTTTTACTAGGTATATAATCGGCACCCAGTGAATCAAAAGGATGAAATTTACGACGTAGACTCAATTATATAGAGAATCTAGGCAGTAGAGTGGCCTGGAGATTTGTTTATGAGAGAAATAAAATAATTAATTTATATAACAACAACAATAATCCAGGTTAGTCTGCTGTGTACATGTATTTTTGTTAAAATATCGTAGTTTTATTGATTAGTTTACTATTTAGTAGTAGATGCCTGAAAACTTCTTTGCGCCAAAATTTACCTAAACCGTACATTTTTCCGGGATAAAAAGTATCCTATGTCCTTTCCCGGGACCTTAAGTATCTCTATAGTCCATACCTTAATCGATAGCAAAATCGGTTCAGAGGTTTGGACGTAAAGAGGTAACAGACAGACAGACAAACTTTCGTATTTATAATATTAATATGGATTGCCGGGGACTAAATTATGTCTTTAAGGTGACGCGACGCCTTGATAATTTGGCTGTATCGATATCGATTTTTCTCAGCAATGACTGTAGCTAAGAAATTAAAGTTCATTATCAGTATTCATCATGTCTTTGTCTTCGAATTACCCATAGCATAATATGATTGGACAACTTTTATAACACAGAATAATCGATCAAAAAGACCTCTGTAAAAATAGACTGGTTCAAGCATATACTTTAATTTGCTCATAGCTTATATCCTTATATGAATTCATGTATTTATGGTTTTTAAATTACGCGATAAAAACCATTTTGTCGCTTACGCCCTTAAATTTTTTGCTGTTCCATTGCTTGTTAGTTGTTTTCTATGATAGGCCGGGCCGGCCTCTCATAGAAAACAAGCAATCTAAAACATATCCAACATGGTTACAACACTTTAACGCGGCATCACCTTAAAACAGCTGCTAAATCTAATCGACTATTATAAACCGCGTAAAATGCGGGAAGGCTTTAAAAATATTTATTAATTATCAACCTACAATGTTTTTGACACTCATATCTTTCAGCATGAATTAAAAATGATTCATGGTGAGCAATTAAAATGATAAATAAGCTATTAAGTCTGAAATAAAATATGACCCGAAAGATTACTAGGCGTTTTTTTAAACCATAAATCAAAAAGTTTTGCACTTAGATTTAGGTATTACTCATGCCAAGCCATAAGTATAGACAATAGACAATAGACATAGACTATTTAAAAATTGTCCGACTAATAATTAAAATAATTATTAGTCGGACATGGGCAGGGCATAGATAATTTATAAAATAAATGTTCGGGTAGTTTGAAAAAAGACAATAACGTGTGAAAAAAAGCCTGGTTCGAATATTCAGGCAAAAAGGATCCCGTAAAACAACTGAAACAGGTTAATTTTGTAGCCAAAATTTACTGATTCAAACTTTTTTTCCCCAGAAGAATGCTGGATGCATCAGATTTTAATTAAACGGCGAAAGTTATGCAGAAGTATTTAAGAATATTATTTTTTTAGTTGGTTTTTTAATCGCAATCATATTAACATTAACTGACGCAGACGAAGTCATGGACAACAGCCTATCTTTTATAAAATATTAAATGCAAAACACAGCATCAGATGTGAAACAAAATTAATGATTAAACGAACTTACTTGTACGTGAAGTTCTATCATAATTATACGAAGTGTTTCGTCCGAAGAGATTAGTATCTAAATATTATTTTCTATAACACAATGTAGTATCGCGTTAAGTGACACCACCTCGCACTATAGTTGAAAGCTGTCAACACTCAACACTCAACACAGAAAAAAAAATCGTTATCCCCCACCCTACCGAACTCAACTTCCCCCAGACCGGAGGCCCGGCTTCATTTAGTTGAGATAAACATTAATAATTATTGTGATATTTCTTAGACTCATGTAAGGGCTGTTTTGGGTGGGTGGGTATCACTAATCTCTTCGGACGAAACACTTCGTATAATTATGATAGAACTTCACGTACAAGTAAGTTCGTTTAATCATTAATTATACTCGTGTTTCGTCCTCGAGATTAGTATCTAAATATTATTTTCTATAACACAATGTAGATGTTTAGAGTAAGAAATATCACACAGGTATTCATATATAAAAAACCTTTATTATGAGTACATTTAAACATTATTATCAGAAATAGAAAATTCTTGGAGCTATAACAACTTCTTATACTTTATGTAACAATTAAAGCTAGATATAATAAATCTTATTTAATCAGTGAACACAAAGACTTAGCTAGAGCAATATTATGATTCTCTACAATTGGTCTGTCATAGAATTTAGCGAAGGTAGTGGAATTGCCGCTCCATCCTGCAGTTTGCCTGATGGCATCGAGGTTAACACCTAGCTTTTTTGCCATCGAGGTAGAAGCATGGCGAGTACTATGGGATGAGAAGATAGATACGTCAATTCCACTATCTTTTAAAGTTGATTTTATCCAGCGGCTAATAGTTTGGCTGGAAACAGTATTATGAGGCTTGCGAATACTAATAAACAGTTCTTTGGACTTTCGCAGATCTTTTGTTTTCTCTATAATATATACTTTAAGAGTGTCAGCTGGACAAATTTCGGGGCGTTCATCAAAAAACGGTAAATACAAAATTGGTTGCTTTGTGCCTATTTTAGAAGACTTTATAAAATCACATATTTTTATAATAACACGATTATTAGAAATTACAATTTCATCTATTTTTATTTTAGAGATAGTTTGTACTCTGTGAGCGGTTACTAGAGCAAGCAATGTGACACATTTTCTAGACAATTGGTCTAAGGATAAATTTTGATTAGGAAACCATGAAGCTAAATAATTAATCACTACACTAACGTCCCATGTGTAATTGTAACGAGGCAATGGCGGTTTTAATTTGTAAACACCTTTACAAAATCTAGAGATCCTATCATCAGCTGATAAATTATTTTGGATAATTAATGACAAAGCGGATCGATAACTATTAATAGTTCCATACTGCCCCCCATCATTATAAACTTCCGTTAGGAATTTTAATATTACCGGGATAGACGGTTGGTAAACATCAACAGAGTTAATATGACAAAATACATACCACTTTTTATAACAAACATCATATTGTTTGAGTGTATTGTCCGACAGGGAAGCTATCATTATCTCTATTGCGGATTGTGGGATACCTCTTTGCAGCATCGCCTTCCCGATAAAATTCCTGCAACCAGGGTAAGGTGGCTGTGTATGTTTCTGGAATTAGGTATAATAAAATTATTAGAATTTATTCTCACTAATTTTGATGTCAACAATTGTGTAAACATGGGGTACCAGGGTTGTGTTGGCCAATCCGGTACAACTACGATCCCTTTTGCCCTATCTGTAACAATTTTCCTCAATACTTTAAGAACCACTGCTACAGGGGGAAAGGCGTAAAAATTTATTTTAGACCAATCCAAGGTAAAGGCATCAATAGCAAAGGCGTCTGGATCTCTATGCCAAGAGACGAACTTACCACACTTTTTGTTGATTCGAGTAGCAAATAAATCAATTTGGGGAAAAAATGAAAGTGTGTTCACTAACGTTTTATAACTATCCACCGATAGTTCCCATTCTATATCTGGATGATTTCGTCTAGATTCTTTATCAGCTATGGTATTTTCACTCGATTTGATATAAGAAGCGAATACAAATATTTTACGGTTTTCACACCACTGCCATATGTCCTTGGCGACTCTAGAAAGGTGCGGGTATTGTATACCGCCCATACGGTTTATATAACTGACTGCTGTGGTATTATCGATACGCATTAATATCTGACAGTTCCTGTAATCTTTAGCAAAGATTTTAAGGGAATAAAGTGCAGCCAAAAGTTCAAGATGATTAATGTGTAGATTTAACTCTGTAGTAGACCACCGACCGTTAGCAGTTTGGCCATCACAACACCCGCCCTACCCCGTTGTTGAGGCGTCAGAGAATATTTCCACACGATATTGGTCATCTTTGATTTTATGAGAAGAATGATCTATATTATTAATCCACCAATTTATGTCCGGCAATAATGAATCGGGCAGGGACATAATTTTGTCGTAATCGTCATTATTTTTTAGATTAAGGTATTTACATCTTTCGAGTTCTTTGGTATATAACCAGCCATATTCTATTGCCGGACATGCAGAAACTAACAAACCTATAAGTTTAGCTAATGTTCTTATTTTAAAACGATTTAAATTTTTTATTTTAAAAAGTTCAGATTTAATTCGCATTCTTTTCTCTGGCGGTAAACTTAAGGACCATTTATTGGTATCAATAATATAACCTAAGTACTTTACCGATTTTGATGGCTGTATCACACTTTTTTCGTTATTTATGATAAATCCTAAGTATCTTAATAATTTTCGAGTAATATCTACATTTTTAACACATTCTTCATAAGTACCCCCAATTAAAATTAAATCGTCTAAATACATAGAAGATAACAAACCATACGATCGTAACAATTTCACAACTGGTTTCATTATTTTGGTAAAAATATATGGAGCTGTACATAAACCAAACGGTAAAACATTAAATTCATAATATTCATGACCAACAGAAAATCTAAGATATTTTCGTGAATCGGGATGAATATTAATTAAAAAATATGCATCTTTTAAATCGAGGGTAGATAAATAACAATTTCTTGAGATTAATTTTAAAACTGTACGGATATCCTCTAACTTAAAATGACGGGTATTTATGAAAGTATTCAAATTCTTTAAATTTAAAATGAATCTCATTTTTCCGTTTGGCTTAGGTATTAAAAATACACGGGATACAAATTGTTCTTGACAAGGTTCACAACGAGAAATAGCACCTATTAATAGTAAACTATCAACGGCTTCTTGTAATTCTATTGAAGGTGAATTTAAAACTTGTACACTATTTTGATGAATTGGTTCGTTAAATTTAATTTGATATCCTTTAATGAAGGACAATACGGACCGATCAGATGTAATGAGCGTCCATTGTTTATAAAATCGAGCAAGTCTGCCTGCGTAACGTACCTCGTCTATTGGCGGCGGCTCTGTTTGGAGTGCCGCGAGTATGTTTGAGCAGCTTGCCTCGGAGGTGGAGCCCTCGTAGCCGCAGACTGTTGATGGCGCGGCGCTTGGCCCGTCGGCTGTCTGCGAGCCGAGGTCCCCGCCTTCCAGTTTAAATTATGCCTTGTCGGTGCAGGTTTTACCTGTTTTTGTTGTTCTGCCTTCAGGTCCAAACTAGACTTCGAAACTGCTTTAGCAGTTTTCAACGTTTCGGCTAAGTTTTCGCCAAATAGATAACTGTCAATCTTTGTCAAATCTAGGTGGTCTTTTAAATTCTTTTTAACGAAGTTTAAGGCTAATTTTCGCCTAGCAGTCGATTGAGAATGCTGAATGTCGCATAATAAGCGACCCAGATCCATTAGATCTCGCATTAAAGCGTTGTTATCGCACTTATTAATTAAAAGATTGGACATTATAGATCCTAACGACGAAATAGCTGCCGCCATCTGGTGTTGTCTGTATTCGATGGCTTTGTCGCGTTTGACCACTGAATCCGATAGGGCCGCTTTAATTTCAGCATTAAGACGTGGCGCTGCAATGTTAATGCAATTGCCTGGGATCTTATGTTTCTCAATTAAAAGTTTTCGGTTAGTTTTGTCCAAACCGGAAGTACAAATGTGCGTAAATCTGGATGCAATTTCTTTATGTATTTCAGGCCCGTAGGTGACGGCCGTCGACGGGTCTTCACCTAAAATCTCGATGAACTCGTTTTGTGGCCTTTCATCATTTGAAGCAACATTTTCGGTCACGGGAACAACATCCGTTGAAGTTCCCGGACATGGCTGTTCCGGTACATCCGGAACAGCGTTTTCGATCGGAAAAGAGTTATTTATTTCCACTGCTATATTGCCTTCCGTTTCTGGAATACAAGAAATAAAAAATCTCTTGTATAATTCTACATCTATATAGCCCATGCGACTATTCTGATGCAAAATATTAATAACCGTTGACCCACTACATCTATATAGCCCTGGTGACTATTCTGATGCAAGGAATTGGTTATAATAATGATTTTTTAAAAGTTATTTTTAAATCCTTACCGTTAAGAACTTCCGGTACGTTTCCGATTGATGCTATCGATGAATTTGAAGAACTGCTTGACGAACTGGAGCTGGATATTGATCTTCTATTATAATAGCGATCACGTTTTATTTCTTTTTCTAACTTTCTCAATTTTTTTACTATATAATCGAAATTATTATCGTCACTTTGCCTTTTAGACATTTTTAATTATTATTGTTTTACTACTAAAATTTTAATATTTAATTTTAAATTAAACAATTTTAAATTTGTAAATAAACTAAACGTGAAACCAAATGAGATGCGAAGTGGTTGAGCACTAAATTGCGAATGAAGCCGGGCCTCCGGTCTGGGGGAAGTTGAGTTCGGTAGGGTGGGGGATAACGATTTTTTTTTCTGTGTTGAGTGTTGAGTGTTGACAGCTTTCAACTATAGTGCGAGGTGGTGTCACTTAACGCGATACTACATTGTGTTATAGAAAATAATATTTAGATACTAATCTCGAGGACGAAACACGAGTATAATAACTTTTATCTTGTCAACCATAACAGTTCCCTTTAACATCCCGAAAATCATACATTAGAACGAAAGTATGCAACACCTTCTTAACCTAAGTATTTTCAGCTGTTTCCAACAAAGACCCTTTACAATTTGTATATTTTGAGTAAAGTTTTTAGTAGAAGCATAAAAAACTAATTCTCTAAATGCAAATTGCTTTGAGAAATTGAAAAACATTAGACAGAGTATTTTGTATTCAAGTTTTTTTCTGGAAACAATATTGTATTGTCGCTTTAAATTGTCATTAAGAGTACAAAGAATTGTGCTTTGATAATAATTATAAGCCTTTCTACTAGTACTAATAACAGGAGTCTCGTAATATTATCACGTGATATTAAAGTGTGGTTTCTTGTCCGGAAGAAGAAATAAGCACGGGCAAAATCTACCCATAACCAATATAATAGTCAGGAGCCTACAATTTGTTCTAACAAATTTCTTTTATTAAGTACTAACAAGCTAATTTTTGTGAGTACTCAGCTTAATTTTGATAAGACAAAGGTCAAACAACATTTTTGTCTGCGTGCGAAAAATCTTAAAAGTGGTAGCTAACAGAGATAGAAAGGATTTAATTTTTTGATATTTTGATGGTCCTAAAAATATATGGATTGTCCTATTTGCAGGACAATGTTACTCTTAAATTATTTAATTATTAACTTACTAATATACAAAAAAATCGGCTGGTTAGGGTTCCGTTCTAGGGTTCTGTAATCAACAATTATTGTTGATTACAGAACTCTAAAACGGATCCCTAACCAGCAGATTTTTTGTATATTCAGTATTGTATATTCAAAATAAGTTTCAGTAGGTATTGTATATTCAAAAAAATTACTGGTTATGGTTCCGTTTTAGGGTTCTGTAATAAACAATTAATGATTACAGAACACACAAAAATTTGCTTGTTAGTAATAAAAAAAAAATTGTTCTAGGGCACTAATAAGTGAGACGTTCCTATGTCGTAAGAAAGCTCTTTTCTTTATGTCATTTGTTATAATGGAGACCAACCTCATACCAAAAAGTTATACCTAGCTAAAATCTATCAATGAAAAATCATATTTTATTCGAAATATAAAAAAGAGCTTCTATCATGTAACATACTCGTATTATAAAACAAAGTCGCTTTTTTTCCCTCATGTCCCTTTGTTACCTTTAATCTTTAAAACTACGCAACGGATTTTGATGATTCTTTCAGTGTTAGATAGCCCATTTTTCCTGGAAGGCTATAGGCTATATTTTATCACGCTAAGACTAATAGGAACGAAGAAATAGAGGAAAACAGGGGAAATTATTTGAAAGGGTTTATCACGCGAACTACCGGAGCAACTTTTATGTTATTTGGCACAGATAAGAAGTAGACCACGTGAAGGATTATAGGCTATCGATTTTAATCATTTTTTCAGTGGCTATACATTTTATACCCGTGCGACGCCGCGCCGGGGCGGGTCGCTAGTATTATATATTTTCCTTGTTGTTTAGAATTCCTAAAACCAAGATTTAAATGCGTACGGTCACTGTTGCCGTTCCGTACTTAACTCAGCACTTCTGGGTTAGGTTATGTTATAAGGCTAATCTAAACTAACATAACCCAAGAGGCTAACCTCTCTAACAAGAAAACTTCAGCACTGACAGAATACAAAAATATGCAATACTTAAGGTGGCTTTCCGATCCTTACCGCAAGCGACCGCGACCGACAGAAATTTAAATAATATTATAGTACAATCATTTGGTGCTCAATAAGAGTGTTACCTGGAAAGTTTTCCGGGAGTTTTGAAAATTAGTGGTTTTATAGATTTCGACGTGCTCTTTTCGAATTTTCACTTTGCCACTTCGTATCTTTGCCGCTCGCGCCGCCATATTGGAAAAATGGCGCTCAAACACAGTTTTTTGAGAATAACTCCGTTCCAACTAATTTTACGATGAAAATAGTTATATAATACATTAAACTAGAGAAAATTCCCTACATTTTATGTAGTAAACGTTTGTAAAATCAATAGTTTCAGCGTACGAGAGCCGCAAAGTTCACTCCAACACGCGTTTTGGCCAAATAAAATGTACTAATGTACTCCGAAAACACGAGATTTAAACGAGCTTGTCCAGGTATTCAAAAACCAAAATGCCGATCCGGAGATTATTGCTGAAGCTGGAGAGCGCTTCCTCCTTGCAGTTTACGGCGGATGACGTGGAAGAAATTTCCATTTGTGACATTTCGCTCAGTGCCGAAAACGATGAACTTTCAGAACCGGGTCCATCAAACATCGCGAAGCGAAGGAAAATGAGCTAAAAGTAATAGGGCATTATAAGTGGATTAGGCCTACTGGGGATACCACAAAAATAACCGCGCCACTTACTCCACCTTATGGTGGTGTGGAAATGAGTTATTTGGCCAAAACACGTAAATTCTCTCTAGTGTAATGTATTGCATAACTATTTTCATCGTAAAATGAGTTGGAACGGAGTAATTCTCAAAAAACTGTATTTAAGCGCCATTTTTCCAATATGGTGATCCTCGTATCTTTGACGAGCGGCAAAGATACGAGTTGGCAAAGTGAGAATTCGAAAAGAGCACGTCGAAATCTATAAAACCACCAATTTTCAAAACTCCCGGGAAACTTTCCTGGTAAAACTACCAAATTACTGTAGTATTATGCCACTTTATGAACTACCTACGTTGAAGGTTGCGCGGGGAATGGGGATCGAAAAGCCACCATTGTCTTGTTTTTGAATTCACTGAAAACGGATATGTGATAACATCATTGTTCTGCTCCCTAAAGTTATTACAAACTAGACGTTGCCCGCAACTCCATTTCACCAAAATTCGTTTATATTATCGCCGGAACCGAAAATTTTTTTGGAATAAAAAGTATCATACTAACTATGTCCTTTCCCGGGTCTCAAGGTATCTCTAGACGAAATTTTATCAAACTCACTTCAGTTGTACAAGGTAACAAACAGATTATAATATTAGTACCTATGAATGATGCCTAATGTGCGCATGCGCCCATTTTGAGCGGTAAAATGAAAGATATCTAGTAACTGTATATTAATTTGTACAGTGCCTAGCTACTTTTTTGGTAGGTTTTATTGTTCTTTGAAAGATAATCAATATGAAACTCATAAAGTAAACCACATATTTTTTCCTGTCTGAATATTAAGTTACATGGGTCATGGAAACAAGATACCGAAGTTACAGTGCTTAACTTAGCAACCTTATAAAAATTTGGACTTACAGACATAATATAACAGGTGTCCAGTGGAAAATTTTCAACTTTGAAATTTCTCATAAAAAAAACTACATAGATTTTATTTATTTTTATTTAAACTAAATGTGCTACATTAATGCGGATTTCATTTCTTAAACACTATATCATCTAAATGATGGTCGTTTTTTTGTACGCACTCCTGTAGTCAGAGGCAAAGCTCTGGAGTAATGCTTTTTATTTCACGGCGAATATTGGCCTGCAGGGCTTGAATTGTCCGGGGATTGTTCTCATAAACCTTCGATTTAAGGTAGCCCCATAGAAAAAAAATCGATGGGCGTGAGGTTGGGTGACCTGGGCGGCCATGAGATGTCTCCGTACTTGCTGATGAGTTTATTGGAAAAATTGTTCTTAACTTTTCCATCGACCCTAGCCTAGCTGTATGCGGAGTGGCACCGTCTTGCTGAAATTGTGTCCTATTGTTGTAACCTGAATATAGCTGCAATTGCGGTACCAGAAATTCGTCTATCATACGGCAATACACCGGAGCAGTAACTGTTTCTCCTTGGTTAAAAAAATAGGGCCAAATTACACCGCTAGCCGAAATGGCACACCAAACGTTCGGGCGTTGCTGCTGATGTTGATGGTCCTGGAGGAATTCTGTTGAGCGTTGTCCCTTCTTCCCTAAATCTTTCTGCCCACGACCAAATAAGTTGCGTTCTTGGCCCATCACTTAAACGCCGAATATTAAAATGAGTACAAAATGTTCGACGCGCGCGAACCAACGATTCACCATTCGTTAGATATTGCTCAACCGCGAACGAGCGGTGCGCTCTTGTCCAGTGACTCATAGCTACTAACAAATCCGCACGTACAGCGCTTTCAATGGTACCAGTACCACTTCCGCTCACCTCACCCTGCTATTATTTCGATAATTGCAGTTTGAAGTTGAAAAATTTCCGCTGGACACCCTTTATTAATACTACATGACCAAACCTCTTACATCGTAGGTCACATCGGTAATTTAGCTAAATTAGACATGAGTATTGAGTAAAGTCACAGTAAAGTTCATTTTGTAACAAACTCATTATTTTTATTTATAGTTAAATCAGCAAAATCGGTCCAGCGGTTTGGGCTTGAAGAAGTAACAGACAGACAGATAGACAGACGTACATATACACACTTTCACATTTATAATAGTAGTATGGAATTATGGATATTGGATATCCTTATTTGCTTTAGTCTAAAACAAGAAAATATAATCAAAATAAGATTTGCCGCAAACGTTAAAAACAGGCTTTTTATCATAATGCGGTTGATGTTTTTTTCGCTGTAATTTGTTGGTATTCAATATGTAACGCGACACCAGCACAGAAGCCATTACCAGAGCATATTACGCAAATATCTTGTGGCCTTCATTATATTATAGGGAAAAAATGTCATACTTACTAAGTTAGGTACCGCCATGTGTTATATATGTATAATAATCCATATTAATATTATAATAGCAAAACGCGGTGGTTGAACTCCTCAATTGAAAGTAAACACTTATTTGGCTGACTTTCAAAACGATATTTTTTCTAGTCAATAAAACATTTCCTATAACATTAATTCTTGATTATATTATGTTCGTGTTACATTGTGTGTTTGGTTATGTCGCTAAGCGTTTTTGAATAAAGAATTATTTTTTTAACCGACTTCCAAAAAACGAGGAGGTTATATGTTCGGCTGTGGATATTTTTTTTTTTTTTTTTTTTATTTTTTTTTTTTTTTTTTTTGTATGTTCAACGATTACTCCGCCGTTTGTGAACCGATTTTCGAAATTTTTGCTTTGTTGTATTTGGTTTTACTCCAATTTGGTACCATGTTCACAAAGTGGTGACCTGATGATGGGATCCAGGAGTAATCGAGGGAACTCCTCGAAATTTATATGGAAACATATGGTGATTTTGGTTTTATGTGAAGTGTACTAAGAATATGCTACCAAAAAGTCAAATATTGGGTCAAGGTATACCATGGTTTCGAAGATGCTGAGAGAACTCCTGACTCCTTATAGATACACGTTTGGGAGTTTCGGCGTTGTTTTAAGAACAGAAAGCATATGCTACTATGCAACTCATATTCATCATCATAATCATCATCATCATCATCGTCTTCATCATTACCACGTCGTGTTAAGGTCACCAATGTCTCATGGCACAGAATAGATAATAGTACAAGGCATAGGTGTGGATATACTAATAATAATAATAATTTTATACTGTATAACAACACTTTGTTTAAATATAGACGGCGGTCAGCACCGCGGAGGCGACGGTATCGCGGCGCCGCCGCGCGGCGAGTGGCGGAAGATCGACCGTGGAAGTGGCTCTCAAATCTCCCTGCGGGGAGAAATGGGAAATCGGGATCGGGGCTAAGCCCCCTGCCCGAGGGATCTGCCGCACCTCATAACTATGAGGCGGTGATTTGGGCGGGACAAGTCCCTAGGTTGGGTGACATATTTGTCACCTCTACTACCAGCCGGGCCACCCTTCCTAACCCACCTGAGACGCCCCGGGCGGTCCACCCCGCCAGGTGAGATCCCCGGTTACCCCGGGGAAGGCCTAGCGGAGGCTGCCAGCGACACGAGGCGACAGTTCAGGCAGGTAGAGTCGGGGGCACGCTGGTTGTTTCAGTAAATTTGCGGGCGCGACGTTTCTCTGTGTGTTCCGGTTGGGGCAAAGTGCGGAAAGTTATTGATACAGTGAATTAATACAGTGAAAAGAAAAATTAAATGGGAGAAGTGGGGAATCAAAATTGGGGCAAAAATGCGGAGGGTTATTGATACAGTGATTTAATACAGTGACATAGGGAAATAAAATGGAAAATAAAATGGGCGAGGTGGGAAATCAAAGTTTGGGGCAAAGTGCGGAAAGTTGTTATAAATACAGTGATTTAATACAGTGATTTAATACAGTGATTTAATACAGTGATTAGGAACAATATTAAAATTGGGGAAGACAAAATTGGGAATGATAGCAAACTAGGGCCCTAGTCAAAGACTAGGCCCTGTCAATTTGAGGGAATATTCCCTCTTGGAAGCTGTCTCCTGTCAGGAGGACGGGCGTGCCAGGGGGCCAGGCTCTGGAGGGACTCCAGTCTGGAGGCGTCCGCTCTGGCGAAAAGTTTCGTGGCCATGCGGCCAATGAAGCCCTCAAGGCTCTCCGCCCTGAGGTCGCGGGCAATGACGTCGTTTCTAACGTAGCGGGGGGCCCCGGCTGCGAGGCGAAGGCTCTTGTTCTGGACACGCTGGAGCTCTAGTTTTTTCGAGGGAGCCAATAGCTGATACCAAGCCGGGGCGGCGTACGTCAGCCGCGACCGGATATAAGTTTTGTAGAGGGAGAGCCTTGTAGAGGTTGGGAGGGCTGGGGAGGCCATGATGGGCCTTAACAATCTCAGGGCCATGTTAGCAGAAGCTATAACGTTCTTGGCCTGTTTATTCATGTAGAGCCCGCTGTCTAGGGTCACTCCCAAGTATTTGGCCGTGCAAGACCACGTTATTGGGGCGCCGTCAAGTGTCAGCGGGGGGGGGTGTGGCTCGCTCCTTACGGGCGGAAACAAAATGGCCTGCGTCTTGGCCGGATTGGCGGACAAACGCCACTTCTGCAGCCAAGAGGGGAGAAGGTTCAAGGATCGTTGAACCTTGGCTGCCGCATGCCTGCGGTTGAGGGAGGTGGCCAAGTACGCTGTATCATCCGCGTAGAGGGCAAGTAGTGTTGCCGGGTCGCACGGAATGTCGGCTCCGTAGGAGCTGTAGAGGTCTGGGGAGATACATCCCCCCTGAGGGACTCCAGCTAGTATGTCGTGGGGCTCAGATAATGCCTCCTCTACGCGGACAATAAAAGAGCGGCCCGTGAGATAAGAAAGAACTACCTTGACCAAGTGGGGAGGGACGCCATGGTCCAGCAACTTGGCTATCAGCCCGTCGTGCCAGACTCTATCAAAGGCCTTTTCCATATCTAGGAAGACGGCGCAGGCCGCTTCCTTCTTGTTTAGGGCGGCTGAGATGGCGTGGATTACCCGTATGAGTTGGTGAGTGGTGCTGAGTTCGGCTCGGAATCCGAATTGCTCAGAGCGTATGGGTAGGTGAGGGAGCAGGTGAGCTAAAAACAGCTTCTCGAACGCCTTAGAGATGGACGGAAGGAGGGTTATTGGCCGGTAGCTATCGGCTCTCCTCACGTCTTTGTTGGGCTTAGGGATCATCACTACTAGCCCCGTCTTCCACTTTGAGGGAAAGTGTCCGGAGCGGATGATGCCGTTGAAGAGTCGAGTAACGGCGGCCACTGTTTTGTGTGGCAGGTGGCGGAGATGGGCGTTAGTGAACGCATCCACTCCGGGGGCCTTCTTTATGGGGAGACGGGCTAGTTCTTTGCGGACTGCAGTCGGCGAGAAGAATGTTGTGGTAGTGGGTGGAAATGTAGAGTCCCTGAACTCCCTCACCTTTTCCTCTACCAGTTGGGTGTGACGGGCATCCACGGACGGAAAGGGCGTAAACTGCCGCTCCAAGTATCTGGCGAAGATATCGGCTCGGTCTTGGGCTCTATATCTGAGCTGGCCGTCTTCGTGGAAAAGGGGTCTGACAGGGGGCGGGGCATTTTGCAGCCTGCGACAGAGTCTGTAAAGGGAGGGCCAGCTGTCCGCAGCATCGTCGATAATCCGGTTCCACCTTTCCGAATTACCGAGAGAAAGTTCGGCCTTGATTCTATCGGACAAGCTATTGATCTCTCTTTTAATGGATGGGCAGCGATTGACCTGCCATGCTCTCCTCAGGGCCCTCTTACGTAGAATGAGGGCCTTGAGTCGCGGCGGGAGAGGCTGTCTAGTATTTGGGGTACTATCCGGTACGGGAATCTCGCTCTGTTCGCGGGCTGTGCGAAAGGTAGAGTCGAGGGCTTCTGCCAAGTCATCGACCTCTAGGGGGGTAGAGACTGGGAAGGATGGGGTATTATTTTGTAAGAACTCCGTAAACCTTTCCCAGTCTGTTCTAGGCCTTCGGGGTAGTGATGGCAGGGTCGTAATGGACCCGTGGAGGAGCAGTAACACTGGATGGTGGTCGGACTGATGGCAGTCTGGCAGTACCTCTTGCGTGATGCCCCCCGGGAGGCCCTTGCATATGACAATGTCTAGGACCTCCGGGGATATCCTGGCGTCCTCTGGGTACCTGGTGGGGACCTCGGGTCCTAGGACCTCATAGTTCCGAGCGTCTGCATCCCTATGCAGAACTCTACCGTTTGGGCAGGTGCGGGTAGAGTTCCAGGCCGGATGCTTTGAGTTCAGGTCGCCGGCAATGACAGCTGGCTCTTTCGACAAGAGCTGGTGGATGTCGGCGACGCTCAGCCTGCCAGCAGGTGGCCTGTAGGCTGCGAAAATGGAGAGAGGACGCCCTTCGTGCAGGACTTCGACGCCCAGAGATTGCAAGGATACTGTGTTTGTATCCGGGAGGATTTGGTGGATAATCCTCCGTCTCACACAGATCATCAACCCTCTTTTTGCGTTGGACGGAGGGTCAGAGACATAGTCCAGGCGGTAGACGTGATATCCCGGCATTTTGACCGGGATATTGGGGGCTAAATGGGTCTCATTAATAAGAGCGACATCTATGTCGTGGGTGCTGAGTGTGAGACGGAGATGGGCTATCTTGCCTCTCACTCCTCTCGCATTCCAATGGAGTACTCTTAACGGCTCCATTGGGAAAGAATCGTTGTCAGCAGCTGGAGGGCTGCCGATAATGCCATTATGGCCTGGGTGTCCGGGCCCCTTTGTAGGACCTCAGTACATACTTTTTTAACGAATTCGCAGCCCTCATTTAGGAGCTGCGAGAAATTCCCATCTAGGGCGGGCTGTGGTTGCCTGCGCTTGGGCTTGGGAGTTTGCAGAGTCACCGCTTTGGGAGTAGCGGGGAAACTGGTGGGGGCGCTCGGTCCGGCGGCCGGGGTAGTGACGACACTGATTGCCGGGCGGGCGGAAATCGGGGTTTGGGGCATTGACGGGGGCTGGGAGGGAGGCTTCGATTTCTTGCCTTTTCCCTTGCCCTTGCCTCTAGCCTTGGTATTAGACCGGGGCTTAGGGTCGTTGGCCTTGGCCATCAAAGATTGGCCTTGGGACTCGGTGGGCGGAACTTGAGCCGGGGCAATTGAGGGGCCCGTTTGCGCGGGCTGGGGTTTGGGCTTGAAAACAGCCGACTGGGCTACTGGCCCGGGGTTTTTGTTTTTGGTCTCCTGTATAAAGACCGGGCATCTTGTGTGGTTGGCCGGATGAGGGCCACCACAGTTAGCGCAGATGGGCGCTTCGTCCGCTGGCAAGGGGCAGTCTCTGGCCACATGCTCGCCACTGCACCGGACACAGGCGAGTTTTCGGTGACAGTGGGCGCTGGAGTGGCGGAATTTCTGGCATCTGTGGCATTGGGCGGGACCTTTCTTGCTCCTCCAAGCGTCAATTATGATTCCGCCCATGCCTAGAATTTCGTCGACCTCGTAGATCTTTGCCACGTTGGCCGTTTTCTTCAATATTGCAAGGAAAATGCAGCCGGGTCGGCCTTTGCGAGCTTTGATTTGCCGGACGTATTCGGCAGTGAACCCCTGCAGTGCGAGGTCCTCCGTAATGTCGTCCGGCTGGGTGTTGGCAGGGAGGCCGCGGATAGCGACCTTAAAGCTGCGTTCTGCAGGAAGAGAGTAACAAAACCACGATATGTTTTCCGTGGCTTCGATTTGCGTTAAATACCTTTGTATTTTACGGTATTCGTCTTCGTCCGATGGGGAGAAGCGGATGCCTTTTCCAAAGGGGCGGCCATTTGGGTTACGCCCTAAGATGTCCTTTAGGGCGGAAAAATGTTGGGTCCAATTAGGGAGGTGCTCCACTATTAGTGGCGGGTATCGCGGCTTCGGCTTGAGCTTTTGACCCGCCGTGCCGGTGGCTACTGGGGCGTCAGCCGTGTCCATAGGCTGGGAGGACTGCGGCTGGGCCTGGGCTACTGCTGCATAGCTAGTAGGAAGTTGGGCGGGGGCTGGGGCGCCCTTGTCGTTCCGCTTTTGCGGGGGAAGAGCTGCCGGGTCCTCAATGCGAGGCCTTTTTAAAGAATCCCTGCGTCCGCGCGGGTCTCTAGGTAGGAGGCCTTGTGCCTGATATATGTTCAGCACTTGGTAATAGGCTTCGGGAGTCAATTGGGCCTTAATCGCCTGTAACGTGACTCTTGTGTGATCCGGTGTTGCGCTATTGCGGTGCGAGGGAGATGGGACATCGCCTGCGGGGGGCGTCGGGGGACATCCGGGGGGGGGGACAACATAGTCCCCGCCCCTCGATGCCGACGAACCCCCGCTTCGAAGTGCGTCCACGCTACCGACGTCTGTGCGACTTACGTGGGCGGCCGTCGGAGAATATGTAACTCCGGCCAGGGGATGGTAAGGCTGCTGGGAAGCAGCTAGGTGAAAACTCGAGGCGGAGGAGTCGCTGCGGGTGGACGACGCAGATTGAGTTCTGTGCCGTTCCGCCCTTGGCTTGTCCTCGGCCGGAGCTGGGGGGCTACTGTCCATAGCGTCTCGAATGGATTGTACTCTGTGGGTACAGCTCCTAGGGATTCATAGTTGGTACACTGAATTGATCCGCTAGTGGACGGCTGTGATACGCGACCCCTATGACGGTACCTAACTGGGACTCGGTACGTCGGAGAGTGGTTTGGGGCGAAGTGCCGGACGGATGCAGCACCCGTTTCAAAGAAGCGAGTAACTGATCCGTAAGTAGTGGAGGTTGGTTCCTGATTCTTGAGTTACACCGTATGGTACGACTGATCACTGGAGCTTTGTCGAGCCGCACACAGCGGTAGTAACTTACTCAGTTGAAGAAACAGGAACAACACAAACACTACGCGAGTAAAGAGAGCGGGGTCCGAACGTAAAGGATAGCGAACATACGAAGCGCATGTACGTTTTCACAGGGAGTGTATGGGCGTAAATGTTTTCAATCGCAAGCAACCAAAAACACGTCCGCACCACACAACAGCCGAGCTAATCCCGGAAGATCGAATATACTTTACTACTTTATATACAGATCGAATACTTTACTAACTACTTTATAAAATTTAAATAGACAAAATATAGAATTAAAATAAAGTTATTTTAAAAAGAGCATTTAAACAAAACAAAGTCAATAAGTGTCTTTTTAATTAGTTATACTTATTAATCGATAGATGGCGCACTAAGTATCGATTTGAATGGATTTGAAATTGAATTCTTGATTACAAGAACAGCTGTCAATAATTATGATAATATTATATTACTAGCTGTCCCGGCAAACGTTGTTTTGCCAAATAAATAATTTTTGGTATTAGATGAGTAGCTACGCTACATCCAATGCAAGTTTATACAGTTTTTTATCTGATAGATCCTTCGATCGTGGAAAAACGAGACACAATAGCCTTTCTATTGTTATCGCAATCGCCGGTGACCGCTTGGGGTTTGAAGTATTAAAATTGTTAAATTACTTAGCACAATATGTTCACTTCACTGATAATATATTATTTTGTGAGTGCGAACTGTGACTCTTAACAAATTGTAATAAGATACGTAAAATATACGCGAAGGTTTACCTACCAGTGTAACTAAAAAGAGTGAAATTATTATTATTTTTAACAAAAAATTAAAACCGACTTCCAAGGTAAAAACAATATTAACATTAATATGAACTAAAAAGTATTAAATAATTTTTGCTATCTAATAGTGCCTTTTTCCGAATTCGGCTAAACCTCAACTATTTCTGTACTCAATCTTCATAATTTTGAAGTCGGTGCCAGTTCCAAAAGTTTCAAATATTCTGTCAGAGGACTGAAGATTCAGCTATCTGGTACCGACTTCAAAATAATGAAGATTGAGTACAGAAATAGTTGAGGTTTAGCCGAATTCGGAAAAAGGCACTATTAGATAGCAAAAATTATTTAATACTTTTTAGTTCATATTAATGTTAATATTGTTTTTACCTTGGAAGTCGGTTTTAATTTTTTGTTAAAAATAATTTGGTTCCATGATTTAAGTAGTTATGTCTTTGTGATTTAAGGCTCTATGACTCTACAATCTACATTCTACATTAATAAATGAGTGGAGGGGTCCATGCTAATATTATAATTCGAAAGAGTATTTATTCTGTTTGTTACACATTTACGTTCAAATTGTTGAACCTATTTTAATTAAATTTGGTATTTAAAATGAAGGTTTTATAACGTTAAAATCGTTTTCGCGCGAAAAAAGATATACGCGAAAGACATTGCGGAAAACTTTTAACTTTTCTTACAGGAATTTTCATAACACGAAGAAACAGATGGTACCATGATGTCATTAACATGTGGCTGCTTGACGTAAATATCGCTATTTTCAAATGTTTACATTATTCAAATATTTTAGCAAAATTTATCCATACTAATATTATAAATGCCTACCTCTTCACGCCCAAACCGCTAAACCGATTTTGCTGAAATTCCCGGGAAAGGACATAGGATACTTTTATCCCGGAAAAATGTAGGGTACCCGCGCGATAAGCGAATTTTGGCGCAACGGAGTTGCGGGCGCCATCTAAAGTTGTATAATCTAAAAAACTTCAATAAATAATATTATTATAATTATAAGGTGTAAAGAAACTGTTACCTATTATTATTTAAGCTTGTACATAAACATCTCAATATTCGCAAAGAAACACGTTACTTATTATTTTTTTACGAATTTTAACTTTAAGGACAGCTACAAAATAAGTTTAATATAATTTCAAGTCTTACATTCGTATATTACAATGTCTTTGTTTATTTTTATCAGAAAAGGTATCTGTGTTGCAATGTTAGGGTTGTCAACTTATTGAGCTTTATTTTTAACAGTGACTTAAGTCTTAACAGAATATAATATTTATATAGAAATGGTTTTAAATATTATGTAAGTATATTATAATGTCTTGAAACTAAATCAAACGTTTGATTTCATAGGATAGTCACGTTTTGGCACCACTTTATATGAATATAACATTATGATAGGATCTTTCATTTAATATTATAATCTATACTTACAAAATTACAAGTCCTGACTGACTGACTGATTCATCATCGCTGAGCAAAAACTGTTAAAGTTACAGCCATGAAATTTGGTGAGTAGGGTTGTTTTATTAGGGGGCGATGCCGGTCCGTCCACGTTCGTGTCCCTGGGCACCCCCCCCGTGCCATCGTGAGCTTTTTCGCGGTGACACGGGAGGGGTGGCTGAACGCCGGTATGCGTGTGTGAGTGTGTGTGTGCTTGGCTGCGCCCACAGTGTGACGAAAGGGCCCGCGACCCGGGGTGTCGGAGTTTTTTTTTTTGATGATGGCAGATCGTATTGGTAAAAGTATTCTCCGGGTGGGTCCCGACTCCTCTGGGGTCGGGGAATCCCATGCGCCGTCTTCGGACGGTGGCCGGCCCTCGTATACGGAGGGGCCAACTAATACGAGGAAGGACGAGGGGGCTGCTAAGGCGGCGAAGAAGAAGGAGGAAGAAAAGAGAGGCACTGAAAAGCGCGAGGACCCTGAGCCGGCGCGCCTAACCGCGCCGGCTAGGAAGCCAGTCTCGGATGTAGTTGCGAACTTATCGGAGCGCGAGAGGGACGCCTTCGAAAGGTTCCTGATAGTTATGGGGAGGACGAGGAAGGCAGACGACGATGACTACGATACCGAGGCGGAGTACGGTATGTTCGTCCGGGCCCGCGAGGAGGCCAAGCGATCCGGGTTTCATGTGTCGATCTCGGAGCTTAGCACAGACGTAAGCGAGGACTGTTACTCGGCGTCCGGCAGCAATATGTCGCTGGACGCCGTGGGACTGCTCGCACCTACTGGAAGGTCGACGCCCATTAAGAGGCGATTACCGGCTGAAGACGAGGCAGGGCCGTCTACTAGTAAGGAGACGGCACCTCGACCAAAAAGGGGACGTGGCCGGCCACCAACATCCGGCCAGTACGTCGGCTACGCTAAGGCGCGAGCCGACTACAATAGACAGAAGGAGGAGGCCCTCAGGCTGGAGGCCGAGGAGGAGGTTGCCGAACCGGCGCGAGGGGCTAGGAGGACGCGGAAGAGTGCTAGCTCCGCCCTCGCCGCGCTCCCCGCTTCATCTCCTGTGCGAGAAGAGGCGTTGGAGAAGACGGGCGCCGACATGGCCAAGACTGTGGAGCAGGCGTTGGAGACCATTGAGATGGTCGGCAAGAAATCCGCCAACCTTAAGGGAACCTACCAGAAGTACCTGAGGGAGTCGGTGTCGACCATCGCAAAGGTCTTCGACGAGATGAGGAGTCGCTCCTCGTCTGAGGAGATAAAAAGGCTCGAGGCCCGGAACGCGCGTCTCGAAAAGCAAGTGGCGGCTCTACGCCAGGAGCTGGACGAGATGCGCAAACGGACCTCGCAGCCTGCCGGAGTAGACGTGCGTGAGCTATTGGCTGAAGTCTCCCGTGCAAACGTGGAGACCTTTGGCAATATGCTCAACGCCAGGCTTGCTGGGTTGGAGGACCGTCTCCTGCCCGAGCCGAGACGGAGACCCTCACTGGCGTCGGATATAAGGCCGATCGAGGAAGAAATGCCGGGACCCCCTCTGCAGAAGGCGAAAGGGAAACCGGCTAAGAAGAAGTCGCAACCGACAGTTGCTGCATCGGCCCCTTTAGAGGCCCCTGCTGCATCCACGGCGCCCAGGCCTAAAAAGGCCAGGAAAAAGAAGATGCGGCCCACAATGGCCGCTCAGGAGGCGGCGCAAGGGGGAGCGAACACCAGCTCCCCCCGTACTGAGACGCCATGGACCACGGTGGGTCCAAAGGCCAAGAGGACGAAGAAGAAGAAGAAAAAGCCCAGGCTTCGGGTCCCCGCCACTGCGGCCGTCGCTCTTACAATAGAAGAGTCGGCTGTGAAGGCGGGTCTGACCTACGCTAAGGCCATTGAGGATGCCCGGCGGGTAGTGAACACCGTGGAGCTTGATATTCCACAAGTCCGCTTCCGCCGGGCCCGAACCGGAGGGTGCCTTTTCACCATAGCTGGTGAGGGCGCAAATGAGAAGGCGGACGCCTTCGCTGCGAGGCTTAAGAGTGTCCTGCCTGCGGAGGTGAAAGTTGGGCGGCCAGCCGCATGCGCGGAGATGCGCATCGCCGGCCTTGACGACTCCGTGACAACCGCTGAAGTCGTGGAAGCGGTCGCACGAGCAGGAGAGTGCCTGGCCGGCGATGTCCGGGCGGGGCCAATAAGAGAGGGGCCACGGGGAGACGGATCCTGTTGGGTCCGCCTTCCAGTCGCGGCCGCCAAGAAGCTTTCGAGCTCTGGGCGGTTGCGTGTTGGCTGGGTGTCGGCGAGGGTGACGTTGTTGGCCGCGAGGCCAACGCGTTGCTTCCGTTGTCTGGACACCGGCCACGTGGCTGCCAAGTGCCGGTGCCCGGTGGACCGTAGTCGGACTTGTTTCCGGTGCGGGAAACCGGGACACAAGGCGGCGGAGTGCGGGGCCGCAGAACCAAACTGCGCCCTGTGCGAAGCCGCTGGCAGGGTCGAAAGGGGGCACGTGCTGGGCGGCAGCGGATGTCCGTCTGCTGCGAAAAAGCCGGCCCCCGGAGAAGAGAAGGCTCCGTCCAAAAAGGCTCGGCGAAAGCCGAAGCCTAAAGGCGCTGGGGCCCCGCCCGTCTCAGCCATGGAGACGGATGCCTAGACCCGCGGGCGGCGATCGGGGGATCCCCGTCCGCAGAAAGGGTCCCGAGAAGGCAGCCCTCTATAGCCCGGGGGGCTATCGGTGAGGTAAGCGGCTCAAGCCGTTTGGGAGAAGGTGCCGGTTGCGGCTGCGCGCGGGATGGGGCGGAGTTGAATTGCTCTGCGGTACCCGTCCCTCCCGCATTAGGCGCACGAAGAAGGGCTGGGGGGGTTTTAGTGGGTAAACCTCGTGTAGGGAGTCCCACATACCCCCGCCCCCTTCCCCCGAGGGGGCGGGGGATGCGTAACGCATTTCCCCTCCTTAAAAAAAAAAAAAAAAAAAAAAAAAAAAAAAAAAAAAAAAAAAAAAGGGTTGTTTTATTAAGTAGACACCCACTAAGGAAGAAAGAATTTTACCCCGAAGGGGGTGAAATAGGGCTTGAAAGTCTGAATGAAAGTCCGTCATTTCTTAAGTTAGGAACATGAAACTTTATCTTTGGGCTACTGATTAAATATGATTGGATACGTGTTTAAGCGTTTTTGAAAATATTACCCCCAAGGGGGTGAAATAGGGGTTGAAAGTTTAAATGAAAGTCTATATAGGTATACTATGATAACGCGGACGAAGTCGCGGGAAACAGCTAGTTAATATACAAAGATGCAGATCTCTACATAAGCCGCTTTCCTTTTAATATTGGCTTATTTGGCTATACTCAAAGTCAAACAGCCGGTGTTATGTCCGGCATTTACCTGTAAATATGGATTTACATGCGTCCGCCAGCAGGGTTATCACGTAAAACTAGCGATCAACAATCCACTAGCTGTATCCTATCCACTGGGTATGTAAACAATGGTGTCATGTATAGAGATCGATTGCAATCGTATTGTTTTGGCTGATACGTGATACGAAATCGCGATTTTGGAGCAATTAACACGCAATAATTGCTATCGCAAGATACGTGATACCGCGGCCGATCGCGCGGCTTGACGGCTACACCGCGAAATGGCAAGAAAATGTATAAATGACAGCAGATATTGTTAGATATATTAATTGTTTGTAATCTCGCGGTATTTATTTATTTATTTATTTTATTTGCTTAAGAAAACTAACAGCATTTAAAACAACAGTGACATATTACCCAGCGATATTACGCCAATTAAAAGTTATACTAGTCACTAGTGTATAATATTAATAAGTTAAACTTAAATCGAACATACAAAGCATCAAATCATGACAAACAACATTTAAACACCATAACAAAGCTTATTAAACCACAAGAAATGGATAATATATGTGGAAAAGCCGCAAAACTGTGCGTTCGGACGTGAAAAAATCCAGCCTAAGTAGCGAGTGGCAGCCCTGGCCAACATGCTACGAGGTGATGGGCAGCGTGTCTCAAAATGTAAGAGCTGCAGTGTCAGTATATTAAGTTATCTAGACCGCTGTCAGCCCGATTACTTCAGCCCGTTACTTATTTAAAATAATGATCGCGATTTTCCCGACAAGCCTCCTTTGTGTCGTTTTTATTTGTGTTCCAAATTTGAAATGGTCTTGAGAAAGTTCTCAAGACCATTTCAAACTGTTAAGTAACAGCATGAGACTTGTATTAAAAAAATAAGTTTATATAGGATGATGTAGGAGATAAAAAATAACAAGTCAATCTTAGTAGGTAGAGCTGATAGTACCTAGATAAATCCTAAAGTTAAAGTTATGGGTAAAGTTATGGTTATAGTTAAGGCTAACTTAGCTTTAACCATAGCTTTAACTGACAGATGTCTGTTGCGTTTATTTTTGAAGTGAAAACTTCTTTAGCGGCGTTGAGCACTTTTGTGGGATGGGTAAAAACCGTGAAACTCGCGCCAGATTCTCATGCTGATCGAAAAACCATACAAAAAGCGTAAGACGGTTAGAGAGTAGTGTTTTGTGTCGAACTCGAACTCGAACTCGAACTAGATAAAGAAGGAGGATTGTTTGTTTACTCCGATATTTTTAAAGGAGAGTGTTAAATCTCCTTAAAAATATCGGAGAGAGAACAAACAATCCTCCGAATGATCTCTTCCGAATTCCAAACGAATATCTGTCTATCTATACGGCATACGCCTTTATAAAGGAAGGACAATTTCAATTTTTCATATCCCAAGGTTAAAAGTAATTCGTTTTTTCAAAGAAAATATCAAAATACAACTGTACAACTCTACCCTTCATAATGTAAAAAGCATTAATAACAATGTATGTCACTCAAGTAGAAAAAAGACATTTGCTGTGTTCAAGTGGGGTCCACAGGAAATTATGCTAAATACCCCAAACATTCGCTGACGACACAAAAACTTGAAGAAAAAGTATTAAAAACAGCTCGGTCGTCGCCCCATCTGTATATCATTGGAAAACAACCTACATCAGAGGTTCCCAAACTCTTTTGTTTCATAGATTATTTATACACATTTCAAAAGTTTGCTGGATCCGGTGGACCAAGCGGTCCAGTCAATACCAACTTTGCCCCTGCAGAACTAGTACCAATTTCCTAATCTCTAAAAAAGGGAAAGGGCTTTGCACGCTCAGCTTGTGTGCTGTATGAAAGAAAGGCAATCTATATCAATGACAGTACTCGAGCCAACCTTTTGGTTATTCATTATCGAAACCAAATTAATTTTCATGCACCGCTTACGGTTGTGGACCCCCATTTTTGCCACACTCAAGGTTGACCCCGGTTCCCGTCGTGTCTCCCGTGGACCCAGTGATCCACCTGGACCACTTTGGGAATTACTGACCTAAATAAACCGAGATATATGGGACTAGCCTCTAGTATTTCAAAGAGAAGATAATGTATTCACTCAACTGACCTAATGTTGTCGCAACGTTTGGAAATGGTCCCTCTTTATGGGTTATTGCTTCCTGATTTTCATGGATGTATCTCCGCACATTAATTATTGTATATACGTCTTTTTAATGGAATGGAGCATTCTGATAAATAATCTTAAAATAAAATAAGGTTAAGAGTTTGATGCAGAATTTCGATATAGATCTAAAAATATTATTTTCACTAAACATGAAACAGTTTATAGGTACGAGTTCGATTGCTTTCTCGAATAAGAACTCAATTAACTTAAATATTTGTATTAGTGCTCAGAAATTACAATTTACAATAAAGTTTTACTTCATACGGAACTCAGAACCATTTTACGAGAGATTCGGACTTGGATGTTTATTTTAACAACACCGCCACCTAGCTTTACTAGAGGAAACTACAAGCGATGCTAGAGTTGAGAAATGTGGGAGTTGTTTACAATCCTTTCGGTTTGGTCCTACACTCAAAGCTTATAATGTCAATGCATAGATGGCGTTTTGTGCTACACTGGAAAATCTTACGAATTTCAGAAAGACTATGCACTGAAAAATCTTAGGGTGGATTGCACCAACTTACTACTATAAGTTCTATAAATGTCAAATATTTGGTTACCGTTAAATATGGCAACCCACGCCATATTTAACTATAATCGCTCATACTTAAGTATTTAATTTAAATTTTTTTTCGTGAAAATTTACTATGTTTCACAGTGTTATATTTTTCCTGACGATTTTTACGGATAATTCAATTTTTTATACTCTCAATCCCATTACCTGTAGCTTTAATAAAAAAAAGACGGGTTGCACTCCGGGAGTGCCGGCAGAAGTGAAAACTTGATTATTAACGTAGTGCATTTTTTTAACCCATTTTTTATGAAAATCAATTTAAAAAAAAATCTATTTTTTTAATTAATCGAATTATCCATATCATATCAATTCGAGTTCTCGAGTTTTCGAGTTTCCGAGATTTCGAGTTTTCAAGTTTTCAAGTTTTCGTGTTTTAGAGTTTTCGTGTTTTCGAGTTTTCGAGTTTTCGAGTTTTCGAGTTTTACGAGTTTTCGAGTTTTCGAATTTCGAGTTTTCGAGTTTTCGAGATTTCGAGTTTTCGAGTTTTCGAGTTTTACGAGTTTTCAAGTTTTCGAGTTTTACGAGTTTTCGAGTTTTCGAATTTCGTGTTTTCGAGTTTTCGAGTTCGAGTTCGACACAAAACACTACTCTCTAACCGTCTTACGCTTTTTCTATGGTTTTTCGATCAGCATGAGAATCTGGCACGAGTTTCACGGTTTTTACCCATCCCACAAAAGTGCTCAACGCCGCTAAAGAAGTTTTCACTTCAAAAATAAACGCAACAGACATCTGTCAGTTAAAGCTAAGTTAGCCTTAACTATAACAATAACTTTTCCCATAACTTTAACTTTAAACACGCCTCCGGTGCAACCCAGCCTTAGTCGAGAATTCATTATTCGTAAGATTTTCCAGTTCGTGGTCTGAACTTCTTATGATAATAAACAATAAACTAAATGTACCTATGGCAATAGTACCTATGACAATGTATGTCACCATCCAAGTGGAAAATCTTATATATAAAATTCTCGCGTCACAATGTTAGTCCACGAACTCCTCCGAAACGGCTTTACTAATTTTTATCAAATTTTATATGCATATTCAGTACGTCCGCGAATCGGCTACTGGGAACTTCATATATTGATAAGTGCATTTGTTGAATAAATAATAGTAAATTATTACAACCTGAGACTGACGGCGACCATTGTTTGTGCGACGGGATAGCGATCGACGTTGTCATGGCGACATACTTATTAGTCACTTCAATAAAATAATATGGGCGAAATACTTTATATTATGATTTATGGCAAAGCAACGTTTGCCGGGACAGCTGTATATATGTTACGCTCAAAGACCGAAAACGCTCAGTGAGCGAAAAAATGGCTCACAACGCGTTGTGGTAATAGTGAAACGGCCACGACGCGTTCTGGTAATCACAGAAATACCACAAAGCGAAATTCGTGTCGTGGCTGACGTGCTACTCGACCACAACGCGTTGTGGTAATCGAGTAAAGCCATGACGCGTTCTGAGCATTTAAAAACAGCCACGACGCGAATTCGTGTTGTGGCCCTAATGAAAACTGCCACGACGCGTTCTGACCAGACCGTGTTACGCAGGACTCAGGAGTAATTTGATAGCGCCCAAGTGTGTGCGCAATACACAAGACCACTCTGGTTTCAATGAAACTAGGCCAGTTACGCAGGGGTAATTTTATAGTGCCCAAGTGTGTGCGCAATACACAAGAGCACGTTACGCAGGAGTAGTTTTATAGTCCCAAGTGGTTTCATTGAAACCAGAGTGCTCTCGTGTATTGCGCACACACTTGGGCTCTTTAAAATTACTCCTGCGTAACGTAAGGGGATCTGGGAATGGTTTAGATTCACAATTTTGTCCGCTGGACAATGTTTTTTTAATTAATTTTTAATTTATTAGTAGTTGTTGATTTTGGAATGTTTTACATTGGATCCGACAGTCGGCTGCCATCGCAGTGTCAAATTTTAAATAATATTCGAATTCGGATTTTAATTTTAGTCTGTCCGACAGTTAGCGCTTCGACCAAATTTAAAAAAAATACTTTATATACTTAATATGGCAAAGAAACGTTTGCCGGGACAGCTAGTATATATATATATATATATATATATATATATATATATATATATATATATATATATATATATATATATATATATATATAGCTCTTAAATCTTAATACGTATTATTATGATTAGGGTGTCTTATTTATTAGTTATTAAGCATTAAAAAAATGGTGTAGTTGATGAAAACGAAAATAAGAGAGATATTATAATTGACTACAAAAATATAGAAATAGCACAGTCCGAAATAAAATTCATACTAACCTAAGTCATCAAAAACCATTTTGTAAATAAAGTTTCATGACGGGTTCTTCATAAATACTGCACAATACAAATATATTCAGTAGCTCAACTCGTAAGTTCCTTTGAAATCGAGCGACAAGCTTAAGAGGCCGGGTACACTTGGAATTTCTCATACATACGTAATTCCAAAATCATTTTCTCATACGAAAATATTTAACATGTTTGAGTTGTTTTTCAGTTTAAAATAGTAATTACCTAGGTTCCTGCACAAAAATTTACTTCAAAATATTTAAACACAATTTTTTTTGGTTAATAATAAAATGGTTTTTGATGACTTAGGTTAGTATGAATTTTATTTCGTTAAAATTTTGGGGCGCGGTGCCTTTGAAACGAATGTCTAAAGGTGTCACGTCTTGTTGGACAGTTTTTGCAAACAAAGTTAACACTGTAATTGTTGCTAGTACCACAAGATTTACAACCGCTCTGTGTTTCAGACACAGAGCGGTTAGAGGATCTATATATATAATATACATAGATAGTGGACCACACTGATGTTACGTGCAATGTGGGTGTCCTATAAGGCTATAATGTGGCTTTATTGTGCATTCGTTCGCAGTCATTTGGAATACTGCTCGCCCGTATGGAACCCCAACTACGCTACCTACATTGATAGAATCGAGAATATAGAGAAAAAGTTTTTAAAATTTATACAGTTTAAGTCAAATACCCACCAACCTAACTATAGCGAAAGATGCAAAAAAAAATCACATCTTACCTCTCGCCGAACGAAGAAACATTGCTGACTTGTCGTTGCTCTTCAAAATATTCAATGGTTCAATTGATTGCCCGGAACTAGTCAGTAAATTTGAGCTCAAAATACCCACCGGCTCGCTCCGAAGACGTCAACTCCTACACGTTCCATATGCCCCTACCACCTACCGGCAAAATGCGTACATCGTGCGAGCTAGCAAAGCGTACAATACAGCGTCTTAAAGTACCGACATAGATCTATTTACTAATATTAGAAGTCTCAGAATAGTGTTAACAGACCATTTCTTTAGTACTACTGGTACTAGCTAACTTAGTTTATGATAATAATTAACACATTACCAATAGTCTAAGGACAAGCTAGTGTTTTTATTGTTCTCTTTTCTTTCTTTTTTTATTTATATTATTGTTACGGACACACAGAGCCATCTAGCGGCAAACCAGGGGAACACAGATAACCTAAATCCCCTAGTCGATACTAGATGGCGGTAGCAGTACCTTCTCTAGAAACATCCCACATTTGTTTACTTGTTTACGCAATCAGGGATATTCTGGGATGTTCCGGAACATTCTGAAATTCGATCCGGCCCGTATAAATAGTCGCAGACAGTCGAGCCGACAATTCAGTTTTATCTGAGCTATCTTCGAGGCGACTTCGGAGCGAAAACAAGTGATCAATAGTGAGTGATTGTGATTGTGATAATGACTCGGCTACGACCTAGGACAGTGATAGTGCTCAGTGATTTGGATCTAGTGCTTAGTGTTTGGACTCAGTGATTAGTGTGAGCTAGTGTTTGTGAATAAAGTCTTCAAGAGAGTCACCAGGTCTTTCTATCCGAATCGAACGAACCCTAGCACGTAACAACTGGTGTCAGAAGTGGGATTTGGAGATGCCATTGACTTCGAGTGAGGACTTCAAGGGAAGTGTCAGGACAAGGGCACAACGTGCTGCGGAGGCCACACCCACTGGGGACCAAGCCCCACCCACTGGCCCCGCCCACCAGGCCCCGCCCACTGACCACGCCCCTCAGGCCCCGCCCACTGGCTCCGCCCACCCGGCCACGCCCACTCAGGCCCCGCCCACTGGCCCCGCCCACTGGGCTCCGCCTGCTCAGGCCCCGTCGACTAGCTCCATCCATCCTGCCACGCCCGTAGTTTCTACGGCCTCTCAAATGGCTCCTCAATTAGAAAGCATAATTGAGTTAATTCAGGCTTTGCAAGATGCCCAAGACCGCAAGCTCAGCGCTTTACAAGATTCTCAAAGGGCAATGATGGAGGCACAAGACCGCAAGCTCGGCGCTTTGCAAGAGTCACAAGACCGCAAGCTCGGCGCTTTGCAAGAGTCACAAGACCGCAAGCTCGGCACTATGCAAGATTCTCAAAGGGCAATGATGGAGTCTCAAGAGCAACAAAAGGACCTCCAAGAGAAAGCGCTTCTGGCCATAAAGGATGTCAGTGACGCGGTGACTAAGCTACGTAAAGATGTCGACGTAATGAAAGAACGAGTTACCGGGTTAGAGTCGGTTGTGGAAAATTTGAAAACCGGATTCACTGAACTGCAGAAGAGAGTAGTGCGCCTTGAAACTACGGGAGTTACGGTGTCTAGTGGAGCCACTGGAGTGGCACAAGGGCCAAGAGTAAAGGTGCCGCCGTACGATGGCACTACTTCTTGGAACGCTTATCGTCGGCAATTTCAGACTGTTGCTACCGTAAACGGATGGACGGAAGAACAATGCCTGACCGCTCTCATTGTTGCGCTCAGAGGGCAAGCTTTGTCGGTCCTGGAGGCACTGCCTCATATGGGAAATGGGTTCCAAGACCTGATAGAGGCACTGGAATCCAGATACGGGGAGCGACACTTGGAGCACGTGTTCCGTGCCCAACTGCGTGACAGAGTTCAACGCTCAGAAGAAGGGCTTCAACAATGGGCGTTGGAAATCGAAAAACTCGTCAGGAAGGCATACCCAGAAGCTGACACCAAGATGGTCGACACAAATATTGTTCAAGGATTTGTCGACGGAATCAAAGACCTGGAGGTCAGAGCTGCAGTAAGACTTGGTCACCATACCTCGCTAAAGGAAGCATTGGCGCATGCTTTAGAGGTCGAGGCTGTTCGGCGTGACATTCGGCAGACCTATAAGATCCGCGAGGTAGCTGAGGAAATCAAGGAAGCTAAAGCTCCCACAAGGAAAAGATTTGAAGTCATGTGTTATAAATGCGGTGAGAGGGGCCACCTTCAGCTCAACTGCCCACAGAAGAAGACCCAGATGGCCAGGATGGGAAGGATCGAGAAACAAATGGAAGAGCTTAGGAAGCAAGCAGTTTCGTCCCCTGCCCGGGATAAGGGGAAACGAATAGAATCCAGGACTAGGTGGCGAGTATTGGACAATGTGGAGAGAGCTCCAATAGCTGTTACTTCCCAGGCACGGAGCGGAAGAACAAAGACAAATACTTTGGGTCTCTTGGAAAATGATGCTATGAGGAAAGCTCAGGAAAGAGATGACGACCTTCGGCACATCATCACCTGGAAGAAACGCGGTGACGTAAAACCAAACTGGAGTGAGGTTGCACCCACTGGCGCTGTCACTAAGGCGTACTGGGAGCAATGGGACAGTCTGATACTTCAAAACGGAATACTCTACCGGAAATGGGCTAACGGTAGAGAGTTCTATTTCCAGATAATTGTCCCAAGGGCGAGAGTACCAGATGTTCTCTGCGAGATACATGAGGGTGTATCAGGGAGTCATCTAGGTGTCAAGAGGATGCTGAGGAAAGTGCGAGAACGATTCTTCTGGTTGCATTGGCGAGATGATGTGCAGAATTGGTGCCATGAATGTACTTCTTGCGCTGACGTGAAGGGGCCGCAGACCAGGACAGCGTGGCGCAGCAGTAACAATGATGCTCGGGACGAGCATCTCTAAGAGGGGAGTGGTGTTACGGACACACAGAGCCATCTAGCGGCAAACCAGGGGAACACAGATAACCTAAATCCCCTAGTCGATACTAGATGGCGGTAGCAGTACCTTCTCTAGAAACATCCCACATTTGTTTACTTGTTTACGCAATCAGGGATATTCTGGGATGTTCCGGAACATTCTGAAATTCGATCCGGCCCGTATAAATAGTCGCAGACAGTCGAGCCGACAATTCAGTTTTATCTGAGCTATCTTCGAGGCGACTTCGGAGCGAAAACAAGTGATCAATAGTGAGTGATTGTGATTGTGATAGTGACTCGGCTACGACCTAGGACAGTGATAGTGCTCAGTGATTTGGATCTAGTGCTTAGTGTTTGGACTCAGTGATTAGTGTGAGCTAGTGTTTGTGAATAAAGTCTTCAAGAGAGTCACCAGGTCTTTCTATCCGAATCGAACGAACCCTAGCACGTAACATTATATAATATATAGTCATCACAGTGCGTCAATTCGACGTCAACCAAATTTATGTACAATTTAAACAAATACCTAGTCGCGAAAACTTTTAATTGGCATTTGTACTACTACTTTTTAACTATACCTTTGTACTAGCTGTAAGTTTTCCTTTAAAAAAAATAATAATAATCAAAATGTTGATACGAGGCACAATCACACAAAGAAATTTTATGGGAAAGTTTTGTGTAATGATCGCCGTTTAAATACGGTCTACTGTATAATATTATACTGCGGTAAGCCTACTGCCTGCTCTTTACAGATCGTAAATCTGGGGTCAATGTTATGAACTCGTCTTGTACTTGCCATGTATTGGCCATCGATGACAGCTTTATGGCTAAGATAGTACATAAAACAGCTAACTTTACGACCTAAGTTTACCTAGGTTTTAGCACGCGGTAATTGGCAAAATTTTGTGTTACGTAACTTATTAGATTCTTAATTTCATCAATCTAAGATTGTAAGATTGTGGCAAAGACAAAAATTTTGAGTAAACTATGTTTTAATTTTGCATTTATTTCTAAGGTTTTGTAAGTTTGACATATTTTGCCAATATCAAAGATCTATTTTTTTGCCCCGTGTTTCACCAACGTCTGTTAATGTTAATAGATTGTTAAAATGTCGTCTCTTCTCTTTCACTCATACGAAAAACGAAAGAGGTATGCATGATAGTAATTCTAGCATTAACTTTAACAGTCGTTGATGAAACTGTTAAATTATGACTAACTTTTAGAATACGTGGAAAACTTACTGAGCTACAAGTTCTTAGAATATACATATTATCCAGCAGAAGCAACTGCAGGTGGGCAGCAACCAGTACATGCCGATCTACCAGGTACCAGTACTATCCCCAGGGTAGAAGTGGTACACAGACATGAGTACCAAGGGTTCTTTACTATGGTACCAAAGGCAATACTTTAAGGGCCTGTTTCACCACTTCCTGATAAGGCTATCCACCACATAACTTAACAGATAGAGTATGGAGATTCTGTCAAATAAGCCTATCCGAAACCTTATCAGGGAGTGGGGAAACAGGCCCTTAGAGTATGATAAGTTCCTGAACTCAGGCAAGTCTTGCCGTTCACCGTTAGCCATTTTTTTATTCAGAAACACCTAAAGCAGTATCATCGATAACAAATTCGTATCTTGAATGCTAACAAGGGCCGCAACACGATCCTTCTGAGCTGTACTCGCCAGATACATTTCACCGAGATGGAAATTATTTGCATTTGTAGATGTTATACAATGGAGTGGCTACAAATTATCTGAGCAAATCCTCCAATTTGCACGCTAATATTATAAATACGAAAGTGTGTCTGTCTGTCTGTGTCACACACAAACCGCTGAACCGATTCTTCTGAAATTTGACATGGAGATACTTTGAGTCCAAGGAAAGGACATAGAATACTTTTTATTCCGGAAAAAATTACAGTACCCGCGTGATAAACGAATTTTGGAGCAAAGGTCCAAAAGTTGCGAGCGTCATCTAATTTTCCATATTTCTGTACACCCATACGTCTTTTTCAGATTTAATTCTCGTAATTTTGGTGCGGCTTGTGCCTTCACTCATATCCCAGAAGTCGATTCATGCGCACGAGATTAGCTTTGTCCACACTGTGCCTTTTTCTGTTCGTCAAGGGCATGCGTTATAGCGCAGTCAACAGCGAACGTGAGACATGCCCGCGACGCATACCCTCTGACCGTATCCAAAATACAAAAATGACAATGTTGGCGTTGCGTTAGTTGACGCACTCAATTATTGAATGCGTCAAAACGAAAGTTGAATGAAAGAAGATGACGAAAATTGAAGACGAAAGCGCATAGTGTGGACACTGGACATAGTTATCAACACTGAAAATCAAACCGAGATTCGAAGTAAAATTGAGGCTGTAGCAGTTTCGGGCGTCAATTCTTCGTAAAACAGAATGAAAGATGTATTTTGTAAAGAAATTAACTCCCTGTTATTTTGAGCACTATTTGCCTTAACTAAGGTCAGCATATAAGCCAAGTCCTTCGTATTAAAGGATTAACTCATCAGCTTTCTGCGACTTTCCCGACGTAAGCCGCTGTTTGTCATAGCAAAATTTAAATTAGAAACTTAGATTATAGCACAGATCTCCTATCTAATTAGATCCCGCATGTGTATGTACTTCGCGTGCCATCGCGTTCCCAAAAGAGTATAAAGTATATTCTTTCGAAAGTCTGTTCATTTGTCAGCGCTCCATCGTTATTGGAATCGGACGTCAATCGGAATTCTAATTATTATTTTTAACAAAAAATTAAAACCGACTTCCAAGGTTCCGCGCGTACGGGTATTCCCATCACTAAAGCGCTCTTGTGACGTCACAGTAGGTATGAAAAAGTGACACGCTCGTGTCACTTTTACAAATGGAGCGACATGGCGCTTCTATCTAGATCTTATTTCTGTGGATTATAGCATAACAGACCTTTTAGTTTTAGAATAGTCAATTTTCTTAAGGAAAGTGATATGAAATTGATCATCTAATTTTTACAATATAATTTCTAAGATCACAGTTTTTCAAACCTCTGAAAAACACTTCAAAACGCTTCAGAACTCTTAACTAATTAATGATGATGATTAATCAGGATCTATTGAAACCCCCACAATAGCATACCTGCTGCATCACGTACCATTACCGTGTAGATTCAGAATTATATTACCTCCGACAGGACTCTATGCCGACATCATAAGGATCATTAATGAAATTCCAAGGTAAGATAAGTCCGAATGATAGTTGCGAGTTAATCGCTCTACCATCCATCATCAGATAGCTCATAATACAGAATGACATGTAATACGGAATATTACGCAAATATCGGATAAGAGGGCGCTATTAGCACATACTGTAAATAATCTGACCAAAATCTGATTATATAATCTGAGTAAGAGCCTGCGATGGCCAGATCTTCCTCCGTTTCGTTAATCTGAAATTTTACCTGTTTGTGGCCTTGAGGTCGTGTTTCCACCTGCAAACAAACTCGCGGAAGTCTTGCGTGAGTTTCTTGCAATATTGTTTACATTTCGTACTAATTCCTGCAATTTATTGCTGCAATAAATATCTTGCGAGAATCTCGCGGATATTACTATTGCAACTTATCGCGGAGGTATTTACACACGAGAGCTTGCGAATGTCACGAATCACGATAGGAAAATTCTTTATCATTATTTTGAACAAAAACAGAAACCGTGCGATAACTTGCTGCGAGATATAGCAGCGAGATCTGTCGCGAGTCCATGCAGACGTGTTTAGAGTTTAGACAATATGCTGTCGCAACTACTCACAGGAAGCGCTTGACAAATTGTCGCGACAGCACTTGCTACGGGGTTTACGCTTGCAAGCTGCTGTCAGACAGACTGTTAGACACATCTCGCGACAGTTGTCTTGCTGGTGGAAACACGGCCTTACAGATATAAATTCCTGACAACTTTTTCTCTGTCGGTTCTCTTATAAGACAAATGTGACCTCTCCAGTAGCCTATCAGCTCATCGAGTACCTATTTGTTACAATTTTGATGATCTGTTAGGATCAGGCAAGAGTCAAACGACTAATTTCAAATGTATACGGAGTGTTTCAAACAAAGTGAGTTACTTTAGAGCAGTGGTTCCCAACCTTTTTAGAGCTGTTACCCCTATGGCCTGTTAGAGATACTGATTTTACCCCCCCAAAATTTGTACTAGCACATTCGCAAGTTTTTTAATATAATAGGTTCAGACTTCAGTTACACCGTGTCTTAACGCGCATCTCATAATATCATGTTTCTTGCCTTTTTTAAATGTTACCATCTAGTTGAGAGGCTGCTCTCGCATTTACGAGTGGTAGCTAACGGTACCAACATTTTCAGATCTCTGTCTGCAATGATATTATTCTGTAGCAGTTTTGCTCCAAAATGTAGTTTACAATTTTATTCTGCCAATTCATCTATTTTAGGTACCACCTCTGTTACCCCTTTAGAATAGCTATTTTACCCCCAGGTTGGGAATCACTGCTTTAGAGTGTGTATGTGTTCTTCATATAGAGCTCTGCAATGTAAGAGTTACTCATGCCTTCTATGTTTCTATGAGAAAAGCCCCTGTAGGGACCATGTGCGAGTGTCAGCAGTTTTGTGTCTGGAATGCGGTGTTCTTAAGGGTCCCACACATTAACAGTCCGCCTGCAGGCTCTGGTCGGCAGGCTGCTTGACAGTCATTGACTGCCGATACAAAATCTACAAAATCGTCCGGGGAACTGTGAGTCTGTGGTCTTTTCCGATTAACAGCCGGGCGACGGCCTGCCGGCGGACTGTTAATGTGTGGGGCGCTTTAGAGACGACAGGCAGTCACTGCGTGAGGCCTTGTCAGTCTGTACGAGTGTTAGTTTCGGGACAATAAAAGGCCATGTGTAATATCGGTTATTTGTTTTATTGTAGGACTTAGTAATAAGTGACTAGAGTGACTCCTACACCCCAAAGTCTTGAATTTGAATTAAAAAGAAGATGAACTGTGTTTGTCTGCCAGCCTGTTCGTCTATCTCTTTAAGCTTAAGCTGATTTATATTTTATTTCATTTTAATCAGCTTAAATACTTTGAACCCGGGATGAAATGAAATGAATGAAGGAATGAAATGAATTCCCGCGAAAACGATACTCCGGATAACATCTAGTATTAAATAAGTTACATAATAAATGCGAGAATGATAAAAGTAGGTAGAGATTCTCGAAGCGTGAGGCAATAGAGATATTAAACAAGCTATAAACCCAGTGACCTCATACATGCCCTTGCATATGCAAGTGCTGAGTAAGCCCATGCATGTTTTGCATGCAATATGCGTTTGTTTTCACGAATCACAATATACTAGGTATACGTGACGTGGCTGGTAAAGGAATAATATGCTAATTCTTCTATAATAAAATAAGATGAAGAAAAATGTAAACATTTTATTTCTCAAAATTCTGACTTTTTTTCTAATTTAAAATTATTATTTTTAACAAAAAATTAAAACCGACTTCCAAGGTAAAAACAATAATAACATTAATATGAACTAAAAAGTATTAAATAATTTTTACTATCTAATAGTGCCTTTTTCCGAATTCGGCTAAACCAGCTTCAGTCCTCTGACAGAATATTTGAAACTTTTGGAACTGGCACCGACTTCAAAATTATGAAGATTGAGTACAGAAATAGTTGAGGTTTAGCCGAATTCGGAAAAAGGCACTATTAGATAGTAAAAATTATTTAATACTTTTTAGTTCATATTAATGTTATTATTGTTTTTACCTTGGAAGTCGGTTTTAATTTTTTGTTAAAAATAATAATAATTTCACTCTTTTTAGTTACACTAGTAGATAAATCTTCGCGTATATTTTACGTATCTTATTACAATTTGTTAAGAGTCACAACTCACACTCACAAAATAATATAATATTATCAGTGAAGTGAACATATTGTGCTAAGTAATTTAACAATTTTAATACTTCAAGCCCGAAGCGGTCACCGGCGATTGCGATAACAATAGAAAGGCTATTGTGTCTCGTTTTTCCACGATCGAAGGATCTATCAGATAAAAAATTGCACAAACTTGCATAGGATATAGCGGAGCATAATATTTAATATTATCATAATTATTGACAGCTGTTCTTGTTATCAAGAATTCAAATCGATAGGTACTTAGTGCACCATCTATCAATTAATAAGTATAACTAATTAAAAAGACACTTAATGACTTTGTTTTGTTTAAATGCTCTTTTTAAAATAACTTTATTTAAATTCTATTTATCTATTAAAATTTTATAAAGTAGTAAAGTATTCTATCTGTATATAAAGTAGTTAGTAAAGTATTCGATATTCTGTCTTCTGCCGCCACGCGACGGCAGTCGGCGACGGCGGTCGGCGACGCCGACCGCCGTGTATTAAAAACAAACAGGTGTTGTTAATTGTTATACAGTACATAATTATTATTATTAGTATATCCATACCTATGCCTTGTACTATTATCTATTCTGTGCCATGAGACATTGGTGGCCTTAATACGACGTGGTAATGATGATGATGACGATAATGATGATGATGATTATGATGATGAATATGAATTGCATAGTAGTTTATGCTTTCTGTTCTTAAAACAACGCCGAAACTCCCAAACGTGTATCTATAAGGAATCAGGAGTTCTCTCAGCATCATCGAAACCATGGTATACCTTGACCCAATATTTGACTTTTTGGTAGCGTATTCTTAGTACACTTCACATAAAACCAAAATCACCATATGTTTCCATATAAATTTCGAGGAGTTCCCTCGATTACTCATGGATCCCATCATCAGGTCACCACCTTTGTGAAAATGGGACCAAATTGGAGTGAAACCTAATACAACAAAACAAAAATTTCGAAAATCGGTTCACAAATGGCGGAGCAATCGTTGAACATACAAAAATAAAAAAAAAAAAAAAAAAAAAAAAATATCCACAGCCGAACATATAACCTCCTCGTTTTTTGGAAGTCGGTTAAAAAAGAGGAGATTTCTCAATTCGACCTTATTCGTTCTTTTGTTTGCTCGCGGTAAACTTACTCGTTTATGAACTGATTTTCATGAGACTTTTTTTGTTGAAAAAAGAACATTTCAAAGGCGGTCTCATGATAAGGAAAAACTATATTTTGAAGTCGGTTTTTTTCGTTAAAATTGTTACGCAAACAAAATATTATGTTTCTTAGAGATTTTCATTTTCACGAAGTCTCAGCAACAACTACTAACTGAAAGGCTTGTCAATAAAGGATAGCAAGTTCTAATTTTAGCTCGGGTATAAATAACAGACAGTGTTTACAAGTCACTAATTTACGCTTTATTTAATAGAGTAAGAGCAAGCGACAACCTGACTTCATTTTATAAAAACGGTAGGAATCTCGTCTCCCGTTTCAAACCATCTCAAAGTCTAAAATAAAATATTAGTTTTAGGCATATGAAAGTCTTATATTACAATGTATTAGGCAATTTAGGGGTGACTGGCAGAGAGAAAAAACTGTCAAAAATGTCTGGCTGTAGGAGATGAGATTCCTACTGCTATCTCTAAAAAAAGACGAAAAATTGAGTATACTTTATCACAGGTCATGTGGACCTTCAGAGCTGGATACCTCCTAAAGTAACCGCGTCAGAAACTCTATAGTTACTGGTCGTTCTTACCTCTATAGGGCTCATAAGTACGAGTATTAGGTAAACTTTCAGCTGTTACAATATTGACGACCTCTGTGGCTCAGTGGTGAGCGCGTTGGTAGCTCAAGCTCCCGGGTTTGAATCCCGCCGACTGAACAAAAAGTTTTTCAATGTTTCCGGGTCATGGATGTGTATTAAATATGTGTATGATATAATAAAAATCTTAAATATATGTATAGTATAAAAGTATTAAATATATTTCCGTTGTCTGGTACCTGTAACACAAGTCCTTCAGGTACTTAGCACGGGACCAGACTGACGTGGTGTGAAGCGTCCGTAGATATTTTTTTTTATTAAATAAGGGGGCAAACGAGCATATGGGTCACCTGATGGTAAGCAACTACCGTCGCCCATGGACACTTGCAACATCAGAAGAGCTGCAGGTGCGTTGCCGGCCTTTTAAGAGGAAATACCACAGATCTCCTATCTAATTAGATCCCGCATGTGTATGTACTTCGCGTGCCATCGCGTTCCCAAAAGAGTATAAAGTATATTCTTTCGAAAGGCTGTTCTTTAGTCTGCGCTCCACCGTTATTGGAATCGGACGTCAATCGGAATTCTAAAAATGCCTAGTTGTGCCGTATTGGGCTGTGGAAATTGGACTAAAAACGTTGGTCTAAATAGTGGACACGTTTCTTATCATCGGTAAATAATTTTATTATTAAATCATATTGTGTCCTTTATTTTAAAATCAATTATTTAATGTAAATCGTGTGTGGCTGTAGTTTTTACCATGAAATACGTAACTGCGTGTGTACCGCATGATTCATAATACATTGCCGCTTTAGTTAGAAAATTATAGAGCCCGTTCTATTTGTCTGCTATTGAGCGCGCAATGGAAATAAAACAATCGATACTTTCACTCATCGCTTAGTTTCGAGGTACAGTCAATATTCTCATTTTTCTGTCAAATGAAGCAAATAGTGTTGTACATATTCTCGATTCTAATTATTCGATTTTCGAAACATACATGAAACAGAGGAATGATAATGTTCGCTTTGGGATATTTTGTGACTCGGTAATTATATTTCTATACATATAATAAAACTGTAGAAATAAAAATTTTGTACATTAAAGGTATTAAAAAAATAATAAGCGGGGGGTGTCACTACATCGTTATAGAAGCCAAAACTGTAGTTAGTTTTTGTCTACTGTCTGTCTGTCTGTATGTTTGTTCCACTATCACACGAAAACTACTGATCCGATGTGAATGCGGTTTTTGCAGATATATTTGTCTTATTCCAACTTAACATCTGGTGTATAAAAAAATTTCCCCCCACTCCTCTAAGGGGACCAAAGAGGGGGTCAGATTTTGTATCAAACTTCCTTCTCGACGACTTCCAAAAAGGAGGAGGTAATACATTCGGCTGTATGTATATTTTTTTGTATGTTCAACGATTACTCAGCCGTTTGTGGTCCGATTTTCAAAATTATTTTTGTGTTGTATAGGGTTTAGCTCGAATTTGGTACCATATTCACAAAAGTGGTGATCTGATGATGGAATCCTTGAGAAATCGAGGGAAGTTTTTGAAATTTGTATGGAAATATACAGTGATTTTGATTTTTTCTGAAGCATTTGAGGTAAATGCTACCAAAAAGTACTTCGCACCAGGTTATACCCTGGATCCGAAGGTACCGAACAGAAATTTGAATGCTTATAGGTACAGGTTCGGGGATTTCGGCGTTGTTTAAACAACTGAAAGCATAAGCCAACACATTAATTTAATTAATCATCATCATCACAACCATAATTATACCATGGGTCATCACTCATCACACTATGATCTAATTATTCTGAAAAAGACGAATTCTGAAAAAGGTGTGCATTAAAGAGTAAGAGTTATTTAATTCTTTTTAGTTCATATTACTATAATTGTTTTTACCTTGGAAGTCGGTTTTAATTTTTTTGTTAAAAATAATAAGCTTTAATGGACTTACCTCATATTATTAACTGTTTTTTCCAACTTAACATCTGGTGTATAACATTTTTCCCCCCACCCCTCTTAGGGGACAAAAGAGGGGGTATGATTTTGTATCAACTGATGAAGTACAAATACTTTAAATGGCAAAACAACGTTTGCCGAGACAGCTAGTTATGTAATTTGTATTTATGTTCCTGTTTAGTGATTTAATTTAGAATAATATAATATACTAGCTGTCCCGGCAAACGTTGCTTTGCCATAATATAAAGTACTTACCTATTTCGCCCATATTATTTTTTGAAGTGACTAAATAAGTATGTTACCATAGCAACGTCTATCGCTATCCCGTCGCACAAATAACGGTCGCCCTCAGTCTCGAGTTGTGATAATTTACTATTATTTATTCAAAAAATGCACTTATCAATATATAAAGTACCCAGTAGACGATTCTCAGACCTACTGAAAATGCATAATGCATATAAAATTTGGTAAAAATCAGTAAAGCCATTTCGGAGGAGATCGTGGACTAACATTGTAACACGAGAATCTATACTTCTATACTAATATTATAAATGCGAAAGTTTCTCTGTCTGTCTATCTGTCTGTCTGTCTCGCTTTCACGCCAAAACTACCGAACCGATTATAATGAAATTTGGTACACAGATAGTCTAAAGCCTGAGAAAGGATATAGGCTACTTTTTAACTGAAAAAATAGTTGTAAGAGGGTGAAAATGCGTAAATTTGTTCAAATTAAGTTAGTTCCAGAAAATTATAATAGATGGCGCCGTACCGTCACCTCATCGCGATGACGCTTGCTCAAATGTCTTTCTATAAGAGGTGGTACCATCTTACATTAGGTTTTCGATTTTTTCGATTGTTATTTCTTTGTTACGTTATTAAATAACTCAGTACTTTATCTATGCAGTGACGTAACCTAAAATCTATCAATGATAAATTGTTTATGGGTAAAGTTGTGTAATTGGGGGGCTAAATATACTTTATTTGGCATAAATAAAGTTTAATATTAAAAAATGAAATAAGTTATGTGCACACTGCACAGCTGTCTTTGGACGTTTTGATTTAATGGGTACTAGGGTTTTTTATAAAAGCTTAATTTGACACCAGTTTTGTTGACATCGCGCGCTATAAACTGAAGTCCACGCGGACGAAGTCGCGGGCAACAGCTAGTTTTATATATATAATTACTAGCTGTCCTGGCAAGCACGTATCTTAAGATTTATCATTCTTCTGTCTTTGAAGTCGAATAACAATCTATTAAAAAATCGATATACCTATTAAAATGGCAAAAGAGGCGGGGCGCGGCGATTCCTTTGAATCGATTCCGCGCGTACGGGTATTCCCATCACTAAAGCGCTCTTGTGACGTCACAGTAGGTATGAAAAAAGTGACACGCTCGTGTTCATACAAATGGAGCGACATAGCGCTTCTATCTAGATCTTATTTCTGTGGGGAATACGCTCTTTTCTTGAAGGTTTGCAGGTCGTATAGGTCCGGAAATACTGCTGGTGACAGTTCGTTCCAGAGTTTTACAGTGCGCGGTATAAAGTTACGCGAAAAACGCACTGTGGAAGACTGCCACTCATCAAGGTGATGAGGATGGTATGTTTTTCGCGTGGGACGATGGCGAAAAGTTGCAGAGGTGGTATGATTCCGAACAATTCCTCAGAGCACTCCCCCATTTTATAATATATTATTATTATTATTATATTATAAAATGACGGAAGGCCGGCTGTCGATGGATCTCGGGCTGTATTTGCTAAACATTTTGTTACAATTTTGGATCGTGCCGCCGCATAATTTGCCTTAATTAAGTGGACATCGAAACCTTTTATATTTTTAATTAACTAATATAAAAGTGGCTAGGTACTTTAGCGAGTCAATGTAAATATTTGTGAGAAGGTAATGAAATACAACCATTTTAAAAATATAAAAATCACTCTATGATTAAGGTAATTTATTTAAAGAGTAAACAAAATGTGAATATCTATTAACTACTCTTGTTCGTATATAAGTTCAACTACTTATACAGTTGTTGCGGTTACTTTTTAGGTAAAATGTCTTGAGACGTCGATAGATGAAAACTTTTGGGACTTGTCGGGCTGTAACATTGTTGATTTTGTACCAAGAAAATTGATTCCTTTTTTTTTTGCGGTTTGCCTTCAGCCGTATACGGAGAGATATCCTGGATCTGTCTAACACAGGACTTCCTCCACGACCGGCCGGACTACCTCACAGGGACCGGACTTCCACCAAGTTAGGGAACGCTTAGGCAAACTAAAGCGTTCCCCTCGGCGCCGGGACTTGCTAAGCCGGGCAGGTAAGAAAATTGATTCCTAGGCGGACCTTCGTAATTTGGTCGGATCAGTTAAGGCCATCCCCCGAGCAACCGACCATGACCATACATTTGACGCGTTGCCGAGACCGCACAAAAATCCTATTTTTTACTTATCTTAGTTCAAAATTGATCTAAAAAGAATTTAAGACTGGAAATATGTAGTTAATGAAATTGCCTATCTATTGTAGTGTGTTTCAAATAAATGTAATTTGTAAATAAGTACTAGAGAGATGCTGAAATTGTTGGTAGTAGAAAGTTGGTATTACTTTAAAAGCTAATATCATGCGTATAATAAACAAAAATAGGAAATTATAAACGGAGAGAGGGATGTTGATATACTGAAGATTATTACTGTGTTTTTATTATAATTTAGTGGCTTTAAAATTATGAGTTTATAAGGCTCTAAATACGGTAAATTACGGGATCTCCGTAGGGAAGGGCCGATAGGTGATTATGACTGACATTGACTTGGCAATTGACATAACCTAACCACGTTGAACCGCCGTCTGCCTATGAATAAATCATTGTACAATACCCGGCAATAAATATTGCACATCGATCTTTGGAAAGAGACATTCGGCTAATTTCGGTTTCATAGAGCGTTATCTTTGTAGCACACACCTATTTGACACTATGTCAGTCGTTGTTCAAATTCAATAGAGTGCAGTCGCGTCCAGTTCAAAATATATATCTAGAGTTGTTAACACCCCTAAATTTGCTACAGCTGTAATTTTCCAGAAGAATTTTAAATACGTAAACATAATTTGAACACCCTTTTTAATTTTAATTTACCCGAACCTAAAGCCATAACTTATAGAAAATTTGGTGTATTTTATACAAAGAATAATAAAATTGTCAAAAGAAGCAAATCATAATTGTTTTAACAAGTCCGGTATATATTAATATACCGGACTTTTTGTATTTCGTGCGTAAGAGATAACGCTCTACAAAACCGAAATTAGTCGACTGTCACTTTCCAAAGGTCGATGTGCAATATTTATCGCCGGGTACTGTACATGAATCCGATCCGATCAAAATTCCGAATACAATTCTACAACTTCATACTCGTCTACTCGTACATTGAGTTTAATAGTACCAACATCTCTATTTAGCATTTTATTGCGTTTATTTTGTCTAGACTTTAATTATCGCCATGTTTTGCTCGGTTCTAATATGAAAGCCAACTAACGAGGCAATATATTGTCGGCTAAACTGGCCGCTTCTATTGCTGTTCGGTTCGCTTTAATTCTTAAGATACCCTTGGGATTTCGATTTCAAAAAGATTTTCTGAAACTTCTTGGCGTATATTTTGATGCTACTTACTAGTATTTTAATAAATAAAAGTTCCAGTATTCTTCAATGTACTTACCAAGGTATTTATAATATTGTGAAATTGGTTCTTAGAATATGATAGATGGTTAAAACTTAAAAGTTTTTTTTACCATTTTTGGCTTGGACTTGTTATTCCTTCTATCGTGGAAAAACGAGACCCAATAGCCTTTCAATTGTTATCGCGGCCCAAATTGGGCCTTACGGGAGTTGAAGCGAATATTACTTTGGTAATCCAACCCTCATGATGAATGTAATTTGAAAACATAAAATTCCATTCAAAGTTACCAAGTCGCTGTGTAAAAATTTTTGTAATTTTTTTTTTGCATTTCCCTGAAAACTTTTACACGACAGCAATACTCGTAGCTCATTTTTTCATGAATTATTAATGTATGAGAAAGTATGTGTGGGGGGCGTCAAGGTTCTGTGTGAAATGCCGTGACGATTTACAAAGTGCGTACAGTGGAAATATTTATATGCTTTATACCTATAGTCTGCGCTTCCTCTAATAAAATATTATGGTTACATATTTTATATGAGACACCTTGTGTATTTCTATTATAACTTTCTCTGGCTGCAAGTATTACCGTACAATTTACTATGTATATTGTATTGGTATAATATTATTTACAGTAGACAAACATCGGGTAGAGCTAGAAACTTAGGAAGCGTGTGAACATTAATCATCTCTTGCCATCACACCAACCATTTAATCGTTTATTATCATAAAGGCTATGCAGTGAAATTATTCTTGCGAATATAATCATAAAATTATTAGGTTCTGTCTGCTGGGTCCAAAGTAAGGGCCCTGGGTCCAGACCTTTGGGTTACACAGCCATAAACATTAATGCTCTGATGATTTCTAATTGCGAAGAAAATGATAATATTATCCTGCTAAATGAATTTAACACGGGTAAGTTATAACTTATAATAAATCATTAGTAATTATAGCTGTTATAACTTTTATTTATAAGTTATACCAAACTAATGCTGCAGTCGGGTAAAAATTGAAAGTTTATTTTAAGACTAACAGATAGCACTCCAAGAGTGCTGAAAGAAGTACAAACGAATTAAGGGCGTTCCGTCCGGAGATTCCGTAATTGACCGTATTTAAAACCTTATAAACTCATAATCTGAAAGCTACAAAGTTATAATAAAAATACAGCAATAATCTTCAGTATATCAACATTCCTTTTGTCGTTTTAAATTTTCTATGTTTCTTATACTCATGATATCAGCTTCCAAAGTAATACCAATTTGTTAAAATTCAAGCATACATTCAGCATCTCCTCAGGATTTACAAATTACTTTTATTTGAAACTCACGCCAATAGATCGACAATATCATAAACTACATATTTGTCGTTTTAATTTTTTTTTAGGACAATTTTGAACTAAGATAAGTAAAAATAATAGGGTTTTGGCGCGATCTCGGCAACGCGGCAAATGTATGGCCAAGGTCGTTTGCTCGGGGGACGGCCTTAAGGAGCAGGCATACATTTTCATAGCTCGGTAAAAAAAGAGAGAAATAGACTCGCGCCAGGTGGACGAAACTTTCCGAACAAAAAAAATTGGGTTCCAAATTTAAACGTAGCAACTGGACCCAATAACATAATCTGTGCTTGATCTTTGCAAGATCGACTGTGATTGGCTGATAAAAAAGACCATAAAGAATTTAAACTACATGAGAAAAAAGACGAAGAAGGAGTTTAAAACTCAAAGTTCGATTTTCATTTTGTGAAAATTATTTGTAGCAACTCATACAAAAATTGTAAATTATGTGGATTAATTATTGAAAAACGAAAGGTAAGCCATTGTAAAATGTAAATGTAACCGTAAATTGATAAATTGAAGCAAAACATAACGGTATCATACCATGTTCTAATACAAAGTATGTCGTAGTATTATTTGCTTAATTGTACAAAAATTTACAACTTAAACTATATTAATATAAAGAAGATAGATTATTATTTCATAGAAATTATTTTAATATATATCAGTATGCAGTTAATTTGGAAAATGATGAAATGTGTATCATGTGTATATTGTTTTATTGTAACTATACATAAGGTTATTAATTACTATACTTACTATTATTTATGTAAACTGTATGGAAATATTGTAGTAAATGAAAAATGTTTCATTAATTTCAGATTTTTAGGTCCCTATACAGCTAGTTTGCAACATTTTAGTCTGCAAGCAATAGCTGTTAACTCGATCGCGGATTCTAGGAAATCTTTTGTTCTCGTGGTCGCATGCGACCGCTTGGGAACGAAAGCAGCAAAGAGATTCAAAGCAAGGAGATTTTAGGAGAAGGAAGGTATGGGATTATGAGTGGTACGGCTACCAAGGAAAAATCCTCTGATCAAGTGAGGTGGTATGCAGCTGGCCTGAACCCGCGCGATAGATTTCAGCTGTCGTATACAGGGTGTAACAAAACAAAGTGTGTATGTATAAAGGCGCGGTCCACTGGATCGGAATCGGAGCGCAGGTACGCAGTGGACGGATTTGTTGCTTTGTATGTATGGTACTGACTACTATGAACTGCACTAGAAGTACTGAAACGTCATTCTGCGCCTGACAAGTATATGACGACACGTGGTACTACCGTCCGCACCGTACGTTCCGATTCCAACCTGGTGGACGCGCAGCTTTAATCCCCTCCCTATATACAGTTTACTGTTATATAAAGCGCTTATTCCACTTATCCTAGCTAGGTTTCTAGATCCTAAATCGTTTCCGATTTAGTCAAGACGTGGAACAACATTTAGAAGCTAGGATCCTACCTAGGAACCTAGCTAGCCGCTAGGATAAGTGGAATAATGGCTTAAGCCAATCAAGTAGTTAGTAGAGTAGCATAGACAGCTATTCTATCATATTTATAAATAAAATACATAAAACTGTACTGTAATAATATTATAATATTTAATAATAGAAATCAACAAAAACTTGTGGATTAAATCTGTTTTATTGTTTAATTTACCTTATTAGCCTATTTATTTAGCCATGTACAATAATTTTTATTGAAATAAAACATTTATTTGAGCTCATTTCTTTTTATTTTTATTTTTTTTAATTTTTGGTATGTTTAGAGTGAAAGGTTTTGCACTTAAAATTTTTTCGTTTAGTTTCAAATTAAAAAAATAACGAATGTTTATTTTTTTTCTTCTAAGTCCGACCTCTTGTTACGTAGTATACAGTTTACATCCTCTTTGACTCGCGCCAGCGCGGCGGTCTACTCTACACCTTCATCTTACGGATTTTCGTTCACGCCACGTGTCTTGGGTCTCCTGAGACCTGCCACCCGTTTAATATTTCTGGCCAACTCAAAAAAGTACACTCAGTAAAGAAGTCCACTTTTAAACAATGTAAATAACCAAGTATAAAGTAGCACATAAAACAAAGTGGGTAGTAAATAGGGAAATAAGATAGGAGCTTCATTTGCTACAGTTGTAAAACTGTGGCTATTATCACAGCTGTTTTAAAGGGGTTATTCGATTTGCCTACATAAATATTATGGTCAGCGCAGATCGGCTACAGGCTGCGTCACTTGCGACCGCGACGAAAATTATATTTTATTTGGTAAAAAATAATAAAGTAGGTGTTTCACTAAATTCACTCAGCAATCAGCATATAATATAATATTATGTTGCGTTAAGGAGATACTGATTTTCAGTAGTGTCATAGTAGTGATATGTAGGTGTCTATGTAAGAATAATGAAACATTAAATCCATTATGGAATACAAACAATGTATATATTTATATTGTAACTAGTTAATATAAACTCGCGAGATTATAAGTATCGATTCCACGATTTCTCACAAAAATCGAGGTGTGTTTGTACTTTGTGGAGACTAAATTATGTTGATAATAACCTCCACTTTTAATAATAACATACTCAACACACCCTCTGTTTGTCGCGGCTAATCACTAGTTGCAGTCGCAAGTTTGCTCTGAGCTCCGTTAATAGGTCAAGGGTCGTACACTCAGAACTTTGATCCTTCATCTAAACATGAAAAAACTAACATAATGTTAGATCTGATGCCCTTGGGCCCCGTTAAACCTTTCCTTGGTCCTCAGGCATTTCTTATGTAATATGATAGTACCTACTAGATGACCCGGACGTGAACTTTTTTTCGCTTTCCTCTTAATTTAAACCTTTCCTGGGCTTTTTTTCCACGAATATTTCAAGACTGAAATTAGCCAAATTGGTTCAACCGTACTGGAGTTTTAGTGAGACATACAAAATTGAAAATTCATTTTTATTAATACAGTTTTTTTTTGTCTTTTCAGACTGTCTCGCTCTCGCGCCTACGATTCACGCCAGTGCGAATGAGTAAGAACACTGAGATTGAGGTAAGTTTTACTTTTACTCTAACTTTACTGCATAAATAATGAGTAATGACTAGTAACACTATAACATTTACTTTTAACCCTGGTTTTATGACGTTGAAATATATCAAAGGCTAGATAATAGTTCTTTCTAAATCTAACATGGTTCAGGCTTTTGTTTTTATAGCTTTCCAATCTACGCTTTACGATTTGGGACTAGAAATTCGGCTAGAATCTTCAATAGCATTTAGTCTTTTAATAGGAATTGGATATTACGTATCCTATCATTCGATCACAAACAAAATTCTATTAAAAAAATAATAGTCAATGGAGCATATAAAACAAATTTATCAACGTGCGTTCGGTATTTTTGCGTCAGATAAAATCATAAAAAATAATAACTTGATATTCTTTAACAAAGGAATAAATTTAATCCATTTGTAATCGCGGTGGTCTTAACTCATGATGATAAACGTTTCTGAAACTAGATTTTATGTTACGTATATAGCTTAGTAAAGCCTTCATATTTTCAAACGGCTTGAAATCGTCTGAACCCTTGAGTCTGACAGTCTTGTGTGTGGGAGGCCACGCTTTTCCCATATGGAAATACACCTACGGACAATTTGCTGCTATTCATATCACTCAGACTGTCTGCAATTCTCAAAGAATATCAATGAAGGAAAATGGTTCGCGTTTTAAAACTGCAGACGAAAGTGACAGAAGTACATAAGCTGAAGATTCGTCATATCATCACGTCATGTAGTTAGTACATAGACTAAAAAATCCTTCCCTACTAGCCCTTGGTTTGATTTTACGATTAGTATTTTCATTGTACAAAAAACTAGATCAAAATCGGTCCACCCGTTTGGATGCTACAATGCCACGGACAGACACACACCCAAACAGACAAACTGACAGACACGTCAAAGTTATAACACTCTTTTTTGTCGGTGGTTAAAAAAATTTTTTTTCGGAAACTCTTCGTCTTTTTTTTCATGAACAATTTCCTATTATCTATTTCTATTCATACAACGATAACATTATACAATACAATTCTGGTTTCTGACTCGGTACTCGTATAATCGAATTCACCATTAATTAATGAAGGCCCAGATCTCTAATTAATTAATTATTATTGCATTATCTGTTTCGTATTGAACTTTAGCGGTTGTGTCCTCAATCTAATACGATAAAATATGTAATAGTGTTTCTGTCTGTCAGTCTCCTCCTTACGCCTAAACCGATGAACGTATTCAGATGGGTACAGAGATGTGAGTCCCGATAAAGTAATTAACTATAAATTATTTGATCTATGACTTTTTGTTATAATGTATCATAGATTTACTGAATCAATAAAACAAAATTGCATAATACCATAAAAGCTTAGCAATGAGATCGTTTAACGCGTCTTCCATATTATTGCCTTAAACAGAAGTAGATTGATTTATAAAACTATAAAACATACTAAATATGTCGACCAACCTACAAAAAGAGCCATTCGATGTAAGTTTTTCAACATAAATCTCATTACTTTAACATATTGCTTACGAGTATTAAAATATGCATTATTCATTTTAATGGTTTTAAAGTGCCGATCAACATTAAAGCTTGCAGCCTATGTTGCATCTAGGAATGTGAATGAATTAACTTATCATATTTTAAAGACGATACAATATATATGTATAGCTATTAATATATAATACATTAGGTATTTAATTAATAAGTTCACACCGAAACAAGAGGAGGCGAGGTATCACAAAATAATTACAAAATTGAAGTGAAAAAACGCGAGTGAGTACGCTGCTTGATAAACTTTAACTCCATGATATGCATGTGTATTGTGTACAGGGTGTAACGCAACTAAGTGATAAACCTTTAGGGTGTGTATGGGCCTATATACAGTGCGTAACAAAAATAAGTGATAATACTTTAGGGTGTCATACGTGTTCCTTGTAGAGAGCTCACCGTGAAAGTTCCGTCGTCACCGCTCTGAAAGACGATTTTTTTTCACTTTTGTATGGGCAAGGGCCCGAGCGTCAGGAGTTTAACCATACAAAAGTGAAAAAAAATAATTAAATACAGAATGTAAAAAAAACAAAGTGATACTTTAGAGTATATGTTCGGTCGCCTATTTATATGTATAAAGTTCACTGTGAAAGTTGCAGAGCTGAATGAACTTTGTTAGTCTTGCTAAAACTCGAAAACGGCTGAACCAATTTATCTAATTTTAGTCTTGAAGTATTCGTAGAAGTCTAGGGAAGGTGCATAATATTATAAAGAGCAAAGTGATACGAAGTTCACAATCACAGGGTCATCTAGTAATAGTTTATATCACTTTCATACATAGTGCCTTTAGTTTAGAACAAATTACTTAGAAGAACGTATATGAAATTGTTTTTAAAAACAAATGAAACATGTTATTTTAGTTTTTAACCGACTTCCAAAAAAACGAGGAGGTTATATGTTCGGCTGTGGATTTTTTTATATATGTTCAACGATTACTCCGCCGTTTGTAAACCGATTTTCAAAATTTTTGTTTTGTTGTATTACGTTTCATTCCTTCCCATTCATTCCATTGGATTCCTGTCACCTGGAAAATTTAACAAGGGTTCGTGGAGCCAAAAGTTTGAGAAACCCTGCGATAGAGGAGCGACGTGGGCGGCCGCTTGCTCTGAGTGTTGGCCTTTTCAACTTAATGGCATGTAAATGCGACTTATATTACCCATTATATGTAAAGGATATAATAAATAAACCTTATTAATTTGTATTAAAGATAGTGGAGCGTAACTTTATGTAAAAAATATGCCTATCCCGCAGGATGAAAATAAATTACATATTATGCTAACAGATTCTAGACACTAAACTAAATGACTAATTTCCTATGTCAAACTGTCCATTCATTTGTCTATTCTTCCTGTAGGTAGAAAACCATTCTATCAAAGTTTTTACGGTGGACATCCTAAGCTGAGTATGCAGATTGCAGCTTTATAATATTACTAGCTGTCCCGGCAAACGTTTCTTTGCCATATTATATAAAGTATATCGCCCGTATTATTTTATTGATTTAGTGACTAAATATGTCACCATGGCAACGTCCATCGCTATCCCGTGACCCACGTCGCATAAACAATGGTCGCTCTTTAATCTTTATAGACAAACTAGCGACCCGCCCCGGCTTCGCACGGGTGTAAAATATAATATACATATATTATAGCCTATGTCACTCACTGAATAAATTATTAAAATCAATTCAGTAGTTTTATAATCTACAGGTACTAATATATAAAGAGGTAAACTTTGTTTGTTCACTCATAGATCTACATCCTACAATCTACATACTACTACTACTATCACTCAAAGATACATAGGTACTACTCACAGATCTTAGATCTAATAATTTCTAAACTCCCCTCCCGCGAGCGCACCCCGCCTTGGTAGGCCCACTCCCAAACAGTCGTAAATCGATTTTTTTAATTTCGCCATAAATTCTATACCAAACGTCCAATTTGAATCATTCAAAGACCAAATATTGTCTACATAAACTGTAATTAGTGACGAAATAATTTATTTTGATCAGAATTAAGAGCACGAGTAAAAAATGCGTTTAAATGTAGTCAAAAAAAATCGAGATTTTTAAATAAATAAGTGGATGTTGTACCTCACTCGACATAGATAGGTATATCGTGGACTTTTTTGTAGATATTATTTAAAAGATCTACATTTACTTAAAACATTGCATGGTCCTACGAATAATAAAAAAACTACGGAAGAGTAACTCCGTCAAAAAACATGCTCCAAAATACTTGTCAAAAAAGTGTACCTTAGGTTCACTTTTCATACATTAGGTGACCTTGAGCAGTATAAAGGCTGACGTTACATGACAGTTCGAATGGAACCAAATTTAAAACTGTATTAGTATGGAAGTTACGTTTCCTGGTTTTATTATTCGTAGGCATGGTCCTATATTTTATAGTTTAGGCAGCGTTCGCAAAATAAGTACATTTTCTGGTTGTTTCGGAAAAACTGAAATAATATCTTACGGAACCCTATATTTTCCAAAATAAAAAGTAGCATATGCTACTCACAAATAATGTAGCTTTCGAATGGCAAAAGAATTTTTAAAATCGGTCCAGTAGTTTTTGAGCCTATTCATTACAATTAAACAAACAAACAAACAAAGTTTACCTCTTTATAATATTAGTATAATAGATAGTATAGATAATTTGCAATAAAATAAAAATGCGACTATAATTAAAGATCTAAGCTATCCTATCTCTCAAGTTGGAAAAAAGCACACATTTAAAAAAAAACCTTAAAATCGGTTAAGTAGTTTAGGATTCCATCGCGGACAAACATAGTGACAGGAGATTTATATATATTAGATGATCCTCTATAAACTATTCAGATTCATTATCATCGTCTCAGAAGCAATTAGTGTTTGTTTTACGAGTTAATTATACTACTATTATTCATAAAACGTTACGCATAATATTATATATTACGTGCTGTGTTTTTGTAACTAAAAATGTTTCTCTAATTGCACATTCGGCATTACCTTACATTCGCCAGTATGACGTTGAAAGATATTGTCTTCCACATATAGCTATGTCCAATCTGTCGTGTATACGATTATTAATTCTACACATATTTTCATTGGGTTTCAATTTCTCAGACGTAAATATATAGTTCATAGCATTTACTTAACTAAAAGCTTATTAAAATTAGCCTTTACTGTGACAGTTTTCGTATCAGTTATCTTATCAAACAACTTCGCTTGATTAAGATTGATATAACATGAACATGCTTTTACTAAAAATAAACGTTGATGCCTTTTTATAGCGGCCATGTCAATTTGAGGTGGCCATGTTTAGTTTTTTGAGGCGCCATGTTATAAATTGGTCCGATCAGAGAATGATTTTATTTGCAAAAGTTACGTTTCTGATTGCAATGTTGCGTACGAATGTTTTATGTATGAAGTGATATATATAATTAGATATTAAGGGATTGATTTTAATACTTCAATCTTGGGAATCGCAGACACAATAGATTTTCAATTGTTATGCGACAGCCAGCGTAGCTAGCATACCGTCGTAGACAAACGAAAGAAACTAAATTTTGACAGTTTTACCGGAAAAACTTTGGAGAAAAAGTTTCTTTCGTCTCTCGATTTCTTCCGCTTTTGAAAATCTATATGTCAAGCATGACAACCATTTTTATCCATTTATCCGCTTTTGACATTTAGTTTCTTGATTCTTTTTGTTTTTAATATGGCACTTCGGCTATAAAACCATGACTAGTGTCGAGCAGGTGGACGAAACTTTCCGAACAAAAAAAAATTGGGTTCCAAATTTAAACGTAGCTACTAAAGTAAATCGCATAATCTGTACAATTTTTAAGCACGGTCGACTGTGATTGGTTGATAAAAAAGACCATAGAGAATATAAACTACATGAGAAAAAAGAGGAAGATGAAGTTTAAAACTCAAGGTTCGAATTCCATTTTGTGAAAATTATTTATTACAAAAATACAAAAATTGTAAATTAAGTGGATTAATTATTGAAAAACGAAAGGTAAGCCATTGTAAAATGTAAATGTAACCGTAAATTGATAAATTGAAGCAAAACATAACGATATCATACCATGTTCTAATACAAAGTATTTCGTAGTATTATTTGCATAATTGTACAATAATTTAGAACTTAAACTATATTAATATGAAAAAGATAGATTATTATTTCATAGAAATTATTATAAAGTATATCAGTATGCAGTTAATTTGGAAAATGATGAAATGTGTATCATGTGTATATTGTTTTATTGTAACAATACATAAGGTTATTAATTACTATACTTACTATAATTTATGCAAACTGTATGGAATATAAATGAAAAATGTTTCATTAATTTCAGATTTTTAGGTCCCTATACAGCTAGTTTGCAACATTTTAGTCTGCAAGCAATAGCTGTTAACTCGATCGCGGATTCTAGGAAATCTTTTGTTCTCGCGGTCGCATGCGACCGCTTGGGAACGAAAGCAGCAAAGAGATTCAATGCAAGGAGATTTTAGGAGAAGGAAGGTATGGGATTATGAGTGGTACGGCCACCAAGGAAAAATCCTCTGATCAAGTGAGGTGGTATGCAGCTGGCCTGAACCCGCGCCATAGATTTCAGCTGTCGTATACAGGGTGTAACAAAACAAAGTGTGTATGTATAAAGGTGCGATCCACTGGATCGGAATCGGAGCGCAGGTACGCAGTGGACGGATTTGTTGCTTTGTATGTATGGTACTGATTACTTGGTACTGGTTCCAGTACTTCTAGTGCAGTTCATAGTAGTCAGCTACTATGAACTGCACTAGAAGTACTGGAACATCATTCTGCGCCTGACAAGTATATGACGACACGTGGTGCCACCGTCCGCACCGTATGTCCCGATTCCAACCTGGTGGACGCGCAGCTTTAATCCCCTCCCTATATAGAGTTTACTGTATAAAGCGCTTATTCCACTTATCCTAGCTAGGTTCCTAGATCCTAAATCGTTTCCGATTTAGTCAAGACGTGGAACATCATTTAGAAGCTAGGATCCTAGCTAGGATCCTACCTAGGAACCTAGCTAGCCGCTAGGATAAGTGGAATAATGGCTTAAGCCAATCAAGTAGTTAGTAGAGTAGCATAGACAGCTATTCTATCATATTTATAAATAAAATACATAAAACTGTACTGTAATAATATTATAATATTTAATAATAGAAATCAACAAAAACTTGTGGATTAAATCTGTTTTATTGTTTAATTTACCTTATTAGCCTATTTATTTAGCCATGTACAATAATTTTTATTGAAATAAAACATTTATTTGAGCTCATTTCTTTTTATTTTTATTTTTTTTAATTTTTGGTATGTTTAGAGTGAAAGGTTTTGCACTTAAAATTTTGTCGTTTAGTTTTAAATTAAAAAAATAACGAATGTTTATTTTTTTTCTTCTAAGTCCGACCTCTTGTTACGTAGTATACAGTTTACATCCTCTTTGGTGTCGAGTAAATGGCGGCAAATTCAAAATATCGATGTATAGCAACCCTGTCTATAGCCGGAATTATAGTTTTGATCTACAAACTACGAGTAATAAACTTCTTTAGGTTTTATTATTCGTATTTCGTAGATCAAAACTATAATTTCGACTATAGATTGGGTTGCTACAAGTCGTATTTTTGAATTTGCCGCCATTTACACGACACTGGCCATGGTTTTATAGCCGAAGTGCCATATTAAAAAAAAGAGTCAAGAAACTAACTGTCAAAAAATATAATCATTGCCGTTGCATAGCCGTTGCTATAATGGTTGCTATGGAAAAAGTTTCTTGTCTTTGTCCACTGAAATTCGAGTCGATGGGTGGCGCCATGCTCGGGAAAAAGATATGTAGACATGGGAAAGAAACTGCCATTACTTTCTCCCGAAGAATCGACTGGGGAAGGCCGTGCTAGCTATGCAGGTGCCGCTTGGGGATTGATAAGTGTGACTTTATCCATGCTAATATAATAATATACTAAACTAGCGACCCGCCCCGGCGACGCACGGGTATAAAATATATACTTAGCCACTAAAAAAAATATGCCTATAGCCTTTCTCAATAAATGGGCTATATAACACTGAAAGAATTTTTCAAATCGGACCAGTAGTTCCAGAGATTAGCGCATTCAAGTTAGCCCTTTCAAATAATTTGCCCCGTTTTTTCCACATTTTCCTCTATTTCTTCGCTCCTATTAGTCTTAGGGCCGATTGTTCAATCCTGAGATAAAAGGTCGGATAGTTAACTGGAGAATAAAGTTATTAGGTGGTTTAACCGTCGAATAAGTCATAGTCAATTTTTCAAATGTCATTTATTCCATAGATAACTATTTGACCGAATTTTTGAAGTCTGGCAACTCGCACTGTACACAGTTGAAACAAATATATTGAATACTCTATTGTTAGAGCAAGACCGACTCAGTCTCATTGTTTTTAAGTTATTTGGCTGTTTCGGGCGCGGACGCCTGTGCACATTTATTGCTCTATTGTGATTGAAAATAAAAAGACAGATGCTGTGAAGAACAAAGACTTTTTGAACCGCACCAACTGTATTAGGTACCTGATAGGATACCTATCTATTTATTGACTGTGTTTCGTGTTTGTGTTTCGTGCTTAATTTTAAATTCTAAAAATATAGCACAGACTCTTTTAAAAGTCTGAATCGGCGCGGCGCTGAAAATCTTTTGGATCCCACATGTTATAAATTATAATGATCAGGCTCGATCTGATGATTCTTTCTTTTCTTTCCAAAGGATTCATTCGATTCATATATTCGTTTATTATGGCCTCTTTTTCAATTGCCAGATCATTAATTTAATCGAAAATATCCAAAGTTATTAAAATAAACGTAAATTATAACCTCAAGCCAAATACCAGTTACCAATGTCAACGTAAACTATCTGTCTAATAGCGGTTATTCGGTGGTTCACGCGACGGATAGTTTTATTCCTCAGTTAACGATGTTATTCGCCGGTTAAGTCCTATCTGACGATTGAAAAATTCAATATCTTACTATCTGTCGAATAAATGCTATCTGTCTGTTTATCTGAGGATTGAAAAATCGGCCCTTAGCGTGATAAAATATAGCCTATAACCTTCCTCGATAAATGGGCTATCTAACACTGAAAGATGCATCAAAATCCGTTGCGTAGTTTTAAAGATTAAAGGGAACAAAGGGACATGAGGGAAAAAAAAGCGACTTTGTTTTATAATAAGTATAGATATAGAAGTATATCTATCTGTTGTAAGTATGTATACCTATTACCTATAAGTACTTTAACCTTTTATTGAACCGATTTTGATGGTTATGAAGATCTTTGAGCAGGACTCAAAGATCTTCATAACCATCAAAATTGGTTGGGTGTCCTATATCCTAAAGACATAGGACACCCAAAAAATGAATATTTAAATCTGAGTTATCAAAATTATTTTGCTACAAGTTCGTAGTCTCGTTTAGCCTCTAGTATAAAATCTAGATGCTATTTTTCTAAACTTTATCATACTAAAGGTACAATTCCGTGCATCGCGATCGATCGCGGTCGTGCACGACCTACGACTGTCGTCGGACGCTCGCGACCATAGTCAACGTATGAAAATGTATGGCACCGCTTCCGAGGCCCGCGACTGACGCGCGCGGCCTACGACTGTCGTAAGCCGCGCGCGACCGTGCCATATAACTTTGACATGGTCACGCGGGGCCTACGACTGTCGTCGGTCGCGCGCGTCTGTCGTAGGCGGTAGCGGTAGCCGGTAGCGGTGCCATACATTTTCATACGCTGACTATGGTCGCGAGCGGCCGACGACAGTCGTAGGTCGTGCACGACCGCGATCGATCGCGATGCACGGAATTGTACCTTAAAAAGCACGCTAAAAATAAAAGATGCTTGTCATAATCCATTTAACGTGATATTGCCATCATGTTACGTGACGTGACAGTGTTATCGACGTGTTTACGTCACGCCAACACCGTGACCTGGTGTCACTTTGCGTGTCACAGTGGCGCGGGCGTCACGGCAGTGTCACGCTCTTCGATAATTTTATCAGATTGTTGCTTAGTTTCTGAGGTTTTGTGACCGAAGTTAATAATATAATAGCCCATTTGATTGGTTTACGTCAAATACTAACTAATTAAGAATGCTGCTAAAAAGGTGAACACATCAGATATATCACATCGTTCAAAGGCATTTTAACTGTAATTAAAATAATCAAGTATCCAAAATTTTTGAAATATTCTGTAAAGTAGCTAGGTGTGATCTTCCTTTTTTGTATTTATCCAAATTGTAGCCATCTTCGTAATAAATAAAAGCGGAAATTGCTCTAATTTCCTCAGCCCCTGAGGCTAATTCTTAATTCTTTTCAGATAGTCGTTATTATAATGATTTTCGTGGCCTTGACCTAAAGGGAAACTTTGGACATTTGGTACTTAGCATTCTTGTCTTTTCCGTTATCTGTTGTAACTTATATTAAGGAAATGTTTCATATTAGTTTCTACTTTATTGTATTAGGAGTGGGTAATAGATAATATTATTCAAAAATTAATAAAATTAAAAGGCCCGTACTAAGGGGCTACTTGTGCAGGAGTGTTTACAAAGCTAGATGTTGCCCGCAACTCTGTTGCGACAAAATTCGTTTATCGCGCGGTGGTACTATACATTTTTTTTTGGGATAACAGTATCCTGTTTCTTTTTCCGGGACTGAAGGTAATCTCCGTTCCAAATTTTATCGACATCGGTCCAGTCCAGTGGTTTAAGCGTGAAGAGATAAAACAGACAGACCGACAGCATTAGTTTATAATCTTAAAGTGGATGAATGGTAGTCAAAGTAATCAAAACAATATACGTCCTCTATCTCATAGAGGACGTATATTCTTGATCTAGTAGTGAAGTCCTATCATAACTCTTTTAAAACTGTTGCTCAGTTTCTTTTAATTCCTTATAGGCCTTAGAGTATATTATATATTATACTTCTCAATAACCGCAAGTTTCCATTAAACATAAAGTGTATACTGTATTCTATTCAGAAAATAAATATAATATTTCCAGGAAGTTATAACTTATATCTGACACTAGCAAGCCCAGGTATTCCAATTAGGTTAATGAACGAAGCGTTTAGATCAGGTGGGAATCCTAACTCAATCGGGGCATAGCACTCAGCCTGATGACTCCGTGAAGATTCGCAGCCATTACCCCGAGTGCTCGCAAACAAAATGGCTGCCCTTCCACTAAAGGGCCCAGTACCAAAAGCCTGGCTGTCGGAAGATGTGTTTGATCATTGATGGCCTAAAATAATTCTAAATAAAATTACAAACATACGCGCTAAAAACATAACCCTCCTGGCAGTCGAATAAAAAAGTAGTGACAGTTCGAAATTTTAACTGAGGGGCTAGAAATAACGTCAAAATCCCCAATTAGCGAATAAAATTGTCTTTTTTTCGTATTTAAAAATCGCAGTTTTGACGTGTTTCATTTATCAATAACTGACTCTGAGAGTGACATTTCATATTTCATGATGCGTTAAATAGACATATATAGACATAAGAACATCATTGTATCAATTTCTTGGAAATAAAGGATATGAATTATGAATTATGAATTATGATGTCTCTGAGTACGGCGGTAATACCTGCTGTGTAAAATTACTAATTAGTAATTACACATCATCGCGCGTGCTTTTACACACCACGTGTAAAAGCGGGCTGTTTTGGTGTGTAGCATCAAGCAAGTAGAGTAGCTACGCAGTTCTACAAGCAATCGGTTAAAAATCTAGCCTAATTTTTTGACAAGGCTCGTACTCAAGGCCTTTACTTTTTTTGGTTTGAGCACATACTCGTATAATATTGCTGGGATGTTTTTTCATGTGCCAGCCCGGCATGAATCCCGCATGTGACGTAGAAAAACAGGCCATATTTTGTCTAGGTAGTAACGAAAAAACAAGACATGACAAATAAATGTCGTTAAAGGAGACACTACAGGATTTCCTTAATTGTATTAAGCCTCCTCTGTCCTTATTGTATACAAAATCACACAATTTAGAACATTCATTACGAGGAAAACATTTATGTTTACGCGGTGGTTCTATATTATATAGCTCTTAGCTGTAATAACGTAGGCTTTTTCGTTTTTATCATAGATGGATAAAAGAACGGGGCTTGAAGAGGCAAAAAGTGTAGTTAAAATAATACCCTATCTTTTGGGGTTGACCGGGACAGTATTGACATTTCAGGTATGATTTAACGTTGATGGCGAGCGATGTCGTAACTTTTTGCAATGTATTAAGTTTTTAAATCTTTTGATTTACAGAATACAGAGTTTGTACTTGTTACCATTAAATATGCTATACCTCTAGTAGTCATTTCTAAATCCAATACCACAATAATTTTCAACTAACAGCCTCTCGTAAAAACAAATCGACTGGAACATAGACTACGTATTTATTTGATTTCACGCGAAATGAAGAGTGAATAGTAGTTGTTAGAGGCGATTGGAATTGCATATGAGTCCGATAACCATGTTTTCCGAACAGTATTCTGTTGACTATAATTATTTTTGTTCTCAAACATTCTATAATTGAATTTATTCTATTTTTAAATTCCTGTAACGTTTTTAGAGAAAACAAATGCAGTGGCCAGTTTTTTGTCATTTTACTTAAGTATAGAGATTATCTAGTATTATAGAGATTTTTCTCATTTTAATTGAGAACAACTCAAAATACTTAATATTATGTTTTAACATGACTTTGAAAGACCTTTTTGCTAAAAAGCTTGTCGCGTCGCTTGTAGGAAATGTCATTTCCTGCTTCAAGTTTCTAAAACATCAGTTTCAAAGACTACCGTTCTAACCATAAAGGTAATATACCTATCGGAATAGAGAAACAATCCCGAGCTGTCAAGCTTAACCAAAATTTGATTTACATCTGTGTATACAATTATGTTTACGTGTGCGTGTCAGTGATGTACAAACATCTTGTAATTCGATAAAATATCGATCATGGAATAATAATTGTAAGATTGTAAACATAATGCCGGCTGTACATTCTCGCCGAGGCACAGCGAGGCGGCCCGAGTGCGAGAGTGTAAATGGGTGCGCTCGCCTCGTCTGTCTCGAACCCTCTCGGTCCGTTGTCGGATTTTGCGCCCGAGACAAAGGGTCTCGCGAGGAAAACGAGTGCACTACTGTACACTCTCGCGTCTTTCAGTACTAGTCCACACAAACTAGTGCATGTAGCTTGTATTTTAAATGTTCAAACCAATTGTTATTACTAATGCAAAACTGTTTTTGGTCCTAAATAAATAAATAAACTATATAGAATGCTAACGCATCTAGTTCCGCCGTTGGACAGTGTAGAATAGAAAAATAACAATAATAAACGTCATTATCAGTCATCATCTATGAGAAATAAAATTAAATATGATTATAAATCTTCGGATTACAATGATATCTTTCGATGCATGGTGAATGGTGAATGGTCGTTTTCCGTCCATTCCATCTTCTCTGAGTTCTTATCTGCGATTGAACTAAGCGAGAATGTACATGATCGCACTCGGGCAAGGGGCTCTCGCACGAGACTCTCGCCCGAGAGCTCTCGGCGAGAGTGTACAGCGGGCATTATAAAATGGGATAAAATAAAACTGCATAGAAATAATATAATAAAATTGTAATTTTGAAGTAAAATGTGAATTTTCTTCAAAATGCTTGCTGCATAATTAAGTATGCATGAATTTTTCTTCGGAGTCCAGTTTGGACGGTTCATTATTTTAAGCCACGAATTTCTGGTATCCAGGTCAGCAGGAAATCTGAAAAATTGGCCAAGTGTAAGTCGGACTCGCGCATGAAGGGTGACCGGATTCAACCGGGTATTTTCTAAAACCCGGTACGATACGACATGACATGTCATGACACGATTCGACACGACAGGTTACGTCACGTGACATCAGTACCTACACGACACGACACGACTTCACTAGACCCTATTAATTTTCAATTCACTCTCAATGAGCCTACTGAGCCCTTTTATTTGATGCTCATCTTGCAGAAGTGCTTTCAACTATTTCCGTATCTTGGATGAGCAGCCGTATTGAATGACATTACATCTGTGGAAATTTCAGAAGTCTATTACTATAGTGGTTCTTGTTATACAGCCTGAAGACAGACAGACGGACGGACGGATGGACAGACGGACAGGCAACGAAGTCTTAGTAATAGAGCGGGCTGCGGGACCCCACTACTAGGACTTAATTTTTACCCTTTGGGTGCGGAACCTTAAAAACGATAAATTATGTATGATAGTATATTAATATACTTAAACTAATTATAAACTACGGATGAGTATGTTATCATTTCAACATTCCTAGATAATTAGTATAATTAACTAAAAAATATTTTCATATCGACACAACTTAACTTGATACAGCCCTAGTGTAAAATTAATGAAAATTGTTTACACAAAATATCCTTAAATTGTGCACCATGGCTAGTCAAGTTATGTTTTCCATATAATTAAACATATACAGAAGTGAACACGGACGTAAAAATACCAATAACTCGTAGGGAATTGGCAAAAATAAACTTAAAACTAGGTCCTGTCGATGTAGAATAATTCACCTGTGAAATGAATATTTGTCCGGGTTTTTTCGATGTGTGGATCCAGAATCATTCCACAAACACTTAACCATGTTTCTAGAGCAGTATTTCTAACAATTATACATTATTTAACTTAAAATCACAATTTTTCTGAGAGCCCAAATTGACAACGATCGGCCCAAGGGCAGACAGACTGTCAAACAGATGAAAAAAAAGCTATGCAACCTCAAATCACGCTTCTCTTTCTACCACGCAGTGTTACTGATAGTGACATCTCGCTTGCTCAGGCCTTTGTTTCTCTATTCCGATAGGTATATTAACTTTATGGTTCTAACATGTTATTTAAAACCAAACTCTTGTAAGACAGTCAAAAACACTTTGGCATCTTCATTTGATATTATAGGGAAGACGTAAATTATTGTAAGTGACAAACTAAGATATTAATTTACTATTTAGTATAATTTGATGTTTATGATTCAGAAACTTAAATAGGAAATTGGTCCATAGCCAAGGTGCCATCGCTAATTACGAGGGAGTAGGTTCGGAAAAAGTGTATAGAATTTATCAAAAGCATAAACTGTGACGTCATGTTACATGTAAGCTGCGTAAGCATCGAGCTACGCTATTGTTATTTTCATACTTCATCGTCCTAATTATAATAAGACAACGTGGCTCTGAGGTCTCAAAACGCTGTTATGAATAAAACTTCATTGTAAGGGATCTTTAGGTAAATATTTGGATTCAATTTTCCTTTAACGCCACGAGGACTCGCGAGGCTTTCGCAGTAAGAGGAAAAATATGACAAACGAATGGAAGATTCATTTACAAATTGATAATTTCGTGATGGCACAGTAACGTGAACCAATAAAATCTTTAGATACCATCTGCTGGACGAAAATTGCCTCTTTGTTTTATAATAATATTGTGCTTCATAATCTATTTCATTTCAGTTCTCGTAAAAGGGGCCCTAAATTTTTTTTATAGAATGACATTCTGCTAGAATTTATTTATTTCTTTTAAAACATGGCTCGTCGTACTATTTGCTTTATAATAAATACGCCTCCGTGGTCTGGTCTGGTGGTACAGGGCGCGGCTCTATTGGCTCGGAGGTCGTGGGTTCGATTCCCGCGTTGGAAACATGTTATTTACAAGTTTGGTTAGGACAATGCAGGCTGATCACCTAATTGTCTGACAAGTAAGATGATCCATGCGTCGGATGGGCACGTAAAAAGTCGGTCCTACGCCTGATCTCTCGTCGGTCGTGTCGGTCTGCCGGCCCACTAGGTTATGAGAGTAAAGGAATAGTAGAGTAGAGAGTGCTCTTGTGTACTGCGCACACACTTGGGCACTATAAAATTACTCCTGCGTAGCTGGCCTGGTTTCAATGAAACCGGTGTGGGAGCTATTATTTGTAATAGATAACAGTGGAAAATAAATAGTATGTTTGCATTTTTGTTATTAACTATCGTCTTTCTCATTATAATAATATGTATTTGGGAATTGGGTTGTTCTGTTTGTACCCTGCATCAGGAAACAAACTGTATACCTAAATATGTAATTAAAATATGTACTGTATAATAAATGCAGAACATAATATTCAATAATTCTGTCCAGAACATATAAGTTATTTTAAAATATGATATCGGTACTCATGTCACGTTTTCAATATTACATTACCACAAACTGATGGCTGCTCGCGTAGATTGACAAAAACAAGACTATTTTAATACATAGCATGGTTTAACCACAGAGTAAAAAATACATTATTCTTTCGTTCTAAAATGGATAGTTCTTATGCTCCTAAGCAAAGCATCTGTTAAACCGATTACAGTACCACAAGTATACTTTTGCACGAGTTGTTTTGGTTGTAGATAGGCACCAAGTAGGCACAATATAATTTCGTATACGTGTTAGAAAATTGTTGGTGAGAACGATTTGAAAGCTCCTATGTTCCTGTTTTTACGAAAGCGTATTTTGTTACTCTATGGTTCAATCTTTGAAGCTAACAATAATATTATCTTTAGTAAAAAGTATCGCAAAAGTTGTCGAGAGTTTGTGTATGAATTAAATAATAAACACAGCCAAGTTTTGCATGGGAGTTCTAGATTTGAAATCAATACAGAACTACGCACAACTAGGTTTCTGTTAATAAATAAGACTGGTAGACAATGCTAACCTTCTTTTTTGAAGTAGGTTAAAAAATATCTAACGTGCATTGGAGACTGCCGCATAATTTTCGTACGTATTTGATATTTAGGTTACGATTAATCTGTGAATATTGTTCCTGCTTGTTCCACGGAAAACAAAACTTCAACCGCAGAAGTCTAGTTTTCGCTTTAGAAGCAGCTGGTGAATTTAGTTCGTGTTGGGATATTTAAGTTTATTCGGTCTTTATTGTTTTACTTTAAAGCAATTTAGATGGTTTAAATTTGTTGTACAAATAAAAACAAAGGTATAGGTATAGCCTGACCAATATTTTCAGTGTTGAACTATTCCTTTTGAAGCCAACGTCTAATGCTAAGTACTCACATACGGTTTTGCTCGATAGTTTTACTCCAAATCGAAGGAAATGACATATTATTTGACACATTATTTAATTCCATCGAACCGGCTCCACAATAGACATAACTACCGGCTCGAAGCGAGCCTTCGAGCTGTCAGTTTTGGCGGTCCACACAGTGGTTATTGCTCGATTTGGAGTAAAACTATCGAGCAAAACCGTATGTCAGTACTTAGCAATAGGCATGTGCAAAAACTGCCGCAAGATTAAAGCTCAACACATGAAACGTAATATTTAAAATTTAAACCAATATTCAATACTATGTAACCCATGTCTAAAAAATAAAACTCACCATAAGTATAAAGTGGAGGCACGTGGTATTTGACCGCGGCGGTGCAGGCGATGGCTCCAGTGCCTCCGCCCAGCTGCAGCCCGTGTGACAGCACTTGGACGATGGTGCTCACCACCGTTATAGTCCAGCCCCATCCACCTTCGGGGTAGTACCGCCTGGCCAGCGTCAGGGCCGCCCTAGCACGGATGGCCGCGGCGGTCTCCGCGCCAACAGTCGCACCAGCACTAGCACACCTAACGAGGCGGTAATGATTTATCTATATACAAACTCGCAAGAGTCTTCCAACTCAGACCAATAAAAAAATGACAGTTTTATGAGCAATAGGATTTTATTCATATTTTGTGAGTCAAATTATGTTGAAACTCAAATTTAACCCTCCGTGTACTAGGTGACTAATCTCACCATGCTGTACTAGGTGGGGTATGACATACCCCAGCAATAAAAGGCAGTTAAATCCGAAAAAATTTTCATTGTGATTGTAAAATAATAAGTAATATATTTAAATATCTAATAATGAATTGGTTTTAGTGAAATAAATTCAATTTTACATTATAAAATACATTTTATAAGCAAAAGTACAAAAACTTGACTTTTTCTTCAAATTATAAGCTATGAAATCTTTTCTTCAGTACAAAAATCAAATGGCACCTATTGCAATCGAATTCTTTTCAAATTCTAAGACTATAGTTTATCTAGTTTTAACCTATTTATAATATCAATTTAAAATCAACAATATGAAATAGATCTTGGTCATTTATGTTTTCGTAATACTGACAGTTATTTAGACACAAAAAATTGTATGGAAAATACATAATATGGACACATAATATTTTTTGCAAATGTGCCCAGTATTCCTATACATATATTAGTATAGGCCATATCCGGTATCACTGATTTGATTTTCATTGCCAGCCGATTCTTTTTCGGAATTCATTAGCTCAGCGTCACAATCAACATCTTCTTCAGTCAGTGCTCGTAAAATATATTTTTTTCGATAACCGATATATTTTTAGCAAAACTTATACCAGAAAAAAATATTTCATCAAGTTAAACACCAAATTAAACATATAAATAAATAAAAACAAAAGAAGTTACACTTACTTTTTTAGCTACGTGCTGTACATGGTGGGGTATGTGATACCCAGATGCACTTTAAACACATGTAAATGGTGATAGACATAGGACTGAATATTTGGTAGGAATTAACCCTTAACCACTGACGTACGTATGTGGTACGTCACCTACGCGGTTTTTCATTCAAAACTCAAAATTTTGCGGGAATTTCTGCCTGTTATTTTTGGTAGTTTCCTAGTTGCCAGTGACGCGTCGAAGGCAGGGGAGAGCGGATGCAGTGCATATCTGCAAGCAGGTGACTTTGACGACCTGACGTATGAGATACGTAGCGTCAGTGTTAGTGTGACTTTTTTAAAGTAATTACTTTTTGTTTGTCCGTAGATAAAAGTGAATTGTAGGCTGTCTTATTCGTCTTGGGAACCCTCTACGTCTAAAAAAGGCCAGTTGAACAGAATATTTCCAAAAACGACGAACAAATTGAATTGATACCGTAGCTTTCACATGAGCTCTCTAGCCTTATTGGTTGGCCAAGAATAAGGGCAATGAAATTGGTAAAAAAAGCAACAAAAGTCATAAATTTTACACAATGAAAATTTGCCATGTATATTTCAAAGAAAAACGTCGCAGAACCCGAAACGGATGTGAATTGCTTGCATAAATCGGTTTGCTTGCAGTGCTCTAAGTCGACCTGCAACAACTGTCCTTAAAAAGTGCCTTATAATTTGATTAGTGGTGATTGTGCTTTTTTGCTAATTAATATAATCCTTAATACTTAATAAAAACCAGCAAAAAAGTTCCTATGTTTAGAAAATATTTTTTGTTAATTTTATATAAAAAGTCTATCCTACTTTGTAAGTCACTGAGGTTTTTGTTACATAAAAAATTATTTATAATAAATATTATTATTTTTTAAATATCTTTATGTCATTTGAAAGTATCCAAATAAATAGACTGCAATTGACATCAAAATTAAACTTTATCTACACATCAGGAGGCGTCCAAAATGGTATACGTATCCCAAACGTACGTCAGTGGTAATGTAACTAAATTGCACGTCAGGGTTAAAGCAGCAACGTCTTATTTGCAGCTATTGAGGAAACCAACTAGCATACTTTTTTCGTTTAAAAATGCTATGATTTTTTTTAGCGCTGGGGTATGTCATACTCCACCTCGTACACGGAGGGTTAAGTAGCGTATTTTAATACATAAATCATTATGTGTGCTTGCGGCGCCCATAAAATATAAAGTGGCGCTAGCTTCATGCTAACTAGCGTAATTTGATGCATACTCGTATTATGTGTGCTTGCGCGTGTAAATTAAATTGGCGCGACCTATGCTAATCCGGCAGGTCTCAGTGTAAACAGTTTTGTAACACAATTTTTAAATAAAAACTGTGAGTTCTAAAAATAAGGCTACTTTGACTAATAGTCATCTGACTAGACATCGGATTATATGCACGATCAAAGTGCCGAAATATGCATGCAAGTATGCATAGATAAATGGCTGAAATATGCACAAAATATGCAAAATCAAAAGTCACCTATTGAAATTTATAATTTTTTGAAGAGTTTTCGTAAAAGCGTAAATTTTGTAATTTTTGATCCAATCCAGGATTTTTAATTTTTTATACAGTACCACAGCACCAATAATAACTTTCTACCAACATTTTCCAATTGCGATCTTAATGCCCATGGAAGTTAAGGAAATCAATAACTACTCTTTTCAAATTTGTTACTAATGCTGCCAACTACAAAGAAAAATTTAGTTTCTAGACAGATATTGTACCTATCGGATTCTTTAAATGGGGATGGAGCCACATATTTGAAGTGTTTTGATTAATCGTACCTGTTTTGTGGCCTCGGTCACTTCGGTGTATGTCATGATAGCTAGTTTGGAGACTACGAGGGCATAAAACTATCGAAATATGCACTATCAACGAAAAGTTGCCAAAATATGCACTATCGCCTAAAAAGTGCCATTATATATGCATATAGTCCGATGTCTAGTCATCTCCAATCTCTAATTTTTAGAAAAATGTTTTTGGTGTAATCGAATTTGCTCAGTATCTACTTGACCGATTTCCATTAATTTTGGCATATAAGTAAACAATGACACATTAGCTATCTTAATAAATGTGTACTTAAAAAGGACGTTTAAAAATACATTTTAAGAATTTTCGTTTCAGGAAATTGAATGTAAGTTAAGTAAATATCGACGCTATCGCAAATGGTTTGTCAGTATTTTCCTTAGCTTTTACCCCATCCGTTTCAGTGCTTAATCAACTTACATTTAAAAGCCATTTTCCACTTTATATTATGAAAGACGCGGAAATTTTATGCAGTATCACTTTAGTAGGTATCTAGAGATGAATGTAATAAATTAACCGAGAAAGTTATTAGTTTGCTTTATAATCATGTTCTAAGTATTGGGTAGGTCTCAGACGGTCTTTATAGTTGAAAGTCTATATTTTTTGTATGCTAGATAAATCATTACGATTAAGATCCAACAACTGAAGGTATTTTCCCGATCAAGAAAGTCTATTAATCATATTATGCACAATGCACATAGCTTAACACCTCCATCGCAGACACAATAGATATTCCAGCCGGCTGCCGCTTGGGGATTATTGATGGGTTAAATTATTATGAAGTGACTGTATAAATAAGTACCTAAACTTTATCAATTCGGTGGATTTTTTACATAAGTTAAAATATAAGCCAATCAAAAATTATGTTGCATAATAAACTCCTGCCTGAGAAGCTGGAAATTTATAGTGATTTGCAATAATTAGCGATAAAGACATATTATTAAGACTTTCTTGCTAAGAAAACACTCAGTCATTGACCGCGATCTAACTAACCGTCTGAACTGTGTCACTTCACGAGGCACTTCGTAACCGACACTCTTGGACCGAGCTCGCTCAGAGAACTTCTGTTTGGTCGGCGAGCTCGCCATTACACCACAAGTACACAATATCTCATCCGCTCTAGTCTTCGTCACACAGTCTTTTCTCCGGCACTTCAAGTGACAGTCGCACTCAGGAGTCCTCCAGGAGAGCAGTCTCTCCAATAACGTCCGTCGCTTGACCGAGTTTGACTTCTTACTTTTCTTGACATTCTTGCCCGGTACGGCATCGTCGTCCGAGCCGACCACGACACGATTGTCGTAGCTGATCCTCTTCGATCTCTTTTTCGACGCGTTATTAGATTCCGGCTTATCAATCTCATTTTCGTTTTTCGGGATTCCGTTCTTTATGTTATTTACGTCGGTGTGGAGCGATTCCCATGTGGCGACTACTTTCTCTCGTACGTATCCGTTGGAATTGGCGTCGGTGATGGAATTGGGGATGTTGTTGAGGGGCTGCGTCGCCTCAGGGCTTGGCAAGGGAGTTTCCCGGAGTCTAGTCGGAAGACTATCGCAGCGACGGAGAGTCATTTTTGGAGAAAACACGTCTTGTCGATAGCATTTTTGTCGGAGCGTAACTCTCACATTTCACATTCAAGATACCTGAAACAAAAACATGTATTGATTAGGCACGAATTACGCTTGTTAGAACGTAATAAGAAGCCATATTCTTTCCATACGGGTGCCATTCCCGCAATAAGAAAAATCTGTCCTTAATAAAAATATAAAGATAGACAAAAAAGAAGCCTAATAAAGTCTTATCAAATTAAACGAGGTCTAAATACATCGATCGGTGAGCAAAAACAATAAGAAGCAGTTTACATTGAAAACACCCAGCGAAACTTTGGAGAGTTGCTAATTTAGTTACAATAGAATCGTACAAGAAATGTTCCGAACTTGTGACGAGCGAAGACGTAAGCTCGCTGAAATAATATTTAATAGGACAAAGGTTTAAAGGCTTTAGAATGGTCTTACAGAGTGCACACGTTGCTGTAAAGGGTGTAACAAAAGTAAGTGATAACACTTTAGGGTGTGTATGTGTCTCTTACATAGAGTCCATTGTGATAGTAGCAGCGCTGTAAGATTGTTTTATGTGATTTGTATGGGCAAGCGCCCCATCGTCAGGAATTTGCTCATACAAAAGTTAGATTTTTTTTATTGTTTCAGCGCGGCTACTTTGACATTGAACTCAAAACAGGGGACTCATATTACACACCCTAAAGTATCGTCACTTAGTTTTGTTACATCCTCTATGTAATGTTATCTTTATTATTATTATAGCCCCGTTCTATATTCTTGAACTTTTCGAATAAACCCGCTAGAAAATCCTCTTGAAACGATTGTAAAGAGGTATCAAAAAGTCTTTACGCTTTTATTACTTGTTCTTATTAAAATATCTTCGTTTACTACCTAAATAATCCGACCGCAAATTAGCAGAATAATGCACCCAATTTATTTTTACGGGTTAATTTTGGCTGGATTTAGAATCGTTCTGCTGACAATTATTTTATTGCATTATTTTATTTTAGTGCTTATCCAGCCTTATTAATCTTGATTCTGTGTCTTATTTTTGAAACCTTTCGCACAGGTCACATAATAATTATTTCATAGTGTTACGCATACAAGTAGAATAACAAGTTATACGTACTAGGATCATTAGATGCAAATTCTTTAATTTGCATCTAATGATCCTAGTACGTATACACATGATCCTAGCACGTAGTGTATCTGTCGCAGTCATCTGGTTTAATCTGCGATTCGATTGAATGACTAGCGCATTCATTGAATGACAGCATTCAATCGAATGACTAAAGGACAACTCGGTAAAGGCTAGGGATTGCAATCCGGATACTTCGGAATCCGCAAAATCCGGATAATCCGGATTTTTTGGGCCATTGAAAAATCCGGATTTTTATATTTCAAAATCCGGATTTTCGGTTTTTTCGAATAGTAGATAAAATTACATATGAAAAAGAAGCTTTTACGTAATATAAAATTAATTTCAGTATATCGTGTACTATCTGACACACAAATTCACATTTGTTTAAAGGCGCTATCACAACTTTGCGTGGTCTACACGTACCAAAGTCAGAATTTCGTAATTCGTATAAGGGAATGGACCTAATGCTAGACACTGACCTAATAGATGACACTTTGTAGCGTAGCTACTTATAAATTATTAATATCTCCTTCTCCTTTTCTTATTCATCAGCTGTTCTTGAAATCAATTTGACAAATCGATACATAGCGCGCCATCTATTAATAATAGTATGGAACTAGACCGGCACTTGCCGGCTGTTTTGTTTAAATACTTTTTTAAAATAACATTATTTTAATTGATTTCAATTCTAGTTGTCTATTTGAATATTATAAAGTAACTTTATATAGTTTTCAATATTTTATTTGATAAATATTTTGCACGATCCCTCCGGATATACACCTTAGCTCCGTCGACTGTCAACGTGACAGTTAAAAAAAATATAATCCGCGGATAATCCTTTATAAGCCGCGGATTTGCTTCCTCGTTCTTTTACTCCATTATCAAAATGTAGGAGTTATTGACCCCCCGTTTTTGGTGAGTGCGTGTTTAGGTTGTGTTTGTAGGATTTTCCAAGTTTCTTGTCTTTTAATACCTTTTATTGTAAATTCAGTTTAATTCTGTATTTGGTTTTTATTGTGACGAAAATCACAACATTATGTATTTGTCTAAATTGTAAAATTTATCTTTTGTGATGGACCACGTGTTTAGCTAACTTCCTATTTTGTGAAGTGGATCTTTATTTATATTATTAACTTTTTAATATTAATTCTTTCACCGTGGTCAAATTATTTTCATGGTTTTCTTTGATGTCATAGCAAAATTGGCCCTGACCTAGTTTTAAATGTCAGTGTCACAAGTTCAATAACCTTTTGCTTTTTAACTGTATTTTGATATTTTCTAAATTCTTTTTTTAATTAGTGTTTTTTTAATGTTTGTGATGGACCCTGCAACCACATGCTCGAAGTCTTCGGGTGAAGAACACGTGCTGTGGGGGTCAACAGCGTGAACCCTCCTCTAAGTCTCTTTTCGAATATTCCAGGGGTGTTTACGACCGGAGCAACTCTGCTACTTTTGGAGCAACACTCCTGCTACTTTTGGAGCAACACTCCTGATTTGTTCCGGAGCAACTCCTCGTGCTACGTTCCGGAGCAACTCCTTGTGCTCTGCTACGACGGGAGCTACGCTCCTGGAGGTTCTACCACCCCACCGGCTCGCCCCGTGTTAGCCCATGCCGTCTGGCTGACGCGCCATCTGACGCCACACACCGAACTTGCCGCCACATACGGGATCCCGAACACTGCCACCAACACCTGGCCATCGACGCTGCACCTGTTACCGGGATCACGGAGGCTTGAGGAGCTGGAGTCCTGCAAGTCGCTGCCTGTACCCAGATAAGTGTCGTGTCCCTAAACCCGAGAGCTAAAGACTGAGAAATAGACCAAGGCTAAGTTTCGTACCCGCGTTCCCCGCTCCCCGCTGACTAACTAGTTATTATTTAAATAAATTTGTTATTTGTTAAGGGCCTGTTTCACCGCTTCCTGATAAGGCTATCTACTACTTAATTTGACAGATGGAGTATAGAAAATCTGTCAAATAAGCTTATCGGGCACCTTATCAGGAAGCGGTGAAACAGGCCATAATTCTCTTTTATTTATCTCTCTTTTATCGTCCCAGTGCCGGCCTGGTGACAACTTATGACAAAAATACCATAAAAATAAGAATTACCCTAATTATTTCTCACCAGTATCACTACACAAGCTATCTGTTGAATTGAAAAAATATATTAGAGACGCCTTCGGGAACAAAATTTTAAAATGGGATCAGTTTTCGTAAATAATATGACCGCGTCAATACGCGCTCGGCAATTTCTTAGCATATAGGATAAGGAAGGCGAAATTTTGCACGTAAGTTTTGAATACATTTATTTGATTTTTTGTAATTTCTATTGATTTCATTGGATTAATGGTCATGTTGTATAAACTAATTAATGTTTATTTAACATTTTTTGTCCATTTTCCCTAACAATATAAATGGTGTCTACTATTAGTTCTTGAAAATGTAAAAAAAACCTAAAAGATGAGATGGATCTCATCTTTGAGTTTTGCAATACATACTAAAGTTATTTTGTACTTTATTCTACTGCTAAAATCATCATTATTCTCTGAAAATATAATTCTATTAACAATCTAAGAACTTAGAACTACTGCACCTAAAAATGGACATGGTGTCTAATATTAGATCTTGTACTGATCTAAAAATCGTTTGCTTTAGTTTTTTAGCAGTAAAAAAAAAGAAAAAGGAGAGCTGAGAAAAGAAAGAAGAAAAAAGAAGAGGCAAAAGAAGAGTAAAGACTGAAAATAAATTTGCTAGGAAAAAAAAAGACGGGTTGCACTCCGGGAGTGCTGGCAAAAGTGAAAACTTGATTATTAATGTTGTGCATTTTTTAACCCATTCTTTATAAAAATCGATTATTGAAAAATCATTTTTTTAATTAATCGAAACCCTTACAATCGATTAAATTTTTAACCCAATTTTTATAAAAATCGATTTTTAAATTAATCGAAACCCTAACAATTGATTAAATTTTTAGCGCATTTTTTATGAAAAACGATTTTGTAAAAACCATTTTTTTTAAATTAATCAAAACCCTTACAATCAATTCGAGTTCGAGTTCGAATTCGAGTTCGAGTTCGACACAAAACACTACTCTCCAACCGTCTTACGGTTTTTCCAAGATTTTTCGATCAGCACGAGAATCTGACGCGAGTTTCACAGTTTTTACCCAATAGAATCTGGAGACAACGTGGATAATATTTCTGATGCATGAAGTGACTATGATGAAGTAAATGAAAGCTTTTGAAAAATGGCAAATAAAGACCTAATTTAATAGGATAAATAAAAAAAAATATGTAAAATATAATGTAATGTTCTATGTCAACTATTAGTTCTTATTGGTGTCTACTATTAGTGATGTTCGTTTTTTGTGATGTCATCTATTAGTACTTATGACTAAGTTTACAAAAAGACCAATAATATATTTTTTAATTGATTTGTCAGATAATAATTATAATAGTTTTATTTTGTAAGAGTTACTGAAGACATGGAAGAAGTTGTCAATCCTTTATTTTCATAAATATAAATTTTATAACATTCAAATGTTGCATGTTCCCTTAAAGTGTCTGCCATTAGGTCTTCTCCCTTATGTCTAACATTCCATTGTGTAGTTATTTGGTGGTTGTAATTATATATTTTTTTCATTTTGACGTGACAACGTCTTAAATTAGGTTGCGGCTGGGAGTCACTTATGAAAAAGTGTAACGCTCGGTAACGTTACGATGAGTCACCGAACGAGAGAGAGGCCCGCCGAATGCCTTGTTTTCATTTTATTTAAAATAAATTACGACTTTCATATTTTCTTTATGACAATTTCTGCTTAATTAAATAAAGGAATATACATATAGTAAGTTTATAATGTTATGAAATGTTGATTTAAATTTAAATAATTATTTTAAATCGTTATTCTGTGCAATAGTCTAAATATAAACATACTATCCAACTGCTGGGCAAAGGCGCCGCCCGAATCTTTCACTTATCTTGCTCCAGAGTTTGCCAGCCCAGCTGATATAACTCCAGTGGAAGGGATGAGGGTTTATAACCTTGTTCTAGGCTAAAGTCTTCGTAATCGTTGGTTTCCCGTTGGTACCACTGATGAGTTGGCTAGTAAGAAAAAAAATAAAATCCTTGCCAGAAGCCTAACTGGACAATGTAAGCTCAACAAGCACCTTTACAGAACAGGTGTTATTAGCATTACGACCTGCAGATTCTTTGACACATCTATTCACCTTCAACTTGACTGTAGTGCTCTACTACAGAGCAAAAACTCTCCTAATTTACTAAAGAGGAATTTTGTGACACAAAGCCCAATCACATCGTTAAATTTATGAGCAGCACTGGGTTAGGGACGGTATTCTAATACGATGTCGAGTCACAATAGATCCTCTAGGATCGTCTTATCCTGACGATTACAGTGATCTGCCTTCGGACGAAAAAAATCCTCCAGAGCATAGCGCTATCTTTTCGGAGGCCTAGATACCCAGCCGATATCCAGCCTAGCTGTATGCGGACAACGTGACCAGCCCAATACTTTAGCTTGGCCTTCTTGATACCTACGTCTGTGATTCTAGTTTTGAAGCACATTGTTTTTCCATGTTTTGTTGAGATTTGCTCTTTGGCAGACAGGCAGACAGAACTTTTGTAAACCGTAAATTGGTCAATGATTGAGTTTGCGCATCGTTATGACGAGCGAAATACACAATTATCAACGAGACTGTGTTGAAGCACAGACTGGTCACCACATGGAAGCCACCATTCTGTTTGGACCAGTTTTTCTGCCTTACTGTTGTCAAAAGAAACTAATTGATCCAATTACAGTTGATATAGTGAATGTCTTGCTCGTCTACCTCGACCCTATGTCTCGTACTGTTGATATTATTTGTGTATTTGACCTATTTTTTGTAAGTTCCACCTCTAGGGTTGCAGATCTTGGGGCATAATTTGATGATGTGCGGCTGACGGCTGTAGGCACAAAAATGACGAAGCCGTCGATAAAGCGGAGATTGCTTAGGATTTTCTTGTTAACTAAAATTTCACATTTTTAAATAGTATAAAAATCAAGGTAGGTATTTTTAAGTTGTTCATAATAATATTAAAAGTACCAGATACTGTTATTCTAATCTTTTCCTTTTTACACCATATAAAAATCGCTTACTATTTTTTTATTGAATAAGGGGGCAAATGAGCGAACGGGTCACCTGATGGTAAGCAACTACCGTCGCCCATGGACACTCGCAACATCAGAAGAGCTGCAGGTGCGTTGCCGGCCTTTTAAGAGGGAATTCGCTCTTTTCTTGAAGGTTTGCAGGTCGTATAGGTCCGGAAAAACTGTGACAGTTCGTTCCAGAGTTTTACAGTGCGCGGCAGAAAGTTACGCGAAAAACGCACTGTGGAAGACTGACACTCATCAAGGTGATGAGGATGGTGTTTTTCGCGTGGGACAATGGCGAAAAGTTGCAGGTGGTATGATTCCGAACAATTCCTCAGAGCATTCCCCGTGATACAAACTAAAGAAAAATGATAATTATTTAAAACGTTTTACTTTGCACTTTTAAAATGAATGTTAAATAAAGCAATAATAAGAAAATAACTCACATTTGTAGCTGTTTATCAAAAATATTTTAAAAATAAAAAAAATCCGGATTATCCGGATAATCCGGATTTGAGGATGAAAAAATCCGAAAATCCAGATTTTTTTAAACATCCGTTTTTTGCAAACCCTAGTCAAGACGTTACAGTAGTCACTAAAACAAATATGGCGTCAAACAGCTCGCACTGCTGATAGCACTGTAATGATATTTGGTCGATTAAATTAACTTTAAAGTTTAAAGTGCTTTATTTTTAGTAAAATATTATGACAGCGTGGATTTACCCATAACTACCCCGTCAACGGCTACTTAAAAAAATATAGCATCCCATTTAACGACTTCACTAGGTATATGACCTTTAGTCAAGACGTGAAACGTCACAGTCAACGTCTTGACGAGTTGTCCTTTAGTCATTCGATTGAATGCTGTCATTCAATGAATGCGTTAGTCATTCAATCTATACCGTGCCTTTAATTTGCATAAATTGTTTCTTCTTGCATGGCATATTATGGAGTATGGAGATAGTAATCAATTAGTTTTAACTTTTAATGGTATTTCGTATTTTTAAGTAATTTATCACAACAAATATACCACAATAAGAACAATAAATGTTTCGTCTACTTTATATTTTCGCCATTACTTTCTTAGTTGGCACAAAAGTATTATATTACTTATAACGATTTTGTGGGAGTCGTAAAAACGATATTAGGCACTTGTCATCGGTGTGGACAGAAGTTTTGTTACCAAAGAAATGGCTTATAGCCTTCTAGTTTCATCAGCTAAGAAAAAAACGGATAAGAAAGCATGCGATATATCCAAATACCGCCTTTATGGTGCAGTCCCTTTAGAGGCCGGGTACACTTGGAATTTCTCATACGTACGTAATTCCAAAATCATTTTCTCATACGTAAATATTTAACATGTTTGAGTTGTTTTTCAGTTTAAAATAGTAATTACCTAGGTTCCAGCACAAAAATTTACTTCAAAATATTTAAACACAAAATTTTTTTTTGTAAATTTACTACTAAATATTTAAACACTAAAAAATAGAGTAAAACACTAAAAAATATATAAATAAATATTAAATTTACTACAAAATATATAAACTCTAAAAAATATTTTTTAGTATTTAAATATTTTGTAGTAAATTTAATATTTATTTATATATTTTTTAGTGTTTAAATATTAAGTACTAAATTTACTAAAAAAAAATTAAAAACAAAAAAAAATTTTAATGTTTAAACATTTTGAAGTAAATTTTTGTGCAGTAACCTAGATAATTACTATTTTAAACTGAAAAACAACTCAAACATGTTAAATATTTTCGTATGAGAAAATGATTTTGGAATTACGTATGTATGAGCATTTCGAGGGTACCCGGCCCCTTAAAACGTGGCTCTGGTCTCTTAGGTCTTGGGTTCCATTCCCGGGCGGCGTTGTAAAGATTTAGTTCTAAAGTTTGGTTATGACAGGTAAGGTGAATTCTTCGCAATGTAAATTGCCCCTTAGGTAAAAAAAGCGGCTGATCTGATTTCTGAAAGCCCCTGTCCTGATTCCTGACGTAATATGTCAAGCTATCTAAGGGTGAATAGGTAAATGTACCCTTCAAGTATACTTAGCGTAAGTGTTAAAGTAACCTTGTACTAAATAAACATCCATAAACTTCACTCAAGTCACGTTAGTCAAGAAAAGTAGGACCCAGTTAAAAAAACATAAAATATTTTTATGTAGATAGAAAGCTTCGCAACTTTTTTAGTTAGTGACTTTCGTAGAACTTTTCGTATCTCATATTAAGCCATAAGTATTATTTTCTTCCTAGGAAACACTGTATAATAATACGTCTTACTTATCTACCTACTATTAACATAGATTCTAAAGTAAACAAAAATAATTACCTATTACGTACAATATTTTTTAAGGGAAACATCTCTTTCTATCTCTCTATCTCTATCTAGGATGGGTTACTAGAATATGTTGTTAATTTTTCAACCTTTATGTAGACATCCTTTCACGGAATATAAAAAGGATGTGTCACCTATGCTCTTGAATGTCCATATAAAAATATGTGGCGTGGAAATGGTTGTCCCGTATAAAAATAAAGAAATGTTTTTATAAATTACATATTTTTTTATTCTGTGTTAGGTGCACCGCGCCACATACATTGTATATTGAGACTATGCCGTGTAAAATAATATTTAATACTTACAAAACATCCGGAAAACCTTAGCCAAGAAAAAAATGCTTATTACTGCTTCAACTCCCAAGCAGTCGAATTCACGATCGAGGGATTGAAGCGTGTGGTGTGATTAAAATTGGATAATATTTGGGCAATATGTACAACGTAATTTGCCCATACAAAAGTTTAAAAATAGTAACTCTTCCAGCGATGCTACTTTCACAGTAACTCTATACAGGGGACAATATAATATACACCTTAAAATAGATATTATCACTTTGCTTGGTATACCCTGTATAATATCATCACAGATATCATGCTCTCGGTAGGTATATAACGAAGGAAAACATTTCTAGTGCTATAAAAGGAAACGCTTCTTATCACGTTGACTATCAATCATAAGCAACAAGCATCAATCACGCCCTCAGTGGAACAGAAAACAAAAATGTTAATGAAATCGGTGCTAATTCGTCTGGACGAGGGTCCTCAGTCAAGTTACATTAGATAAATGCTGTAATGTAGCAGTGAAGTTGGAAATCAAAAGTTACATGGCGCTTGATCTCCAGCTCCTATTTAACTAAAGGTCAATCCTACTAATATTATAAAGGCGAAAGTATGTGAGTTTGTGAGTTTGTATGTTTGTTACTTCTTCACGCCTAAACCGCTGGAGCGATTTCGACAAAATTTTACATGGAGGTACCTGACATGCTGGATTAACACATAGGCTACTTTTTTAACCGGGGCTGGGCCCCCCCAAACCCCACCCCCCTCTTGGTAGTATTGCATTTTACGGAATGATTTTGCGTCGTTAGTGCTGAGTTTAAATTCTGCTATTAAAGAACAAACCAAGTTATTTATCATAAATGTGAATTTATTCTAACCTCAACTAACGATACAGATTTCGAATGTCATTTGATAAATAGGCTATTGTCCCGTCGTCTACTAATACCAATAACTATTTACCTATTAAAACACAATTTAGTTTACCTAATAAATCGCGGGTAACACCGCGGGGCACAGCTAGTAGGATATAATTAGTGCAATGTTTCCACGCTAGAGGCACCACCAGCATAGGCAGTAAACAAAAAGTTTTGTTTGACATTTGACAAAGTTTCTGTGAAGTGTACAACTTGTCGTATTTTGGTCGGATTATTTATTGTACATTCTAGTAGCGCCCTCTGCTTCGACCTTTGGGTAATATTCCCCATTCCCATTTTTATTCTTCTATCCTCGCCGTTAAAATTATCGAATGCATCTTTACTAACAAGCCAGGGCTATTTGTTATTCCGATATAGCGATGCTTTTGTTTTGCGACACACAAATTAATCTTAACAAAATTCTCCACTTTATCACACCCACAATTTAAAACTATGTAAAGAATTACAACGATATTTGAGGAGTGTATTTTTAAAATGGTTTATTTTAGTCATAAATGTTTTTTCATCAATTAGAAAAAAACTGGCCTTGTACAAAATATGTCTTATTGAATAATATAGACTATAATAATTATATTTTCTTAAACTGTACCCCAACTAAATCGTGTATGTATTTTCAGAAAGCAAACATTTAGGCTCAACTCACACCGGACCAGTAGGCCTACTACGAAACCGTTTTGAGACTCAAACAATCGGACAAGAATGCCGCGCCCTGCTCTAACAACGTCATTTCACGTTTGTTAGAGTAGGACGCAACATTCTCGTACGATTGTTTGAGTCTCAAAACGGTTTCGTGGTACGGGCCAGTCGAAGCGTCGCGTCGTATCGCGACGCGTTAGAGTCAGTCCACACGGCTCGTTGCGTATTTTTATTATTACTTTGTAGCTTTCAAATTATGAGTTTATAAGGCTCTAAATACGGTAAATTACGGAATCTCCTCAGGGAATGCCCTTAAGACTGCTTCGTAATAACGCTACAATGACTCAGCGTCCGGCCCGTGTGGCCGCTTGCGTCGACGCAACGCTGACGCAACGCGCCGTGTGGACTGGCTCTAACGCTTGTCGACTAAGTACATCATAATATTATACACCTCTATTATGATTTGTGTTATTACGAAAATATACTAGTGCGCATCGACGCGCGCATTCGCTCCTTGACACTTCCATATTGTCATAGCAAAAATTTATTCAATTAACAGAAAATAGAGATGCTTTGGCGAAAAACATGACGCGTCGCTACTTCGCGTAGTGTGAGTTAAGCCTTAATTTAAAACCTTATACTAAAATAAAATATTTATGTGGAAATTCGTTCATAAACTTGTAATGATACTTCTTTATAGCTGGTGGGTGGTGACACTTTGGCAAATGTAATTTATTCGCTAGTACCAGGCCATTTCAGCTCGTAATACTTTAATGTGGCACGATTTATGATAAGAGATAGTTTCCTTCATAAATATGATCAAGACCGGAAGTTCCTCAGAACATTCGTTTACTTTTCCAGCTATCTCGTTAGTCTTTGCAAATTATATTCACTTATATTCCCTTTAATATTTCATGCTTTAGCTCGGAAATTTCTAATGTGTAAATTAGTGGTTTGAAGTAAATCTTCTAAAATATAGCTTTATAAAACTTCAGTTTTCACTTTTTTAACCATAAGCCGACAATAAAATAACCAGGTTTTGGTAAACCTGGTTATTTTATCGTCATGGTTGTGCAACACAGTATGCACAAATCACAATACACATTGCACAATTTACGTCGATCTTAGACAATCATAAACGAATAGGCTCTCTAAAGATACCGGCGCGGCGGAGTCGTGCCTGCCTAGCATACGCCAACGAGATATCTCACTCTACATGTTTCTCGATGTTTGATAGTTTGTATCTTCATCTCTATTGACCCTGGCATGACAAAAATTATTTCTCGCGTAGATCTATCATCGAAGTAACACATTTTTATTGAGTTTCGTCGAGATAATGTCCAGATTTTGACATTATGAGACGAGTAGTTTTTAATTATCTCGAAAGAGATATATCTCGTTGGCGTATGCTAGGCGGGCAGGTGTAGGCTCTCACGATCCCGCGGCCAACTCAACTAGGAGTACTACCGAGTTTTTAGTTAATGGAATCAGGCGTTACTTTGCGGAAATCCATAGCTTAAAATTTAGTTTGTTATTATTTTTAGCAATATTCCGCGAAATAAACTTCCACCTTTAAGTAAATGAGTGAGTGCACTCATAGGCATGCGTACAGCACCTCCCTCCTCCCACACTGCCTATGCGTACACTCGCATGCAAGAACTTGCAAACACCACCACCACACAAGCAATAATGTTGGCAAATCCGTGCAAGGCCCCTCACCACCATGCAGGTTGAAAACCTCGACGCGCGTTTCGCTCCAACATCGGAGCATCCTCAGGATGTGGGCTCTACGAACAACATCCATCAAGTCCAGTCAAGTCAAGTCAAGTCTTGACGGACGTTGTTATTGTTGTTATGTAACTATTTTTATTTTTTATTTTATACCGAGTTTTTAGTGGGTAGGGGTGGTAGGGGCTGCGTCTACCACCATTTTCGGACCACATACTTGCGGATTGAACCCTTATCCCCCGCAAGATGCTTAAAAGAATTTTCTGGGCGCAAGAAAGGACTCTTTCCTTTATGGCCCAATATACAGAGGCCACAAGTCTGAGTCAAATACTGAACTTTATTTCTGCCACAGTAAAAACAACATTAGCTAATAAATATTATGTTGAAATGAGCATTATCTAGCTTCCTCGATGTCAAATCGTAGCCAAGGACATACAGGCCAATTTGTGTCGGCTCTTGACTCTATTAGGCTCATAAATTACACACAATAAATTTTTCCCGAGAACACGCTATTTTATTGTGGGAGGATTGGAAACGGGAGCCATCGACAATAATTCAATAATTGTACGTCATTATTTGTTTTTCTGCTAAAACGTTAAAAACAAGCACGGAGAGAAAAAACAACAGTGATTGATCTTAATATAATATTATAATTATTATATTAGGTTAAATAGTAAATAATGCAAAGATCGGAGCAGAGGGTGCTATAAGGACATACTTACAGTATAATATAATGCGACCAAAATCCGAAATTTTGCACACGTACCATAATTATCAGATTTATCAGATAATTGTCAGAAACGACGTTGTCAAATGTCGACCAAAACTATATTTTGTTTTCTGTCTGTGGTGGTGCTGCCGTCTAGCGTGAAAACATTTCAGAAATATTATATTATCTTATTCTATTATAGTATATTTTCATTATAATCACAAAACCATGATGTAATGTCATAAAAATGGGATGTTGAAAACGAAACCTATGTCAAGCCTGCGGGCAGAAAAAGATTTGGAGAAAATCCTAATGTAATTTTTATCCCAATTTAACAACCAAGTATAAAGCAAAAGGTTTTTAAAAATAACATCATTATTATCTGGATAAGAGGCTTGTTAAAAGCTATTTTTATTAGAAGTTTACAATTTATGAATAAGCCATTACAAACCTTTTAACTTAATATTATTATATATTTTATTTATGGACTAACTAGCTTTCTTTGGGGTTTTTCCTGGTGAAATGTTTTTCCTAACATTCAAACTTTGATCCACTATTAACCTCGAGCTTAGGCATTTTAAAAAATTTACCCGTGTTCGAAATTTAACGTTTGCTTACGAGTATAGATGTTTTTTTTTCCTTTTATTTATTAGGTACTACCTGAGAGACCGAGTTTTGTTCGATATGTAAGATTTTTAGACACAAAAGCTGGAATTACAATAAAACATTATAATAAAGACTAAGCTGAGTTTAGCCTAGTGTAACTCTACAGCCTTCTGGCTTGTGATCTCTAAAGGCCTAATTTGGTGTGAAAACGCTGTACCGTGTTGAACAGGGTACAAACAAGATAAGGGACTCGGTGGGATTACTGCTATGTCGGTTTAATTACGAACTAGATAGTCTGCGACAGGACATGTAACGAGGTAAATTTCATTTTAAAGCTTCCCTTGTTTTATATCCGTTTTTTCTAAGTTTTCTACTTTGCGTGTTTTGTGTTCCATATTAAAGGGTCAATTCATAACGTAAGGCGGCTACTATTGTCAAAACTATTGTATGTAAATAACAGCACAGCTATTTATTTAAATCGTTACAAATCGGGGTGTCGGTTATGTTATGGTGCTCCAGCGTAGCGCGTAGCGTAGCGTAGCTGGTAATATTATATTAATAATCTTAGATTTTCTGTTCTACTTTTTTTGTTTTTTATTTATTAAATAAGGGGGCAAACGAGCAAACGGGTCACCTGATGGTAAGCAACTACCGTCGCCCATGGACACTCGCAACACCAGAATAGCTGCGGGTGCGTTGCCGGCCTTTTAAGAGGGAATACGCTCTTTTCTTGAAGGTTTGCAGTTCGTATAGGTCCGAAAAAACTGCTGGTTCGTTCCAGAGTTAACAGTGCGCGGCAGAAAGTTACGCGAAAAACGCACTGTGGAAGACTGCCACTCATCAAGGTGATGAGGATGGTATGTTTTTCGCGTGGGTCGATGGCGAAAAGTTGCAGGTGGTATGATTCCGAACAATTCCTCAGAACACTCCCCGTGATACAACCGATAGAGGATGCAGAGTGAAGCTACATCTCGGCGTAATTCCAAGGGGTCCAAGCTGTTTGAAACACTATGGCAGTCAACAATTCGAGCGGCCCTTCGTTGGATACGATCCAGAGGGAGCAGTTGGTATTTTAGCGCCCCTGCCCAGAGATGAGAACAATATTCCATATGATGTAAAGTATTCTATATTATTATAATATGAAGTATATAAGTATTCTACTTAATGTAAAGTATTATGTGTACATTGTATACATCAAAGATCTAATTCGGGTGGAAATTGGAGAGACAATTGATTAATGATCATTTGTAATCTTCGTCACGGGGACTGCGACGTGAATTCTTTGTTCCTGATTTCTCATCCCGTAATACGTACGTCAAACGGAGCCTTACTTGAAACATTATATTATCATCTTAATTATTTGATATGATGCAAAGTTGCGCCAAAATTCGTTTATCCCGAGGGAACCGTACATTTTTCCGGGATAAAAACTATCCTATGTTTCTCGGGACTCAAAAAATCTTCATGCCAAATTTCAGCAAAATCGGTTCAGCGGTTCGAGCGTGAAGAGGTAACATAGAGACTGACAGACAGACAGACAGACAGACAGACAGATTTTCGCATTTATAATATTAGTATGGAAGTATGGACAATATTATAAACTTTAGCACATTTAAACATTAATTACCAGAAATTAAATTTAATCAAAAAAGGTTCCGCTACTGTTAAAAGCATTTTGATAGCAGTACAGTAACCCCACAGCCTTAAAAACTTTTTGGTTGAGGTTTCATATTATCATAATGTTTTATCTTATTGCTGTTATTTAACTAATACTGGCAGTGGCCTGTTAATAGTGGTCAACTAGAATAATGCACTTATGGAGTCATGAAAGTTGATAAAATTTTCATTAATATTGAAAAATTAATGTTCACTCTACTAATCAATCAAGGATTTAGTAAAGCAGACGATTTCAAATCAACTGCTTACGTCTTTTTATCTGTATATTACTTATTTTCCTGTAATTGATTCTGACAAATATATAGGCTTTTCATAAATAAAATAAACAGGTAGGTATTATGGAAAAGTGAAAACCTTGCGAAGATCCCATTTGGCGTGCCTTGCAAGTTTCCTACCCCAATAATCCTTAGCCTGATCCTACCCAAATTCTAATATTTATAGTCTCTGGAGCAATCCCGTTTTATTTAAGTATTTCGTGATCTGATCTAATAATCGTTTACGAAATGCCTATGATATTTCATATGACACGATCGAGCTGAGCCTTTACGATAATGCTATATCATATCTAATTTATTATAATACAAGTAAAATTTTGTGAGTATTTTGCTGCTACTTGACGTAAAAACAAGTGCACAGCTAGTCGTTGGAGTTCTAATTATACTGAATATTATGTACTATTAGCTCTGGACAGATATGCTGCTTTTTAACCTGAAAAGTACACTGTTCCCGTAAGATACCGTACATTTTTATTTATTTTTTTGCAATTAAAGTAGTTTAGTTCTGTTTGAATATACAAAATAGCAAATTGTCCCAAGTGTTAAACTGTAAATTATATCTATTTATCAATACATACAAATAAGGGTAAGATACTGAAACCTGTGAGAGTAATAGCCAACTTGAAGATGTACAATAGGGTATTGTATTGTTACATACGTTAAGACAACAGCAGATCGGAGGTGAGATTAGAATCAATTAATATCTACTGTGCTATGTGCAGGGCAGGGTCCGGTAAACGATACATACGACACATATTCAAATCAAGCTCGTATACAGGGTGTAACAAAACAATACAGGATGTAACAAAATAATACTTCAAGGCATGTAAGTGTCCCTTATACAGAGTTCATTGTGAAAGTCTGAAAGAGCAAATATTTTTTGTGACTTTTACGGGCAAGGACTAATTAGCCTGGATACAAAAGTTTTAAAAAAGTTGGCTTTTTCAGCGCTGCTTCTTCTACCGTAAGCTCTATACAGGGGACTCATGATAGTTTTTACACACCTTAAAATATTATCAATTTGCTTTGTTTCTTTCTCGATGTTTGGTATAGAAAAGTGTCCCGAAAAGGACATCGTTTTCTTAAGCTTATAATGTTTAATTTCCGTAATATTATTGTATTTTCCGCACAATAAGAAAATATTATGAAAGAGAAATATTATGTAAATAATTGTAAGTTGTGAATAGTATAAGTTGCTGTTATAATCTTTTATATCTAAAAAATTTCAAGCAAAACTGCCGACTGCCAATCTAATATATTATATAAATCTCCTGTCACGATGTTTGTCCGCGATGGATTCCTAAACTACTTAACAGATTTTAATGTTTTTTTTTAAATGTGTGCTTTTATTCCAACTTGAGAGATAGAATAGCTTAGATCTTTAATTATAGTCGCAATTTTATTTTATTGCAAATTATTTGCAATAAAATTAAATTGCGATATAAAGAGCGGCCATTGTTTATGCGACGCGGGTCACGTAATAGCGATGGACGTTGCCATGGTGACATACTTATATTATTTAGTCACTTCAATCAAATAATACGGGCGATATACTTTATAAAATATGGCAAAGAAACGTTTGCCGGGACAGCTAGTATTATAATATTATGGGGTCGCAAACCTTATACGTTGTTTTGTGCGACAGCACTTTATATCAGCTGTTTCTGCTGTTCCATTCAGTAATCCTCGGAAACACAGTTCCAAACGAATGCTATTTTTAAACATTTTTTGTAAATTGTGTCGACGAATGTAACAATTTTGTTTCTATCATGGAACACGCTTTGTTTTTTTCTATTCGTTTTTGATTAATACGTTTCTATTGGAAAATATCCCTTGGCGCTACAATTTTCCTGGAAATTTCACGTTAAATGGAATCGGAAGTAACCTGCCGAACCTCGGGGGTAACGCAAATTCGCAGACACCAGAAATGAATAAAACAAAAAAACTACTTTGCTAAATAAATCTAAATCTACAACAACATAAACTTAAAAAAAAAAAAACTTTCTCAATAAAATCTTAACTCCCATAAGGGGTTACGCCTAGACGAAGTTACTTTTCTTTTCTGTAGCCTCTAAAATTAAGGAAAAGTTTTGTTACTTGGGATTCAAAGCTGATAAACTGATAAAATTGCTGAGTCTAACTGAACTAAAAAGCCTGCTTTTGATAGAGCCTCGAGTCTTCACAACGTTAATTAATTTATTTCGACAATGTGTGTAACAATTAATTAACTAAGATGTTTCAGTAATTCACTGTATTTGCTCAAAACAAATCAAATCTAACTTGTTTGCGAGAACAATGGAACAAGTATAAAACAATTCAATTAAAAATTCTTCCAACGGAGACGAAGTTTGATGGGACTTAGGATGAAATTTTCGTAGTTTCGTCATCAGACGTCCATACATCGGTGTGTCACGTCGGTCAACATTCTATGGACTAACCGCGGGGCCATGAAATATGCGACAGTGATAGCGAGAACGACAATAAAACGCAGATTTGCAATTAGCAAGCTAAATCTAATTTTTAGTATCGCTACTTAGGAACACGTATGAAGAAAACTATATTTTGCTTTTAAACGAGCAATTTATTTCTCGTATCCTTGATGCAAAGAGGCAAAAAATTATCTCCAAGTTACAACTTAAATGTGTAGCTGATGACAAGCGCCCAACGCGCATTTACAAATGCGTTTACTTCATTTGCGAAAAGGCCTGATATCTGAACATACCCTTAGTTTTAGTTAAGGCAAAGCGGAAATCGCTCATTTCCCGTGCTAAAACCGATACATAATATCCAGTAAATCGTGAGCACTGACCGCTGTAATATTTTGCCAAAATGTAAAAAGCTGCGAGCGTTTAAAATGAACAGGTCTAGTCTAAACCGTACGGCTCCCGCTGTGTCTGAACCCTGGTTCAGACACAGCGGGAGCCGTACGGATACGACGAAACGTGAGATTGGACCTGTCCAATCGCACGTTTCGTCGCTACCGCAGTCGCGCGTTTCGTGGCGATTTGTCGACTAGTATGCGACTATGCGCACGTTTTTGAATACGTCGACAAGTATGATAGCGACGCGATCCAGCGCGGACAAACAAGCTTTAATAAAGCTCTCATAAAGGAGTGCTTAGATAAATGAAAACGAGAAATGTCTTTATTAAATAGTTGTACGATTTAATTAAGATAATATTAATATTATATTCAAATTTTTATCATTCTAAATATTTGCTTTCAGTATGAATAACAGAAACCTAAAACTTTCAATTTTATCAGAAAACAAAACATGATATTATGTGATATGGATAGGGCTTTAGCAACACAGTATTTGACTGAACTTAAAATAATATAGTTATAGTATTTAAAATGAACGAACTCTCTAGAAAATTAGAACCAAGTTTGTGAAACAAATATATAATTCTTATTCGATAACACTATTGCAATACACATACAGGCCTAGTAGACAGTTAATATTAAGTTCCATAAGCCGAAGCGAAGTAATAAGGCCGTGTCGGATTATAATGTGAAGACTGAAGATTAACATAGAGACAATTCCAATGTAGTTTTCCCAGTTTTCTTGTGATATCAGACATAATATTGCCTTAGTGGAATATGTACCTACGGCAAAAGATAGTAGTAGGTGTGACATGTTTTTCTAGTATTAAATCATGCACCAAAAATATTACCAGCAAAATAAAAGGATTATAATGCGGCTTTCTTTGGAATAATACTGAATGTTTTATTTAATAATAATTTATGATTCTTTTTCCTTTGATCATCCAATTGTTGAAAACTTGAGCTGCAAGTTAACATTTTCATTTCTTCAAAAATACGAAAGTCATTATTGTAAAAGATATTATAATATAAGGAGTTGTGCTGAAAATTGGAATTTTACTAATGATTATTACCGACTTCGATGTAATAACATTTTTCTTCGGTACTGTCTGAAAACACGCAGACATTGTATAAACAATGTGCTGATTGTTTATTGATCAGGGAAACGTTTGGAGAATATCTAATAGGATCTAAGATAAAGCACCAAAAATTTAAAACTGAATGAAAAGTATTTTGTATTAGAAAAATAATACTTATTTCTTATTAGAAATTTTGCAATATTTTTTCTATATCTAGAAATCGAGAGATAGTTGATACAAAGTGTGATACCCATAAATAAGTAATATACAAACAAATTCAATTAATATATTTTGTTTCGAATAATTCATTTAGAAAATTTCAAAAGGATGAAAATAATATAATATTTAAAAATTACTAGATTGCAAAGTACTTGAAGTCGAAGAATTTTCCTAGTCATACGATTCGATACAGATGATATTGCGAGCTGAACTTCGAATATAACTTATCATGTATATTGTTCGGAAAGTTTTATATTGTGTTACGAAGTTGGGTTAAAATTCAAACAGCTCTGACGGGCCCATGTCTCCTGTCCCTACTTTGTCCTCTGAATATAACTTCGTTGGATCACGTAGGGATGTTGACAGCTTTGTTGACGTGATGTAACAGAATTGAGAATATTTTGTAAAATCTATAGATTCTAGTATCTGGAAGTCAGTTAAAAGTTAACAGCAACGAACTAATTTTGTCATCAAAATGATTCCGAAATGGAATAAAGGAATAGATGTTTTTTGTAATACGAGTTCCTACTAGATGTTGCCCTAGCTTAATTGTGTGGAAAGTCAAGTAATTTTAAGTTGCAAAATAATGCAGCAAAGTCACTGGCCCAGTCAAAGATACGGAAGACTGGGTTTATGCTTACAGCATAAAGCTAAAGCTTATGCTGCAAGCATAGGACCCAAAATAAATGAGACTATGTTTTTTGTTATTAAATTAGGGGGCTAACGTGTCACCTGATTGGTAAACAACTACCGTCGCCCAAGGATTTCGCAATATCAGAAGAGTTGCAGGTGCATTGCCGGCCTTTATAAAGGGAATACTGTCTTTTCTTGACAGTTTGCAGTATTGCAGGTCTGGTAATACTGCTGGCGATAGGTCGTTCCAGAATTTTACAGTGCGCGGCAGAAAGTTTTGCGTAAAATGCACGGTGGAAAAATGCCACTCATTAAGGTGATGGGGAATATTTCGAATATTCCAGTTAGTCACTAAGCGAACTATCACTCTGTAACGGGAAAAGGGCAAGAGAAATAAGAAGTCGACATTGACATTATTAATTAAGACCCTCATTTCAACAGCTCCACAAACATAATAAATTAGTTCCAAAGCTTATTGATTACTTAGGAACTGAGAAGTCTCCGATACTTGTAATAAAACACGAATAAAGTTAATTGAAATGTTATTTGATTTCACTCCCAGTTCTAAGCGGGAAGCTGATATTATTTTCTAATAAATATAAATTAAAAACACATTATTTTTTCAAAATTCTTTTTGTGTTGTATAGGGTTTAACTCGAATTTGGTACCATGTTCACGAAAAAGGTGATCTGATGATGGAATCACTGAGGAATCGAGGGGACTCCTTGAAATTTGTATGGAAACACATAGTGATTTCAATTTGTTCTGAAGCATTCAAGGTAAATCTTTCCAAAAAGTAAGACTTCGCACCAGGTTACACCCTGGATCCGAAGGTACCTAACAGAACTTTTGAATGCTTATAGGTACAGGATCGGGGATTTCGGCGTTGTTTTAACAACTGAAAGCACTGAAAGCAAACACATCAATTTGATTGATCATCATCATCACAACCATAATTATACCATGAGTCATCACATTATGACCCAATTATTGGTACTTTTCGTGATATTTTGCATCGAAGCAAAATATCACGAAATCATCATCAAAAACATCTGTTTTTGATGATGATTTCGCTGTTTGTGGACTGATTTTCAAAATTCTCGTGTTGTTGTATAGGATATAATCTTAATTTTGTATAACTATTACGAAAGTTGTGAGCTGATGATGGGATCTATGAGCAATCGAGGGAAATCCTTGAAATTTATCAAAACACTCATAGTGGTTAAAATGTTGTTTTTAGTAAGTTAAACATTATGTTACGAATAAAAGAAATTTCATACATTTGGACTCTTGGTCCAAAGGCACTGAATAGAGCTCCTGAACCTTTAAAGATAAAAGTTTAAAATTGCAGCATCGCTTAGAGCAAGCGCAAGCATTTACCACAATTTCGCTTACAGTAACATAATGTGAATAGTTAACATTCGTATTGGTTATTTACGCATAAAGCCTTATTTTGTAGATATCTAAAAAAGTAAAATTATTATTTTTAACAAAAAAATTAAAACCGACTTCCAAGGTAAAAACAATAGTAATATGAACTAAAAAGTATTAAATAACACTTATTCTTTAATAGTGCCTTTTTCAGAATTTATCTAAATCTTAATTACTATTTCTGTACATACTATAATAGTCTTCATTACTTTGAAGTCGGTACCAGTCCCAAAAGTTTCAGATATTCTGAACTCACGATTAAATTAGCTGGTACCGACTTCAAAATAATGAAGACTGTAGTATGTACAGAAATAGTTGAGATTTAGACAAATTCTAAAAAAGGCACTATTAAAGAGTAAGAGTTATTTACTATTTTTTAGTTCATATTAATACTATTGTTGTTACATTGGAAGTCGGTTTTAATTTATTTGTTTAGTAGGTACGAACTACGATACTATTACGACTACGCTATGCATGTAATAAATGTGCCTTCAGCCATATCAAAAGTTCAAACAGCGCAGTATATTATGTGCCTCGTTATTTTGATTATACCTTAGTCCTCACTGCATCGCTTAGGTTGTTGTCGCAGTTATTGATGCAATTTTGATAGAAAATAGCAGTTTTGTCCTGTTGACTCAATACAAAAATGTCCTTCATCTAGTAAGAATGTTGAGCAGTAGCAGTGATTCAATTTCAAGGTGTCGCCGAAATTATTGAAGTCACGTCACCTGTGATGTGGGGCAGCGGACAGTGCATGTCGGAATGTCGCCCGCTCCTGTGAGGTGAGGACATATTGTGAGACTTGTCGCGGTGATTTGTCGTTACTATTAAGTTATAACATGAATTCATTCTACACTTGCTTTATAAATTAATGTAAATGTGTATCTGTCTGTATTTTAGGCAATATTTTAAATTCAATTCTTGCAATATCATCTACACTGATGTCTGATATCTTTTCAGGCTTTTCAATCTTACACCACTAACATATTTTAAATTATTGCCAACAAGGCATTGTTCAAAATATTAAGATTTAGAAAAAACTTGCATTTTTGCAAACTACAATGACATAATTATTATCCACTGATCCAAAGAGTGAGCTCGTAATTTCATATCAAATGGTCGTGGACGACGTTTTTAGTACGTTTGTAATATTAATGAACAGAGAATATCAAATTAAATAGCTTTGTTTCTTTTGAACTACGAAACCCACTAATTTTGGAACAGTTGAACAGGAACAACGGCGGCAGACGCGACGCGGACGTGATTTCACGCACGGACGAAATAGTGATCTGTAATATATCCCCACCCTTATCACCTTTGTGACTTGGCAGAATTTAATTGGTTTAAAGAAGTTTTGCATTCCGATTTGCCTGCCAATTACCAAACCTACTGACTTCGGTGACTTTATCATTCGAGTTAATTGAAAATTCCGGACCTCTTTCACAATAAACACGCATATTGCCTTCTCGCCCACTGATTTTATCGACGCAAACATTTTAATACGAAAAGTCTTAACATTTTTGTAGATTTTAACAATATTAATTATAGCTTGGAAGTTGGAACCAAATTAAGCATGTGATAATAGGTGAGATAAAAATACGTAGGTCTTAGACTATAGCAGATACTTTTAAGTTTTTTTTTTACAATTTGTCATTATTATTATTATTAGCCGTTTGTGTCCCACTGCTGGGCAAAGGCCTCCCCTCTTTCTTTCCACACGTCTCTTTCCATTAATTTGTCATTAAATCGTTTAATAAACAAATACCTAATTATGCAGTCTCTAGTAATAAATTTCACATTTTGAAACAAATTAATAAACACAATCATAAAATTTTGACCTACTTTTAGCCAATTATTATAAAGACGTGTAATAAATTAGGCTTATAATATTATTCAGTATATTGTGGATTATATAGGATTAGTAAACCGACTTTAGTTTGGCTGCAGGCTTGATGCCTCGTATTACGAACAAAATGGAGCAATTGCTGAGTCCTAATTAAGGACAGAAGCATTCAGGAATTTATTTCGCTTTTACGAGATTCAATAGACGGTAAATTTTGGAATTAGCAGAAGCCAACCTTTAGTGAAAATACTTTTTGTTATGCAATTTGTGGAGGTAAAGTTGGGTGGCCTGTACAATGTATCATCGAGGAAATTGATTCCTATGCAGTTGATAGACCAACGTTATTTGGTCGAATATGTCAATTTAATGTTAATTGTGATCTGTCGGCTGGGTTTCACGTAATGCGACCAAACGTCCCCGTATAGTACATGTAGAATTTTTTATCAATACACTAACGCACACAAACACCGTCGGAGTGGGGTGTGTTAGGTTTTTTCGTTACGGAATTTCTTGATTCGGTCGACGCTCTCAAAGCTCGAGAATATATAAATATATATTCTCGAGCTTTGAGAGCTCGAAATAATATAAATTATTCCTGTTTTATAATACATGTGGATTGCATTGCATTTTGCAATGATTTTGCGACCATTACCTTTCTTATCTTTATCAGTAAACGCTAATTGCAAATCTTAATTATGGTCAACATTTTAGTGCATTAAAGATTTTAGCACTTCGGTAACATTATCTTAATTATACACGAAAGCTTTTATCTTCGTGTCGTGACGTCCACCGCCATTTTTATTTAGGTCTTATACATACCCTCCATGTGCAAAAGTGGTATATTATTTTTTGTTATTTGGCCTCTCTTTGGACCATGATTGACTAATCATAATTATACAACCTATTACCAATGTGTAACGCGGCACTTGTTTTGATGAAATTAACTGCTATAATTTAATAACTTTTAATTTTTCTGTGACAGAACTAGACAAGTAAGTACTTTGACTTTCGGGGTTTGTCATGGCAAATGCAAATTAAGTCGCGGGCAACGTATTATAGTAAATAGTAATCGTTCGACTTTGCAATGGAAATTCTTTATCTACGTCAGAAAATATAAAGCCTTATTATTTCAGAAAGACTCATCTCTTGAATACAAACTAGAACTACTGAGTCAGAACTTTCTTTCAAACTCTCGAACTACGCTTCAGCGTACAAACGATATCGCATTTATTTCTGTAATCAATCATAATATTTTTAGCGTTAAAAGGCAATACATCAGAGAAATAACAGCTGACATATTCAAAATTAATGCCCAATCTCTCAAAATATATGGGCGGGAAAGGATTGCGCGCAAATTGGATGATACAGGTCTTGATACTTGAAAGAAGGAATTGAATTTTTACGAGTACCAAGAAAGGAGGTTGGCAAGTCACTCTACATTTGCTGCCCTGCTACGCTACCCGTGCATACTGAAATATGTTGCTTATATTGAGTGAGTACGAAAACTATATAGCAGAACGCATTTTGCTTATAGATTTTGTAATACATAGTACAAAACTTCAATACTTACTTTTGATTCTAAACTTATGAAAATGTTAAGTATTTAAAATACACACAAGCTTACTTTGAAACCAAACGCAGACAGAGGGACAGTATTCACCAATCTCCTTTTCCTATTTTCTTGTAGTCGAGGAGCTAAGGAAATATATTTCGGACAGATTTCCTTTCACATATTTTCAGCATCTCCTTTATTTTGACTTGAATGACGCTATTGGATTCCTTTCAGGGTGTCTGCGATAATTTTTCGGTTCGTTACATGTCGAGGTTAAGTACGAATTTCGGAAGATTCGAGTCTGGTTATAGGCCGACAATATAATAACACCGAGATATCGTAGATTTATTAAGACATCATTTCCTATTTATATTTTTCTTAACTCAGAGTTCAGACATTTTTGTGAGAATATTATGACTTGATGTAAAATGGAACTCCTAATTGATCTAATTAGGAATTTCGAAAATTATTATAATAATTATTAAGTATAGTAATTTGTAAAAAACCTTTTCACAATGTTCAGACTTTGCTGTGAGAGCTTTTTGGGGATAACGCTACGAGATGTACATTTCTATCCCACTAATATTATAAAGGCGAAAGTAATAATATGTGAGTTTGTGAGTATGTTTCTTACTTCTTCACGCTTAAACGGCTGGAGCGATTTCGACAAAATTTTACAAGGAGGTAGCTGACATCCTGGATTAACACATAGGCTACATTTTAACCGACTTTCAAAATGGAGGAGGTGTTATGTTCTTTTTTTAATTACTTATGTTCAACAATGAGTCCGCCGTTTGTGAACCGATTTTCAAAATTTTGCGGTCATCTACTACTCCTGACAGCGTTGCTTTTAACGAAACAGTATCGCGTCGTTAATGCTGAGTTTTAATTTTCCTATTTAGGAACAAACTAAGTTATTAATAATTATAAAAGTGAATTCATTCTAACCTAAACTAAACATACAGATATTGAGTGCCATTTGATTTATAGGGTTTTGTCCCGTCTCCTATCCCCCTCTAGTGTTGCTTTTAACGAAACGGTGTAGAGGAACAAACTAAGTTATTAATTATAAAAGTGAGTTTATTCTTACCTTAACATACCGATTTCGAGTGTCAATTGATTAATTTTCGTCCCATCTTCTACCAAACCCTAGGAGTGCTGCTTATCACAAAACAGTATCTTCCATCAAACTTCCGTCAGTCATCAAAATTGAAGTTTCCGATGATCAAACTCAATTTGTTTTGTCTCTAATACTATTTATCTATTACAACACAATTTAGTTTACCTTATTACACCTAATAAATCGCGGGTAACACCGCGGGGCACAGCTAGTACTTATTGTAAAACAAAGTCGCTTTTTTTCCCTCATGTCCCTTTGTTCCCTTAAATCTTTATAACTACACAACGGATTTTGATGATTCTTTCAGTGTTAGATAGCCAATTTATTGAGGAAGGTTATAAGCTATATTTTATCACGCTTAGACTAATAGGAGCGAAGAAATAGAGGAAAATGTGGAAAAAACGGGGAAAATTATTTGAAAGGGCTAACTTGAATGCGCTTATCTCAGGAACTACTGGTCCGATTTGAAAAAAATCTTTCAGTGTTAGATAGCCCATTTATTGAGAAAGGCTATAGGCATATTTTTTTCAGTGGCTATATATTTTATACCCGTGCGACGCCGGGGCGGGTCGCTAGTAGGTTGATAAAGTGTTAAAAATATACAGAACAAAAATATACCTACTAATAATAATCTACCAATAATTATAGTCAACGCACAGCAGCGCAATTTAAATTATTATTATACTCGTAATGCACAAAAATAATAATTTACCTAACAATGCTACAAGCGGCTAGAACCCACTCAATCACTTTTCGTAATTAATTTGGAATGGCTAGCAGTGTATTTCTAGATAGTTTACTGTTTTCTGGGACACTATTAACTATTTATAGTCTGAAGTCATTGTTCTTTGTTTAAAATAATTTGTTTCGTACAGTGATTGGCACTCTGTACTATTTCAAATGTGTTTCTCTGTAACTAAACTTGTAGACGCCTATTAAAATTCTAAATATTAAAATTATTATAATATTATTTATTAACACTTCTTAGAATACCATGGGGCATGGTGATTAATGATTATACAATATACATGGTGTTTAGCGCTGATTCTAGAAAAAATATTATTTACTAATGGAGTAAGGACCAGCGACAGCAATACTCGTACTTACGTAATTTTTAAAAGCGGAAAGTTCTCTTGTACTTTTGGTTAGAACGACGGTGGATGGAGTTTTGGTAGCTGTTGCTTTAGGAGGTTACTCGTTTTGAAGTTCTCCCTTACCTTCAATCTTCTTGTAAACAAAAATGGATTTTCAAATGTGTTAGTCGCGCTAAAACTTGAAAACGGCTGAACGAATTGGGCTGATTTTAGTCTTAAAATATTCGTAGAAGTCCAGGGAAGGTTTTAAAGTGACATGAAGTTCACCCGGACAGCTAGTAAATTATAAAGGTCATTTTTTATCTTAGTTTATGCGGGATAACTGTAGGAAACATCCATAAAACTAGATGGCACCCGGAACTCTTTTTTTATCACGCGGGAACCGTACATTTTTCTGAGTTAAAAAGTCCAAATATGTCTTTTCCATAGTAAATTTCAGCAAAATTGGTTCAGCTGATTAGGTGTAGACACACGAAGACTCACGTTAGCATTTATAATAACATTATTAGCATGGATTATAATAATAATAATTTATAAGTAAAATATGGTTAACATTAAATATTTGAGTAATTTATAAAATATGTACCTATGTAATTTACTTTATGATAATTTAAAAATTGTGGAAAGGTGTGTTTAAATTATCCAATTATTTTTTACCTTCATAAATTCTGTTTTGTCGAATTTCATGTTTATGGAACTGGTGTTGAGATACATTTTAACCCAAATTATAATATTTTATTTACACGCGATAAATTATTATCTTGTTTAACACGCGAGTACACGCGCGGGCTACACATGTAGCCCAGGGTATTGTTTTTGTTCATAACTTCACAAAATGGTGTGATTTAACTTTGAGCCGCTAGCTAAGCTCCGATTGGTTGTTGCTGGACGCGTTTAGTGTGGCGTGAGCACTTGACGCTGGCGCACGTGCAAGTAATAACGATTTCAAGTTGTTGGGCTACATAATATGTAGCCCTTGTGTGCACTGGCGGAACTTTTGAGGTACGATTTTTTTTTTAAATTGACATCAATATTATGTTTTCTTAATAATTTTGGTTTCGTATTTTATATTTGTGAAATGTGAACTTACTTTTTGTTAATATTTTAGAAACAGATCGGAAATATGGAACGCAGATTGGAAGAAAACGTGTCGAGATGGCTAGAAGAGGAGTTAGATCAGGATGATTTGATTGAAAGTGAACAGGAAGAGGATTTGAGAGAAGAGGAAAATATAATTAATTCTCCGCATGAAACTGACACCGAGCAAGAAGATGATGAAAATGATGAGATTGCTGAACAAAACAACAGCGATTCGGATGACAGTGTACCGCTTGCAGATTTAGCCACTTATAAGTCACGAAATGAAACAGAATGGAGAAAACGTCAATTTCCTGCAACAAGGGTACGTTCTCACAATATTATACATAGACCTTTAGGACCAAAAGGTACTGCCTGTAATGCCAGCACACCCCTTCAATGTTTTGAGTTATTTTTTGACACTGATGTTTTTGAATCCTTGGTGAATTGCACAAATATATGTATAAATACTATAAAGACTAAATACCAAAGAGAACGCGATGCGAAACCTACGACTCTCACTGAAATGAGAGCGTTTGTTGGGTTACTTATAGTAATCGGAGCCAATAGATCTGGACGTCAAAATCTTAAAGACTTTTGGGACAACTCCATTGGGACAGGCTTTGAGCTAGTGTATCTCACAATGTCGATAAATAGATTTCGTTTCCTATTACGATCTTTGCGATTTGATGACATCCGCGATCGCCCTCAAAGACAAGAAATCGATAAACTTGCAGCCATACGGCACTTTATTGAGGGTATGAGAAAGCATTGCTTAGAATATTATACTCCAAGTGAACACATGACGTTGGATGAGCAACTCGTAGCATTTAGAGGTCGATGTGCATTTATAATGTACCTACCCAACAAACCAGCAAAATTTGGAATAAAAATATTTATGGTAGTGGACACAAAATGCCCGTATATTTACAACTTTGAAGTTTATTGTGGTGAACAACCAGAAGGGCCATTTCGTGTATCCAACAAAGTTGCAGACGTCACCAACAGATTACTAGAGCCACTTACAAATATGGGATGCAATGTTACGATGGATAATTGGTTTACCAGTTATCCAGTGGCATTGCAGCTTTTGGAAAAAAGAATTACTGTTGTCGGCACTCTCAAGAGTAACAAACCAGAAATACCCATAAATTTTAAGACTAGTCAGGGCCGACAAATAAATAGCTCTTTATTTGGGTTTCAGAAAGACTGTACACTTGTCAGTTATGTGCCAAAAAGAAACAAAACAGTCTTATTATTGTCCACAATACTCTACGATGAAGCAATAGATACTACTACCGGCGACGCACAAAAACCTGAAATTATAACTTTTTATAACCACACAAAGTGTGGGGTGGATATTGTGGATAGGATGTGTCGTCAATATGATGTATCTAGAAATAGTAGGCGCTGGCCTCTTACATTATTTTTTAATTTTTTGAATGTTACAGCTATAAATAGCCTAGTTATTCATCAGATGAATAATTCAAATGAAAAAATCATCAGACGCCTTTTCCTTCAGTCTTTGGGGTTTGAGCTTGTGAAACCAGTAATTCTAGAACGTATTTATAAGGATAATGTGCCAAGGAGCATCAAAACAAAAGCCAAACTGTTGTTAAACATAACAGAAGCTCCTCAACAAGGAAGTATGCCAATTCGTGGCGGAGTTGCACGCTGTGCATTTTGCACCAGAATTATTTTAATTTGTCCTTCTTGTAATGAAAATTAAAAAAAATATATTATAAAACAAACTTAAAAATTAAACCAAAAGTTGATTGATCTCAAAGAAGTAAAAATATTTGATTTTTTAAGAAGTCTGAAGTTTTGTTGATATTATTTAGTTTAAGAAAGATAAGAATTTTTTTTTATTTTAGTTTACTTAATAAATGTCATTAATAACAATAAATGAGTTTTATTTTGAAATAACACTGATATCTAAATTTATATTTCAATTTTAATTGGGCTACAAGTGTAGCCCACGCGAGCACTCTTGAACCTTTTTGAGGCGCGTGCACCGTAGTGTTAACATCATAAACGGTTTTTTATGCAAGTTAAATGTCAAATTCTTTGCCCAATATGTAACAAACCGGACGTCACTCCGCAAACTCTACTTTCCAATTTAATTTTATAATACACTAGCTGTCCCGGCAAACGTTGTTTTGCCATAAAAATAATTTTTGGTATGAAAAATAGATGTTGGCCGATTCTCAGACCAACTATTGAGTTGGTCTGAGAATCGGCCAACATCTATTTGCAACATCTATTATTATGAGCATATTGATGCTCACAAAATTTCATGAGAATCGGTCAAGCCGTTTCGGAGGAGTATGGCAACGAAAACTGTGACACGAGAATTTTATATTTTACTAGCTGTCCCGGCAAACGTTGTTTTGCCATATAAATAATTTTTGGTATGAAAAATAGATGTTGGCCGATTCTCAGACCTACTCAATATAAAATTTAATGAGAATCGGTCAAGCCGTTTCGGAGGAGTATGGCAACGAAAACTGTGACACGAGAATTTTATATATTAGATAATATACTAGCTGTCCCGGCAAACATTTCTTTGCCATATCTATACTAATATTATAAAGAGGCAAACTTTGTTTGTATAATTGTAATGAATAGGCTCAAAAACTACTGGACCGATTTTAAAAATTATTTCACTATTCGAAAGCTACATTATCCACGAGTAACATAGGCTAAATTTTATTTTGGAAATCGTATGATATTTTAGTTTTTCGGACACAAGGTGTAAAAAATCAACCAGAAAAGTTACTTATTTTGCGTACGCTGCCTAAACTATAAAAGATAGAACCATAAAATGCCGTAATTAGTTGTAGATCTTATAAATATCTACAAAAAAGTCCGTGACACACTATACCTATCTATGTCGAGTGAGGCACACCAACGATTTTTTATTTAAAAAATCTTGAATTTTTTCGGACTACATTTAAACGCGTTTATTTTACTCATGCTATTAATCCTTATCAAAATAAATTGATTCGTCACTTAGTACAGTTAATGTAGATAATATTTGGTCTTTGAATGACTAAAATTGTTTGGTTTTGAAGTTATGGCGTAATTAAAATATTACGATTTCTACTGCACGGCCCGTTGCGAAGTGGGCGTCATCAAGGCGGGGGGGTGCGCGTGCGAGAGGGGAATTTAGATCTATAGCAATGTCCAGTGTCCACACTCCACACTGTGCACTTTCATCTTCAATTTTCGTCATCTTCTTTCATTCATTTGTCGTATCGGCGCATACAATTATTTTCTTAAATTTTTGAAAATGCCTAAGAGAGCCAGGTCGGACGACTATCATGGCACCATACTTATATTAGTTACTAAAATAAAATAATATGGGCAAAAAAACGTTTGCGGGGACAGCTAGTTATAATATAATTATAAAGTAAATCGCCCGTACTATTTTATTGAATTAGTGACTAAATAAGTATGTCACCATGGCAACGTTCATCGCTATCCCGTGACCCGCGTCGCATAAACAATGGTCGCTCTTTATAGACAAATAATTTGCAATAAAATAAAATTGCGACTATAATTAAAGATCTAAGCTATCCTATCTCTCAAGTTGGAAAAAACGCACATTTAAAAAATAAAAACATTAAAATCGGTTAAGTAGTTTAGGAATCCATCGCGGACAAACATCGTGACAGGAGATTTATATATATTCGATAATAAAATCAATGGGCTATTTTCAATATTTATACTTCATTTACCGTGAAATTGTTACAAAAATATTGTTTTTAATTGGAATCTCGGAATCGGCTCCAACGATTTTCATGAAATTTAGTATATAGGGGGTTTCGGGGGCGATAAATCGATCTAGCTAGGAATCATTTTTAGAAAATGTCATTTTATTTTTGTGTTTAATCGAATACCGAGCAAAGCTCGGTTAAATAGCTAGTATGACTTTAAATATTCTAAATAATGTAAATCCCTAAAGATAAACATATTATATATATTTTTATCTCTAGGGATTTACATTGAATATATTTAATTATTAGGTACCTTAAATGTTAAGTAGGTACCAAACCGAGAAATTTCAGGGAAATGTCAGACTAATTATGAGACTTTAACATCAATTAAACTGCGAATTTTTGATATCGCTCGATCAATTTATATGGAGATAACAAGCCCAGCCTTGCGCCTGTCTTCGAGGTATTATGTATCAAAATCAATAAAATTGAAAATTTATTATATCGTTGTTACCTAAAAGTGTAAAACCTTCAACATAAAAGTTCACTTGAACAAATCGAACGATTTTTGGTGTCGTAAAAAGTATTCCAAATTGAATAAAAAGGCTCGGGTTCTTGAAAGTTCTTACTTTACAGATAAAGTCGGCCTTATACACAAACGGTGGACGGGATTTAAATCATCTAAAGGAAGATTTTAGATCACGCCATTTGGATCTTAGATGGCGCCTGTATGGCCAGCTTATCACAACCAAGTAACATCAACTTATGCGATCCCGATGTAGGTCTAATTCTTTTTTTTTTATAAAGCTAGAAGGCAAACGAGCAAACGGGTCACCTGATGGAAAGCAACTATCTCGCTCATGTATACTCGCAACATCAAAAGAGTTGAAAGTTCTTTGCCGGCCTTTTCCTATAGTTAAGAAGTTGCTTAAATTAACGATGTAATTTATTTATCCCTAGATATAATTTACTTAGGGTAAATTTTTAATAGGGTTTAAAAAGCAATTATTATTGTAAATAGGGTAGGAGTAGGCCCCTACCTTATTTACAATAATAATTGATGTTTAAACCCTATTCAGCTATATATTAAGAAGTTCAAAAGAAGGTTATCGAAAATCAAGCCTGACGTGTATAAACTATAAAGTATCGTTTATATTTGCAATATTATTTGCAATATTCATAGCAATCTTTTTTCAGAATTATGAAAAATATCAACAGGTGGGCAGCGTGATACAACTCATAAAAAGGCAATGTTCTCAGAAGCTTATTAATTAGCAAGTATCAAAGGTAGAGTCGCCTAGTCTAGGATTAAAACCCACGCAGTATTTCAATTATCGGAAAACACTTTTCGAATGAACTAAAAAGAGAAGCGAGAACTAGTGTTGCTTTTGAATAAGCACTACGGGATCGAAATTTAGGGTCAGATGTTAATTTAAATTTCAAATCGCTATGATAAAAGTTGGTGAGCAAATAGCGGTAGAGACCTTCGCATATTTTTGGGGGTAGTCGCAAAAAGTTTTGATAGTTGTAAACGGGTGTCGTTTAATGGGCAGCATTATGATAGGTTTGATTGGTGTACTTAATGTGAATAGGGTTAGAAATGACCTTGAGGTTAGCAAACGACCGCTAACAAAAAGACTTTGGGTACGTCTAGATTACTGTGATAGGACGCGGGATATCATTAGACCGTATGTTAGAAGTGACTATCAGCACTAATTACTTTAGAAAGGGGTTTTGTAATATAAGGTAAAGATTAATAACATAGTGATATTACAAATTGTCTATGAATTTTTTTGTTTAAGTCAACGTTAAGTTGGATAGTATTGTAGTATAATATTGATTATATTGACAAAATCAGTATTGTTTTTTATAGGTAGAAATAGTATCAAGTTCCTAATTTTAAGCTATTTAGGCATTTTGGTATGCCGTTTAATGCACGTAACATGGTTATAAAAATAAAGTTCAAGAGTAGTTTGCTAACAGAATATTCGACTGTACCTAATGTCGATGGACGCGGATTGATGCACTTGTTTTGTTAACTAGATTATTCCATTACTTAACTCCACAAGTTCACTAAAATCTTACTTACTTCCTTACTCTCAACTAAAACTAAACATTTTCCCGTCCTATCTTCAAAACTTTTAAAGAATAGGGAATATATAGGTTACAGCAGAGGGTGCTTCTAGCACATACAGTTAATAACCCAACAAAAATAGGACATGTTGCACAATGCACATGATATAATAATAGCTCCCCCCACACCGGTTTCGGTGACGGTGGCCGGTTTCATTAAAACCAGGCCAGCTACGCAGGAGTGATTTTATAGTGCCCAAGTGTGTGCGCAGTACACAAGAGCACTCTCTATTCCTTTACTCTCATAGCCCAGTGGGACGGACGACCGACACGACTGGCGAGAGATCAGGCGCAGGACCGACTTTTTTTTTACATGCCCATCCGACGCATGGATCATCTTACTTGTCAGACAATCAGGTTATCAGCCTGCATTGTCCTAACTAAACTTGGAAATAACATGTTTCCAACGCGGGAACCGAACCCCCCACCTCCAAGTCAAGAGCCGCGCTCTATACCATTAGACCACGAAGGTGTTCACATGATATATCAGAACATTGACATACGCGTTGCCAAACGTCAAACAAAACTTTACTGTCTATGCTGGCGTGAGCCAGGTGCCTCTAGCGTGAAAATATTGCAGACATATGCCCTTTTCGATAAATTCGCCTCATAAATCAGTGTAACCTACATAGGTAATTTGATCAGTTTCTGCAAAGTCCATGTTAATCGTGATCTGACGGCTGAACTCGAAGCAACCCGACCAAAATACGTAGGTCCGTTATATATTGCCGATTAATCATTTTCTTAAAAGTAGAGTAAACAATACCTGCAGATTTTCATTCTCACTTTTAACCATTAATGTTTTTATTATTCGTAGCCATAAATAATAAAGTATGTATGAAAATAAACGTTTTTATATGCTTTGAAGCTAAAATTCCCCATCAAGCTCGCTAACATCCCTTAATTATCTTAGCAAGTCTTTATTATCTTAGCAGCCATGACTGCCAACAATACTGCCAACAACAATTCTTATCTTAGCATCACTGCCACATGCAAGCGTAAATACGGAACCCTGAAAGTGGCAAAACATATTTCATTAATTGAATGCGTCAAAATCCACCCGCGTTGATAGAAAAGTGTCATAGCGGGGCCATTCCGCTACAGAGAAAATTAACTTAATTATTTTAAAATGTGTTATTAGTTACATTTTTCAATTGGAATATACGTAAGAAGATGTGTATTTACTAACAAAACAATTTTTATCGGTAAAAAATGGAATTCGAATAATTTAGAGCGTTTTTAAGCATTATCATCTAAGGGACGCGATGTTTTTTCCCATATTTTTTAATTAAAATACCATATATTTCAAATTAATATTTAGTTGTAGTATAGCAATACGTCGAAATTTTTGTATAAATTACACTATTCAACCGTTTTTAGTGATTTAGACGATTAATTTTGTCAGGCCAATAAACAACTGAAAATTAAAAAAAAAAAAACTACAATTTGGTACAGTTTTATTACAAACTTACTAGTATAATTATATAGTATAATTGAAAATTTTAAAATTTGTTTGAGAATCACGATTTAATTCACCTTTAAGAGATTTGAAAATTTTGATGTTGCGCCCGCGATCGTAGAAATGGTTAATAATTTCGAGTACTTATTACTATAATTACTTTTATCTAGTAACATAGTTTCTTTGTTTTATGCTATTTTTAAATATAGGCAAGTTATTTTGTAAAAGTTTCGCAATAGCCAGTATTCACATTTGAACTCACCATAGTTCTTAATGGAGGGTCAAATTGGTTGCACCCGCGATGGCACTTCGGCCTATTTTGTGGCCCTTCATACATTTGATGAAGGTTTTCATTTATACATCATTGTCAATCTAGTCAAAATGTATCCCTTCAAGGGATATTTTATTAATAAATATGCTTCATTTTGCCTGTAGGAAGCTTTAAGTGTGTCAAACTGTTGCATCTCGCTAATGGAATCGCCCAGCGAGCGTAACGATTTCAACGCGCGTCACGGGCATGCTTCACGTTCGCTATTGACTGCGCTATAACGCATGCCCTTGTTGAACAAAAAAAGGCCCAGTGTGGACAAAGACATAGAGCAACTACGGAAAAGTGGAGTCCATTTTGTTGCGGTCGTCGGTATAGTAACCTTCCAATACGAGTACATTAATTTCTAATACTGTGAGTATTCACACCACGTCTACTAAGACGAGGGTACATGGTCCTGAATATATTGTTTCAAAATTCATAAAATGATTCTAACTTTTGTCTTTCTTAACTAGGAAGAAGAAGGCCTTGTCGCAATAAGCTTGTAAAAGAATTACATAATTATAGTATTATTTATTTATACTAATAACATTTGCCTACGAGTTAACTTCTGTAATAGTATAATTATTCATAATTATGTACTAAAGTAGGGTGTAAACCCTACTTTAGTAATAAACTACTAATTTCTGTTCACATAAATCATATAGCGTATGAGCAGGACTTTTATGGACACATTTTAATGTACACATTGAACATTAAAATTAGTCCAACAAAATAAAATACAATAAAATCGGAATACACAGATTATTTATCGTTCGTTAAACTTAAACTTGTTTTTACACTGGGAAATCATTTCCGGTGGATTGGGGATATCGGCCGGGGTATGTGGGACTCTACTGACCTACTGTGGTCCACTAAAACCCTACGATGTTTAAGCCAGAGTTGCTTGAGCTTCCTCTGTGTCTAAACAAACGCATACAATATGATGCGACGTAATTTCGGCATTGTGTGTCGGCATATCGGTAATTTAAAATATTATACTGCAGGCGGAATCATGCCGAACTTCCGCCGCGGAACTTCGGCATGGTGTGTTTTGACACTTAAAGTCAAGTAATTAGATAGCAAGAAAGAATGCTTAAAAATACAAATTGGCTATGCATAAAACACCTCCAGGCTATAAAGTTTTACCCTAATATAGTCGCTCGACGTTATTCCGTAAAACTTCGTCACAAGAAACTTCATTCAATATCCAACATTTATCGAATTCAAATAAGAGTCACATTATAGTTTGTTGATTGCATTTTTATTCGTTCAACGGAAGTATAAAGTATTGAATAGAGAGTAATATTATTTGTTAGTACATTATTACATCCTGTATGTGACAGTCCGTACAGTGCAACATTTATTTGCAGAGAGATATGAAAAATGATACATTGAGTTACTGTAGGAAAATGTTTTCAGTATTTACCACATTTACTGATTTATAACAATCGTTGCTCATACAATAATTTTCATTGAAATGCAGTTTGAGAATTATTTTAAATATTATAGTCATAATGTAAATTATTTCATTTCATGAATATTTTAAATTAAATACTATACCTAATATTAGAAAAAATACATTGCAATGTTTACTCTATAGCAGAAAATTGACCTGGGATGCATTTGAAACGTTTCAATGATTAATTGTGTGTTTTGGACTTCTTTAGTGTTTGAAACATGATCAAATGATCTCCATTCCAAGTTTCAGCAAAGTCGGTTCAGTAGTTTTGGGCCTGAAGATGTAGCAGATAGACAGATAGACAGACACACTTTTGCATTTACAATATCAGTATGGATTGATTGCACTGCCGATTCTTGGTGAAAATTCCAATTACTACTTCCACCATATAAGAAGAAAACAAGTATTAGTGCAAGAAAACTAAATTTTTATCGCTGTCAATAAGTTTACGTGTATAGTATCAAGTGGTGGCTCGTGGGCTACCTGATTAATTTCAGCGTGTCAATGACCTTTGGCTATTGTTAATCTCTGTACTGATTCACAGCATCCAGCAGAGCACATTAAACGTGTTTGTTTAACAAACAAACACAATAATTATGGTTTTGTTTGTTTGGCAAATCATTTGAACGCTTCTACGGGAATTTACCTCGAATGTGAAAATAATCAAAATTGCGAACGATTTTCCTAACAGCTCTATCTGTCTGATTTGACAAAAAGTTTTTCCCTGACACAACTAATACATTGACCGGAAAAGATGTTTTTGCCACTTAAGTACCTACTCATATTTTGAAGAAAACCTTATATTGTTTTACAGTAAAAGTAGATAAGCTAGCTTTAATCGTGTAGTTAGTTAGTTACTTAACATGTTATTGGGTATTTAAAGTACTTACCTGCTCCTGTTAAAAACTTAATCCTTAAATTCAATGCAAAATCAAAAACGTATAATTTTTTTTAGAACTTATTACCTTTTTACAATTATGAATTCACATCCACGTATATTTATCGTAAAAAGTTCTGAACACAAACGTCTCGCGATACCGCCCGCGCGTGTCGCCTCTACCGCGACTCAACACCGACTGCTGACTGATAAACTGATAGTGATCTGCGATCTGAGTGTGACACACGATGTTGTCAGTCAGTCACACCGCCTGACTCCTGACTGACAATATCGTGAATATCAGAATACGGAAAATTAGAAAATTATTGTCTATTTAGGGTTTATTCAGACCGCAACGCAACGCGTCATCTACGCGTTGCGTTGCGAAATTGTTAAATCCATATAAATTCATTTCTAAATTTATATGGATTTAACAATTTCGCAAGATGTCTCACTCTCACGAAAATGCTAAGGGTAAATTCAGACCGCAACGCGACGAGGCGAGGCGAGGCGCGGTGCGGCAAAAATTTGTATGGATTTGACAGATTTCAATGGGCATTGTCCAAAAAAAATAACATGTACTTTTTATATTTTTTTTCGTTAAAATAGGGTATTTTAAGAATATAAATTGAATAATATTGAAATTCATTTGCTAGTTTTTTCTCAATACATTTTTAAAGTTTCGCTCTGACGTCATCATCGGCGGCCAATTGACCTCTGCAGTATGTTTTTTTTTCCTTTCAATCTTATTTATAATGGCTGGTTCGTCAAATGCAAGTTCTCATTATGTGAAAGCTGATACGAGAAGCTTACCAAAAGTTCGAAACGTAATGTTGGTCGACTTTATTCCTAATTTAACGCCATTGAAGGTCAAACTAAGGTTAAACATATTTGTTCAAAAATATAAGTAACTAATGGGTATTTTTTTTCGTTTATATACAGAAAAACGATCACTGACCTTATTCCTCGAAATGTTTTTGTAATGAGCAAAATTAAAAAAAAAATGGACAATCCCCATTGCGTGAGACGTCTTGCAAATCTGTCAAATCCATACTAATTTAGAAATGCATCTACGCGTCGCATCGCAACCCTTAGTGATCATTTGCCCAGTTTCGGAGTTTTTTGATAAAAGCTTATAATATCTTTTGAACAGAGTTATTGATTGGTATTTGGCGATAAAATAAAATAGTGTTGAATTATCCTTTTACGTAAGCAGATCTGTTTAGATGTGAGTTGTGGCTACACCTTTATTTTATTACCGCAGTACATTCAGACATTTCAGAGCCTACTTGCCATGCCAAAGATTAAAGACCGTTTAGTACTTTTACCATAAAGGAATTATTATTTATTACACAAACTCACAATCACTAATTTTCGACTTTTTAATGACGTGATCTTTGGCTCTTCTTTAAATTTCAAATGTACTACGTTCTTTTGATTCACCCAGATTAGTACCTTAGTCCTACTCTACATTTTAATGAGTTATACTAACTTACGCGTTTAAACGCATTCATGACGTTGAAAATTTTCGTAAACTTTAATAATTAGTTACTAAGTAAGTTAACGATGTCGCCAGCATTCTAGGCACTCTCACTGAAGGCAGCAGTCTGGATGACAACCTATTTTATATTTAAACTGTTTTTCTTTACTTATTATTATACTTGTTTTTATTGTAGTTTATGCACAATAAACATTGTGATAATATTATTGATGTTATTAACAATACAAAATAAAATATAATGTAATAAACTTAGTTAACGTAAAGATAACTAAGTTATATACTTTTGTTTTAAATAAATTCATCTCAAGTTTGAGGTGCTAAAATGCAGCAAGTCAATTTTCAACTATGCTTTTTTAAACCTGAAGTTAAGTGTCCTGCAGAACAGCACATTCAAAGTTTTAAATTTTGCAAAATGCTTGATACAATACATCGCTTGCTCGATGCTTTACAGTGAAGATCAAAACGAGCGAAGGTTTGGCGATTTTTATAAGACTTTACTCCTTATGTAAAACCCATAGATATCTACTAATATTATGAATGCGAAATGTGTCTGACTGTCCATTACCTCTTTTTTGATTTTGCTTAAAATTTGGCACTAATACTTTGAGTCTCGGGAAAGGAGATAGTCTACTTTTTAGCCAAGAAAAATGTATGGTTTCCGCGCGATACACGATTTTTCGCACAACCGAGTTGCAGGCGCCATCTAGTTGAAAACATAAAAGCTGAAATTTAAATTATGGTTTTGCTTTTAATGGCGTTCCGTCCGGAGATTCCGTAATTCACCGTATTGAAAACCTTATAAACTCATAATCTGAAAGCTACAAAGTTATAATAAAAATACAGCAATAATCTTCAGTATATCAACAATCCTTTTGTCGTTTTAAATTCTCTATTTTTGTTTCTTATACTCATGATATCAGCTTCCAAAGTAATACCAATTTGTTAAAATTCAAGCATACATTCAGCATCTCCTTAGGACTTACAAATTACTTTTATTTAAAACTCACACCAATAGATCGACAATATCATAAACTGCATATTTGCCGTTTTAAATTTTTTTAGGACAATTTTGAACTAAGATAAGTAAAAATAATAGGGTTTTGGCGCGATCTCGGCAACGCGGCAAATGTATGGCCAAGGTCGTTTGCTCGGGGGACGGCCTTAATGCCACGTTGTTCTCAATGCAAAATCTCGGTATTCTTACCGTATTTTTAATTCAATTAAAATTACAATTGACCTTAAAAACTAAAGGTGAACGCAGATTTGGCCGCACCGCACGCACCGCAGTCGCCGCATTTCGAATTCTTTATAATATGAAGAATTCGAAATGCGGCGACCGCGGTGCGTGCGGTGCGACCAAATCTGCGTTCACCTTAAGTCTAGATAAACCTACTTTACCTACACATATTTAAATTAAATTAATGAACACTATATGGAATGCTGATCACCTAAAATCATAAGAATGTCAAAACATTTGGCAGGACGGCATTCCACGGTGTCTCGACATACCTCATTATCCACTGTAATGTTGAATGCGAGTAATTATAACATTTATATTAAACCTGAGCAATTAATCAAGATTTGTTGCTCCTACAATTAATGCGATTAAATTAATTTAACCTCTTAAAATAATTTAAGCTTTCGTCGTAATTAAGCTTCTTACAGATATGTCTTAAGCAATAATTTAATTGTAATAAATTATTGTTAAAGTAGGTATGTAGGTCTACGTTTATAATTTATGTTAAATACTAAATAATAATTGTTAAAAAACATGGTTTTTAGGGTTCCGCGCCCAAGGGTAAATACGGATTACGGGACCCTATTACTGAGACTTCGATGTCTGTCCGTCTGTCTGTCTTCAGGCTGATCTCAAGAACCGCTGTAGCTAGGCTTCTGAAATTTTCACTCCTCCCTTTTACAAAAAACACAACTTTTTGCCAATTTTTGCTAAATGGCGGTACGGAACCCTTCGCTAGCGAGTCCGACTCGCACTTAGCCGATTATTTAGGTTTTATTTTTCAATGTTTTAAAAGTGTATTTTAAATTTTGACGAAAACAGTGGGATGTAAAATCACTAAAAAGTTTGACTTATCTGTATGAAAAGGTGTAGCTCTTTAGCGGATGAACTGATTAGTGATTATGATATTTTGCTGACGTGATCGAAAATGTTCTTAACCGAAATTCATGCTCATGAACTTTCCCGCTACATGGGCGGAGCTTTTCTATTTTTGTAATGAACCATCAAAGAAATTGACCCCTAGGCAGTTGAGGGACCTACGTCATGTGGTCGGCTTATGTCAATTCAATGCTAGCTGTGAATTGTGATCAGAGGGGTTAGTGCGAGTTTTATTCGATCATACGCATCGAGCGCGTAAACGCGAATTTATATGGGAACAAAGCAGTATCCACGTTAGCCAGTAGATGGCGCTGCTTTGATCCCATATAAATTCGCGTTCCCATATAAAGTCGGATGGGTTTGACTTAACGCGACCAAATTTCTTAGGTCCGCCATCTGCCTAGGAATCAACTTCTCTGATAGTACATAATATATATTACAATAATTTAAAAATATATAAGACCTTAATAAAACTAAGTATTAGATACCAACCTTTAAAGTGTTCTAGAATATGAAGGAAAGTTGTCGAGTTATTTTATGAAATAGGAAGGATGGAAACCCACGTCGACTTAGAACTCCTACGTTTAATTTTATGCCTCAGTGCATAGTAAATTAAAAAGTTTTAGCGAGAAATACACTGTATTTTATAAGCTAGTAGCCCTTAGAATATTGACTTGTTTCGAAAGTTTTCTTTATACTCTGTATACATCCGCGGGAGCGCATGTTTATACGTTCGTAAACGGTAAAAGTGCAATATTTATACGCAACACTGGAAAGTCCGTTGCCAGCCTTTTAAATTATAACCTTTTCTTTTATTTATTTTGTATTCCTCGTGTACACAAAACACAGTAGTTACTTCAGCTGTTGTCAATTATGAGCGCGTAGCAAAGTATCACAATACGTAAGCCTTGATGACAAAGAAAAAACTTAAATCTCAGACCTAAATGAATATTTTAGTTTTAACTAAGTTATCCTTATTTACATACGGTCATTAGACGATAATCGTATTTAGCATCGGAATGCGAAATGCCTCCTTTCATAAATTAATTTAGGTTTACCGCCCACCTACGACAAAACATTTGTTAGACTTTTTTTCGTTAGTAAAAAGAATAATGTTTGCACAAACCTACGCGACCACACGACTGCGAAGCGGCAGCGCCAATACAAAACACACATTTGACAACTTGTTAAATGTGTGTTTTGTATTGACGCTGCCGCTTCGCAGTCGCGTGGTCGCGTAGGTTTGTGCTAAGCATAAGGCTTCGGCCAAACCTACGCGACCAAAGCGACTGCAAAGCGGAAGCGTCTGCAACGGGACGTCGCGTTCGCATCGGCATAGCGGGAAAAATCTACGTTTCGCACCGTAGTCGCGTAGCAGACGCTCCCATCCCGCGTCCCGCTCGCGTCCCGCAATACTGACGCGCAGGTTTGGACAACTTACAAAACGAGGTTTATTATAAAGCTGCGCATACTCAAAACATCTCAAAGACGAAACTTAGGGTCAAAACTGTCCCGGGACGAGACTGACTGCTTATTGACAGTTTCAATACAATAATTACATAATGATTTGTCCCAAATTATGTATAATCAATTATTATAGATTTTTTTAAGCTGCTTTGTCTCATAATAATATTATTCTCATGATTGACTAAATACATTTGTATGTTAGGCGAGTGCTAAGCCTTTAATTCAATTTACAAACAAACTTGTATTCACAATATGGTAATAAGTCAAGTTAAGTTTTATCTAGGTCTTCAATTCCTGTTTATAAAAATTGTACATTCTAAAGTAATTTAGTAGGTACAAAATATTATGTGCCATTAGAGAAAGTTTATCTACCTTTACTTAAGATGGATTACCATGTTAAAGTTGATAGATAAAGTAGGTAACATTGTGAATTTTAGTTACAATTTTCATCCCAATTCAATAAAATTACTACTTTTTACCATTTTCGATGATAATTTTTTTTCACATTGGCTAGGAGCTGCTATAGGAATTTTTTTGCAACTTCATAGCTGTAGAATATTAAATTGTTTAAATAATTTAATTTAAACAATTTAATATTCTACGATAATGTTGAAAAAACAATTTGATAGTTCACAATTTATTCGAAGCTCCTGGCTCAAAATGTTTATTTACTATTTTAGCAACCTTTTCGTCATACTCCTAATTAGCTCACGAGTCACTACCAAATTTTGAAGTCGGCTAATCTGCAAAACATCCTGTACCTACCGACAATTCCAGTGCAGCGTCAAACTATTTAGAAATATTATCATTTTTTAACGCTACATGTAAGAGAAAATCATATATAGTTAGTGCGTAGTTAGTTCCAGCAATCACATAGATTTCTTTCATCTAGTGTAAAAATATAGAGGAAAATAAATAATATTTACGTTATAGTGAATATAATTTAAGATGCTATCGCCAGTGATAAAACAAACGGCTCTATTTGACAAAATAAGAAGATTTCCGTTGATTTGTTACTTCAGAACTCAGGTAAACGATAGCATACAGAGAAATGTAAAGATGTCCTTCTATTTATATTATGAAAATTCAATATTTTGATAAAAGCACTTAAAATTGCGGTGTGTTATTTATTATAATCATAATCATATTTATTTGCTCAAAAACATGGTTACATTGGTTGTTACAGTTATTGTTACAGTGTTGCATGTTTTGCTATGACAATAGCGTGCAAAAATTGAAAAAGAAACATAGTTTTGATTTTTTCACTGTTTAGAGTCTCTACACATAAGGTCATAATTAATATAATATTATTATTTTTAGTCCTGCTACGTAGATTATTATTATTATTTTTAGTCCTGCTACATAGATCATTTTCCGATTTAGGGATCCGTTTGTGAAATATTAAGTTTTAAAGTAGAAAAAATCGTTAGAGTCCAGTGTCGTCCCCTTCTACCAGCTAAACGGTTGCTTCTGGAAATGTGAAAAAATTCACGAGAGTAGTAAATATGCTGAATTTAAAAGGAAAACTATCACGGCTAAGAAGACTTCATAAATTATTGAGAAATAGTCGGTAAACTAAAAAAAAAAATGTATTCGGCGAAGTATAAAGGAACTTGTCGTTCAAATTCCTTTAAAAATAACTGAGATGATGTTGTTAGTAGTGTAAAACACGTTATAAATGTACATTTATTGACCATACACAAATTTTAAAAAAACGAGCAGTATTACGGAACCCTATATCGCGCGTGGCCCGACACGCACTTGGTCTGTTTTTGTGCGTCGATTCGCAGTTCAAAATATTTTTTTCACTCTACCTAAATAAAAAATACAACTCATGGAGGTACTTCACATGGCTATTTGTATTTGCGTATATTTTGATGTAATCGCCAAACAATTACCATGTGTAGACGGTATGTTTGACAAAGTATTGGCCTTATTTGCCTATTTGACGAATATGACCAATACCAAAATATACACGTATAGTCAAAAATAGGAAAATAAACAAAATCAAGTAAAAGTTTGGTATTTGACGTCCATGTGTGGAAGGCCGTATTTGCCTTTATTTGCTTGTTTGTGTATACTTATGTCAATAATTTTGCCAAATGCAACAAATATCCAATAGCAAATACAAATAGCCATGTGAAGTGCCTCCATAAGGAAGTAAATTGTAATGCAAAATTGTTAAACATAGCACGGCTACATCACTGAAGTTTATCTAACAGAATTATTCATATAAAGGTGAGAGAGGCTTTGGGCTCGTGAACATCGAATTAGACCCGTCCTCAATTGGAGATATCAGCTTATCATGTAAATGATAAGCTGATGTCTCCAAGTAGTATACTCGTAGTAATATCCTTTCGCCCATGACTATTAACAATGTCGGATGTGCATTATTATTTTTAACAAAAAATTAAAACCGACTTCCAAGGTAAAAACAATAATAACATTAATATGAACTAAAAAGTATTAAATTATTTTTACTATCTAATAGTGCCTTTTTCCGAATTCGGCTAAACCTCAACTATTTCTGTACTCAATCTTCATTATTTTGAAGTCGGTACCAGATAGCTGAATCTTCAGTCCTCTGACAGAATATTTAAAATTTTTTGAACTGGCACCGACTTCAAAATTATGAAGATTGAGTACAGAAATAGTTGAGGTTTAGCCGAATTCGGAAAAAGGCACTATTAGATAGTAAAAATTATTTAATACTTTTTAGTTCATATTAATGTTATTATTGTTTTTACCTTGGAAGTCGGTTTTAATTTTTTGTTAAAAATAATAATAATTTCACTCTTTTTAGTTACACTAGTACGTAAACCTTCGCGTATATTTTACGTATTTTATTACAATTTGTTAGGTGTTGAGATTTGTAAACTTTATATTTTCTAAGAAAATTTAGTTCCGCAATTCAACAACAGATGTCGTTGTCAAGCATCTACATCGCGGTATCGCTTACTCGACGGCATTTGATATAACTAATTCGCTACAATAATTTTTCTCCTCGCTCACACTCACTTGCTGTCTTAATTGATATTACGCCAGAGGGATTAACGTCCCAGGGGAACCCTACAGAACCATAAGACCAGTTTTAGGCGTAAGACGTAGACGTCTTTTCTTTACATTAAGAGTCACAACTCACACTCACAAAATAATATATTATCAGTGAAGTGAACAGTAGTTAGTAAAGTATTCGATCTGTATAATATAAAGTAGTAAAATATTCGATCTGTCGTTTGCCGCCACGCGCCGCCCGCGCGACACCGTCGCCTCTGTAGCGCCGACCGCCGTGTATTAAACAAACAGGTGTTGTTATGTAACAATACATAATTATTATTACGAGTTAGTATATCCATACCTATGCCTTGCAGTACTACTATCTATTCTGTGCCATGAGACATTGGTGACCTTAACACGACGTGGTAATGATGATGATGACGATGATGATTATGATTATGATGATGAATATTAATTGTATAGTAGCATATGCTTTCTGTTCTTAAAACAACGCCGAAACTCCCAAACGTGTATCTATAAGGAGTCAGGAGTTCTCTCACCATCTTCGAAACCATGGTATACCTTGACCCAATATTTGACTTTTTGGTAGCATATTCTTAGTACACTTCACATAAAACCAAAATCACCATATGTTTCCATATAAATTTCGAGGAGTTCCCTCGATTACTCATGGATCCCATCATCAGGTCACCACTTTTGTGAACATGGTACCAAATTGGAGTGAAACCTAATACAACAACACAAAAATTTCGAAAATTGGTTCACAAACGGCGGAGTAATCGTTGAACATACAAAAAAAAAAAAAAAAAAAAAAAAATATCCACAGCCGAACATATAACCTCCTCGTTTTTTGGAAGTCGGTTAAAAATCGTCATTTTTGGTTTATTCCATAAAACATGTCCTTATAACCAAGGCTATCATTAGCTGAAAAGATAAAATCTATATTATGCATAGTTTCTGAAATAGCTACATTAAAAATGTCGTATATTACTAAGATAATCCGCAAACATTGTCGGATAGTCACTACCTACAAACAACGTAGGTAGTGACTATCCGACAATGTTCGCGCGGGACGCGGGGGCGAACGAGAGCGCTCGATGTGCCACTTCCGACTATCTTAACGGAGAAAATTCACTTGTTTTTTTGCAACCTTAGTTATATATTTTTTTAATTTTAGACGCTATTTTTAATGTCCACAAGATCAGCACGGCTAATCAAACTAGGTACTCAATGAAATTAAGAAAAATATAGTAATAGGGAAAAAAATGCTGATGGAAATATTAAGATCGAAGCTAATACTAATGCGGAAAATGGTATTTACTATTCTTTAAAGATTTTTAACAGTACAGCTTATGTTTTATTGCTTTAGATTCGATTATAAGAAAAACATTTGTCTTCATTAAAATTTTATCGTAGGCCTTTTAAAATTGTCGGATGTGCCACATCCAACATTCTTAACCGGTTTTTCAAATGTGTTAAATGTCGGTTGTACCACATACGACATTTTTAATCGGTTTTATAAATGGTTAAACTGTCGGTAGTACCACTTCCGACATTGTTATGGGGATTTATAAATTGGCAAAATGTCGGTAGTATTACATCATAAACATTTCACTTATTTTTCTAATTGGTTTAATGCCATTTGGAGTTTGTTTCATATCTGTCTGTGCTTACCGACTTTAAACAATTTTCAGAAGGCTTCAAAATAAGTCATTTTTGTACGAAAATTAAGTTTTTGTTGGCACACATATACAATGAATGAATATAATTTTTTAGTTAAATAATCGTTTTTTGACGATCTGGTATCTAATAGCTAATTTTCTCGGCATTTTTTAAATACATAATAGCAATAAAACATAAGCTATACTGTTAAAAATCATAAAAAAAGGTATTAAAAGGACCTTTTTTCACACTAGGTTTAACTTAAGTCACAAGATTTCCATGAGCATTTTTTCTACACTATTAATATTATATTTTTTTCAAATTCGTCGAGTAGCTGGTTTGATTATCCTTGTTGATCTTGTAGACATTGTAAATGCAGACCTTGCAATTTGTCTTAACAAACATAATAATTATAGATTTACTCAGATTGTGTAAAAGTGAAATCATTCTCAAAAAATACCATAGAATAAATAGAGAATCTCGGATGAAGAAGACTACTTTTGATTAATTAATCTAATAAATATTCATCTATGTTTTTCATTAAAATGAAGGCTGTAGTAGTACGTAAGTGCCCTAAAAATGTAGCGATTTTTAAGAACTACGATTACGCAAACTTTGTTTCGCTAACAAATGTCCATTAATTTGTTAGCGAAACAAATGCTGCAAAACAGTCAGTCCTTCGTCAGTATTTTCTGTATTTCCCACATATTTGGGCAAATTAATCTCTCCAGCGTATTTGGCAGATGTCGATAAGATCTATAGCAAGTTATTCCACTTGTAAAATATAATATTTTGCATTAAAAATTCATGGTACTCACCGCCATTGCCACGTCGGCGCCTTGTTTTGAGCTTTAATTAAACTGCCCTAACTACTAAAATATTTGCCCCATGGTAATAATTAAAAAAAAGACAATTCTATTCTTTACATAATCACAATTCTTATTTGATATTTATTTAGGTAAGGATCAATTGTTAATATGTAAAACAAGTCACGCTAGTAGGAGATGATTTGAAGTTAATTCTTTAATGAAGGAAATGGTTATTATTCGTTAACCATAAAAGATACATATATGCTATCCTGGATTTTTTTGTAGATAATGATAAATACTATAAGTATTTTAATATTATTTCTATGAATCAGCTGTATTTTTCGCAGCGCAAGCGAAATAATGTAATTTATTGCAAATTTTTACCACTTTGGGTTATATTTTTGCGATTTTCGGTATGATCCCTAATATTTTTCTGAATAATACACTATTTATGTTATTTGCAAACAATGTAGCTTACCAATGGTAAAATAATTTTTAAAATTAGTTCAGTAGTTATTGAACCTGTTCAATACAAACAATAATATAAAGACTTTTCCAAATACGAAACAAACTTTTCCTCTTAATCATTGATAAAAAAAAGTATTAATTTTGTTAAGTTAATTTAAGTTATGGTATCAAAAAGTTAACAAAATAGTGATGGCAATAATTTTGAATTTGAATGTTTTAAGTAAATTTACAGTTCATTTACATTTTGGATGAAAATTTGATTTTCTAAACTATTTACGTCATAAGGAATATTTAGTATTCTCATACATACATTATTTTTACGTTTTATTTGACAAAAGTCCTTAAAAATATATTTTTTCTTTAAATTGTTGTCATTTTTGTTGGTAATTTCTACATGCGACATATTTTAAATATAAATTTATCACTTAACAATGGCGTAAGTGTCACTTCCGACAAGCAATCATTGATTTTGTACAAGCGACAATGTCGGTTCTGGCACTTCCTCAAATCAGCATTACTCGTACTCCGTTAAAAAGGTCAGAAGTTACTTTTCTCATATTTATTCATAAAATACTGGATACTCCTAATAATATACTAAACGTAAATAGCTTATAGAGCACAACCCTGAAATTTTATGATTCTACTTGAAATAAGTAAAAAGTTATTCACAATTTAGACTTTGAATCGCTCTCCTGTAAAGTTGCTGTTTTTCACATCCGACATTGTTAATAGTCATGGGCGGTTTGTTCCCTTATACCTTAATATCCGCACCATCCTACTAATATTATAAATGCAAAAGTCCGTTTGTTTGTTACCTCTTCATGACTAAACCACTGAACCGATTTTGCTGAAATTTAGTGTGGCGATACTTTGAGTCCCGGGGAAGGTCAAGGGAAAGGTGGATACTTTTTATCTCAGAAAAATGTACGGATTCCGCGTAATAAACGAATTTTGGCGCAACGTAGTTCGTCGATTCGGCGGACGTTAATACATTATTATTATTATTTTGCCATCCTTATCCACATTCGAAAAAGGTATTATAGTAAGCTATATTATTTTGACATCCATACTCCACATTCAACAAAGTCTTTACAAAAGGTCTTAATTAGGGTTTTTATTATTTCAAACAAAACGAACAGAATCGAAAGGCATACATTACCTTTGCAAAGGCATGGGTGCCTTGCCTTTCGATTAGATTCCTTAGAGATACGTGCACATTTTTAGTTCATTATAAAATTTTCAAAATATTTTACTTAATTTTTAAATTATAATTTAAAAAGCTAGCTTTGCATTGAACGCATAAAACGCATAATATAAACTATAAACGCATTTCTGCGCGAACACCCCTTTCTTCGTCTAAAACATTTTCGTTCGTCTTAAAACATAGTTTGAACTATGATCATGAAGTCTCAGATAATGTCGAAAGCATTTAATTTTGACAACGCTTCCTAGTATTAACTGAATGCTTTAGTATCCCAGGGGACTCTTTTAAATGTTCCGCCTACTCTCACAGTGTCGTTACTGTGTCGTATTAGTACTTTGTGACTATCAGGGGCCTGATTTAGTTAACATAATATAAGAAAACTATAGCGTAAGATAGGGTTGAAGGGTAAACGAGCAGAAAGGTCGTCTGATGGTTTGACATTACTTTGATGCTCAGATATTTAGGTTGTATGCACATTGAATTGTCAGCCGCCGAATAACAGAAATATTAGCTAAAGTTTTTTTTTATTTGGGGTAAGCAAGTAAACGAGTCGCCTCGTGGAAAGCAACTACAGTCGCCCGTGAACAACACCAGAAGAGAATTTGCAAATTGCAAGTTCATAAGTTACGATATGTTGAGGTACATTTCGTCATCTTACTACCATACCATTGAAAGTAACATAATATGGTAGTAAGATGACAAAATGTACTTCATTTTATACTCGCTTTACAAAATGAAATAAGTAAAGCAATAGATTTCAGTAGAATATGGTTCGTATCAGTCATTGTATGCGAAGTAAACATTTAGACGTTTTCCTTTCATCAGATTCTGGTGCTTCTAAATATAGTAACGTTTTATAGCAGGCAGAGTAAATATACACAAAATTGGTCGTGATTGTTCACCCCTCGTGTAATAAAATTATATGATAATGTGCTAAATATTTACAGAGGAGGAAGTCATAATATTTAGATTTTCATATATTATACAAGTATTCATGGTTTCAATTGCTACCGCAACCGCATTCGCTTCAATATTCTTACGCAAATATAGCCTACCTAGCATTGTAATATACTGAGTACTGACACCTCATTAATTATTAAATCGGTCAAGTGCAAGTTGCCATATTGAGCAAAAAAGCCAAATAAATGACGTTAATTTGTGGATCATTTATTGGGAGCTCCAATAGGCAATATTAATGTTATTTTATTCTTAGTATTTGTTGTTATAGCGGCAACAGAAGTAAATAATGTGTGAAAATTTCAGAAGTCTAGCTATAGCAATTCTTGCAGCCTAGAGACATACAGAAAGACAGACAGACATCGAAATATCAGTAACAGCTGGGACCCGAATTTCACCTTTTGGGTACGGAACCCTAAAAAAACTATATCGCTACTAGTCAGCTTAAAAATTTTCCACCTGTCGTCACTTGTCTGGCTGTAGAATGTAGACGGATGGATCCATCGGGATGAATTAAAGTTTGTTGTTTACGGGCAACGCTAAAAATAGAATACGATTTTTAAATAGAACAGAAGATTTTTAGGAGCAATTTTTCCGGGAAAAATGATAGATTTGGAAATTGGAAACAAATTACTTGAAAAAAATTAAATGTAAGTGGGAGGAGGAGGTCCTAATCCCACTTTAATTTTTTAAAATCTATACAAACAAAGGTATGTTTATATAGATTTTTTTTAATTCAATATTCCTTTCACGTGTATTAATTACTAGACGACGCCTGCAACTCCGGCGCGCCAAAATTCGTTTATCGCGAGGGAACCATACATTTTTCCGGGATAAAAGTATGACATAGGATACTTTTTCCCGGGACTCAAAGTATCGCCATACCAAATTTCAGCAAAATCGGTTCAGCAGATTGGGCGTGAGAAGATAACAAACAAACGGACTTTTGCCTTTATAATATAAGTATGATATGATTACTAAGGGGGTAAATGCTGGAAGGGTCCTTTTTATTGGTGAACTGAAATAATAATAGCCTAGACCAGAAAAATATGATAGGCTCATAGAAAAATATTCTTAAATCAAATTTAAAAAAGTTATTTACAGAAATCAAAACTTGATTAAGTAACTTTATTTACGACAAATCACTGCAGTCGTCAAGTAACAAAAACTTGAGCAGTAAGTGAGGTCTTACTCAGATTGATTGTTGCCACAGAATGGAACTTTTTCAGCTTCAAAGTAACTCGTGAGTTATATAAAGTTATAGTTAAAGCTTTCGAATTCCAAGCGATTTAGATAAGCGTCGCTATATATGCTTTTAACAAAGCTTCCTAAAAGCCGTTGACCTATAACACGTTAAAAATTATTTAAAGCTTACTACTTTGCAACCATACTTTCTTAATAATTCCTAAAGCCTTTTCTACTCTAATATTATTCATAATATGTATTTATTTTTAAGTCTAATAAGGGGAAAAACCTTATAATATTTTTGTAGCGAACCTTTACTGCAATTTCGTATTCATCAAATCATCGGCAAAATTTCGTATACGGACTCTTAAGTTAAAGGTGAATAATTATTACGACATAAAAAAAAAATATATTATTTAATTATTAGATTTAAAATATATTTAAGTGCGGAAATCCGACTCGAGCCTTGCGGCGAGTAATATAATGTGAGATTTAGGTTGTTTTGAATCGTGTTTTTTGGCACAATTTGTTTTTTTTTTCTTTTTTCTTGAATTGGATAGAATTTTATCTTTAGATTATTTCTGTCGTTTTCTTTTTATGAATTACAGCTCCAAGTTGCCAAAATTAACAGCAATTCTTTGCCCATTTTCTCTAAAATTTTGCTGAGTTACATTTTTTTTTTCTCAACTATTTCATATTAAAGTGGTAAAAAGTAATTCCAACATTTTATAGACGACTTTCTCAACAGTACATTGTATTTTTTTCATACCGTTAAGACGTCAATACAAACCATAAACAGGTGATATTCTAAACCTTTTACAGCAAAAATCACAACACTGTCGCGGGTTTGAGTTGGATTATTTAAAAATACTTAAAAAACAAAAAATCTAGCTCCAACATTAGATTATAATTATTGAAATGATCTTACATGTTGTGCATTAAAACTCATAGAAATAATGTATTTTAACTGTTAAATCACGTCTGTAAAATCAGCGAAATCGGCAAATTTCGTATACGGACTCTTAAAAGCTCTTGGCAAATTCATATTGTGAGAGCGAAGCCACACTTCTCCGTTGCGTTACGTTGTCAGCTGGGTTATTATGACCTCTTATTTCCAGCCAGTTTACGCCCTTAAAGTGGCTGGCTGTCGTTTTTGTATTATGATCTCTATTTTCCAGTGATTTTCCAGCCAGCCAGCGGTCACGTGACACAAAACGAGCACAAAACCATAGACAAAACACACTGCTCCATTGTGAACTGAGTAGTATTTTTCGTATTATGAGCAATTATGAGTACCACAGAGTAAAAACAACATTATCTGACATAAGCTGGCTTGCTCTTACGTCAAAAATAGCAATTCAATAAACGCCAAACAATAGTAGCTTTTACTGAATGGTTTACAGTTTAGTAATTTTTTATTAAAATGACATACTTCTTTAGTGTTGAGTTATATTGCTATTTAGTTGGTTAGTTACATAAAAAGCTATTTTAGTGCATAGAATATTTATTTTAGTTTAATAAAATAATTAGTAGATATAAACTAAACATTCGAAGTATTCGGGAAAACAATTATTCTCAGGTTAATCCCGGAAAAGTCTACGGTTCCCGCGCGATAAACGAGTTTTGGCGCAACGAAGTTGCGGGCGTAATCTAGTAGTACATAAGTGAAGACGCCTTAGAGACCTTAGTAATCCATTTAGTGTTAGTGAGGTGTCTTAGAATATTAACATAAGTGAGGTGTAGTAGGTATATACTACAATATAGGTAAAGTTAACAATAAGTTTTGTATTTGTGCGATGAACTAAGACTGCATTGGCAGTTAGTACACAAGAAACACAGTCATGATACAAGGCATAAGGAAACACAAGTGTTGTGTTTAATTACTGTGAAATATGAATTTTCACCAAAAACCTACAGTGCCATCTACAGTTTTTGTGTTATTAAACAAACTATTTCCTTGTTAACCTGAAAAGTATTTTGGTAAAATATATTATGCATGATAAACATTGCACCAAAGAAGTAAATTCAAAGGCATTACTTACTATCTCAATAACAAGAATTTTGTGAAAACAAACATTGAAACTTTAGATTAATGTATAACATGCTCCGGATAAATATGCACTTTTTCATTTATACCTTCTACTCTTGACTGCAATATGGTATGTACAAAGGGAAAAGTGTAACAGTCACAAAATTTTACTCAAAAATAATAAAAAAAACCTATGTTATCTAAGTACTTTATCCTCCTTACTAATAAACGTTGTATAAGCTTTGAATAGTTATACAGTGTTTTGTTCCTGTCACACAAGTGACATTTTTAATTGGATTGAAGAAGACAAAACACTGTATAACTATTCAAAGCTTATACAGCGTTTATTAGTAAGGGGGATACTATGTTTTAATTCTTAGGGACCTATCAGACAGAGAGTGGTCACAATATGTTCAAGCATTCTGCGTTTGAGTATTCAGTCACACAGGAGAAATTCTGACGCGTTCAGAACGCCGACAGAACGTGAGACGTGAGTATCTCTATATTACATAAGGTAATACAACACAAAGAACGCAAAGCTGACCGCTTGAGCGCTCTCTGCCTGAGAGATCTCTTAAGGTAATTTCCTATAGTTTAAAGCAGTGGTCCCCAACCTTTTTTTCATGCGGGCCACAAACATGTTTTGGTCTTGGTGTCGCGGGCCGCAAAAAAAATTTTGAAGGGTTAAAAAATAACATTCTTTAAAATTAACGATTTAAAAGTGGAAAAAATTTAACGTCTATCACGTAGACTTTACGTTATTTTGCCGGTGGGCGTGAATTTCAAAATTGTTTATCATCACGCGGGCCACAAATAAAGTCCCGGCGGGCCGCATGCGGCCAGTGGGCCGGTCAGGGTGTATCCTTAGGGGCGCTGAGGAAAAAAGACTTAGAAAAATTTTCGATTTTTTTTGTGGTATAATAGACCACAAAAGACATAGAGTAGAGATAGAGTAGAGATAGACATAGAGTAGAGATAGAGTAGAGATAGACATAGAGTAGATATAGAGTAGAGATAGATTAGAGATAGACATAGAGTAGAGATAGAGTAGAGATAGACATAGAGTAGAGATAAAGTAGAGACAGACATAGAGTAGAGATAGAGTAGAGATAGAGTAGACATAGAGTATACATAGAGTAGACAAAGGGTAGAGATAGAGTAGAGATAGAGTAGAGATATAGTAAAGATAGAGTAGAGATAGACAAGGAGTAGACATAGAGTAGAGATAGAGTAGAGATAGACTTAGAGATAGACGTAGAGTAGGCATAGAGTAGAGATACAGTAGAGATACAGGAGTTCGTCTATCTCTACTCTGTCTACTCCATGCCTACTCTATCTCTACTCAATGTCTATCTCTATCTCTACTCTATCTCTACTCTATCTCTACTATAGAGTAGAGATAGAGTAGAGATAGAGTAGGCATATAGTAGGCATACTCTACGTCTATCTCTAAGTCTATCTCTACTCTGTCTACTCCATGCCTACTCTATGTCTACTCTGTCTCTACTCTATCTCTACTGTATCTCTACTCTATGTCTACTCTATCTCTACTCTTTGTCTACTCTTTGTCTTATTTCTCCGTTAGTCCAAAATATAACACTTACGCCATTCCCTTCAAATCAAAAATTATTGAGATTATTATAAAGTGCATAGATATTAGATGATAGAACTTGTGTATTTAAAAACTGAATAATTATCATTTCTCCAGGTTTATAATCGTCCCAGTTAGACAGTGTTGCAACATTTCAAATATTTACATTAGCCGGGCGCCTTTGCAATTAAAGAATCTATTTATTATGTATCTATAAATATTTAAAATTTAAACGACGAACGAACACGGCTATGTTATTATACAGTAAAAAAATAAATTCCATAAATTATATTTTTACATATTGCAATGCGGTACAGTTTTTCCGTTCGTCATTGGCTATGTCCTATAAGTGCATTCCTTTAAAAAAATTGTCGTTACGTCAAGATTAAACTTTGACGTTTCCTAATGTCACCTACATGCTCGTCTGACGTTTAAAAAATATAATCCATTCATAGACAACCAAACTGGATAAATCCACAAAGAGTATATAATCACTACGTGTAAATCCAGTCAGAAAAATAATAAGTTGGCTGGCTTTTGCCTGGAGCAATTCACTTTCCGTGAATGGTCATAATAACCCAGCAGGTAACGATAAAATGCCACTCACATCGCAACAGTGTTGCGTTGACGCGCGATAAAATATTAAAACAGTGAATTCCGACTGCACCTCTTGTCGTTGTTTCGTAAAAAGACCGCGTGTAACATCTCAATGCATAAATGGCATAAATCGCAATGCACAAATGTCATAAAATAGTAGGTAGGTATGCTGCATACTTTATGACATTTGTGCATTGCGATTTATGCCATTGTATGCATGATGGGAGAAGTCAATTCACACATGGCAAACCTACATTATTTAGTCAAATTATGCCAGCTTGACCTAATTCCACTGAATAACGTAGCGGACCATTAATATTGACTTGATATAGCCCGACCAAATGACCTAGGTCCACCACGAATCAATTTATCGATTGCACAAACGTTACATAACTGTAGTAACGCACTGAAAAGTTAAGTAGCTGAGCAGTATGCCTGCTGCCTTATATTACTCGCAATAAAATTATTTTAATGTAACAGAGCAAGATCTAGTAATTGTCTGCACGCAGAATTTTTAGTATCAGAATACGTTTTATATTCATAAGACCATCACATCGAAAACTGTTTAGCATTCAAATTAATAGAACTAAGTTGCCCCATCTTCACGACGAGGGGTAGTTTGCACTCGTCATTATGCAACACTGCGCGCTTTGTTCTGCGTTTACAACGCAAAAGAGCGTAATGAAAGTCCTATTATATTATTATGTACAGACTTTTGATTTTATATCTTCACGACATTATAATATTACTAGCTGTTGCCCGCGACTTCGTCCGCGTTAACATATTATAATAACAAAGATAGATAGTTTTCCCCTTTTCGTAGTTCCTTTTACAAAGGGTAAAAACGGGACTCTATATTTTAAGCAAACGTCAAACGCAAACGTCCATAAACTTTCATGTTTCTAACCCAAGAAATGACGGACGTTCATTCAAACTTTCAACCCCAATTTCACCCCCCTGGGGGTAGAATTTCCAAAATGCTTAAATACGTATCCATTCATTTTTAATCAGTAACCCAAAAAATAAAGTTTCATGTTTCTAACTCAAGAAATGACTGTGGAAATGATGGACTTTCATTCATACTTTTAACCCCTATTTCACCCCCTTCGGGGTAAAATTTTCAAATTTCCTTCCTTAGTGGGTGTCTACTCAATAAAACAACCCTACACACCAAATTTTGTGGCTGTAACTTTAACAGTTTTTGCTCAGCGATGATGAATCAGTCAGTCAGTCAGTCAGTTAGTCAGTCCCTCAGTCAGTCAGGACATGTAATTTTATAAGTATAGATTAAGATTATTGAAGTATGTAGGCAACATATTTTCGCAACAATTCCATTTCGCTGAAATTCGTTTCTGGCACGGAAACCGTTCAATTTCCTTTGTAAAATTTGTATCCTTTCCTATGAATGAAAGTGACATCATACCAAAATTATTATTACAATCGATTTAGTGGATAAAATATTCCTTATGGTAGCCATTCTCAAAGTATGCTCGCGAAGCCTTCGAGCTCAAGGCCACGAGGCCTTGCCACAAACGGCTACAATGCCAAGGGCCAGTCAACTAATCATAACTAGCCGACCGCGCAAGACAACGCACATCAAAGTACGTTTTGACAACGCACTTCAAACTTTAGAATTTTGGCGGGGCGCGCCGTGTTATCGTAGTTAATCTCTACCAGGATGGAGACAATTCATTCTAAGACAAAACATTATTTTTTGGTGAGTCCGTCAAAAATAAAAAGGGTATTCGCCAGCAAACTGATAACCGTTGCTTTACACTAACAGCAAGGAAATAGACAAACAGGCAGATAGACAGTCAGACTATCAGAGAATTACTGTATGATATTATTTTATGGAAGTTGTATGGGAGGTTAGAAGCACAGTGTTCATGTGGGCATCGATACAAAATTGGTTGTCAACACTGAGGTAGTAAGTACTACGTACTAGAGCAGCTGTTGCAAACAAAAAACACTTGAGGCATGAGCGGGGTGGGAGGCGGGGCGGTGATTGCTATAGATCAGTACCGCAGAAGTGACAGTTTTGTGCCTACACTCGAATGAATGCAGAATCTATTTGAGTAAGTGGATAAATTAAAAATTAAAATTCACTTTTTTATAAATTTTTTAAATAAGTATGGATCCTTAGTCCACTATAGCTAATTACTTTATTTAAATTACTTAAATATTTTCAAATATGTACCATAATAAAATTATTATAATGTACGCATGTATAATGTACGTAATATTTTAAATATTACCAAAATACAAACTCGTCTACGTGAGTAAGTACTTCATTCATCATCGTCTTATCATAGATCAGTATTCTGCCTACATTCCACTCTGAATCTACTACTCTATGACAATGCAAATGGCGCGCGTCTTCGCCTAGTAATTGAATGTTCGTATTTTAATTGAAAATAATTAAATAAGAATGCTAATACCGATGAAATGTTATTCCGTTGCATTTGGGAGTGTTACTGGAATAATTTTTGCAGTATCTTAACCCATAACTAGGCATTTTTGCGACTTTTTTTGGTTTCGTTTTTGATTGTTGTACCGTGTACGTCTGGCGCGCAGAAGAGCTCGCGGGCGACTAAGTGCACTGCTGCTATATAGATTATGTTGAATGTGACCGAGCACTGCGTTGCGTTGTCGAGTCTAGTACGTAGTACATACTATATCAGTGGTTGTCAAAGTTATGCACCGATTATTATTATTGTAGGAGTTGGGAGTTTGTCGAATCTTATTTTATTATTTATTTTTATTTTACAATTTATGTACACACAATATGAAGTTAAAAAACCAGCTTAAAACTAAAAGTATGTATTGTACAAAGGTACATCTTATTCCAAAGATGGAATGTCTTCCAGAAGACCTGAGTGAAAATAGGAATGTGTGATTATAAAATATGCAAAAATTAGTGTGCACGTGTTAATTAATATTAAAGATAAACTTAGTACCTACAGCTATGTAGTAATATAGTAAAGTATAATAAGTAGTAAGTATATATACAAATACAATATATAATAATATGATATATATTGTTGTATATGTAATGTTTATATAATACCTACATATTGAATATAATAAATATTTATAATATACTTACAATAAAAATAACTTATAGATGAACTTAACATGGAATAACAGTAGTATTAAAGTATATTTTGTGTGTTCTGTCGCAGATAATGCAACCGGACTCTCTTTTTAAATAGTGCCAAAGTTTTACTTTCACGAATATCTGGTGGTTGGGAGTTCCAAAGCCTAGCAGAGTGAACTGTGAAAGAATAGGAAAGGAAGTCGGTATGGTGAGAAGGAATCTGGAGAAGAGTACGTCTAAAAGTTCTACGAGACTCGTCCTGGAGATGAGGAAAAGAAAAAAGGTCGTGCAGATAGGAGGGGGAAGAAGGACAGAAAAGTACTTTGAACAGTAGACTAAGAGTCCTATAGTTTCGACGCTGGCGGATAGGAAGCCACTGTAGTTTATTGCGATAGTCCGAGATGTGATCGAATTTCTTTAGCCCAAATATGAACCGAATGCAGAGGTTTTGTAAGCGTTCTAATTTATTTAAATTTTCCTCAGTAGCGTCAGGATAACAGACGTCGGCATAGTCAATAATAGGCATTACAATGCTCTGCATGAGTGTAATTTTGGTAGAGATGGGTAAAAAGTTTTGCAGAGCTTTAAGATAATGAATAGCACAGTTGACCTTTCGACTGATGTTGTTAATGTTGACATTCCAGGATAGCGTTGAATCCACTGTAACACCCAAGTATTTAGCGGACTCAGAGAAAGGAATGCGTACACCATTTAGTGTGATAGGTGGTAGTGATTGTATGTCTAGATTCGCACGCATTCGTCTACTACCTATGATGAGCGCCTTAGATTTCTCAGGATTAACAAGAATACCAAATGATTTCGCCCACTCGCTAATTTGACATAAGTTATTATTAATAAAAGTTACTGCAGACATCGCGTCAGCCAAAGAAAAATGTTGATAAATTTGCAGATCGTCAGCATAAAGATGGTATTTAGATGTAATTACTTTAGTTATTTCATTAATAAAAATGGAGAAAAGGAGAGGGGACAGCACTCCTCCTTGTGGCACGCCAACTAGAATATTGCACCAGTTTGAAAACGTATCATTTGTTTGTACACGCTGCGATCGGCCACAAAGGTAGGAATCAAACCAGGCTAATGCCGCAGCAGATAAATTAAGAGATTCTAGGATAGCAAGAAGGATATCAAAATCAATAGAATTAAATGCATTGCTGAAATCAAGCAGAATGAGGATAGTCAGGGATTTGTTCTCCATGGCGAAACGTATGTCGTCAGTAACTTTTAATAGTGCTGAACAAGTGCTGTGTCCTGGACGAAAACCTGATTGTAAAGGACTTATTAATTTATTTTTGTTCAGAAATGCGGATAATTGCTTATGAACAATGTGCTCCAGAACTTTAGAAAGGAAGGGTAAAATTGAAATTGGGCGAAAAGAGGATAAGGATGTAGGATTTGAGATCTTAGGCAAAGGAATAATGTTGGCCTGCTTCCATGCAGAGGGAAAAGAATTTGAGGATAAGGAGAAGTTTAATATGTGTGTAAAGATTGGCAATATGGAGGGAAGTGTCATTTTTATCATTTTAGAGCACAACTTATCACAACCAACGGCTTGAGATGAAATTGCCATGACTGCAGTTTTTACGTCAGATTCAGAAGCACTGGAAAAAGAGAAAGACGGGGCTGTTTTTGGTAGTTTAGATATTTGTTTCAAGGTGTTATCTTTGACAGTCGGACACAGAGAAACAGGTGGCTTAGAGAAAAAGTTATTGAGTGAGTCCAGATCTAGATCATTAGGTAAACCAGCGGAAACTTTTCCTATACCGACTGACCTAAGAAACTTCCAGGCGTCAGCACATGTACTGTTTTCAAGGCGTGAATAAAAGTAACGACGTTTCGCCGCACGACATAAACTGTTGCACTGGTTTCGCAAGGTTTTGTAGTTTGTAATATTCGCATCATTTGGCTGGCGCTTACATTTCCTTTTAGCCTTATCTCTAGCAGCCATTGCCTCCTTGATGGAATCTGAAATCCAGGGAGCAGGGTCATGTTTTATTTTTACCATTTTTAGTGGAACGTGTCGGTCATACAGTTCTAAAATAATTTTATTAAATGAATAAATTTTTTCGTCAATAGTTTGACTGCTTATCACCGACGACCAGTTTAAATTTTGAGCATCTCGCTGTAATACTTCCTGATCGATACATCTAAAACTACGCAGCAACATAGATTGTGGTTTTCTTTTTGGCGAGCGGATTTTGTACGAAAGGTAAATAAGATCATGGTACGAGAAAGGGGCAGTAAGTTGACCGTGAGTAGAAATATTATTGGGCGAGGAAACAACCATGAGGTCTAACTGGGAAGGGATGGAATTCGGAAAATGATGGGTAGTGCTAGTTGGAAGTAAGTGAAGATTATGAGAGGATTAAAGTGACTGGAGCTTAGATGCACGCGAATTATTTTTGACTAAACATGTATTAAAATCACCCATCATTATAAAGTGATTGTATGTTATGCGATGATCGTGCAAAAATTTATCAAGGCAATCAAAATAGTCAATATTCATATTTGGGCTATACAAAACAACAAGAAGGATTTTATTATGGTGCGATATAATTTCTAAGGCAAGATATTCAGCTGAACCAGAGTAGTGACAAGGAGACATGTTAATAATTTTATATTGAAAATCAGCACGAAGATACACAGCAACTCCACCACCGCCTTTGCCAATTCTATCGTTACGCACAAGAACGAAGCCTGGAAGAGAAAACTGAGTAGATTTAAGAGAAGATTTCAGGAAAGATTCCGAAATAAGAATAGCATCAATAAACGATGCACTAAAAGATGCCATGATGTCAGTGTAGTGACTGGGAACACTTTGTGCATTTATATGTACCACATTGAGATTGGATCTGTGGTTGTGAAATACTAATGAAAGTTCGTCATGCAGTGTACGAGGCGTAGAAGATGTGCTGTGAGCACTTTTGAAACTACAAGAAGAAGAACACGATTCAAAACTACAATCTAAATCATTTAGATCATCACTACTGTCTATAACTAAATAAACAAAAGTTAAATATAAGTAATATTAAAGTTATATAAAAATAATAATAATATAATCTATAAAAGTATATAATATTAATTACCAAACAAACTCAAACTCACGCTCTTGTTGTGTTAATGTCAGTAGTATTGTAAAAGTTTGCAGCGAAATATTCCGATTAACAATTTGAATGTTTATCATAAGATGTTTTGTTTCATATTGTTGTATGTAGAGTTGCTGATTTACACATTAATTATAAATATTTATAATTATTTTAACTATTAAAATGCCTTAAATATTTTTCATTTAATTTTTTTTCATATTACTAACAAACGAATAATAAAATTTTCAAACTCTACAAAAATTTTAGAGTCTTCTGACATTAATATTTTCAATAATTAACTAAAATTATGTCATTTTTTCACACATTTTGGGGGTAACAATGACTTCATGTATTATTTCTTTCTCCTTCGCACAACCTACATTTAAAAAAATATAGGGCTTTAAATAAGAGCATGCGAGTTGCGAGTTGCGAGTTGCGACCCATGCATCTCCGACTATGAAGTTAATTATAATCAACACTAATATTATATTATCGTCATCCATACTAATATACTAATAATAGTATAAATGCGAAAGCGTGTCTGTCTGTCGGTCGGTCTGTCTGTCTGTTACCTCTTAACGCCCAAACAGCTGAATTGCGATTGCGATTTTGCTGAAAATGTGTATATTTAATACTTTAAGTCCCGGGAAAGGGCATAGGATACCTTTATCCCCAGAAAATGTACGGTTCCGGCGGTATAAACGAATTTTGGCGCAACGGAGTTGCGGGCATTATCTAGTACTATTATCATCATTATAATTTAATAAATTATATTTGATCATAAAGTCCGTACAATACGTGACAGGTAATTGGCGCATCCGCGTCGATTCAGTATCAATAGAAGCGCCATAATTAAGTTCCAAATTGGGTCACGTGATAAGCCCACGCCAACCAACACGCAGGCCACAGACTCACAAATTTGGAGAAATCAAACTAGTGGACAGTAGCTAAATTAGAATTTGAAGGCTCACTGTTGCCATCAGGGTCAATTCAGACTGCAACGCGACGCCTAGATGCATTCCTTAATTTGTATAGTTGTGACTTAATTTGTATAGTTGTGACAGATGTGCAAGACGTCTCTTGCAATTAAAATCTGTCAGTTCAGTACAAACAGAAATAACATCTACGCGTCGCGTTGCGGTCTGAATTGACCGAACTGATCGCCTATTTGTCAGCAACGTACGCGCCGCGGGCGCCGAACGCACCGTTATTATCATGTACCGCTTCAGCATATTTGATCATCATCATCATCATCATCATCATCATCATGATCAGCCTATTGCCGTCCACTGCTGAACGTAGGCCTCCCCCAATGAGCGCCAGCCATCCCGATCTTGGGCAGCTCTCAACCATCCGCTGCCAGCCATTTTCTTCAAAGCTATTTAGAGTGAAGAAATTATAGAGAGACTGACAATTGATATAGGACTGGAGGATATAATAGGAGTTAAGACACAGGCTACTTTTATTGCGAACTAAATAACAGAAAACATGCTCCTTGTATAAAAATAATTATGATAATATAGTCATAACATTTGTGGAAAATCTGATCATTTCCATAGGCCTATGGTAAAATTACAATCAATAGTTATGTAGGCGCAGCAAATAAATAATATTTCCAGGGCATTATTTCAAATTATTGCATTCAAGCTCATTATTGCAGAGTTAACATTGTTAACTAACAAAGTTTTTCATTCATTTTCTGCCGCTTGTCTTGGAATTAAAGGACCCTTTTATGGGCAAATTAAGAGGTTGAAAAAGTTTTCTAAATTAATTTTTACGTAACAACCGTTTTGAACGGTAAAGGAACATAAAGGTGCGTCCAGATTTAAGACCTGACGATGAATTAATGGCATTTCGAAAATATGTAGGTACAAATGTTACAAAAAAATACTTCCTTATTTAACATTTTTCCTGCGCACTTAATAGCATTATTTACATAAGTAATTCCCGAATAGACATTAATCCTGAAGATATCTCGGAGTTCACGGTCAAAGAGTTATTGATGGAGGAGATTACGAATAAATATGGCGATTGGCAAGCCCGTCACAATATAAACATAAATAGTAGAACATCTTCATTTGCCTCCTGCCTTTATAAGCCTCCGCATAATAGTCAAACCGGTTTAGTCAATGAAGATGTATGCTGGTGCGCACAATAAACGATTTAGTATAGGCCGATAATAAAGTTTCATATGCATCTAAAAATTCAATTTGGTCTTAACTATCGGCCGACTAAAATTCTGGAGTCTGCGGGGGCTTTAAAACTGCCTGAATCAAGCGCTCACAAATTTTGCCCTGATGTCAGACAACTTTCTGATGCAGTAAACTTTGCACGCATGTCACACGTCTTCTCTCTGTGTTGTTTAAGTTTTATTTCAAGGACACAGCTGTTAAGTTAGTCTACTGTATGATATTTATATGGTGAAGACGTTGAGAGCTCCGAGGCCCGAGTTGGCCTAAACCCGTCATAACTCATGTAAAGCCAGATGTTACGTAATAAATCAAATACGAATGATATTATTTCTATTGTTTCATACTTGATTTCTCTTTTTCACAATCATATTTGTACTGCTACTCATGATAAGTAAAGGTCTTTTAATAACACAGAATCAGTTTTTTAACCGTACGCAGAATATTATATTAATTCAAACTACACTACTGGTTTATCATCAAAAATATCTGCAGTATTAATAATGTAAAAGTATATAATTTAGAAATAATAGTATATTAAATATTAATATTTAAAGCATAATATAATGTATTTTTATTATTACAAGTCTTTTTTGCAACTTTGTACTTCGTAAAAATGAATAGCTAATTGTATTTTCTTCAGCACTATTGCCTACGTAACACCTACGTCGATGGAGAAATCAATTTAAATCCTGAAAGCATTGCATAAAACCTCTAGTAAAATGAGCGTGACTTCAGACTGCGAGGGAGGAATAAGGTCTTGTAAATAACAATTGAATTTAAATTGCTCTATAGTAAAATAATGTTCTTACTAGTAAAGAGATCTACATTCTACACTTTGTATGCAGACGCTATAGTTTAAAACAATGTTTTTATCTCTATATAAATAATATAGCTCAGGTATACTCCACTCGGACTAGCTTGTCGCTAGCGGTCATTGACTCCCTGTCAAAAACTTGTCATTTTCCATATAAACCGCGGTTAACAATTAAGTGTCAGATATTGTCGACGTGGTTTTATATGGAAAATGACAAGTTTTTGACAGGAAGTCAATGACCGCTAGCGACAAGCTAGCCCGAGTGGAGTATAGAATCATCGATTTATAGTGTTGAATTATAGTGAATAGAATTGAATTATAGTGTTCAGTGTTGACTATATCGAATGTCGACTTCATAATAATTATAAATTTTATCGAACACAATAGTTTTATTGGCAATTTTTTAGAGAAACGATATAGAAAACATGTTGGCTTAGCATCCTGTTTGTCAATTGTTGCTTTATTTATAAAAAAAAAACTATTAACCCTAGGTAACTAAACTATATTTGTGGTTACATAGTAACTAAACTTTCGTCTGAGGGACTACGCAATAAAAAACGTGAAATTTATCAAAAGTATTTATTAAAAATAGAAACTAGTTATACGGCACTTTAGTTTGGTTTGATAGAATTTAAATTGAAAGACATAAAACAAAAAATATCTATTCCGCACACCTAGTACACATGCCAATATTGTGAGACCCATAAATGGCATTTTTGCATTTCATGCATCGATACCTTGTCATCCTGCGGACTTTAGATGGACATAAACAAAATATTTTGTGCACACTGCTCACAGAAGGAACAGGAATTTCAGATTCTGAAGACTCGCCAAGAATATCTTTTATCATGACCTTGATGTCACGCCTCAAAGTCACCGTTTGTAAAGGCTCCCGTAGCCAGGGCTCCATCAGCAGGTTTCCCATCCTGAGGATAAAATCACGTCGTTTTGCGGCTTTTTTTATTTCTTAAGTTGTTAACAACTTTCAACAAGTCATAAATAGCATAGGCATTGAGAAAATCTTATAAATTTTAAAGAAATCGGGGGGTTATTTGAAGAACACGCTGGTTACATTGGTTTAAGGTTTGAGTAGAATCCGTTTCCTGAAAATCCTCTAAAGAGTCATCAGAGTCTATAATTTGAGTTCTTTATCTCTTACTTGGGCGTGTAATGTCATCCTCAGGTTCAGAAAATTTGTTTAAGTTTTCAGAATCGGAAGTATTGATATGTATTTCTTCCTCCACATTATCTTCCGTCTCGGAAGCCGTAATATACGAACCTTCTTCCAATTTTTCTTCCATTTCATCTTCGAGCCATTTACTTATCAGTCTGTTCTTCTTGACTCCCCAAATCCTTCTAAAAAAAACAAAAGGTGCAATCGTATCAAAGCCGGGAATAACTTGTTGCAACACAGTTATTTCATAAAACATAACCTTTTTTATTAGTAAATTTCACGTGTATACAGTATAATATATATTTAAATGGTAAAATACATTAATTTATATAAAATAAAAACAAAATATAACGTGGGAATCGCGCATAAATAATAAAAAAAAATCAAAATATAATCTTACATACCTTTGCAAAATAACGTACGTTGTAACTAAACTTTCGTCCACCGGACGACGCTATAGCCGTAGGTCACCTCCTAATTAGCGTGTAATTACAAACGTATCACACGATGAGCTATTTGCTCCGATCAGGAAGGTAAACAAAGCGTGGCGGGTGCGGGGCGCAGGGAAGTAAGTGCACTGGACATTCTCGGGAAGGGGCGTCGTCGCACACTGCACAGACGAATGTTTAGTTATCTAGGGTTAAAAATTGATTCACAATATTTTCGTAGACAGAACTTGCGGTCCATTTAGGCGAGTAAAATGAAACGAAAGATCAATAAAGAATAATAAAATAAAAGGGAAGATCAATATTTTATCATAATTTGCGGATCGTCTCGACATATCGACACCATTTGCAATTTATTTCACAGTTACTTTCAATTTTTCTTGAATAATTCAGGAGCCCAGGAAGGATTTTCAATTTTATGTGAAAATTGCTTGTCTTATTACACATGAGATATTGAAATGGTGGGGTTCAACTTGTGCATGTGGTTATTTGACTTATTATGTCTGCGGTGAGCGGTCCACACATCATCGACAAGCGTTGGTCTCGTCTCTAGCTGTTTTATATTTTCACAAATTAAAACTTCACTTGAGATAAAATCGATTATAAATTTTATTTTGATTGCGGTTACTCAGAGTATTCAGTATAGTAATAGACAGGTGGGTGCTATCGCCTACCCTATTCATATCAATGACAACATGTTACAGACCAACGGTATTGCTATGCGGATGATAGTACAGGTGATGCCCTATATACCAGCTCCCGTATATTTCTCGGCTATTAGTCTCATTGAGAGTCGAAACGAACGTTTGTCCAAAATAGAAAATTCGTTAAAGAAAGTCTCTGAATAAGGTAGACGTAACTTAGTCCAATACGTTTTGATCTAGCCATACTTTAGTTAAAAGACAACCAAAATTAACTACAAGAGTGACCTAATTCCAAAACTACTTTTGGATCTAGGATTAAGGTTAGGCGTATAGCTAATCTAAACGAAATAACATTTTTATAATACGAAAAAAAAAACGTTTATCGTGCAGGAACCGTAAATTTTTCCGGGAGGAAAATTATCCTACGTCCTTTCCCGGGACTCGAAATATGAAGATACTTTTCAGCAAAATCAGTTCAGCGGTGTGGGCGTAAAGAGGTAACAGACATACACTCTTTCAAATTTATAATAGTTATTAGTATGGATGTCGTGAGTCTCGTGACATAATCTATATATATAAAAGAAAGTTGTGTTTTTTTTTTTTTTTTTTAAATTGGGGCCGTCTATGGGCTTTTCGCCCATATCCTTTTTTTTTTGTTTTTAAATTTATTCTATAGGTTTTTCGCACCAAGGATAATTGAAATAATATTATTAAGTCATTTTAATTGAAGAAAGAAAGTTGTGTTAGTTACGCCACTTATAACTCAAGAACGGATGAACCGATTTGGCTGAAAATTGGTGGAGAGGTAGCTTAGAACCAGGAATAGAACATAGGATACATTTTGTCCCGGAAAAATGTACGGTTACTGCACAACATACTTTTATGATTTGCACGTAAACTATTCAATCGATTTTGATAAATTTTAGTATAGAGATACTTTGAGTCTCGGGAAAGGACAAGGGATACTTTTTGTCCCGGAAAATGTACGGTTCCTGCACAATAAACTTTTATGATTTTCGCCTAAACTATTCAGTCTATTTTGATGAAATTTGGTATGGAGATACTAATTTTAATCTATTGTTTTCTTAATTATACCAATTCGAATTAAATAATCATCGTTAAGACAGGACAACGTCTGTCGGGTCAGCTAGTAAATGATAAAAATAAGTTTTAACGAGCACTTTACTCAATATTTTTTTCTCTGATCTGTTAAAACAAGCGTAGGTTGGTCCTATGAGACCTACAGGGTTTAGACTACAGTATTATTAATTTGAGTCTCACAAACGGATTATCAGATACTGTCTGCAGCATTTGCAGTAAAATATGATCAATTTCATACGTGAGACAGAGTATATTTTACTAGCTAAACATTTAAACGTTTATTCGAAAATCGGGTGGATTTATTCGAAGATCATCGTATATTTACGATGATCTTCGAATAAATCAACCCGATCCCAGTTATTGCTGGGCACTAGATTGGACTGCAGCTTTGCCTGTTCTGGGCATTTCATAAGTTGCGTTTACTGTATGAAAAATATTTATAGTGTTTTAGGCCATAGCCTAAATTAATGACGCACTTTTAATTGGACTTTGCCTGGCAAAAGTTAGATTAATCATTTTTAAAATTAACTTCAATCTCAAACTTTTTGAGGATACGGTGTTTTAAAAGATATTATTGTTTTTAACCTAAAATAAAAAATAAAAAAACACCAAAACAAACAAACAGGGGTAAATCGTTATATTAGTTTAAATTGAAGAAGATCGACGTCCCCTTTCGTCGTAAATCCTTTGATTGATTCTAAAACATCCCAAGTCAGGGATACACAACATTCGGCGACATCGGATTTAAATAAGCTCCAAATTTCCGAAGATAGATTTTCCAAAGCGTTACTTGGGGTGAAGAATAGCGTGTCATCGTAACTGCAAATGCAAAGTTTTATTCGGTACAAAAATAAAAGGGAAAGGCTTTATTTTGTTAACAAAACGGCTGATGATTTTAATTAATGATAACTGTCTTTAATTTCTAGAACATAACCATACGTAACTAATTTACATATACATCAAAACATAAACTCCTCCTTTTTGGAAGTTAATAAAGCTTATTTTTCCACAGCTCCTCCGTGAGTGAAGGGCTTTATCAGAGTTGCCAACACTTGTCTGTCTTGGGCTATGATTATAATCAATCGTAAACCAGCTATACGAGTAGATTTTATGTCGTCTTAGTTTATCGTCAGAGCAGCCTGTCTCAACCGGTGAACCTAACGATAATTGTAAACATGAGTGGACGAAGTAACTAACAATTTTAACATCGTCTTTTTTGCCATAGCCCATAAATGGAGGCTTTAGGACCGGAAAAAGGATTTGAAATTAAAACAAGATGGATTTTATGTATAGCCAGATATATTATATTACTCAGATTCTGAAGTAGATAAGTCACAAGGTTTGTTTAAATTATAAGAAAAATAATATTAGTAATAATTGTCCTCATGCTATAAATGTTAGTTATCACTAGGGCCCGGAAAAATATGTATTAAAAAATCCAAAATATTATGTACTTAAAATATGGACTAAAACAATCGAAAATATGGAAAAATATGGACTATAAAACAGAAATATGGAAAAATATGGAGTATAAATTTACAATAATTAAACATTGTTTTCGTGTAGGTAACCCTTAAATATTTATTTTATTTTAATTTTTTTATCAATTATTAAAGTACAAGTACAAATATTATTAAGAATTTTGTAAAAATTTCAAGTGCCTAGCTGTAGCCATTATTGATTAAAAAATTACGTTTGTTGTATGAGAGCCACCCTTAATTATTATTAATTTTATTTAGTTTTTTAGTATTTGTTGTTATAGCGGCAATAGATATACACATTCTGTAAAAATTTCAGAAGTCTAGCTGTAACCGTTCTTAAGATACAGCCTGGTGACAGACAGACGGACAGACAGACATCGAATTCTTAGTAATAGGGTCCCGTTTTTACCCCTTGGGTACGGAACCAATAATATTCTACTTATATAGATCTGTAACGTTCATACTATTTTCCGGCTTAAATCTCTTCCGAACAACATTGACAAATTTGACAGATAAGTGAAACAAAAGATACGAAATGCCATTTACATAAAAGAGATAGACTAAATAAAAGACGACCCAATTGGGTCGTATTTGAAGCTTCACAACGCGCGCGGTAGTGACATATCTGCTTTGAGTTTTTTATATAATAGATCATTGGTACGGAACCCTAATAATCGGCACAGAATTTTGTTTTTCTTTGTGTATTACCGACTTACGTACCTACTTAAATATCCTTTATTTTATCCGAAGACCGAAACATACTTCAGTTTTTGTTTAACCATGTCAGAAATAGGACCTTTTGCATCTGAAACTTTATTTTCTATTTCTTCATTAATCCTGCGATCGTGGATTCTTGAAAATACTATTGTATTCTATTGTTGTCGCGATCACCAGTACTCTTATGGGGCTTGAATCCTGAAGGAATAATCTTCTTTGGATACAAAATACGACGATAGAGCGCTAGAGGAACGAAATACGCAGCCGCATGGTGGCGGGAACGTATTTTTTTTGTATTTTTGTGAAAATATGGACGATTGTGACATTTTCTTGCAAAATATGGACTTATCTTTGAAAAACCCTAAAATATGGAAAATAAAACTTGGTTTTTCACAGTCCAAACATGATAATTCGTGTAAAAATGACATTCTAGACCGAAAATCGCGTAAAATAAAAATATGTATTTACATATAAATCCGGGCCCTAGTTATCACTTATCACTTATCAAGTTAATCGGCCTTTAACGTCTTCAAATCTTATATATAAAATTCTCGTGTCACAATGTTCGTTCCCGTACTCCTCCGAAACGGCTTGACCGATTCTCATGAAATTTTGTGAGCATATTGAGTAGGTCTGAGAATCGACCAACATCTATTTTTCATACCAAAAATTATTTATAAGGCAAAACAACGTTTGCCGGGACAGCTAGTATATTATAAAGATTTATAATTAAATCTTTGTACAAAGTGTAACAAAACAAAGTGATAATACTTAAGGGTGTGTGTTCTTGTAGAGTTCAGTGTGAAAGTAGCAGCGCTGAAACACCACTTTTTTCACTTTTGTATAGGGTAACTCGCGACATAAGAGCGCTTGCCCATACAAAAGTGAAATAGTAATAGGGTCCCGTTTTTACCCTTTGAGTACCTAAAAAAGATTTGGACTTTCAGCGCTGCTACTTTCACACTGAAACCTCTACAAAGAACACGTACACACCCTTAATTATTATCATTTAGTTTTGTTACCTGTATAGTAATTGAAGACGTTAGTGGATTGAGTTGATTGGATGAATAATTATTTGGGCGAAAACTTTGTTCGTAGAAACAACAACCATATTTAGGTATTTATTCCTTGCAGCGTGGGCTTGCATTTCCACAAAACGAACATCGCATCGGTATGACGTCTTTAATCAAATCAGCGACTCGTGTGATCTGGCGTCAAAGTGATCGACGAGACTTGTTTACAAACGTTATGGAGGTTATGTCTGGTGGGTGATGAAAAAAGTTGAAAGTATTCATCACAGCTGAACGCTTCGAATGTGTACCTAAATATATCACGTGGGCTAAGCGTTGTCTAGACGAATGTACGTATCGTCATCATATTTAGGATATATGACTTGTGAGAATTTGCTGTCGAAACTTGGTGTGAATGTAAATTTTTTCTTTGTTACTACAATACTTTCTTCAGAACAAACTACAAAAAGGGACACAGATATTAATAATAATACGAGGAAATGTGTGAAACTGTGATGACTGATGAAGTGATGACTGATGAGAAACTGTTAATAACACTCTAAAATCTTCTATTCATAAAGTTATGTTCTATGTTATTACTTATAAGCCATAAAACTGGGAAACTCCATATTAGGTAACACATGCGAACTTGAGTTTAAATGCATTTCTATACTTTTGTGCTGATCAAATTTTATCACAGTAAAGTAAGTCAAACAATACTTTCTCTATTTAATATTCCACTAAAACACACCTAATCATTGTAATCAAACCAGAATTTTATACCAAAAACTTTGATTTGTGTTAACTTTTTGCTTTAGAATTTATGTAATGCCTGGAACCACACGATTCACTTATTTTGACTCGATAGTTATATTTTTCGAAATTATGAATCTTTCTGGGCTTTTCAACAAATATCTGTTACAATTATTGAGTTACTATCATTAAATAACTTGCACTACTACAATCACACACTTTTTAAAATAATGGCTAAAGGAAATATTAGTATTGTATAAAATTTTTAAGTAATCATCAAAAACAGTTTTGGGACTTACGACCTTTACTTTCATACTATTGCACGGGATGCGGGAACCATTGTTACGCGATATTGTTCACTATTAACTGCTGCGAAAAGCACAATTATTCTCGGAGGCACGTGATATCATGATTGGAGGATAGCGGGGTGTGTAGGCCGGGCTAGCGTGCTTTGATATTTTTCACAGCAGGCTCTTAAAAACTCCCGCAGAAACCTAGTAATCATATAAAAATCTATCGTATGACCTTCACCGAGACATAAAGTGACTCTAATATACCGTATTTTATCCCAAACAGTTCAGCGATTCAAACGTGCATTGGTAACAGAGGGAGAGAGAAACACTTTCAAATTTGTAATATTTGTATGAATTTCACTTTATTTGTACGGAAAAAATTCACATAGGGCAGCCTCTGAAACGCATTAGCATGTAGGTATGTAGGATTAAACCGAGAATACTGTTACACAATAAACTAGTATTTTCATATTCAGTAACGCAACTAAGCTCAAATTTGTACAACACAGAGATAAGTTTTTCAAATACGCCCAAATATCAGCTCTTTTTAGCGACCCTTCACCTCACGACCAAATATTCTTTGTATGACATTGTACGAGATATATCGCAATATCGTCGCTCTGTTGCCCAACTTCAATATATCTGAAAACACGCTTAAATGTGTTCGTGTTCTATGAGGATAGCCTAGGGCCTAGGCCCTAGGGCCCAGGGGGTCAATCGGGGTATGTAAGACCCACCGGGGGCGGTGAAGGCCGCGCCCGGGCATGCCCACTAAAACCCAAACGGTGTTCCTACTTTTCCTCTTTAGGCAGATGGTCTACTGTATATAATTATATTGTGGTCGTTATATCGTTAGGCGTGATTCATCTCCGTAATCTAATGCTGAGTGTAACTGACGTTGTATTCCATCTCGCCTGTCCGTCATTAGGCCAGACTCAGATTCAATCAACACGATGCATTGTGTTGTGCCAAACATTGCACTTGAGTGACCAAGAATTTCATACTAAATATTTAATTTTAATTAACATGAAACAGTATTTCATACACGATCTTCTTTGACAAAGAAAGGAACTTTAACTTTCTTGACAATGAAAACGCAAATAATAAAATTAGTAGGTACCTTTTGTTTCATTGAACTCCAGTCCTAATAAGTTTGGTAAAGGCCTTTGGTAAAACCCTGCCGTTATGCGGAATCGGGTTTTGGATTCCTTCGTCTAAGGTAAAGACAGCAAAATGAAATATAAGCAAGTTTAGAAGTATAAAAAAAAAGAAAACTGTGAAAAGTATCAAAATCCCTTAAAGTTTGCTTTTTAGGGTTCCGTACCCAAAGGGTAAAAACGGGACCCTATTACTGAGACTTGAATGTCTGTCCATCTTTCTGTCCGTCTGTCTGTCCGCCTGTCTGTCTGTCTCCAGGCTGTAACTCAAGAACGGTAATAGCTAGAAAGTTAAAACTTTCACAAATTGTGTACCTATATCTGTTGCCGCTATAAAAACAAATACTAAAAACAAAATAAAATTAATATTTAAGGGGGGCTCCCATACAACAAACGTGATTTTTTTGGCTTTTTGGCTCTATATCAATAATGGCAACAGGTAGGTACTTGAATTTTACTCAAGGTCCTTGGTTTTATGTGCACTTTAATATTTATTAATAATATTAAAATAAAATAAAAAAATTAAAGGGGGCTCCCATACAAAAAACACAATTTTTGGGCTAATTTTGCTCTATAATGGTACGGAACCCTTAGTGCGCGAGTCCAACTCGCACTTGGCCGATTATTATAAATATTGTAGATACCATCAACATACTAGGCGCCTTATTAAAATAATGTTTTAAAAGCTTTTAAACGAAATACTTGCAGTAAGATATAGGTATTGGTTTTGCCTCTAAAAGTTTCAAAACTGGTTTTATTTTAATTTTCTAGTCTACTCATGTTGAATCGACAAACTGTTTGAAAGGTTTTCATAATAAATCCCAAGTGTTTGTGAGCTACAAAGAAATTATTTCAACGCCAGTTCGTACGATTTTCCAGTCATTAGCATTTACATATTTTTATTTAAGCGGCGAAGTTCGACATTTTATGACTTCATTTAAAAGTTGAAAAGAATCGAATAGAGTATTCAGCTCCAAATGTAAGGTTATCGACTTGTACTATTGGGAACAAACAAGAACATTTTAATGAAACAAGCAGTATCAGTTTTGATTCAATAAAGTAATTGCTAAACAAGTATAATTATACAATATACAGTATGATTAATGGTTTTAGGAGCTGTTAAAAACCGTTCACAATAATTGCGATGGAGGGATGGTGACAAAATTAAAATGCTAACATTAAAATTTTGTCACCATACTCTCAAGTCTCATGTCAACCCTAAAGTAACGGTTAATACTAAATAATATAAACCTAAAAGTCCGGTTTACGGCCAATCCAGTGATCCAATCCAGCGCTACACGCTACTGGAATAATACAAATGTAAATAACAGATTAATACCATAGGATTAGGATAAATTAACAGCTTTTTAAGGCTTCATACTCCAAGGTGAAAAGACCCTGTTACCTTATAGCCATTTGACCTCTCACTCGTTCAGTCCTATCACGTAGTCCGAGAATTTCCAGAGAAATGGCGTCTTAATTACCTTGGCCTTAATACAATGTGCTCGACGCTCAGGTTAGTTGTCCTGTTAGCTTAATAGACCGCTTTATGTCTGTAAACACACTTCAGCTAGGCACCAAGATAGAAATAGAAATCATTATTGAGCTAAAGTACAAAAAAGGTAACATTCTCCATAAATTATATCCTGATTCCTACAGCCTACTAATAATATAAAGGCGAAAGTTTGGATGTATGTATGTACGTATGGATTTAAGGATGTTTGTTACTCTTTCACGCATAAACTACTAAACGGATTTCAATTAAACTTTACAATAATATAGCTTATACATCAGAATAACACATAGGCTACAATTTTAACCCACTTACAAAATGGAAGAGGTGCCGTCGCCGTTTGTGAAACGATTTTAATTTTTTTTCTTTTGGTGTATAGGTTATCATCTCAATTTGGTACCATATTCATAAAAGTGGTGACCTAATGAAGGGATCCATAAGAAATCGAGGGAACTTCTCAAAATTTATATGGAAACATGTGGTGACTTCGGTTTCCTGAGCAGTATTCTAAGCAGCTACTAACAAGTAATATTTTGCACCAAGGTGTACCATGGTTCGGAATATGCTGAGAGAACTCCTGACTCTTTATAGATATAAGTTTGGGATATGTTTTAAGAACGGAAAGCATAATATTATGCTACTATGCATATTACATTTATCATCATCATCATCACTACCATAAACCATTATAGAACCATGTATCGTCCCGTTTTTACCCTATTATTGGTACTTTTCATAGTCTTTTACTATCTAATTATCACTTAAACCGCGGGTAACACCGCGGGACACAGCTAGTATTTTACATGTTTTGTTTAATTTAATACATTACATTTCATATTCTATTATAATATTATTTTATGTTCTTAGGCTAAAAAATTAATTGCTTATGTTCATAGTTGTAACAACTTTTCAAAATTATGATTCATTTGAACACGACCGATGTTGGATTTATTCTTCAACCAATCCATACCTACAACAATCATTGTTGTTATTGAGCTAAAAATGCTACTGGCGCAATAAGTCAATAAAAATATACAAATGCACATGAAACAAAAAGACAAGTAAGTAAACAAAAACAAACAAAAGTAAAGTGCCGTTGAAAGTTTGGTTGTCGTTAGACTTGACACACAAATACTTGCAAAATCCGATCGTAAACATTTTATTGGTTTTCATCGTCCCATGCATTGTAAATTTTAATTTGAATCCTAAGGGTAAGTACACATTGCGACGCGACGAGGCGACAGACTTGCCGCCTGTGACGTTGGACTGCCTGTTCCAAAGATGGCTCATCAATACAGCGGAATCAGCAATGAGGGTGTTTGATATTGATGTATCGCACCTCTTATATTTTAAAACTTGGTCTGGACATTACATAACGGTGTTTGATAATCTATTTGCCACCAGGTACCGCTATGTAGCCTTGCGGTCTATCGTGTCAAATAGACATAATATTATTATCGTGACAGATGACAGCTGTAACGTGATATATGACAGCAGTTTGACACGATAGTCCCTAAGGCTACATAGCGGCACCCGATGGCAAAAATATCAAACACCCTTATGTAAGGTCCAGACCCAAGTTTTAAAATATTATAAGAGGTGCACGTGTTTTAAAATACAGATCATCACAATGCATCACATAATCAAATCTTAATTTATGTTAGCTTTCCTGTTCTTGGAATTTGTGAAAGAGGAGGCATGATGATAATATCATTTTGAAATTATTTTACAACTTAGATATTATGTATCTAAGTTCCAACATAACAGTTCAAAAATCTTTCGTCTACTGAAAATAATAAAAAATCTGCACCCTACAACCTCTTTCTATTTTTGGAAATCGGTTAAAAATCACGTCGCGAGTCAACGTCTAGCGACCATTGCATACATATTCATCGTTAAATTCGATTCGATTTTTACTCTCCTTTCGCTGTTTTGTTATTCGATATAGGTGACCCGGTGAACGGCAATAAAAGTTCCTTTGCTTATTTAAGTACTGAGATTTATGATAAAACGAGTTAATAATTTACAACTTTGATGCCTTTAATTCAAATAATTAGGCCAAGTACACAAATAACTTAATCCAGTAACATCGACAGATATAATTTCCTTCTGTTTACGGTTGTCATTCATAAAATTACTTGTTACGAATATCAATACGTCTTTTTCTTCATAATTTTTTAGTCCAGGTTCTTGGCTTAGAAACAATAGCGTATGTGCGGGTTTCCTCGCGATGTTTTATGATAATGTGCTTGAGATAAGGTCATCACCAAGAATCGAACTTGCAGCCTTTCGTTTGTAAATCAATGCTCAATGCCCATTAGGCCTTATGATGCTGTTCGCGTAACAGGGTCTTTTCAGCCTGGAGTATGAAGCCTTAAGCTGTTAATTTATCCTAATCCATTGATAATAATCCTGTATTTGCTGTTTCAAACACGTAATAGCCATATTATACGCTGCTGTTGCTGTTTACAACGTGGACTACGGTAATTACGTTACGACAAGCGAATAGCCAAAAATATGTTAAAGGTCTGTTATAACTAATATAGTAAAGCTTAAAATCCTAGGTTCGATTCGAATCAATCCAGTCAAAACGTAACCAAACAGTTAAATTCATCCTTCAAACGCAGACGGGGCGAAGTATGTCGTTCAGAATCCTAAATATAGCCGGATTATTTCTGCCTCATGTCGCAGACCATACTAATTCAAAACTAAACACATTACCGCGGGCCGGCCTCTGCTCTAAACGTTCTCCCGGTTTAATCACCATGTGAAGTATAAACATCATTAAAACGGTGTAATGGCGTAAGGTGTAAATTATATACAATGGCTGCGAGAGTTCTGTGTATGGTGGTCTTGTTGGGATGTGCTGTGTCGGAGAGAGAGTATACCCCGGGCATTATTGGTAAGGATATCTTGAAACGAATGGATGATCAAAATCTTTGTAACATAACTAAGGAGTAAGCAATTGTAGAGATGGAAAGTCTGTGTCCTTTTGTTTATTTGTCTGTCTTTCTATCTGTTACCTCTTCACGCGGTAGCCACGAAACAGATTTTAGTGAAAGTGTAGATAGAGATACTCTGATTCCCGGGAAAGGAATGTTATGATAGTGCTTAATTCTAATCCCAAAGTTGCTACCAAAATTTTGTGGTAAAATAAAATATTATGTAGATTTAATGTTGCACAAACGCTCACATTCCCATGTGTTAAATCTATTCTTTGACCGAGTTCATGACCTATATCATTCAAATATTTAAAAGTCCCCAAGCATGATGACCACTGACATCGTTACTGATACAGCTTATCTTTCCTCATTTTGGCAAGTTTAACTGTATCCAGATGATGAAAAAAATAAATCTTTGTGTTTACGTTTAGTTTTGAACATAATAAAGCATATTATAATTTATTCGTTCATTCGTACCATTGGCGGTGTAAACATGTTAAAAAACTGTTAAATTATTTCCTAAGCATATGCTGACTGCTCTGCTATTATAAACGCTCAATGTGTTTTCTTATGTCAGAAGATATTTACTTACCGTAATTTTCTGTATTTTCAGGTGGTATATTCTATGAGGAGGCGGAGAGTTTGAAAACAGCGTTGACAGTCAGTGCTCGGATGTACAACTTTACAGCCTCAATAAAGGAGGTGTCTGGCCGAGGAAATATACTTGAGCTGAACAGCCTTATCTGTGAATTAGCTGAGGTATGTTATTACTTTTGATATCCCATCAAGTCGGATGGTTAAATAGCTTTGTCCACACTGTGCCTTTTTCTGTTCGTCAAGGCCCAAGGGTATACGTTATAGCGCAGTCAACAGCGAAAGTGAGACATGCCCGCGACGCATGCCCTCTGACCGTCCAAAACTTTCGCTTTGTTATTAAAAATGACAGTTGACGTTGCGTTCTTTGACGCATTCAATTATTGAATGCGCCAAAACGAACGTTGAATGAAAGAAGATGACGAAAATTGAAGAAAAAACGTATAGTGTGGACATAGCTATTTGAATATTATTGTCGGAAGTTGGTTGGATTAATAAAGTACTATCGGTGCCTACTATTTTAATGAAAATTCTTTCCATGTTTGATCCAGTCTGTTTTTTACCTACCAGCAAGAAGTATTCAAATATATGTACATCAAACAACTGACTTTAATAGTTTCGACCTAAGTATAATAAATTTAAGTTTTTTTTTATTGAGTAAGGGGGCAAACGAGCAAACGGGTCACCTGATGGTAAGCAACTACCATCGCCCATGGACACTCGCAACATCAGAAGAGCTGCAGGTGTGTTTTAGGCCTTTTAAGAGGGAATACGCTCTTTTCTTGAAGGATTGCAGGTCGTATAGGTCCGGAAAAACTGCTGGTGACAGTTCGTTCCAGAGTTTTACAGTGCGCGGCAGAAAGTTACGCGAAAAACGCACTGTGGAAGACTGCCACTCATCAAGGTGATGAGGATGGTATGTTTTTCGCGTGGGTCGATGGCGGAAAGTTGCAGGTGGTATGATTCCGAACAATTCCTCAGAACACTCCCCGTGATACAACCGATAGCGGATGCAGAGTGAAGCTACATCTCGGCGTAATTCCAAGGGGTCTAAGCTGTTTGAAACACTATGGCAGTCAACAATTCGAGCGGCCCTTCGTTGGATATGATCCAGAGGGAGCAGTTGGTATTTTTTGTAGGTTTAGCGTGACTATTCTACGTCCTTTCCAGAACTATATAATATATCTTATATATAAAATTCTCGTGTCACAAATCACAATGTTAGTCCACGAACTCCTCCGAAATGGCTTTACTGATTTTTACCAAATTTTTTATGCATATTCAGTAGGTCTGAGAATCGGCTACTGGGTACTTTATTATAGTATAGTATTGATAAGTGCATTTGTTGAATAAATAATAGTAAATTATTACAACCTGAGACTGACGGCGACCATTGTTTGTGCGACGAGATAGCGATCGACGTTGCCATGGCGACATACTTAATTAAGTCACTTCAATAAAATAATATGGGCGAAATACTTTATATTATATGGCAAAGCAACGTTTGCCGGGACAGCTAGTATAATATATAATATACTTATTTCATTTGATTCGGATCAGGGGGATTCTATGAGAAAGTAAACCTTGAAATATTAGAACGAATTTTTTTCAAGTTGTTTTATGCTATAAATTATTATATTTCGATACAAAATACTTCGAATATCACGGTAACATAATACTTATTAGCATATTTTGATTTTTTAATTTTTTTATATACTCGCTAACATAGACTTAGAAAAACTTTACGTAAATATTCGAAAATTTTTTTCAATTTTATTATTAATTATCAAAGTATAAATACGACTAAGTATTTTGTCAACATTTCAAGTGCCTACCTATTGCCATTATTGATATTGAGCAAAAACTTGCAAAAAAATATGTTTGTGGTATGGAAGCCCCCCTTAAATATTTAATTTATTTTGTTTTTAGTATTTGTTGTTAGAGCGGCAACAGATATACACAATCTGTGAAAATTTCAGAAGTCTAGCTATAGCCGTTCTTGAGATACAGCTTGGTGAAAGACAGACGGGCAGACAGACAAACGGACAGACAGAGGGACCGACAGACATCGAAGTCTTAGTAATAGGGTCCCGTTTTTACCCTTTGGGCACGGAACCCTAAAAAAGCTTATAAGGCGCGTATTTTGCCTAATAAGTCGTACGTGTCCCACCGGTGACATTGTTAGTCCCACCCGTGACACTCTTTATTTAATTTTTGTAAAATATGTTTTAATAATAGGGCATTGTTTTTTATTGAAATGTTACGTTCAGTTTATTGTTTCAAACAAATATTGTAGTTTGCATTAAAAAGTTTAATAAGAAAGCAGAGTTTTGTTGAATATGATTCATGTGTAACAAGTATGTCCAGTTTTTGTCCCACCCGTGGCAAACATTTCCTGTCATTTTGAATTCATTTTATACGGTGTTATCCCCGCCTCAAATATAATTATAAAAGTATATAAAATATTCTGTTATTCTTTATATAAACCAATTTGATATCATTGATACAATTCGCATAAATTAGTCACACAATCTGAAATTAAGGTACAAGTGTCCCACCCGTAACGATAGAATCCCCCATCAGGCTTTGGCCTGAAGATAATATAACTGATAGACAGGCACACTCGCACATTTATATTATTTGTGTGAATTGAAATGTTCCGATACCATAATTATGTTAGTAACCCTAGAACAATAAAGACCTGGAATGTTTACCACCGACAAGAATCCGATACTAGTGTAATCGATTACAGGAATGTTTAATCAAACATTCCCCGGTCATTTGCTGACCGAACTTAGTGTAAGCCCATCACCCTGTATTACAAGCTAACATCTACAGACTTAAGTAATTACAAATATAAATAATATTTCCTGAAAATTGCTAATAAAACGTAACTCTCACACTCTCACACATCTAGCGTTTGGATTTTGGCTCCTTTTACGGTTCATGGGTTTTCCCGGGTCAATAATTTATGCACCTAATCTAAGGAAAAGCTGGAAATTATGTGAATTTTCAAAAACAAATTATGGCTACATTTTGACTGAGGGACGTCCATACCTCTTTTGCTTTCTTTATATTTTTTTTGTTTTTTGTTGCAGGAAGGTGTCATAGGAATCATAGATGGAGTCGGTGGCCGAGCTTCTGAGAATATTCAAGCTGTATGCGATACGCTCGAAATGCCGCTAATATCAATACAAAACAGCGACTTGGACACGAAAAACTGGTCTATAATCAATATGTTTCCAAGTCCTGATGTATTTAATATGGTGAGTATATACTTACAAACACCTAGAATCCATCCATCCATCCATCCATCCATAGACAATACCAAACTCTAGTAAGTATCAGGAATGAGAATGCAATAAACTGACTTAATTTTATTAAGTCAGTTTATTGCATTCTCAATACTGTACTATTATAAAAAAAATACTGGACCTTTCATGAGATAGATCAACCCATTTTTTCCAGCATTGAGCGAGCTGATGTTGATCAATTAGCTATTGCAAATAACACTCTCGATCGTGTCAGCTTTCAAATAAAAATCTGATTTAAATCGGTTCACCCGTTTGGATGCTCTGATGCCACGGACAGACACACAGACAGAAAGGCAGAGATAGACACCTACGGTCTTACTACAAAATATTTAATCACCTGTTGAACGATTTACGAAATGACGGATTACGAAAAAATACAGTTAAGACCGACACACGACTGGACTGTGACGGTCTTAACTGACTTTTTCTACAGTAGGTAATAAACCACACTTTTCTTGCACTTTTTCCACTATATTAAGATGTTATTATAACTTTTAACAAATTAGACGACTGGTTCCGAAATAAATCATCATCAGGTCTAATGATGATTTATTCAACATGAATTTCCACCAAGAACCAACACTACATTTAATGACTTTTTCTGTTTTAACTGTTCTTAAAATTGTTCTTAACTGAATCTTTGTGCTAACACAAAGTTCTAAACATCTATTTAACAGTTGTTTTGAGACCATTATGTTCTGATTTTTTTTCTAATCAACTGTTCACCAGGTATTTAAATCTTTTGTAGTAAGGCCGTTACAATTTATAGCACCCCTGTTTTTCCTCCGGGGTGTAAAGAACTTAACAGAGCCACTATACTGTTTTCAGGCTTTGCAAAGTATAATACTTCAAAAGGACTGGAATAATTTTACAATAATATACGTGAAGGGTCACACCCTAACTAAAGTGCATGAACTGATGAAAATGGGAAAACCGACGGAGAAAAATACGGTTGTCCTGAGAGAACTGAGCGGTGATGATTACAGGTAAACTGACTTTTAGCTTTAGTCGGTACTCAGTACTGATAAAATTAGGCGTTACGTGATATGAGTTAGGAGATATTATGATAGTGATACAAAACTTAAATGTATTTTTGATATATCTTTGCTGCTTTTATGGACTGCCGAATCTCGCCTTGCTTGCCCGAACCCAAAGTAAACGCGTTGTTACTAAATTCTTTGACTTAGAGGCTGATATCGTATTTTGTGATTTCGTATTTCAAGATTCTAGAAACTAATGCACTACGAGTACCTCAATAATACCTCAATAAGTATAAAGTACTATACAATACAATAAGTATAAAATACCTCAATAATAATTATTATTGTCTTTTCATTTCACGGAAGTTATTTTATATCGTGTATCTGACAAACTACATACTACATACAATTCGTTCCTACTTCACATTCCTCTCACTGTGACTATCGATTTTTTCCTTTATTTTTATTAAATAACTTATCGTTTTATGCATTTTCGTAACCTTCCAACGAGGCGATTTTACGTTCATAAAAACAAAAAACTTCTTTTTTCAGGGATGTACTAACAAACGCCAAACTCAGCGGCTTCACAAACTTCATAGTGGACTGTCCTACGGTACACCTGGAGCAGATACTGCGCCACGCCCAGCAAGTTGGCCTCATGGCGGATGAGCACTCGTACATTTTTGTATCGCCAGATCTCTTCACCATCGACCTGACGAGATATAGATATGGTGGTGTTAATATGACAGGTATGACGGGAAACTACTCTAAGCTGGTCGCGGTAGAAATACAGGCATTACCTATAGCAGTCTCGTCTCTTTTTAAATATTCGCGTGGGAACCGTACATTTTTCCGGGATAAAAAGTATCCTATGTCCTTTCCCGGGACTCCAAGTATATCTGTACCAAATTTCAGCAAAATCGGTTCGGCGGTTTAAGCGTGAAGAGGTAACAGACAGACAGAAAGACACACTTTCGCATTTATAATATTAGTAAGTATGGATGTTATCCGGCTTACATAATAATATAAGTAATATTATTATGTCGCCGCGGAGGTTCTTGTCTGATTGGGACTTATAGAACAATTATTATAATGTGATTATAATTATTATGAATTATTGTTAAAATGTATAATACGCTGTTATTAGCATGATTGATATGCGTTTTATGATTTATTGTAAACCCGGAAGATATTTTAACTTCCGGGGTATTTATTAAAATTATTTAATGATGGTTTCATACTTGCCACTATAGAATTATTATAATGTAATTAAAACTAGTTTTTCATGCCAATCAAACTTTTAAATAATTTCTTTAAACATTCTCACTAAAATTGCGACGTAGGTATTTTAGTTGTGAATTAATTACTTCCGGTTTTACTTACTTCGTATTAATATGAATTTTAGTAAATCACAAAATATATAAACTAATTAATTTCAACGTTATTTCATAATTTTACAATTGTTTAATGTTTTGTTAACATGATTTTCAAGAGTGACGTAATTATTACTTGTGGTAGGGAAAATAAGTAGGGATGATGTTTATAAAAAGATGTGTTCTGAGCGTGGAGCTCATTCTACTGTGAATTTGCGGTGAAAATTTGCGGTACAATCTATGTCAGTTTAAATAAGTGAAAATAATTGTATCACTTTGTTTTCTTCTTAAGTTTTAATTTCTTTTGCTCTTTTAAGTTTTAATTTTTTTAATTATTTGAAATTGTTTTGTTATTTATAAAAAATGAAATTCATTACTTTTAGTGAGAAATCAATAGTTTTGATGAAGTTAATCATTCAGTTCTCATAATAAGTAATTTTTTTTTTATTAAGCCCTCTTTGATTTTCGATATAATATAATATGTAAGTAGAATTTCTTTCTACCCAGCAACCGTACTTAAGCAATTTGATAATTATTGTTTTACCATAGAAATAAAATGGTATACTTAAGTCTATGGCGGTGTATATTTGGTGGCCTGTCTCAAAAAATGTGTTGGAACACTAATAATATTTGTCATAATACAGTTTGCAAATCATGATACTGTGGCTTAGATTTATTATAATGGGCATTGTCCAAAAAAATCACATGTCCTTTTTATATTTTTGTTCGTTAAAATAGGGTATTTTAAGAATATAAATTAAATAATTTTGAAATCCATTGGCTAGTTTTTTCTCAATAAATTTTTAAAGTTTCGCTCTGACGTCATCATCTGCGGCCAATAATTGACCTCTGTAGTATGTTTTTTTTCCTTTCAATCTTATTTTTAATGGCTGGTTCGTCTAATGCAAGTTACCATTGTGTGAAAGCTGATACGAGAAACTTACCAAAAGTTCGAAACGTAATGTTGATCGAATTTATTGCTAATTTAACGCCATTGAAGGTCAAACTAAGGTTAAACATATTGGTTCAAAAATATAAGTAACTAATGGGTATTTTTTTCGTTTATATACAAAAAACGATCACTGACCTTATTCCTCGAAATGTTTTTGTAATGAGCAAAATTAAAAAAAAATGGACAATCCCCATTCGGTCCAGCAGCACAACTTGTACGATAAAATTTTATCTAAACCAGCATTCTGTCTAACACGATATTCACTGAAACAAAGAGCTGAAAAATTGATGAAACGTCACGAGGGCCGCGGTCGATTTGTATGAAAATCTGATTCACTCCGCTGCACCGCATGTTTTATTCATTTCAGGTTTCCGACTAACAGATTTAAGACGTGACCAGCGGCTCTGGGAGTTCACGGATCTGTATAATAATGAGACTGGCGACATGCTGGAGAGCGCTGCCTTGGAGACTAAAGTTGTGCTGGTGCATGATGCTGTCAAGACGCTGTATTCTGCGCTGTCCAAGTTGAAGGTGCAGCCCGCCTCGCTGAGCTGCGAGAACTATGATGCCTGGATGTATGGCTCGTCGGTGATGAATTTTATCAAAACTGTAAGTTAGTTGTAATGTACTGTCAGAGAAATTGATTAATAGAAATTAACTCGTTTTATGTCAAATACTGAATTGTCAAACACACACAACATTGAATTGACATAATCTGGCCAAATTACATAGGTCCGTCAACTGCCTATGAATCAATTTCTTCGGTAGTACATTATGTTAGAAAAGTACAAAATGAAAAACAAACAAAATAATTCCTATATTCCTAAGATGTTACCCCACTGCAAATTGAATATTCATTTGTAGTTTGTACACTGCAGAGCAACTACAAATGCTCATACCATGTTTTGTCTTTGTCCGATTCGTTGGCACATATTATGCCTGTTTATTATTTGTGTTTCTTTTTCTTATACCAGGGAATAAATTATAGTCGTTATTTATTTCAGAGCTCCATAATAGGCTTGAGCGGTCCTCTAACTTATGATGGCTTCGGACAAAGAATAAACGTAAATTTTGAAGTCCTAGAGCTGACTCCAGCTGGCAATCAGTCGGTAAGTATTGTATACGCGTTATTACTAAAATCTAACATTAATAGTATTATAACTGGAGACCTAAGTGGATGAGTGGGTAAGTAAAAATTAGAAAATGATCGTTTTTTGCATAAATGAATACTTTAAGAGCCCGTACTATCTTTTCTACTGCTCTCTTCACACTCACGCCCGTCTTTCATATGCCAGGTGAAAAAGGACGATCGCCAAGCTAGCGGGCAGTTATAGGTATTCTGTTTTTAAAGGGTTTTTTGTATGGAAGTGGTAAAAAGTAATTCCAACATTGTAAAGACGACTTTCCCAACAGTATATTGTATTTTTTTCATACCGTTAAGATGATGTCAATACAATACCGTCAATACAATCCTTAAACTGTCGCGGATTTGAGTTGGATTATTTAAAGATACTTTAAAAAAAAAATCTAGCTGCAACATTAGATTATAATTGAAATGATCTTACATGTTGTGCATTAAAACTTATAGAAATACTGTATTTTAAATCACGTCTGTTAAATGAGCGAAATCGGCAAAATTTCGTATACGGACTCTTAAGTCAAAAAATGTAGATTATAATATATATAGCCAGATATTATATTAGTCAGATGATAAAGTAGATAAATTAAAGGGTTTGTTTAAATTGTAAAAGAATATATGTATGAGTATTTGCCATTATGTATAATTAATGTACTATCAGAGAAATTGATTACTAGGTAGATGGCGGACCTAAGTAATTTGGTCGCGTTAACTCAAACCCATCCGACCGAATCAGACTGCCGACCACATGACGTACAGATCCGTCACTGCCTATGAATCAATTTCTTCGATGGTAGAATATTTATAATCGCTGTTTAGATGGGCGAATGGAAGAAAAATAAACTAGCAATACAAAGACCACCGGTGCCACAAGCTGAAATTGCAGAGGAGACTATAATGAGAAACAAGACTTTTAAAGTGCTTATTGCAACGGTAAGACACTTTAAATAATATAGATACAAAATACTTAAAAAGCGAATTAATTCATCAAGCCCCAAGCGGCCACATCCGGCCACGATAACAATAGATAAGCTACTGTGTCTCGTTTTTCCACGATCGAAGGGTTCTAATAATTACCAAGGTATACTTTAATTATTCCTTCGATCGGCGATTCTTGGAAATGCTGTTGTATTCTATTGTTGTCACGGTCACCGGTGCTCGTATGGGGGCTTGATCATGGCTTGTTGGGTTAATTATACTATTTGTCTCAACATTGTCAAAATTATATTGTTCTCGAATGTTTTTTCTAATCTGCCCCCCATTAAAAAAGTCTTGGACTGAATTTTAAAATTATTGCAAGGCCAAAATTAGCGATTTCGCTAATTTTCTTTTATACTTAATGCAATGTTTCGCTAATTCTTGAAACGAAATCGTTTTAACCATTCTCGAGTTGTAGCGAGACATTAAAATTGCAATAATTAATTTTAATAATTATGTGTCATAATATAATTTCAGACACCTCCGTACGGATTCGTCAAAGAATCGCTGCAAAAATTAGAAGGTAACGATAGATACGAAGGCTTTACCATCGATCTGATAGACAAAATAGCGGATATATTGGGCTTCAGTTACGAATTTGAAACCGAAAAAGACTATGGAAGCTGGGACAATAAAACAAAGAAATGGAACGGAATGGTTTTAAAACTGAGAGAAGAGGTACATTTTTATGGTTGAGTGTATAGTACAGTTCGACGAGGCTGTTTATGAACGTGGCGAGAAAAGGAACTAACGCTTCTATCATACAAAAACGTCATTTTTGACAGTTCTCCTTTACCAGCAGCGCCCATTAACATCATTGACATATTCATTTGAAGCCTTGTCGAACTGTATGCAAATTGATTATATTAGAACGAAATAGCATTACGTTGTGTTGCCGCAGCGGCATCGCTCTGACGTTCGATGTGAATTGATGCGTTGCCTCGACGGACGCAGTGTCATGCCAGAACGACGGACATGAGATGAAGCAAGAATAAGTTTTTGTGCTTGCATAATATACTTGTATAATTGTATAATCAATACGAGTAATGTGTTAACGTGCGTAGCAGCAACGCAGACATTCCGACTATGCAACGCACCACCAACGTATAGTATTTAAACCCTTGCTACGTAAACGTAGTGCCAACCCTTAGGGGTTGGCACTACGTTTACGTCGTGTGATCGTGTCTATTGTTAAATTTATGGAATTTATTAAATTTTATTTTATCAACCGACATTTTACAACATTTTTATAGTTTCAAGTAGGTAACATTCAGTAAAGTTATTTTACATGAGTAATGAATGATTTTTGTGACCAGTGTTGCAAAATATTGAATTTAAATGATATTGGAATATCATATCCGGTAACAGATCTTTGGCGGGAAAAGTGAGGGTGAAATACTATAAAAGTTCCTGCTTCACCACAAAACGGCCTAGTTTCATTCGGAAATTTATGGAAGTCGTGTACTAGTGAAATTTAATAGTGTTTAATCCTGTGTACAAGTGGAAATAGTGAATTGTAATATTGTGAATTATAAAGTGTGAATAATTGAACAAAGGAATAAAGTGTGTAGAGATAAACTACGATAACATGGCGCGCCCCTCCAAAATTCAAAACGTTTGAAGTGCGTTGTCTTGCGCGGTCGGCTAGTTATGATTAGTTGACCAACAAAGCTTGGTAATAACTAATAAGTGATATATTAGGGAGTAGTAAAAGTCTTGAATAATTATACATTGAGCGGTATTTATTCGAGCAGAGTTTCACCTTACATGTTTCAAAGTTATTTACAGAATGCCTCCATGAATGCAATATGGCTCGCTTTTATACCATTTTACACAAAAGAAACTAGAAGACAATTCAAATATAGTAAAATCATTAATGAATACATTTAAAATTAAGAATGGCTAAGAATAAGTAGGTATATAATTCTAAATATTAATTTATGTACTTCTCATATTTAAGATAATTATTTACTTAAATATGAGAAGTGGAAGTTATAACGGAAGTAAATAAGCCTCCTGTCCATTTATAACTAACTATTTGTCACAATCAATTACCTTACTTATTACTATTCACAATATAATAATCACTAATTAAACTTATATATAGTGACTAACATAATATACCGATTTAAATAAAATAAATATAATACTATGTAGCTTGTCCATTGACATCCGTTAACAGATATTAAGTGAAATATTACGAATACTAATGTGCTAATATAAAACTAATAAATACTCAATAAATAAGGCTTATAAATAAAATAAATTCCTCTAGTCACTAGTTAAATATATACAAATCTTTTACAATTTTATTTATTTTTACAATATATATTATTTAGTTATTTAGATTGACGCGTTCCCCCGTCCATATAAATAGAAAAATGGCCATGGTACATACGCCTAAGGAGAGTGCAAAACTCAAAAAGACAAAGGGCAAACCCTCCCTTGAGGGCACGCAGAGTGACCAACAAAGCAGCCCTATATTACTGCAGAAACGAGCTGATTCTGTCGAGGCCCTTCTGGCTGAGGTAAACAGAACAATTAAAAACAGTATCTATCTGCTAAACCAGACCAGAAATATGAGAGGAGACTTGAGGTCTGGCTTAGCAGATAATCTGGAAAAGCTGGAAAAAAGAATAAGTGACATAGAGCGATTAGTAAGAAGGGAATCGATAGAAAAAGGGAAAGGAAGTAAAAAAGAAACTAAGGAATCGGAAGTACAATGTAAATTAGAGACAAACGAAGTAAGAAATAACTGTGATAGTAAAGAATTAATAATGCAAATGTACAATAGGCTAAAATTTGAAATACATGATAGGGCAGATAATATAAAGGAAACAATAGAAGAGCAGATTGAAGTGTTAGCGAATACAGTGATAGCGAATAAATTAAATGAAGAGGTAGCGCAGGAAACAAGAAAGGAAAACTCTAAGGTAGTGGAGAGTTATGCAACCAAGGCGGCGACGGGGGGAATAAAAACCTTACCGTCGGAACCGAGGCCCATAACTGTCCACTCCTTAGCAGTAACGGACAAGAGAAATGAAATGACAGGACAAGAGATAGTTGATAGCGTAGGTAAAATAATAGATGCAAGAAAGGAGGGCATAAAAGTAGAAAGAATAAGGAAAGGAAAAGAGAGGAAGGTAATAATAGGCTTTAGGGACAGAAAAGAGAGAGACGAAGTAAGGAAAAAGATAGAGATACGTGCAAGGGATAAGTTCGAAGTGGAAATAGTGAAAAACAAGGACCCCCAGGTTATTCTGTATGGGGTGCTGAAGTCGAACACGGATGACGACATTTGTGACGCAATCCGTGTTCAAAATAAGCACCTCTTACAGCATATCCTGGATGGGGACGAGGACAGGATAAAGGTTAAATACCGAAAGCGTGGTAAGGATGCCCATACTGAGCACGTCGTGCTGGAGGTGTCTCCGGAGGTATGGCTGTGCCTCACAAGAGAAGGCCGCGCATACATTGATATGGGACGAGGACAGGATAAAGGTTAAATACCGAAAGCGTGGTAAGGATGCCCATACTGAGCACGTCGTGCTGGAGGTGTCTCCGGAGGTATGGCTGTGCCTCACAAGAGAAGGCCGCGCATACATTGATATGCAGAGGGTGCGGGTCGCTGACCAGTCCCCCCTAATACAGTGCTCGCACTGTTTGGGGTACGGACATGGGAAGCGATTCTGCGCCGACATAGCTGCGGAAATGAGGTGCAGCCATTGCTCCGGAGCTCACCACAAATCACAGTGTGAGGGCGTCGAGGCGGGCACCGAGCCATGTTGTAGTAACTGTAAGAAAAACAATTTAAAAGCAAATCATGGAGCATTCAGTCCGGAGTGCCCGATAAGACGAAAGTGGGAAGCCATAGCACGTGCGGCGGTATCGTACGATCCTGAAGACGATGCGTTCATAGAACGTACATGGCTCTACGGACGCACACGCAACGATAGTACGATACCGTCGTACAGCTGCTAAAGCAAATGTAGAGCCAGTTATTTGTCAAAATTTATTGTATTGCCTGCAGTAAATTGTGAATTTATAGCAGCAATCACAGCAATGTTAAAAATTCAAATATGTATTAAACAATATTTAAAATTACGTATTATTATAATGTACAAAATTACATATATTCCATTATTGATCCAAAAAAAAAAAAAAAAAAATATTATTAATTATTTTATATATACTTACTTAGCATTTATTTGATGTAGCAAATAAAGCAGAAGTAAAAATGATATTGTTTGTAATAAATTGTATTATATAGATTGTATAATCAGAAAGTATTAAATATATCCATATTTGTCAAATAGTATTAAGTTAATTCGTATATCATACAAGGCTCTACATTTGTGTTCCAGAACACATTACATCAGTTCTATCTTAAATCGGCCACACCGGCTGAATGAGTTTATTTATTTTATTTTATTTTATTTGGAAAACAAACAGTGATATAATACTAAATTACATGTTCATAGTAGGTATCAGAGCACCATTTATATGTTTTCACATACAGATAACTACATAAGAAATAGAGAACAAATAACTTGCAACTTAATACTAATAAATACAAAGCAAATAATTAGTGGATGATAAAAAATTTAGTTGGAACAGGAGAAAAAGAAGCAAAAAATAAGCAGATAATAATCAGAGAATCGCATCGAACCAGTGCTGTGTCAACTTTTGTTTCAAGGCAGAAGGTGAAGTTATGAACAAATCAAAATCAAGTTCTGGAGTATCATTCAAGCTGTTAATTAATTTTGAAGATCTAATGATAAAGGAGTTTCTTCGGTAATTTGTTTTGCAGAATGGGACATACAGGGGAGTCTGGACACGGACTGACCTTGTTGGTACCTTTAGAGAAATTTTAGAAAGGAGTAATGGGGTGTCAATTTTGTTTTGAATAGTTTTGAGTAGGAAAAGGATATCCGAGATACGTCGTCTTTCGAAAAGAGGGAGAAGGTGAAATCTTTTGGATCTCAATTCATATGAAGGATCGTATGTATTGCATTTAAATTGTAGATGTTTTAAAAATCTTTTTTGAATCGATTCTAGCCTATTTATATGAACAGCGTATTGGGGATTCCAGATTTCAGAGCAATATTCGAGGGAACTACGTACATAAGAACAGAAGAGAATTTTTAATATCTTTATATTTTTAAATTGTGAGCTCATTCTGAGAATAAATCCTAGTGACTTATTAGCTTTATTTAAGATGTGGTCCAGGTGTTTATTGTAAGATAATTTTGAGTCGTGTATGATACCAAGATCACGAATCTCTGTCACACTTTTCAGCTTTAGTCCCTTTAGTTTGTAGGGGAAAGATGTTGCTTTCGACGAGCGGCTAAAAGTCATAGAGGAACATTTAGACACATTGAGATCCAAATTATTTACACAACAATACTCCTCAAGTCTGTATATATCCTCCTGCAACAGTTGACAGTCTGATATGTTATAGATAGATCTATACACTTTCATATCATCTGCATACAAAAGAAATTGAGAATGCTGAAAACACGCCTTAATGTCGTTTATAAAGATGTTAAATAGGAGGGGCCCTAGAAGAGACCCCTGAGGCACACCCGAAGGTACATTACTCCATGCTGAAGAAAAACCGTTAAGAACCACAGCCTGAGTTCTATTTTCTATATAGGAAACAAACCACCTATAAAGATTGCCGTGGATTCCAGCATGGTAAAGTTTCTGGAGTAGTAAGGAATGGTCTATGCGGTCAAATGCTTTGCTATAATCCGTAAAAATAGCATCCAATTGCCCTCCCGAGTCCATGGTTTCAGTAACATAATAAACAAATGTCAACAAGTTAGATGTAGTTGAACGATTCTTTAGGAAACCGTGTTGTTCATTTATGAACATTTTAGAGCAGAAACTGTAAACGTTGTTATAAATTATACGTTCAAACAACTTGGCAAAGATACATAATTTCGAGATAGGCCTGTAATTCTTGACATCTGACCGGTTGCCACCCTTGAAAATTGGCGATATAAAAGCAGACTTCCAGATTTTAGGAACAACGCCCTCTGCGACGGAGCGATTAAATAATATTGTAAGAGGTTGGGTAAGGGAGTTCGAGCAACGATGGATCAAAATAGCAGGAATGTTATCGGGCCCCATACCCTTTTTAAGGTTAACATTCTTTAAGAGACCTTGTACAATGTCGGAAGTTATTCGGATGTCACTCAAGGAGAAATTATTAGCCATTAGGTTAGGGTTGATTCTAGATGTATTATTGTTTTGAGATGGGTCAAGGAAGTTACTGTCAAAATAAGAGGAAAAGAGAAAGCAAGCATCTGGTCCAGTGTTGGCTGTTTGTCCATTGTATGTCAATGAGGAAGGTACGCCTGTAGTGTCACCTTTGTTGTTTTTAATAAATGACCAAAAGTGTTTTGGGTCTTTCAGTATTGAATCTTCACACCTTTGAATGTACAATTCATAACAACTACTTTCTAACATTTTTGCTCTTTTACGAAGTAGGCAGAATGCATCGTAATCTGCAGTGCTGCCGTATATACGAAATTTGCGTAGATGTTTTAATTTTTCTTTCAGAATTTTTTTAAGCGCGGGGCTGTACCAGGGAGGAAACTTGGTGGAATTCTTAACAGTTATTTTTGGTATATATTTGTCTATAAGATCGCGCAAGCAGCCATAGAAGAAGGCTACAGCGTCTTCCAGAGAGTCCTTGGCTAGGTGGTTACTCCAGTCGATTCCATCAAGTTCCAAACAAATACTGTCGAAGTCACCTGACGCATACAAATATTTTGTTTGCATGTTGTTTTCTAGTAGCTCTGTATTATAATAGCTCAAGTCAATATCTAGTGACTTGTGGTGCATGTCCTCCGGAACTAAAGGTGAGTCACAAGCAGAGACCGAGCAGACCGAATTTGATAATACAAGATCTAGTAACCTGCCGTTAGTGTTAAGGGAAAAGTTGTATTGTAGAAGATTACATTCAGTTAAAGTGTCTAGGAAATAAGTTTGAGATTCACCAGTAGCGGTACATAACTGTGGAGATTTGTCTGAGGGGGACCAAACAATATTACTTAAGTTGAAATCACCCATAACTACAAATGTGTCATTGGGACAGGAGTTAACAATAAATGATAATTTTTCTGTGAAGTTTCGGAGCTGTTCGTTAAAGGAATTGCCACGATTAGCACCACAGAGATAGACTGTACAAAAATGTGTTTTATGCATTTTATTATTAACGGTTTTCGTACTTAGGGTAACCCATAAGTCTTCTGCTGTAGAAGACCATTCAGGCCTTTCGACTGCCTTAAATTTCTTATTCACGGCAAAAAGTACACCTCCACCGAACTTTTCACCTGTAATAGAGTAATTTCTATCTCTGCGCCAAACTATATACCTATCATCAAAGAGCTCATTGTTACACAGGCCGTCAAGGAGCCATGTCTCAGTAAGCGAGATAGCATCATAAGAGTGTAAAAGCAGGTTTCTTTTAAAGACATGAGTTTTTGTTCGTAGCCCCCTGGTATTTTGGTGGTATAAGTTTAGGCAATTAAGAACCATTATTATTGTAAAAAAGTTATAATAACTCTAAGTAGATAAAAGTATAAATAAGTTTTAGAATAAAACAATAATAAATTAATATAAAATGCAACAGAGGACAAGGAAATTAAAATTATGTTTATAGCGATGAAAACGGGTGATTTGTTGTAGATGTGGAGGTTATTAATAAGTAAGCGCATGGAATGTATTCTTTTATTTAGGGAGGTGAGTAGAATGTACATATAATCATAATATAACAATACCACAGAATAAGGCTCACTTGATTCGGCTAGGTGGTAATATAATAGGAGCAGAGAGGAGTAGACAAAAGCACAGAATAATTTTGTAGGCAATACCCACAGGGAACATATTATTATTTTGTTATAGTGTATTTTGTTTAAAAGAACTGTTAAAAATTGTAAAATATTTGCATTTTTAACACATCTTGAGTGCACTGTTATGCTGCAATAAATATTGTATTTTTTGTAAACTGTACCAGAGACTAAATATATTATACATAATAATATTATGAAGTAAAAAAGTCTATGTGTATTCGTTTCATTAAATAGTAGCACAAGTCTGACAGAGCCAGAGTAGAAATTTACGAATTTAAATAATTTGAGCAAAAGTGCATTTGGTAAACAACTACTATAACAAGAATAATATACTCGTATTACACAATATTTAGAAAATTTATGAATCCTATGTGCTTTACACTCAAGGAAATTCCACGTAAGATATGAAACATAATATTCAATGAAATCAATCATTAATACATAAGATTGAATGCATTTGAATTGAAATACATTAACATTGAGACTTAGTAAAAAACTTTTACTTGAGTGAAAAATGATATAAGCATAGGTAAAAATATTTTCAAGGATAATCATATTAATTAGTAAGTAATGCAATTGCAGTTTTATCAGTGAGTTGACAAGAATAAAAGTGCTTTTTGATAAGAGGTTTACTATATTATGATATATCAGATATATTGATTTATTAATATAATATTTGTGTGCCTTTAGTGGGTTAGTAATTAATATAATATTAATTACTTTAAAAACAGTGGAGTATACCCCATAGACATAATTATATAACATGTTTCTCATTAGAACTTGTAAAGGTTTGTTTGTATTAAATTTAAGAACATTAACAACGTAAAAATGTAGGAATGCAAACAAAATCATTGTTTTATAATCTGGATATAGTGGGGTATGATTTAAGGTTATGTACCAATTCAACAGTAACTTTTTTAAACACAAAATTTTACTAATTGAACTTATATTAAGTTCGTGAAGCCTAATATAAAACCAAAAGAGCAGAGAGTATCATACAAGTTCATCAAATAGGTAAGTATCACTGTCGAATTTAGTTTACAGTTTATGCAGTAAATACATTTTAGGAGGAACATAGAATAATAAATGTTTGTGGTAGGGTTAAACGGCATAGGAATATTAAAGTGTGGTGTGTTGTACATACACACAAATAATGTTTTTGCTTTTATCGTCGCGTACAGAAATACAATGACATGCAATAAACTTAACTGCACAGATTGAATAGAAACTCCAGTATACTCTAGGTGATAAGAAAGACAAAGACAACAGCTGATTGATATTGATGCGTCTCTAATACTTTGCAAAAACATAAAATTATACAATGAGTTATTGAGATTTAACACTGATAAGGGTTCTAACTGGCTTAATCTATTTTTAACAGATCTTTCTCGTTTTTGATAACGAATACTTGAGATGTATCGGACTTCCTGGCCATAATCTTGCCATGCTTAACCCAGATGTATTTAAACTTTTTATCCTTGGCCAGCGACTTAGCTTTGGCAAGAAGCGATTTATTCCGTTGCGTGAGGTGGTCATTCACGTAAAATTTTTCTGCTGAGTTGTAGCCAAGATTAGATAAAATCAGTTTATCAGATTTTCTGGACAATGCGACTAGTTCCTCCTTCACATATCTGTTATGGAACGCTATTATTATCGACTTATCTCTGTTAGGTAGGCGAGTTGGTATTCGAGCTATATAGTTAATCTCTTCTTTCTTTATAGGGTAATTGCAGAGGTTACCTATGTTTTTAGCAATATCCAGAAGGTTTTCGTTAGCTTTTTGGGGTATACCTCTTATCTCGATATTGTTGGCACGGGACCATTGCTCCCGAATTTCGAGCTCTTCGTAGATTTTTGATATATCAGCTTGCAGATTCGGTACATCCTGTGCAACCTTTTCCGTCTTCGCCACTCGGGTCTCCAACTTGTCGACATTATCTGACAGCGTCGTGATAAGATGATGAGCCATTTCTTGCGAGTCTTTTAGGTTATTCAGCTCGTCTCGGATATATTTTACGTCTTCTATCAGGTGCGCTAGCGGCTTCAGCTGAAGCAGGATACTATTTAACTGGTCTTGCATTTTATCCAGTTGACTAGCCTGGGGCGAGGATGGCACTGGGGTTGGCGAGAGACACGATTTACAGCGAGGACAGCGCCAATTGCTTTTTCTATCACCAAGTTTACGGTATCCAATCTCAGTTATTCCAGAACATGAAAAGTCAAATTGGTTTTTACATACACTGCACACCGGACCGTCAGTATGTTGTTCACGGCAACTAGCACAATGAAACATTTTTGCTTATTAACAATCGAATTAAGCTCTGAACGCGTGTTATCGCTGCTAGTGTTGCAAGCTCACATATGTGTATGAGTTAATTTATATATATTGGTATGTACTGACATTTCACAAAATTCCGATTCTCTGCTCGAACTGTAATATACCTATGTAAAAATATATATCATGTAAAACTCTATCATTAGAAATCGTGTAAGTTGAATGTAAAAATTAGTGTTAAAAAATTGCAAATGTATAAATATAGTAAATGTTTAATATTAGAAATATAAGTATGAAATAAAAATGTTAAACAGTAAAATTGAAAATGTAAATTGGATAAATTAAAAATTGTCATATAAACGTATAAATGACATTGATTATAACCGTTGAGAAATATAAGTAATGAGACAGCAATGTAAAATTTAAATGTAAATAACACATGTATTACTATTTTAAAAATGCAAATGTAAAAAGAAATGAAAACTGTAGGAATTGTCCCTTATTACGTAAGGGGGAACTAGGGATTAAAAAAAAAAAAAAAAAAAAAAAAAAAAAAGAGTACTGGTTGATTGGTTGAATGCTTACTACATACAAACTCTTTCATAAGGTTGTATAAGGTTGTGACTACACACATCATTGAAACAGTAATTTGGAGAGGCGCGCCATTATATCGTAGTTCATCTCTCACTAGAGATGAACTACGATATAATAGTATAAATATAAAAGTTTAGTTGTTTTATTTCACTGTGCATATTGATGCCTAAATAGCTTTTAATTACAATGAAATTTTCTTGAAATTTACTACTAGGTACCTACTTTTTAAGTTTAAGTGATTTCAAATAAATTATACCTTTGTAAACAATTTCAGAAAGCAGATTTTGCGATATGCGATTTCACTATATCGGCGGAAAGACAACGCGGAATAGATTTTTCAACGCCATTCATGACGCTCGGTATTGGAATATTATACAAACAGCCAAGTAAACAACCACCTGAAATGTTCTCTTTTATGGCAGTTTTCTCTAAAGAGGTGAAAACTTTTTAATGATATTATTATGCAATAACAAATTTGAATTTAGTTTTATTGTAAATTAGCAAGCTTACACTATCACACTAATATTGTTACGGCGAAAGTTTGGTTCACTGCATAACTACTTGTGAAAATACCACTCCGAAAACTACTGAAAGGATTTTGATCGGATTGGTAGTAGGCTACATTTCAATCCATACTAATATTATAAATGCGAAAATGCGTCTGTCTGTTACGTCTTCACGCCCAAACCGCTGAACCGATTTTGCTGAAATTTGGCATGGAGATACTTTTTATCCCGGAAAAATATACGGTTCCCTTGCGATAAACGAGTTTTGGTGCAACAGAGTTGCGGGCATCATCTAGTTCGAAATAAACATGGACTCGCTCTCAAAGGGTTCCGTACCACTACAGAGCAAAAATAGGCTAAAAATTGTGTTTTTTGTATGGGAGCCCCACTTAATTATTCAATTTATTTGAATTTTATTATTAATAATTATTAAAGTACAAATACAACTTAGTACTTTATGAACATTTCAAATGCCTAGATGTGTTGCCATTATTTATATCGAGCAAAAAATAGCAAAAAAATCACGTTTGTTGTATGGGAGCTCCCCTTAAATATTTAATTTATTTTGTTTTCAGTATCTGTTGTTATAGCGGCAAATAATAATAATAATAATAATAATAATAATAACCTTTATTTCTCCTCACAATACAGGTTTAAGATATAGGTACATAACAGAATTTTTACAGACAGGTGAGATTGTAAGGAGCTGGTGTCCATTATAGGTCATGCCTGTGTTACAGATCACCAGGTCCTTACCCCAAGGAACATTATAATTATTTAGGTTGGATTCCGATTTACAAATCATATTTTCATGATACAGCATTATGAGAAGATACATATTATTTAAATATAAAAAGACATAGGTATCTATTTTCAATAAAAGTAAATCTAAGGAATAAAAAAAAATATAAAAATAAAAAATAAAAATAAATGCCCTTTAAAGCCTGTGCGTATGTGATGTGTGCATGTGAGTGTTTGTGTGTGTGTGAGTGTGTGTGTGTGTGTGTTTGTGAGTGGTGTGTGTGTGTGCCTGTGTATGTTAGCATGTGCATAAATCAGTGCGAGGGTCTGTAAGTGGATGGATTGATTCAGTAATTTTAGTGAAGTAAGTTTTCGGTAGGACCGTATTCCAAATTTTGTAGCCATTGACTCACTACCGTCTTACATTTGTGTTTTGTCAAGGAGTAAATTTTTAAGCACTTATTAATTTTATTATATAAACGACAACCCTGATAATCGAAGAAGCGTTGGGCGAAAGAGGTATTGCATTGTGGTAAATTAAAAACTCTATCTTTTCTGCGCCGCTTTTCTATTATGTTAGGATCAAAGGTAGATAAGCAGTGTTGTTTGAGTATAGACTGGAGGACATAAAGCTGACGAACGGTAAGTACTTTACTTGTTTTATAAACCTCTTTAGTTGGGTGGAAGAAGGAAAGGGAAAAGCCTACTTTTAGTACTGCTCTTTGAGCTCTTTCGAGTTTTAGCATATGGTTCTTTGTAGCACCTCCCCAGGCAGAAATACAATAGCTCAGCTGTGACTGGACCAGCGCAAGGTAAACGGATCTTACAAGCACTTTGGAGGCAACATGACGAAGGTTTTTGATCATATACATTAGTTTGCGTGTTCTTGCTGCTAAACAATTTATATGTTCACGGAAAGATAGATTATTGTCAATTACTATTCCTAGATATTTTATTGAGTCGGTCTTCTCAATTTTTGCACATACACAGCCTCTGTTACTGTACTCTAAGCATTCATGGGATATTATATTATAGTTCATGTTATTATTATTCCTATTTCTTAATGAGAAAGTAATGTGTTTAGTTTTGCTTGTATTTAAAGTTAGGACGTTTAATCGTAGCCATTCAGTAACCATATTAAAACCATTTTGTGCATGTGTGTAAACATCAGTCCAATCCTTACCGCTAAAGAGTAAAACTGTGTCATCGGCAAAGGTTATAATTTTTGCATGTGGTATAGCTAATTGACACAGGTCATTAATATATACCAGGAACAGTGTGGGGCCCAATATACTACCCTGGGGAACTCCGAAGTGAATTGCCAGATCTTCGCTTTTCAGATTCTCAATTTGTACACACTGTGTTCTTTTAGATAAGTAGCTTTTAAAGAGCCTTAACTGTAGATCCCTAATTCCCATGCATTCCAATTTTCTTAGTAATATCGGGACAGAGACCGTATCGAAGGCCTTAGCAAGGTCCAAAAATATTGCTATTGATTTATTTTTACTATCTAAGTTACTAACAACAAAGCTAATCAATTCATGAACTGCATTTGATGTAGATTTTTTAGACCTAAATCCAAATTGAGCTTCTGACAGTAGATTATTTTCTTCTAAATATTTTATTAACCTTTTATTAATTATTCGCTCTAGTATTTTAGAAATGGCTGAAAGAATGGATATAGGTCTGTAGTTATCGATACGGTCTCTGTCTCCATTTTTGTGGATAGGATGAATTCGTGACTTTTTGAGTGCATGAGGGAATATACCAGTTGATAGAGATAAATTACATATATATGTTAGAGGTTTTACTAAAATTTTGCAGTTTGCTTTAGTCCAAGCCAGTAGCGCAATTACTCTTTAGGTTGGAAATCAAAGATTCAATCTCTTCTACGTCCGTTGGCAACAGAACAAAAGAGTTGGGGCAAGATCTTATAGAATTATCATAGATATTCTTTTCGGGCTTTGTAATTTTTTCAGCTAAGGACTTCCCAATGTTTGCAAAATAATTATTGATAGCATTTATAGATTCTGTAGGGTTAGATGTATTTATAAGTTCATGTGGTGTATCTTCAGCTTTTTTTGTATATGTAATATGCTTAATGGCTTTCCATAATTTTTTATTGTTGTTGTGCGCGTTTTGCAGCTGGGTTTTTTCATAGTTGTGTTTTAATTTTTTAACTAAGGATGAACAAAAGTTTCTATACCTCTTATAGGTCGTATTTATAATATCATTGTTAGGATCTTTTTTAAATTTCAGAAGTCTAGCTTATAGCTATAGCAGTTCTTGAGTTACAGCCTGGCGACAGACAAACGGACAGACATCGAAGTCTTAGTAATAGGGTCCCGATTTTACCCTTTGGGTACGGAACCCTAAAAAGTAAAACTGATATTATTGGACTTAACAGAACTGACCATTGTTTTTTTAGGTGTGGTACTACATGCTATTCGTGCAGCTTGCTCTGGGTGTGGTGATGATCTTTGTTGGTCGCATCTCGCACAAGGAGTGGCAGAACCCGGTGCCGTGTGTGGAACAACCGGAGGAGCTCACCAACCAGTTCAGCTTCGCCAACTCCATCTGGCTGATCATTGGATCTGTTATGCAGCAGGGATCGGAGATTGCCCCAATGTAAGTGATAACTTTTTTTTTGTGATAAAATAAGGGGCCAAACGAGCAAACGGGTCATCTGATGTTAAGCAACTATCGTCGTCCATCGGACACTCGCAACATTAGAAGAGCTGCAGGTGCGTTGCCGGCCTTAAGAGGAAATATGCTCTCTTCTTGAAGGTTTGCAGGTCGTATTGGTCCGGAAATACTGCTGGTGACAGTTCATTCGAGAGTTTTACATGCGTGACAGAAAACTTACTTACTAACGTACTTTCCACTTTTATAATAATTATTCTTGTACGAATTAATTTTATCCCATTATAGGCTCTTTCAATCCCACTCTACGGCTATGTCAATTTTGTGACGCAATTTTAGTATGAGTCCATGTGTGTGACGCCCAAATTACTGTTCTTATTGTATGAGGCTCGTAGGTACAACGACTGTATGAGGTATCAATTGACTCGTAATAATAGGCCGGTCAATATGAGGCTTCATGTGCATAGCCGAATTATAGTTTTGAAACTCTGCCGTGGGCAAAGCTAAGAGGAGCTTTGCCCACGGCAGAGTTTCTTTCTTTTTTTTATCTAGTATCTATTGTAGTTTTTTTTTTTAATCCTTCGATCGCGGATTCTTGGAAATGCTATTGTATTCTATTGCTGTCGCGATCACCGGTGCTCGTACGGGTCTTAATGAGTTAATAATAATAATTGTAGCTTGTAGACAATATTGAACAAAATTAATTACTGAGAGTCGAGAGATTAAGGATTAAAGGATTAATAAAGTAGCCTAGTTTTGTTTATCTAGAGCTTAAACTACTAGGATGTCGAATTTATTCAAAACCCGTGAGTGGTTTTAGGTAAAGAAGTAATAGTCACAAATTTTTGTCTTTATAATAAATCAGGTATGTTTTTTGTGATGCCACATTACTATTTTTAATGTTCCAGTGCTCTTGCCCCGCGTATTATCACGAGTGTATGGTGGTTCTTTACAATGGTGATGGTGGCATCTTACGTCGGTACTCTGGTAGCTTTTCTCACCGTCGAGAAAAATGTACTCCCCTTCCAAACAGTTGAAGAGTTGTATGAACATAAGGGTATTGCGTTTGGAACCAAGAAGAAAGGTACTACGATCAACTTTTTCAAGGTAATATTTAAAAAAAAAATTAAAATAATTCAATTTCCTGTTTCTTACTTAATGTTACGAATATCTATAGTGTAGTTATTACTCCATGTTTTACTATTTTTTTTATTTAATAAAAAAGGGCATAGGTACGAATAAATTAATGGCACCATCCATAAGCTTTGTCCACATTGTGCCTTTTTCTGTTCATCAAGGGCATGCCTTATAGCGTTGTCAATAGCGAACGTGAGGCAGGCCCCGCGCAACCGTGTCAAAGTTATATGGCACGGTCGCGCGCGGCTTACGACAGTCGTAGGCCGCGCGCGTCAGTCGCGGGCCTCAGAAGCGGTGCCATACATGTTCATACGCTGACTATCATGGTCGCGAGCGGCCGACGACAGTCGTAGGTCGTGCGCGACCGCGATCGATCGCGATGCACGGAATTGTACCTTTACGGGCATGTCTCACGTTCGCTATTGACAACGCTATAAGGCATGCCCTTGATGAACAGAAAAAGGCACAATGTGGACAAAGCTTATGGGTAGCGCCATTAATTTATTCGTACCTATGCCCTTTTTATTAAATATACTGACTTATTATAGAAAGAAACTAGACATTATAATATAAATTATGTATATTCATATTACAGGAATCTACAAACCCAATATATAAGAAGATGTATGAGAAAATGAAAGCAAAAGACTGGCTAGTCGATGACAATGACGACGGCGTCGAGATGTAAGTCCTCATTATGCAGTCTGGTTATTTGTAAAGCTCACACCCAACTTTATTTACAAAAACATTTTCAGCGCTGAAAATTCGACGTATGCATTTTTCATGGAATCAACTTCGATTGAATATACCACAGAGAGACATTGCGATTTGCTCCAAGTGGGTGATTTACTGGACTCCAAAAGCTACGGGATCGGTATGATAAAAGGTAATTTAAATATTCGAGCGCGAATAAATCGTTTCGACGATTCGCATGTATTTATTCATTTATTCGTTCAAGGGTCGCCTTATAAAAAGTACATAGACGATGCACTTCTCAAACTGAAGGAGAGTGGCGACATACAGAAACTAAAGGACATTTGGTGGAAGGAGAAAAGAGGCGGCGGCAAGTGCGGCGTAAGTATCTCGGAGTTTCGTTACGTTGTTTGCAGATTTTCCTGCATTCAGAATTTTAATTATGAAACTTTTTATCCTCTTTTCTAATCTAACTTTTATGCAACAGTAAAGTAATGCCAGAGCGGCTTGTATAATTGTATATAATACTAGTTCGTGAAAGTTTCGTTTTATATCCAAATTGGTAGGAAAATATTCTAAATTGTCCTTCATAAAGGCGAGATTATCCGCCGTAAAAAAGCAAACCCGCATACTCGTATGCGTTCGCATATGCGCTTAATGTAACAACTTTCAACCGTTTGTCATTAAAATGGAGTGCTATAAATTTCAAAAAAATAATTACCACGATTATTTATTTACAGGAAAAACGCGATGAGGAAAACAAGCAGCTCGGTCTTAAGCACATGCTGGGTGCGTTTGTGGTCCTCGGAGTTGGGCTGCTGATAGGTCTCGTCATCTCCACACTAGACATGATGTGGGGCGTCTTCAAACGATCCGTCAAGTATAATGTGAGTTTGTACCGCTTTATCACTATGGTCCGTAGTCTATTATAACTATGTTCCAAATCACGAAGCTGGTCACAAAAACCTGGACCACAGTATTTTAAATGTGAATTAGTGGAAATGCCTTGATTCTATCCTGTTTCGTCCAAGCATTTTGTAAAGTATTTTTTTTATATAACTTAATTAATTTCAGTCAAAATGAATACCTACCCACACTATTCTAATTTTACACTTTATTTTCAGACGACATTCAAATACGAGCTGATAGAAGAACTGAAGTTCGCTGTGATGTTTAGTGGTGACATAAAGCCAGTGAAGAGGCCATCCCAAATGTCATCCAGTGCCGAGGCTTTGGCAGAATCGGAAGGGAAGGATGACATTACATCCTTGAAGTCCATTGGTTCCGGACGCTCTACTGACACCCATAGGACTCATCACTCGCACAGTTCGAAACATTCTTCCGGTTTGAGTGTAGCTTTTGCCAGGAGAAGAGAGTATACATGAAGGGGTAATTAAGTGGTCTGTTCACAACAAAAAGAAAGGAGATGCTATATTCGACGACAAAAGTGTGGCGGTACAAGCACAATAAGTTAAAATATCACGTAGCGTAGAATCTAGAGTTTGCATCATAGTATCGCGTATTCTTGTCGAGCAAGCTGACCCAAATATTTTTAGGTAATAAATAAGGAAATTGTGAATAAGACAACACAAAATCGTGCAATTACTAGTCATAATTTATAATATTTACTTATGTTGAGATTTAACAATAACAATAAAGTTTAATTTTACTACCAAAATATTTTAATTAATTTCAAGAACACGTTGGTAAAACGTGCTTACCAAAAACACATTGCAAATAAAAAGGCTCCGAGGGTGGCTATAAAATATGTTTTTGCTAAAATACGTTTTTTCTTCTAAAGACTTATCAATTTGTAGCCATTACTAAAACGGGTAAAAAGGTTTCCCGAAATCCATATTCACATGACGATAACGATATTAAATGGTGAAACTATTGGGCGGAAGCCAAAGTGTCTTAGATGATTTAAGCAAGATTTATGTAGGGTTCAACAGCCGCAACATAAATTAAGCCTGAAATAACATCAACGCGAATATTATAAACGTGCCAGAGTGATCGGTCTTTGATATTCAACCACGTCATGTTACTTTATGATTAAAACGTACTCGTGTTTAAAAATTTCTACTCTTGTAGATTAGGTATATTCAAAATCTCGTAAACAGCTTATCTATGAGACTGTAAAAACCTCCATCTGGAATCACGTATTTTTAATATAACATTAGGCCAGGTTCACACGGCATTGTCCTGCACGTTTTGTATTCGTTTGGCAATGGCTTGTAGTGGATTTGTTGCAGTACAATCGACGTGTGAATGGTTATATACACATTGTATGCACCACTATTTATTCGCAAAAAACCTGCAGGAAACGTGCAGGATTGCGCCGTGTGAACCAAGTCTTCGATGTCGCCCACAACTTTGTTGTGCCGTAGTACACTTATTGTGAGCGGAAAACTATCCTATTTTTTTCGGATCAAAGCAAAGGAAACAGTCAGATACACTATTGCATGACGTATTGGAGTAGATGATTGCCGTGCATCTTTAGAACTCGGTCACTCAGAAATCAATGCTTAAAATATCATTATAATAAGTTCTAGAGGATATTAGGGCTAAATCCAAACCAATTACATAAGGTTTAGCCTTTAGCCAATATATTTTATCCGCAATTTTTATGGTAACGAAGCAATAAATCAGCACAGTTTTAAATAAAGTATCCGGCATCCATTACAGCATTATGGGCTGACCTCGTGGCCGCAGTCTCTCATGAACATCCAATTAGTTGGACAAATTGCTCCAGAAGATGAGTTACTAGTGTATTCTACTGTTAAGTTTGTTTACAATTTAAATCCTTGTAAATGCGGTATGTTCTACGAGTTTCAACAACCTTAAATAACGTGATTTTTTTTATACCCAAAGCAAACAGAAATAAAATCCAGTTTAAAAAATAAATAAAGTTTATTAGGGAATATAATATAAAATTGTGAAATGAAAACAATGTCTTTTTAATAAAATAGGAATAATAGTTACTACGATAAACGAAAAACATATTGCAAATAAAAAGGTTCAGAGAGTGGCTATAAAATATGTTTTTGCTAAAATACCTTATTCCTCTAATCTAAAGACTTATAAATTTGTAGCCATTACTAAAACAGGTAAAAAGGTTTCCTGAAATCCATATTCAGGAACATAATAATATAAAATTATTAAAATATGAAAACAATGTCTTTAATAAAATAGGAATAATAGTTACTACGATCTAAATAAAGCAAATAGCAATGTCTTTTATGGGACTTAACATTATTTGTATTTCATTGCCTTTTAATGCTTTAAAGCATTCGCTAGTATTCGCCAACGAAGCTGCACCTACGAGACAGACTGAAATTACTTTCGTGTTTAACTATTGGTTCTATTCGATAACTGCCTACTAAACTTTCGCATTCTGGCCAACTGCACTGCGTTACTCTGTCTTCGACTATGCACCGTATGGTGCGAGTGGCTCGATCTCTCGGACGGAGTCGGTGCTAGATTGTTCCTGTCGTCATCATCATCATCAACGTGTGACTCTGCATCTGCCTCCTCCTCTTTTTCCTTCTTAGAGTCTTTAGAGCTCTTGGATCCTGTAGACTCTCTATGTCGCACTGGTTTCACGTTACCACTGAAGCTGAATATAAACTTCAGTTCGGCTATTAGTTCTTCTCTGAATGGAACCTGTGAAACAAGAAATCAAAGATTTGGATATTATTAATAATAACCATTATTTTCTAATACTTTATTAAAAGCAAGTAATTATAGTTTAATTGAACTCTTAATCTCAATAATACGTACCTTCACTCTATGTGACGTGACCCATACATCGAATATCATTTCCACAAACGCGCAGACAACAGCAAGAGCAGATCCAGCTACCAACACAATAAAGACACCACCAACGTTCGCCAGAACTAGTGGTTGAGCATCACCACTCCCTTCGTCATCAGCCTAAAAAGTTATAGCTTCGATTGTGAACCCTATAATTACTATAGTATTAAGATCTATTTTTAAATAGCATATTTTTTTATAAAATAATTACCGTACATGCACCTCCACCTCGCTTCTCTTTCCACCATTTGTCTTTCATTCGTGCTAATACACCTTGCTCTTGTAGTTGCAAGATCGATTCGCTCATTGGTTGTCTATAAGGTGAATCTGTAAACAGCATGTGATTGAGTATTACTAAAATATTTGATTATATTATTTAATCCTTCAGGCTGCACGAGCACCGGTGACGCGAGAATAAAAGGATACAATGAGAATTCCTAGAACCTCCGATCGAAGGATTAAATTGAATTTTCTACAAAAATTACTGAGTTATCATAAGCCCAATTCGGTTATAATTGTATTATACAAGCCAGTTAAAATACAATGCAAGGATTCTCGCAAAATTCCACTTACTTTTTTTCATGGCTATTCCATATCCTTTGCTATCTAATAAGCCACCAACTTGTGCTACATCACAGTTTCTCTCAACAACGTATTCTATCGATGTAGACTCCATCAAGAATGCGTAGTTTTCCTTATCTGATTTAACCCTACAAAAACGAAAACAGTGCGATTGATATTTTATTAGTTGGAAAATATTTTTCTTGGTACGATTATTTATTTGAAGACTGAAGTTCACCTCATCAGGCCTTCATCATTTGTCTTTGTCCAAAGTTCCGGATGCGAGTCCAAGTATCGGTACATTTTTTGGTACAGCAAGTTATCTGATTCCTGTAAAACAAGATACGAATTAATAATCATGATTCTGAAGTTTTCATTAGTTACTTGTACAGTGCATAATCGGACCATTGCAATGGCCCGATTATTACCCACAAAAATATTAACACGGTATTTTGTGCGGTATACCGTATACGTTCAATACATTCACGCAGTAGGTGATCCATTTTCATACTTCCCTTATTTTATTACATTCATAACATTATTGGCTATCAGGAACATTTATTACAACAAATAAAGCTCTAATGGATCGGCAGTAATCCTGTACCGCATCTCATAAAATATAAATGTGGGCAACGTTATTGCAATTTATACAATCGATGTTATAATTAACTTTTTTAAGCATTTTACCAGACCTTTGTAATTTTACTTTGTAAACTAGTACATGATAGTCACATACCTTGAAAAAGTTAAAAGTGGCTCCTCCATTTTTAGCCCCATAAGCTATGTCGTAGGGATTTCCAGCTAAATCCTGTACATTTTTTATGGCGTAAAATTTTGATTCGACAGTCAAAAATGCAGCTAAATTTGCTGTGTAAGATGACACCATAATTAATGTGAAGAACCACCACAAACTGCCTGCCATTCTCGTCGATACTGCACTTTAAGAAGAAATATAATTTTAAAACTTCATTCAATCAACACTTTTGGCTTGTAAGATAAGATAACATAACCCATTCGTGAGCACCTTTAGAATTTGGGAACACTCTAATTTTAAAGGTCGATGAATAAAAATTATTGACATTAGCTAAAAATCTTACAATACATTAAAATTTAAACTGTCGTGATTACGTTTAATATTGAAGAACTTAGTCGCGTATTATGTTTTATCGCTAAATTGGTTCAAAATTAGTTTTTAAGGGACCCGTTGAGGTAAGCACCAGTTTGTAATTATTATACTTTACACGTAATATTCTGTAAATCATATTATAGTAAACAGTAATTATTCTTCAAAAATTAAGTGTTCCCAAATTGGCACGGCGATTACAAATGAGTTGATAATTATTCCTGGTTAACAGAGTTTTACCTGCCAAGTTAACTATAGCTACTTACATTGGTGCTATTTCAGAACCTTGTGTAAGAACACTACCCAAAGTAAACCAAAAAGAATTGGCAAGAGTGAACTGATTGTCTAAAGTTTCAGGCTCTTCAATACATGGATATGGATTTTGCCATTCTTCTGGAGCAAACCTTCCTAACAGAAAAAGGAGTAGTGATACTCCGATGTAGGCCCCGGTTATCCAGCCCCAAACCTAAAATTAATGTATGCGGGTAATTGAAATAATATTAAGTCAATAAAATAATTTTAAATAGGTACAGTACCTGATAAGAAAACGGAGAAATAAATGAAAAGAGGTCAGGTGGTTGTTTGGTTGGCTTTTTGTATAAAATTGTGATGCCCAAGTTCATGAAAGGACTGGTGAAATCTACTGCTCTTTGACGTTGAGAAGTTATTGATAAATCGGTGATAGCAAAATCGGCAGTCTGAAAGAAAAACATTAGAACATTAGAAATTATAATTGTCATGAAATACAAAATATTTAAATGAAATGAAATAACGAAATTTTATATTTACTCCTTTCATAATCTTTTCCATCATGCCGTTCCATTTACCAGTTTTATTGTCATAGGAACCATAAACTCCGTCAGCTTGCAATTCAAATGTATAATTAAATCCATTCATTTTTGCTAACTCAGCAATGATTTCTATACCGAAGCCCTCATAACGATCGTTACCTTCAAGCTTGTGGGCAGATTCTTTCAACATGCCATACGGTGGGCTCTGTAATAATATTAAATAGTTTAATCAAGAGTTGTTTATTTTCAAATCAAAATAATATTTAGGGAGGAATTATTAAATGATAAGGAAATTTTAGACTAACCAATGCGGTTAATATGAGAAAGTGTTTTCCTTTCATAGATGTGCTGCCTTCCTCTTCTACTGGTGGAACAACTTTTCGGGATGCAGTATAACCGTCTTCCAATGTCCAAGTTCCAACCTGAAAATTCATTCCTTTAATAAACTAATTTATTTAGTTTCATGAGATTTTCACAAATAGGGAAATAAATAAAATAAATCTATCTGAAATTACTAAATCTACCTTTTCTAACCCATGCGCCATTACTTCTAGTATCTCTACTTCAAATTCGGATCGAAAACCATCTTCATCAAAATGTATTATACCACTTAATCCATCAGCTTCCATCTGTAAATGTAAATATAAATAATAATTATTAGTCCAATTATATTTTTTACTTTAGCCATATTACAAGGCAAAATAAAAATGCATTTTTAATTCTCACCGTTCTAACATAATTTGTAATAGTAGAACCTAAATTCCAAGATGCACCATCATCGCACTTAACACTTGCCCCTTCTGTGAGTCCTATTGCTTTTATAGCTGCTGTATATAACATAACAGCATCGTAAAGTAATGCTACATCTAGCGTTAAGCCATTTTCTGGAATTGCCTCTTCTACAGTTTCGTCAAATTCTTTTACTTTTTCATTGACTGCCGCTATAAATTTCTTAATATCTTCTAAGTTATGATCGAAAAATCGTACAGCTAAAATATAAAATTATATCAATACTAGAGTTAATATTAAGCCCATCGATCAATTAATTTTAGAAGTTACATAATCAAACTTACCTGTAATATTCGAACCGCCATGTTTAAAGGGATCGATATTTATTGTTTGTAGATCTGGGTCCATGATGATGTAGCTGTGCTCGTCTGACATGATTCCTACTTGTTGAGCTTGCTCGAGAAATTGCGGTAATTTATCTCGATTGCATGCTACAAGGTAATTTACTGATCCTGAAGACTTAATAGTTTTCAACTGAGATCTGAAATAAAAAATATAAATTGGTAATGTTTCCTCAAATTAACCATAAATTAACCAAAAAATATATATTTATTAAGTGTTACTTACCGATAGTCATCACTGTTAGGCAGCTGTACCACCGTCATAAGGATTTTGGGTCCTGAATCTATATTCTGAAGTGCCAATATACTATCTAAGTATGGTAAGAGTTCTGCTCCTTCATATATAACTGTATACTCTGTCCAACCCTTCATATCCATAATGTCTGCAAATATCTAAAATATTTAAAGTTAACTAACTACAATGTTACTTTAGCTCGGTTAATTTAAAATCATTATTTTATTACTCTAAAATGTTTATTACTGCTAGTTTCAATTTAATGGTAAGAGACCTGATGAAAATGTAGTTCTCAAATTCAGGCTGAAAACCTACTTCAAAATAGCTACTTACTTGAGAATAAGAAACATGGTGTGGATACAAATTGATCGCAGACCAGTTACGGCTTTGAACAGTGGTTGGCTCATACAAAATCTGCGGGATCTCCAGAGCGTCTGCTATAGATTGGACATGTTGCATTGTAGTCGTTGTGGATGGACCCAACACTGCAAGTATGCTGCTCTGCATAAATAAATTTGTATTTTAGAAAATATATTTCAAAATTTACATTATAATAAACTTAAGGTAGGCTTAAGGCTTGTTTTCTAAAATATTAGTCTTAAAGTTTACGATTATCCGATTATAATAATTATGGTACTTATTTTTTAATGTGCCAGTTGAGAAGCGGCAAAATGAACAATATTATTTTATTATTAGGGGATTTTTGACGATTGATTGATATTTGACCAGAAGCAATACAGATAGAGATTTAACAATTTCAGATTTAAGTATTGCAGTTTATAAACCTACCTCCAACAGTGTGCAAAAAGCATTCTCTGTTTCCAATACATCGCCCGAAGGTGTGCGAAGTACAACAGGTGTAAATGGATTTTCTTCATTCTCTGATGCATCGGCCATAGCGACGTGGAAAGCGGCCTGTAGAACGAAGCTGCTATCATCGAAGATTGCTCCTGTGGAATCATATTTTGCGTAAGTACTATTTTTATATATCAAAATAAAATTCTCGTCTTATAATTATCGTCTAAATCTAGCTTTGTAAAAACTATTTTTAGTATCGATCTTAATTTTATCTACTTATAGCAATGTTTAAAAATACAAAGATGTAATGTTTTCTTGTTTTAATCGAAATTGTTAAGAGCCTGCGGTCAGAAATATCAAAGTACGCTAGCCCCATCTACACACCCCGCTGTCCTCCAATCGTAATAAAATGATTCCATGAATCGTACCACCGAGCATTGTGCTTTACATTTAATTGCATTTAATACAATACTAATATTTCCTTTAGCCATTATTTTATAAAGTGTGTGATTGTAGTAGTGCAAGTTATTTATTGATAGTAACTCAATAAGTGTAACAGATATTTGTTATAAAGCCCAGAAAGATTCATAATTTCGAAAAATATAACTATCGAGTCAAAATATTATGTGAATCGTGTTTTCCGTTTGGCAAATATCAAATAAATATATATACAATGACTAGCTGTTGCCCGCGACTTCGTCCGCGTTAACATAGTATAATAGTTAAAGATGGATAGTTTTCCCCTTTTTATGGTACCTTATACAAAGGGTAAAAATGGAACCCTATTTAATCAAACGTCCATAAACTTTCATGTTTCTAACTCAAGAAATGACGGACTTTCATTGAAACTTTCTACCCCAATTTCACCCCCTTGGGGGTAGAATTACCAGAAACGCTTAAATATACGTATCCATTCATTTTTAATTAGTAGCACAAAAATAAAGTTTCATGATTCTAACTCAAGAAATGACGGACTTTCATTCAAATTTTCAACTCCAATTTCACCCTCTTGGGGGTAGAATTGCCAAAAACGCTTAAATACCTATCCATTAATTTTTAATCAGCAGTCCAAAAATAAACTTTCATGTTTCGAACTTAAGAAACTGACTTTCCTTAAAACTGTCAACCTATTTCACCCCCTTGGGGGTAAAATTTCCAAAAACGCTTAAACACGTGTCCAATTATTTTTAATCAGTAGCCCAAACATAAAATTTCATGTTTCTAACTCAAGAAATGACCGTGTAAATGACGGACTTTCATTCAAACTTTCAACCCCTATTTCACCCCCTTCGGGGTAAAATTTTCAAAATTCCTTCCTTAGTGGGTGTCTACTCAATAAAACAACCCTACTCACCAAATTTCGTGGCTGTAGCTTTAACAGTTTTTGCTCAGCGATGATGAATCAGTGAGTCAGTCAGGACATGTAATTTTATAAGTATATAGATAGAAGATTAAATAAATCTCAATTTCAATTAAGTCCATCGTCTTCCGGGATCGTAATACTTATTAGAAAACACAGCAAAATTTGGCAGCCCGGTCATAGATAATTGAGTCCACTACTCAATTGGTTTTGATAAAAATTGTCACAGATATGGTGGACTACATGGAAGGATTGTTTATCGCTTTAAAAATACAAAAAGGACTTAAGGGCGTTCCGTCCGGAGATTCCGTAATTGACCGTATTTAAAACCTTATAAACTCATAATCTGAAAGCTACAAAGTTATAATAAAAATACAACAATAATCTTCAGTATATCAACATTCCTTTTGTCGTTTTAAATTTTCTATTTTTGTTTCTTATACTCATGATATCAGCTTCCAAATTATACCAATTTGTTAAAATTCAAGCATACATTCAGCATCTCCTTAGGATTTACAAATTACTTTTATTTGAAACTCACGCCAATAGATCGACAATATCATAAACTACATATTTGCCGTTTTAAATTTTTTTTAGGACAATTTTGAACTAAGATAAGTAAAAATAATAGGGTTTTGGCGCGATCTCGGCAACGCGGCAAATGTATGGCCAAGGTCGTTTGCTCGGGGGACGGCCTTAAAGGTCTTAATTGAGTCCACTACTCAATTGGTTTTGATAAAAAATGTCACAGATATGGTGGACTACATGGAAGGATTTTTTATCGCTTTAAAAATACAAAAAGGACTTTGGGAATACTTTTTTTCGCAGTAAAATATACGAAATAACGGGAATTATACAGCTAGAAAATAAAAGCAATTCTCAATAATGGGAGTTGCTGCGTAATGTTGGCATTAACTTGCAACATAATGTGATAACATGTATTGTACTAGCAGTTCTACAGAACTTTGTTTGAACTGTTAATATTCTGCAGCTGGGGATTAGGATCAATAGCAAATAGCAATTGTTGTAGCATCGAGATATAAAAGTCTAGAATACTTCAAGCTTTACTGTATTTTCTGTGCTTTTTACCCACAAATATCCCGACACTAAATTCTTGGTATCGAACTCATTTTAAATTAAATATTTTATATTTTAAAAATGCTCACTTACTTACCTATATTTCTATCACCATTGACAAGTATTATTGATCCTATTAAAATTAACAAAACCAGAGTTATTTGACCTACTAATTTAGCTTTTTTGATAGAGCACACCACCAACATTTTCACGAAATATTTATACCACTTTTAATATCTTATCAATTATCATATTGTCGTTTACAACTTTTTATCGAAAATTTTATTCATCTTTTTCAGTCACACATTGATTTGAAGTTTCATTATTATTGTTTACTTTTCGCGTCATTACAAATATTTGTAAGTTAAAATATTTTGATCTATTTAATCGATTACTATGCACAGTTAAAATACAGTGTATGCTGTGGTTAGTGGGACATAAAATTGTGTCAGTCTGGTCTCTTGGCAGTGCATGCGTCGGCGAAAATAGCCAAACAACTAATCTTATAGACGACTGCACTCTAATAATGACCCCCAAACAAACTGTGTCATTAATTTTAGGTACCAGCTGTCGCTAGAAATGTTAAGATAATGATATGTTAAATAGTGAAATTTGGCTGTCGCGTTATTTTTCATCATAGAAATAATTATGTCCTTTTCTTAGTCCATCGAATTCGACGAAATATTTTTTTACGGCAAAAAGGTACCCTAGATATACCACTTTACCCAGGGTACCTTTTTGCCGTATTTTTTGACCCTAACAATTCAGAGCCATCTATATAATTCACTAGTAACTAACTTTGTTTCTGTTGGGTCTAACATCTTCAGGTGTCAGCCGAAACCTCGCAGGATATGAACACAGTTTCACTGAACTTTCGGCAGATGCCGCTGCCATGTGCTAGTTCAATTACAAAAAAACTTCAAGAAAGGATTTAGGGCCGATTCACACCGGAATGGCAGAGGGGAGGCGAGCAGTTTCAGTGTCATATGATTTTAAACTCTATCTTCATTATTGTAATACATAGTATCGCTTGAGAAATCGCCGCCGCCGGCGGCCGCAAGAGGCCACGAGCGTCCACGGGCGGCCGTAGATTTCTCAAGCGATACTATGTATAATGTATTACAATAATGAAGTTAAAGTTTAAAATCATACTGAAACTGCTCGCCTCGCCTATGCCATTCCGGTGTGAATCGGCCCTTACTAATGTCGTGACGCATGACCCAAAGTAGGTAAGCAGTTTTTTTTTCACCTTCGTATTAATTTAAGCGCTAAAATTTGTTTTGGATCTGTTGATTCAAGTTAACCTATCTATGTCGCAACAGCAACCCTACACAGTTTTTTTCGATTGACCCAACCCACTCGCGACAACTATAGAATAACAATAGATTTCCAAGAATCCGCGATTGAAGGATTAAATTTTTACTAAGGGTGGGTTGCACCAACTTCAACTATTACTGTAATTTTAACTATAACTTTATTACTATAGCTACAGTGCAAAATGTCAAATCTATGGTTAAGGACGCCACATTTAACGGTAACCATAACCATAACTCATACTTATATCGAAATTTTTTCGTGAAAATTCACTAAGTTTCACAGTGTTGTTATAACAAATATTTTTCCTGTTGATTTTTACGGATAATCCTATCACCTATAGCTTTAATAAAAAATAAACGCAACAAACATTCTGTCAAATTTCAAAGTTAAGTCAAATGTCAAAGTTAAGTTAGCCTTAACTATAACCATAACTTTAACCAGGCCTCTGCATGGTGCAAACCACCCTAAGGATTCGCTTTTTATGTCTCTAGTGCTATGTAATATATAAAAACGGATCCATTGTTCCTTACAAAGTGTGATCATTAATAACAGTGACAACAAGAACTCGCTGTGGACAAAAAAACTTTAATAAAACATCCTTTCAAACAGTCTCACAAGTTACAGCTATTGCGTAGAGGGTATTTACTTCTCTTAAATAAATAAAAAAACATATTCTTGATCAAGTTCTAGGGATAATAGGTTTTACGTAAATGAAATAATCTAGAAACAGCTTTTTTTATTATTAATAATTATTATTAAGTACTAAAAACTTTTAAATTTACCTTTTATGTTATATATAATAAAGTATTTGAATAATGTCAAGTCAGAATCAACTTTTTGTTCATTGAAATATTTTCCTCAACTTTTTCAGCGTTAAAAATATCTCCATACTGAATTTCATCAAAATTGGTATAGTCTATAGAGGCTTAAACGTAAAGAGGTACTTAATACAAATAGCAGCACAAATAATCATTAAAGCCAAAACCCGAAAGAAATTAGTAACTTGATAAAATTTTAGGGGGTTGTTAAAGAAGGTAAAATAACTTACCGTGTGATTTTGCAGCGTTCTGGGGTGTACAGAAAGGGTTGAGAAGGGGTGAAAAAGGTTTTTTGCGTAAAAAAAATTGTTCGTACCGTTTTCTAACGTGTATTAAATTTGCAGCGTTTTGCAACATACGGAACATTGTTAATAATTAAAAAACAATGAAATTTGTTATTAACAAGGGTAAAAAATGTAGTAACACGCTGCAAATTTATAATTAAGTTGTTTTTACCGTTTTCTAACGTATATCAAATTTACTGCAATTTGCAAAAAAACAATGTTCCGTATGTTGCAAAACGCTTCAAATTACACGTTAGAAAACGGTAAGAAAAACCTAATAGGCTACTTGACCTATGTTCAATTTCATTGAACAAATGCGTATTTCTAGTAGAACTTGGCCTAGGAAACCGTATTTCACCCTTATTATCAAATAAAAGCTTATGATTGATAAATAAAGTCGATTTGAAAATATGATTTTATGAAAATAGGAATTGTACTGACGAAAACGCTTTTGCGGTACATCCGATTGGGATGTGACGTCATCCTCATACTAATTTAATATCTTTTATTTATCGCGCTCGCTATATGTAAGTTTATTTGTACATAAATAATAAGAATAAGCCTATTATATATTTTCTTCAATAGTTCAAATAAAACATCAGTTTTATATATATTATCTCCATTTATTGTAGACGGGAAATGAAATGGCCAAAACTTTTCTCCAAAAGTTTTCAACATTACAAATGGTTTCTAATTTCTAATATAATTATTTTATAATTTTTGGGCACTTTTAGACTCGTACATTTAGCACATTAAAAAAATTTCAATAAAGAGAGTTTATAATACAAAGCGTATGACGTCACACTATGGCGGACAGTGTTTTCGGCGCCATTTAAGAGGCATATTTTTCAATAAACATTTTTATGGGTTTCTACTGTGTAAAATATTAAAATATTAGTTTTTTTTGTAAAAATGAATGATTATGAAGCTATTAGCATGAAGAAAAAAATTAGGTCAAGTAGCCTATTCCAAATTTGCAGCGTGTTACTAATTTTTTTAACCCTGTTATTAACACATTTTGTTTTTTAATAATAAACAATGTTCCGTATGTTGCAAAATGCTGCAAATTTAATACACGTTACAAAACGGTAAGAACAACCTAATTCCAAATTTGCAGCGTGTTACAAATTTTTTACGCAATGTTATTAACAAAAAACGGCATTCACGGCAGATCACAATATCGAGTTTTCACAAAAAAAAAAACTCGATATTGTGAGGCCGTGAATTTAAAAATCGAATGGCTGTGAGCGCGACACATTTCAATTATCACGTGGGCCGTGGCACCTGGGGCGGTGACACGGTTTGAGCTCTATGGCTGGCCCACTTTCGTCTCCACTCAAATTGTTGCATTAATTGAATGAATTTTTTGCTCGAAATTTATTTGTTTCGTTACATTAAAATTCAACGTGTACAGTAATCAGAAAAGGAAATTTCTGCCTTGCGGCCCACAGTCAAGATGCTTTTATTGTCAAAGTTTGAAATAAAAAATACTTGTATAGAATTTCACTTTATATCACATTATTTTATAAGTTAAATAAGCTTAATTTATTATTATTGTGTCTGTTACTCCTTAGCTATATTTAGCTTTTGCTTTAAGCTGTCACCGCGGTGTAATGGTTGTTAATTGCTCATTAGAATAAATTACAAACCTTTTTTATTGTAATTATACAAAATACTTTCGTTCCTTTTTTCTCCGCATTTCATTAATTTCGATTGAAATGAATAGGTGCTATCATTTATCTTGACTCTTGGGTCTTTCGTCTCTTCTTGATTAATTTTACTCAGATTTTATTATTATGGACTTAACACACTTTACACTAATTGAATTATAAAGGCAAAAGTTTGTAAGTGTGTTCACGGAAAAAACTTCCGAACAAGCATAATATTGTGTCATGAATTCGCTCTAGAGTCTAGATTACCATAATTACAGTTGGGTCATTGTCAAAATATGTGACCAATTAAAATGACACAAAATCACTAAAATAGTGTACCTAAGTGTGTAAGTGTATCTTATTTTAATACTACATTGACGACAAATATAATATTCTTCACAGATAATATTAAAATACTATAATGTTATTCAATTTATATTATTATAATATTATTTTTATATCAAAAATTAGTAAGTATGAAGTAAACTTACTAATATGTATTACCATAATACATATTTTAAGTAAAAGATATTTCTTATATATAAAATTCTCGTGTCACAACGTTAGTCCTCGAACTCCTCTGAAACGGCTTTACTGATTTTAACCAAATTTTATTTGCATATTCAGTGGGTCTGAGAATCGGCTACTTTATATATTGATAAGAGCATTTGTTGAATAAATAATAGTAAATTATTACAACCTGAGACTGACGGCGACCATTAAGTTTGTGCGACGGGATAGCGATCGACGTTGCCATGGTAACATACTTATTTCGTCACTTCAATAACATAATATGGCAAATATATTAAGGCAAAGCAACGTTTGCCGGGACAGCTAGTATAATATAAAACATACTTCCAATTAAAACGCCAAAGCATAAAATGTAATGTTGCCTCACTCTACCAGAACATTCCTGTACACACCCTAAAGTGTAAATTACATGTGGTCTTACAGTTAGGCCGGCAAGTACCTATTACACCATCAAAGAAGGTAGGTCAAACCCTCATTAATTACGTAAAAGGGCGGATCTCTGGCCGCGTCTTATAAACTAAGAGCCCTTAGAACCTTAAACGCTTAGTTAAAGCCATTTACATGAACCATAAATTAAACATAATTTTAACTAATTTACATGTATTTCCCCTTAGATGTTTATTATACGGGACTTGCTTAGTCATAGAGAATACTGATTTAAACTGGATTCTAATATAAGGCCGAAAAACCACCACCATTATAAACCCATAAAAAGGTTTGATAAAATATTTTTATATTTCTAGCTTCTTTCCTCTTTAAGAGCGCCATAAAAAAAAACTAATCTGCATTATGTACCCTTAGTTTTGATAAAATTTTGTCTGCAGAACGTTGCAACATTTAATTTTAGATTTTCCAGCGTTATTATTATAGTGCTCATGAATACATCTTTCTATTCTAAAGCAGCAAAGATAGTAAAGGTTGGAGATAAAATTTTGCATACAAATAGTTTCGGAACGCTGCGGCTAGTCGTTATACGGAATCTGTGGCTCCTACGGGATAGCCGGCTGTAGTTAGCACGGAGTAAGCGAGCCGAGAATAGACTGGCTTTGAATATCTATCACTGTATTATATTTTATGTACCATTTATTAGCCTGCGTTATATTATGTAATATAACTGCCGGTAGATAGTTCTACTTCTATAAAGTTTGATCGGAAAACTATACTTATAACTATATGTGTGTGTCCTTCGATTCAGTAACTTTCACAAATACCCAACTAGAAAGTTGAAGCTAAAACAATCCAAAACATAATAATATTATTTAGACCGTTAAAATTGTGTACTTGTATTTGTATGACTTTAATGTCATACAAATACATATACATATACATACAAATACATGTAGCATAATTTAAAATAATGTTTTTATGTTAAAAGGTCTCTCGCCACCTAGTCAGTTTTAAAGTTTACTTAATTTTTTTGTGGGTATTTCATACTTACCATATTTATTTTAAGTAATATTAAATTAAACCTACTTATTTAAAATCTCATAGAATTTGAAAGTGTCTTTAATATAAAGTCATAAATGTAACATAAATGAAGCCAGCTTAGCAGATGAGGACTAAGTGGTCTCTGATTTAGTGATGTCTGTGAATGGTGAGGTGGAATTATTTAGCAGTTGTAAGAGCTTTCTAGTTCGTGTCGCACTGACCTTTGGCTTAATTGTTTGTGTAGGTCAGGTGAGCAAGTAAGAGAGACTTAAAATATTTTATAAGAACAATATATTATTATCTTATCTTTTTTTGAATTTCAAAAAGTAACTAGACAAATTGTGAACTTCGCGCCTACACTTTCTCACCGAAAGAACATTCCCTGAACATCAATAAATATGTATATTACAGGACTAATATTTGACAGATTGGTTCAGCCGTTCTGTAATTTTAGCAAGAGTGAGAAAAAAATACATTTTTATTTTCATAGATCTTTAACGTATCCAAAATGTGAATTTTCAAATTAATGTTGGTTCTTTCCACTTCACTTAATAATAATTAATCTTGTATACAAGCATGGTTTGTAAGTTTGCAATTATTTAGCTTTGATTTTAAGTACAAAACTTCTACTCAACTTTAAGTTAAATGCATTCTGAGGCTTAGTTACGCCTGAAACAATATTGATAAAGCTAAAACAAAAAAGGCGCGCGAATGAAAGTTTCATGGAATTTCCAACAATGAGTTGTCGTCCGCCATCTTGGCAGCCATCTTGGTACCGTCGCGCTCGTTACTGCGAGGCGTGTTTGTGACTTTGTATTGTGTCGCGACAATTAAGTTATGATATCAAGGGGAAGTGTTTTCAAATTATGCAACACGTTTCGGGTATAAAATCTTCTTTCGTCATCTTCTTATATATAAAATTCTCATGTCACAATGTTAGGTCGCGTACTCCTCCGAAACGGCTTTACTGATTTTAACCAAATTTATGCCGATTCTTAGACCCACTGAATATATGCATATTCAGTGGGTCTAAGAATCGGCTACTGGGTACTTTCTATATTGATAAGTGCATTTGTTGAATTACTAATAGTAAATTATTACAACTCGTGACTGACGGCGACCATTGTTTGTGCGACGGGATAGCGATCGACGTTGCCATGGTGACGTAAAATAATATGGGCGAAATACTTAATAATATGCTACATAATATGGCAAAGCAACGTTTGCCGGGACAGCTAGTGTAATGTTCAGCATCTTTTAATTTCAGTGACATAATATTACAGATTGACAGAGAAGTTTATCAGTAAGTTAATCGTTAAACTAAGACTACGTTTTAATACAGTAGCTCAAAATTAAACTACCAATTATTTTTTTAAAGAAAGTATTAAAATATGATAATTATTGGTTTTTGTCAACTCATAAATCATACTAATAAATATCTACATTTTTCTAAACGAACAAACCACTGCAAACTTTTTGGTAAATAAAAGTGCTTAAAATCATAGAAAAACCCAATAACGACTCAAGCATCGTTAAGTTTTATGAAGAATACATCAGCAAAATATTCACAAAAGGCGCTATTATCGCTACGTTATTGCAGGATAATATTAACGACATCGCTAAAAGACACACTTAATTGGCCGAGCGGGCGGTAGGGCTTAGGGCTCTTTCACATTGATGATAATATTTACGATCGTGCCCATTATAATAATAGTATGTTGTCAAGTAACCGCAAAGTTTGTATTTTATTATCTTTTTATATAATATCGAAGTAAATAGATATATTATATGTTACGGCTAATAGCCGAAGTGCGGCTACACCTAGTTTTAGCCGGCTACAACTAGGTGCAGCCTGCCACATGCGGTTAAACCTAGATATATCCTACTTATCTTCGGTTACAACTAGATTTAGCCTTTATTATAGCGGCTAAAACTAGGTGCAGCCACAAACCGGTGGTTAAACTTAGGTGCATCCTATTTATTATCGGCTAGAACGAGGTTTTCAGGTCAGTTAAGGATTTTGGTTTTATTTTGAGACTCTTATCTTGCGTTTCCTTATTGATTCGATTTTGTATCATCACCCCGGTAGATATAAGATATCTTATCCTAGACAAGCCATAAACCATGCCAGTCCGAAACAAGATTTATACTCGTAATTATGTTGAATTATATTATGAACTGAAATGAAATTTAGTCTTTTAATGTGTAGAGTCCCTCTGTAGTAAAAACTGCAGTAAGTAAGTCTTGCAACATACTATCACATTATATGAGAGTTTGTTGATTTTTGTATGATTAAAACTGAGTTAAAATGTTATCCTATTTGTTTAAAAAATATAAGAGAAGAGAACAGAGACTTAGTTGATTTTTTCATAGTTAAGAAGTAAGGCTTTATTTTTTATGTTTATTTTTTCATCTTTGCGCCAAAGATGTCTAGTTCGGTATGTTTTTATTGAGAACATTTATAATATTTTGTGTTTTAATTACTTGTAATAACGCCTTTTTTGTTAAAAGACATTTGCCTGTCAAATAATAAATAATAAATGTCACTTAAACATCCCTGTCTTTTATATTTTATCCATATAATCGAATCGATCGGGATACGCAAAATTAGAATCTCAAAACGACGGAACTGAAAACCTAGTTCTAGCCGATGATAAATAGGATACACCTAAGTTTAACCACCGGTGTGTGGCTGCACCTAGTTTTAGCCGCTATAATAAAGGATAATCTAGTTGTAACCGAAGATAAGTAGGATATACCTAGGTTTACCCGCATGTGGCAGGCTGCACCTAGTTGTAGCCGGCTAAAACTAAGTGTAGCCGCACTTCGGCTATTAGCCGTATAGTTCTTGCAATCTACAAGTGCGCGTCGCCTTTATTTGTAGTTGGAAATGTGAATAGAAATTTTCGTTAGTGTGCGTACCCGACGGAGCAGTCAGTAGCGAGCGAGCCATGTACGCGTGTATAGATATGGTCACTAACACAACTAAGGGCGACGCGCACTCGTAGATTGCAAGAACTATAACATATATATAGAAAGGTACCGGAAATTTACGCTTGTTATCCCGAGGCTATGTTGATCTGAATATAAATATTTAATATTTCTTAATTACTGTCCGTTATTGGGATACTGGACATTAATTTCGCCAAAAAATTGAGGATGTGAACATGAACATTGGACATTCACTGGTGTGTAACCTACGTGTATAACCTACCTGTGTAAAAATGCAAATAATCGCTAGTATGCACAAAGCTTTGTTCAACTTGTATAATTACTAATTTATACACTACGATAGCTGCCGTGTTATATTTTGTTAGGTGAACGCCTCCATATAATTGATTTACTTCGCTCCTGATACTTTCGTCGTTAGCAGTTGAGATTTACTGCTTGATATTCCAACATGAGCATCACAAACTTTTATAAGAAAACTCTTTTAATGAGTTGAGTTATATTTTTTAAAGATTATTGTTTGTTACCAATAAATCTAGGCTAATACATAAATATGAAAGTATGTAGACACATTTCTGTCTGTTACGGCGAAATACAGTATTTTATAAACATTTCTCATAAAGATTTTATTACTTACAGAAAAATTAACTGTATGTAAAAGTTACAACTTTTACATACAGAAAATGTATGAAAATGTTCTATCAGAGAAGTTGATTCCTATGCAAATCGGGGACCTAAGTAGTATGGTTGCATTACGTCAAACCCAGCCGACAGATCACAATTAACATTGAATTGACATGATCGACCAAATAACGTTGGTCTATCAATTGCATAGGAATCAACTTCCTCGATGGTACCTACATGTAAAGTTGTTTAGATTTAAAAAGACGTCGTTGAGTGTTAAAAAACATTTTCACAACACTTCAAATATATCTATTGTCTATGACACACAGTAATAAAAAAATCAAACATGATTCATTGCGTTCAAAATAAACGCTATAAGTAACTTTTGTTGTATACAACAAAAGTTACTTATAGCCATTATACAAAACCAACCCATTATAAAAACCCATTATACAAAAGTTACTTATAACAACCCGGTATACCAATAACCCATTAATATAATCCATATAATCTGTATTACACTTCACTTCAAACTCAACGCGAACAGACTCCAGAAACTATTCCACTCGTTATCTAGTGAGTCACTCATCGCGAGTGCTACGCCGCGCCGTAGCACGTCCGTAGCACTCTACGAAAAGGTCAGATCCAAGGCCATTTAAACAATTACTGTATGTTATTATAAGTTTAAACACTTACGGATTTTGTCGCGGAGCACTTTTATTAATCCCGACGTTTCGGCTACTTTGCAGCGGCCGTGGTCACGGGTGGACTGAGGTGACAGGTGTCCAATTTCTTGAAGTTATCCAACTATAGGGCAAACCAAAAGGTCCATGAAAACCCGGATCAAGGAACACATTGCAGATGTCAAACATCATAGAAACACCAAGTCCGCGATTTGTGAACACACACTGGATCAACCTCGCCATTACATAAGATTTGATAAGCCACAAGTACTGGCAAAAGAAGCACGATACCGCCCAAGAATAATACGCGAGGCCATAGAAATTAAAAAACACCCTAATTTTAACCGTGAAGATGGTTGGGTGCTGCCATCTAGTTGAGATCCAATAATAAACAAACTCAAGCACAAATCCATGACACCTCGGCTTCAAGACACTGTGTGTTCGTTCTGCGTAGATCGGAACGCAAACAAAAATTGATGAGTCATCGGGTAGTTGGATAACTTCAAGAAATTGGACACCTGTCACCTCAGTCCGCCCGTGACCACGGCCGCTGCAAAGTAGCCGAAACGTCGGGATTAATAAAAGTGCTCCGCGACAAAATCCGTAAGTGTTTAAACTTATAATATCATGAGTGATACTCGCGAAAACTTAAGAAATCATTATAATTACTGTATGTTTTTTCCCATAAGAAGTCAGAGACTTTTTATTTTAAACTTACAAAAGTTTTTAAAAAAAGAGTACTTGTATTTTTTACCTACAAATATTTTTTTTGCCTTTCATCCACTGCTATTATGAATACGAGTTTACGAATACTGAATAAAATTAGTTTTTTTGCCTATGTACATTTCTTGTCTCTTTACAATCAGAAATATGAAAGAAGGTCTGTAGTGTCTACCTGTATGCAACGTCCTCAAGATTAAGCAATTTTAATCCCTCCTTTATCCACAATTTTAATTAAATTTGCTATGATGTATTGATGAGAAATGTGTCGGTAATGGACGTTGGCTTGTAACGTAACAAAATTGCAAAAAACATTTAGTATTTTAGGGAAAATAGCAAAGCATTTTCTCTGAATAATTTATTTCGTTATTTGGATATGTTTAAGTCTACTTTTTGGTTATTTTACAAGATATTTTCCTTCATAAATCATATAACATCTTCCGGTTGTTGATAATCTGTAATGTTATTCGAGCGTACCTAATCCATTTATAGAGTATATTTAGACGTTATGCCGAGAGAGAAAACTTAACAATATCATTTTTTTTTCATGGTAAAATTAAGCTATTTGCATGGTAGAGGTCCATAGAACACGATAGAAACGACGACATGGGCTGTCGGCACATTGATTCACAATTAATTCCTTTTGACTCAGATTTGAAAACTTTCCGCTTGGTTTTTATTCAATTCACTCAACGCTAGTAATAACGATAATTTTTAGTTTTTGCGCAGGGGTCAAATCTGACTCTAATTTCTAAGTATAATATTCTGTCTTATGAGCAATAAAATATTATAATATTTGGTAATAATGAAGTGCACGCAAGTTTTATCTCTTCTCAATGATTACTATTTTAATTTTTTAGAATTTTAAACCATTTTGATGAAACTTGGTACAGACACAACGTACCTAGATCAGAGGAAAGGGTTATATTTTTTCTTGTAAAACGTACGGCTCCTGTGTAAATTGTATTTAACATCTAGTTATTTAAAAATCTGCGGATTGGACCTGAAATATTAGCGGCATTATCCTAAAACGGCTTTTAGCAACTTGTACTGAATGAAAGCCTTCCACCATTCTTAAAGGAAATTAATTCAAATCATAATTTCCACGCCGCTGAAATGTCTCTCTTATTACAATTAATATTTTCATTTATATAAGATAACTAGCTGTTTCTCGCGACTTCGTCCGCGTTAGCATAGTATAATAACTTTCAACTCCTATTTTACCCTCTTGGGGGTAGAATTTCCAGAAACGCTTAAACATGTATCCAATATTTTTTAATTATGTATATACAAAAATAAAGTTTCATGTTTCTAACTCAAGAAATAACGGACTTTCATTCACACTTTCAACTTCAATTTCACACCCTTGGGGGTATAATTTCCAAAAACGCTTAAATACGTATTCATTTATTTTTAATTAGTAATCCAAAACCAAAGTTTCATGTTCCTAACTTAAGAAATGACGGACTTTCATTCAAACTTTCAACCCCTATTTCACCCCCTTCGGGGTAAAATTTTCAAAATTCCTTCCTTAGTGGGTGTCTACTTAATAAAACAACCCAAATTTTGTGGCTGTAACTTTAACAGTTTTTGCTCAGCGATGATGAATCAGTGAGTCAGTCAGGACATGTAATTTTATAAGTATTAAAACGCTTTGTTATAATTATCAAAGCAAATATTAATACGACGGTACTCGTAGTAGCTTATGCCAGACTTTAAAGGCATGGTCACAGTTATTTCATGTTAATCTGAACACACTTTTAATATTATATTGTGTATTGACGGTGTGTGGATCAAGAAACGTAGTGGTAATAATAAAAACTACGTCCGTTTGGACGGAAACCGGCCAAGTTTTGTTTCGATGCGCATCCATATGGAGTGCATCCGTTCTGAATTCCTGTGCCTAGCTTTATGCCCTCATCAAGTCGTCAATTTTATTATTAACTAGCTGTTGCCCGCAACTTCGTCCGCGTGATACAAGTTGTAATACTTAATAGAGATTTAGAAAATTGAACACCCATCTATGACTATTTTATTTGGATCTATATTACACACAAAATTTTAAATTTAGGTAAGTACATCAAATACCCAGGAAACTTGAACCACATATACTTATATCTTTTCTTCGAAGACCGCTTGGCGTGGACAGGGGATTGGGGCCACAGGACAGGGGAAACGAACATGTGATGGAGATAGAGGATAAACTATAACAGAAGACGGGATTTAATGTAGGCATCTATCCCTCTTTAACCTACCTCTTACTCTCAGATTCCTAACCAACAATTAAACCAGAATAAAATAACGCTTAAAGTTGTTCACTTACTTACCCAAAGGGTAATTTCTTTAAGGGCGTTGGCCCACCGGTCACCACACATTCCCACCACTGTATCTCCTGTGTCACCAGGATCGACAGCGGTATCCAACCACGAAAACTCTTTGATATGATCTCAGGGACCCCGAGGGACATGCTCAAACTGGTTTGGGATCCGCAACGAAATTAATCAGAAAAAAATAGAAGTATAAAGAATTGTAATTCCTCTTTCTATTCAAAGCAGAGACAGAAAAAAGTTGCAGTAACCAAATATCAAATAGCTTAGGGGAAGAACCAAATAAACTATAATAAAAATTGTGACTAAGCTATTATAGCAAAATTATTAATATTGGAATTTGTAATATTGGAGTTAGACTGTTGCCAATAATCATTGTGACAAAAACTCTTAAAGGCACGGAAGTTCCTTAAGCGCTGTCCACGATATCACCGTAGTATGCGACATCTGATTTATACTGTAGGTTGTCTAATGTCTAGCTTTGTATTTATTTCGTCTTGGCAGAAAAAACTCTCCCAGAGAGCATGATGAGTGGTTTATTCAAACATACTGCCTTCGGTCAAGCACATATTCTACCTATGTGCTCGAGCGATGCTAGTAATTTAGATCCCTAAAGTTTGACTTTAAAATGTCCATGGCCGGTAACGAATTGAGATACGCAGTGCTCAATATCCAATATCCATCCAATGTTTGGATAATCGTTTACGAATATTAGGGAAAAGTTCTAAAGATCGACCTTTGCTAGAATTGGTAGTCACCTTGTGTGTCGTTGTAAATTTCGAGGAGTTCCTATAATATTACTCATAGTTCCCATTATGAAATTTCCACCTTCGCGATCATAACTGCGAAAGTCACATTTTCTAAAATTCGAGGAGTCTCTTCAATACCTAATGGATCCTATTATTTCCACTTTTGCAACCATAGCATTAAATACAAATTAATAAAATAATAATTTTACAACGAAATCGCACTGATACGGCGAAATAATCATTATCAATTTCGATTCTGGTCCTTCAAAAAAATACAAAAAAAAACAATAAAAGCTTCATAAACTGGTTATGGATGGTGGTGATCATGATGATTAATATAATTGACATAGTAGAGTGTACTTCCAGTATTTTAAGCAACGCTGAACCCCCTACATAATATATTATTATCTATACTTATAAAATTAAAGTCCTGACTGACTGACTGATTCATCATCGCTGAGCAAAAACTGTTAAAGTTACAGCCACGAAATTTGGTGGGTAGGATTGTTATAGTAAGTAGACACCCACTAAGGAAGGAATTTTGAAAATTTTACCCCAAAGGGGGTGAAAAAGGGGTTGAAAGTTTGTATGAAAGTCCGTCATTTCTTAAGTTAGAAACTTGAAATTTTGTGTTTGGGCTACTGATTAAAAATGATTAGATACGTGTTTAAGCGTTTTTGGAAATGCTACCCCCAAAGAGGTGAAATTGGGGTTGAAAGTTTGAATGAAAGTCCGTTATTTCTTAAGTTAGAAACTTGAAATTTTATGTTTGGGCTACTGATTAAAATGATTGGATACGTGTTTAAGCGTTTTTGAAAATTCTACCCCCGAGGGGGTGAAATAGGGGTTGAAAGTTTAAATGAAATTAGTCTATATTATATAGGTATACTATGTTAACGCGGACGAAGTCGCGAGAAACAGCTAGTCTTCTTATAAGGAATCAGGAGTTCCAGAGCAACGGAACCTTCGGAAGCCCTATAGATATGCCTTGGTGCAAATCTTACTTTTTGGTGGCATGTTATATTAATTTTACTTAAAAAATGGTGAAAATTAACATACTATGTGAAAGTATAAGATTACTGTAATGTTTTTGTTGTAAAGGAGTTCCGTTGATACCTCCCGATCACAAAAAATATCATTATCAATGTTACCGTTTTTGTAAATATGATATAAAATTCGGGTTAACAATCTATACAACAAAAAAAGAATTTTGAAAATCTGACCACAAACAGCAAAGTAAACATTAACTCCTCCTTTTTTGGAAGTCGGTTAAAAAAAAGTATCTAAGATGTTGACCAGGGTTGCAAGGTATCACCATGCCAAACATTGAAATCGGTCCAGTGGATTCAGAGATTAGCCTGTACAAACAGACAAACAGACAGAGAAACAAAAATTTCAAAAACAGTCAAAATGTGTTCTACTACTCTTCTAACATGCCCCTGACTCGTTTTTTCAAATTTATTTTCAATGTACAAAAATTTTACCTCTACGATTTTATTATAATATATTAATATTAATATATTATATTATTATTATTATAAGTATAGATAATATGCTAGTACTAAGTAACTATAGATAATATTAGTGTATAATTATATTATGTAGATTAAGATGGTATATTCACAACTATCCCAACTCGTACGAAGTAGTTAGGTTAGCTAAGTCGTTGTTCAGTTTAACTTCATCATGGAAACTTTGCCCAGGGATGGACAATATTTTGAGTCAGTTAACTGTTATATGAGCAAATATAAGCCAATGGGTTAATTCTGTAAAGAAGAACTTACCACTTAATAGGAGACGCTAATTGCCACACAAACAAAACTAGAGAAATATTATCTTTATATTATTATTATCTTTTTACGCAGAAACCGCTGAACTGAATGAACCAACTAATAATGAAATTATGGCAATAATATGAGTTCCGGAAAAGAATACAGAATAGTTTTATCACAGTTGCTTACTAATTTGAAGTTACGACATCTTATTTTGTCATAAATGCAAACAACCACCATAGGGTACGTGGTGTGGTGTACTGGAGTACATACGTTTCATAAATTATTCTAGAACTACAACAGCTTCCCTAACCACGTAAAGTCTGGAATTAATTTAATATTCCTTTTTCCATACACGCATTTGCTATTCTAAAATGGTCTTACGCGCTCTCGTAACAAAGGTTATCGCTCTTGTACTCCACTCAGCATGAACGATGAAAAACAGCTTTACTGTAAGCTTAGTGTCAAGATTAAGCCGATCTAGCGTTCCAGAGCTTACTCCAGACCTTATGAGAATAACATAATTTACTTTTTCTTTATGAAGAGAATATAGAATTCTTGTTCCATAAAACAAGGGTACTACTTTAAAAGGAGGCTTTTAAGGTTGTTTACAAGGCACGATATTTTCATCACAGTTAAGTTAATTATTTTAACACAAATTTTCTCCTGTCTATTAATTATAATGAATCCTGATAATATTCATAGAAAGTTTGTTTTATATCTAGTTTAGATCCAATTAGCTAAGTATCTTTGTAACAAATATGTACCTATTTCCAGTTCCTGGAAGACCAAGCTTTGATATTTTAGTAGATAGTACCAGAGAAAGAACATAAATATTGAATGACTGCATTTTTTCTTCCCAAGAAGTTTTATTTTTTTCCAACTTTCGTGGAATTACTTTCAGTCTCGTAGCTGAATAGCTGAATATTTTATAAATATAAAAGAAAATCTTGTTTTTGTAAGATATTTACACTTTTTGACTTGTGCGAAAATTTGAGTAAAATTAGTATGCTGATTTAAATCTGGATTGAGTTTATGTAATTTCAATTATTTTTTCTCATTCTCATAAGCATAGTTCTGGTTATACGTTATCCGTATAGTTATACGTTAATCAAAATCCCAAAACAAACAATAGAGTGGGTCAAACACCCCCGTAACGCCGCCATGTAACTTGACATAATTACACTCCCATCAAACGAACATCGACGCGCGTCTTCAGCTTTTTTTCGCCTATCTCCATTATGACGAAGAGATGTATAAAAAACGTTTGAATCTCATACGTAATCCCTTTTTGTATCGAATTTTTTCCACAAAAGAAACCTTTGTGGGTAATAGTATCAGAATGTGGCTCCATTGAAAGGTGCGGGCTAGGCGCATGCTCGGTGGCGTATCTTGCGCTCGGAATCTGCGAGCGGACGGAGCGGCAGCCCAACGACGCGAGCCGCGCGGCCGGTCGTATTCCCATGGCTTCCCGATCCACCCCCGATTTACAACAAAAATTTAATCGATACTCATTCAATTATATTCATAACGCGTTAATCGGGTAGTTGTAGTGCCAAATACTGCCGATTCCCAACGAAGACTGTGATTGGTGTTTGTGTTATAGCCTCATGATATTTACCAAGCCGCCACACGTAGCGTAAACAGGTAAGCGTATTACAAATTACAATATCACTTGAATGTTCAGATTGTGTTGGATTTCAGTTGAATACATTGTGTTATTTTCACAAATCTTTTCCATCAATTTGGCCTGATTTGTTAGATTTTTCATCTGTCTCGGCTGTTTATTCAACAAATTAACGTAATTAATATAGTAGCTAATTACATAGTAAAAAGTAATTAAAAATTAATGTTCAATTTGTAATAACAACAAGTCATTCAACTCTAATAGAATTACGCTAATAATAATATACGAATCTTGAGAATATTAATATTATATAAATCCTCAAACGACAATATTTTATTACTGAAGAGAACATTTCTAATTTTTAAACGGAAATTCGGAAATAGGGAGAATTCTAAATTGGTAAATAATATAAAAGTAATAACATTTTTCCCTTTTGACTTACATAATAATTTGCAATTTTATAAATACTTCTCTATAAATAACTTGATGAGAAACTGATTTTCCTCAATCCCGAAACTTGAATAAAGAGCAGGATTTAATATAATTTCATTAAACGTTTTTCGTGCGCCGTTCGAGGGTTTTTTCTGGAGGTAATAAAAGATCAAAGACGCCACGCTTCGGCATGATTGATTCCTTCCACGTCACCGGATACATTGCCTTTGGGTCAATGACCGCGTTAAACGTCGAATTTAATATATGCCTCAATTATAAATGCACAGAGCAAAGTGTGAGTCGACCTCGTATGCTGACTGGCGACTTAGCCGGTGACACATTTACGCGATCGTCACAAGAATCTCGGCTATATTCTCTTTCATACAGTAAAGTTATCTTCATGGGTTTAGTGCGTAGCTTATAAAACATGGGTTCGATTCCCGGGTTTATACGATGTTGGGCCAAGGGACAATCATGTATGTTGGCCATTGGATAATGTATATTATTGTATATGGTCTCATTACCTGACTTTTTTTAAAAGATCGCATTGTTTAACCTACTCCTGCGCACCTGATCTTTTGCCAGTCGTGCTGGTAAACTGTCCCACTAGATCACGATTCACGAGTGAATGAGAGACTATTCAAGTGTAGGTATTTCCCACACACTTGATTACTGTAAAATACCTGTGCAGCTTGCCTGTCTGAAACTGGAAACGGTGAAATTGTAAAACCGCAAGTGGTAAAATGTGGTTGTTACAACGTCACAAGAAACTTGGCTAAATCCTCTTTAATGCAGTGTTCTGTGAGGTCATTAAAATAAAAAAATAAATAAAATAAAAATCGTTTTATTTCTGAATAAATTTGAATCAAATGTTTTCAGAACGTTGAGCTACATGTTGCCTACCACCGGTTCGGGAACTAACCCGGCGAGAAGAACCGGCGTAAGAAACTCGCACGGGGCCACTTTTTACTAAAAAAGTGGAAAATTAGTCTTTTAAAAAAATAAAATTTACAATGTAAGTAACTTAATCTAATACATTATAGAAAGTCAACATGAATTGTAAGTCACATATAATAAATGTAGAAGCAGCAGCAAGCAGCCATCCTACTCCCAAGATGTGCCATCGTTTACGAGTAGGAAATCATTGACCGTATAGTAGGCTTTGGCACACAAACGTTCTTTAATTACTTTTTTAAATTTATTAATTGATAGATTTTGAACATTTTTCGGGATTTTATTGTAAAGGCGTATACATTGACCTTTAAAAGATTTACTTATTTTGCTAAGTCTGATCACTGGCGTTTCCAGCTTGTGCCTATTTCTAGTGTTTCTACCGTGACTATCACCTTTAGTTTTAAACTTAGTTAGATTCTTTCTAACATACAACACATTATCCAAAATGTATTGAGAAGCAACAGTTAGAATACCAATTTCTTTAAACTTTTCTCTAAGAGATTCAAAAGCTGACATTTGAGCGTATAGCTCGCTTCTGCATTGACCTACAACTATAAAACATACTACATTACTATTATTGCATATCCCACAATGTACGCTCTGTACTCGTATGAAAGCATAAATTGAAATTAGAAAAATGTATTGCAGCTGTGGCTCGCTTCATGAATATGAAAATGTCGATTGCATTTTATTTAATAACGGTGTATGGAAACGTGGCACGTAAAACATATGCATTCATACAAAATTAAATTAACAAGCAGTTAATTTCATACAAAACATGTGTGAAATTAACAGCCGATGAGCGTCCGTGGCCTTGTGCTTGCACTCCAGAGGGTGCACTTTCGATCCCGTGTGGAGGCGTGCACAATGGGACATTTTTAGTTCACAAGTATATAATACGGCTCGTATGGTGAAGGAAAACATCGCGAGGAAAACCGCATATAGTTGGTCCCAGATGTGTTGACCTGCTCATTCCTCTGGACTAGGCCAACTATGTTGCGAGAATGTGCTTGGGCAACCTCGTCCCAGGCACTACAGTTTTTGATGAGTGGTTACTTCCCTCTGAAAATACTGTATAAATAATTCACAATGAATGAAAAAGCGTTAATTAATGTTAATAAATAATCAAACGAGCAGAGGGATTACCTGGTAAGCAATGGGCACCGTGGACACTGGTCTATAGTTGAAGTATACTAGTCCATCTATAGGCTATGGTTGAAAATGTAACTCTGCATTAAGTGTCCTGGGTTGTGTTCTATCAAAATCCTCATCCCTTTCCTCAGCCGTCGGTGTTATTACTCACTGGATAATATACAGACGAACATAATATTATAATCTCCTTTTTGAAAGTCCGTTAAAAACCTAATTCAGTAAGACTGGGTCAATGATAAACTTATGATTCGATCCATTTGTTCCGAAGCGTGGCTCTCCTGGATATTATTTTATTCAGTAGTTAAGTTTTATTGTTTACAAGTTTTTTCTTTAGATATATCCAGAGGCAGATGGATTTTTACAATTCAAGCGACTTGCTGCAAATAATCATAGATTATGGTTTCATCGACAAGATAATGTTTTGGATATATCTTACGTTTGATATCACATATGTAGCACAATAAAGAAATTAAGTTAAACCGTTAATCGAGGTATTTTTTACGGTTTAACTTAATTTTTTTATTGTGCTATAACAATATGTGTGATATAAAACATAAGATAACTTAGATTAGGCTTAGATTTTACAAAAAATCAATAGTTACGGTACGGTAGTACATTTGAATATAGCTTTTATGCAACGCCAGTTATCAAAAGACTTACTAGACCACAGATCTCGATTTCCTTTCCGATTTCCCTTCCCCTTACTCGCCAATACCAATAAACGAGCTTTTACAGTCACATCTTTTATTGGGGATCAAAACTTTACCTCTTCGGAGCTTTCCCTCTGTTTATCTCCGCAGACACTGCCATTGGAGAACTTTTATAACTTTGTGTTTGGGATGCACTACAAGAACTTATATATTTCTACTTACTACACAGCTATTAAGCTTATAAGGGCAGTTTATAAATTACTATACTAAGAGCTTACAATGAAATTTTATGCTTGCAAACGATAACATTTTACGAAATTTTCTTATACTAGAAAATTCATCGAATTATAGCATAAAATGTCGTAACTTGAAACGATCAATTTAATTGAAAAACTTATAAAGTCAGTTATAATTTAATGTCGTGCCATTTCTAATGGTTTTAGTTTACGACAAATAGAAGAGAAGCTAAGAAATTACTTGTGCAAACTTCAGCACGGAAGCTGCAAGTAACATACAACTTATATTCAATTGCTGAACTCGGAGACGTTAGGATTTAACTTAAATGAAAATGAACAAATAATAATTGAATCCGTTTCTCTGGAAACTTAGAAAATAATAAAATTCCAGCATTGAAACGCTATCTTTTCTTTTCAAAACATTCGATTGTATTAAGGACTACGGGTAGGAATTAAAGCTAACACTGTTTTTCCATACAAACGTATTTTTTTACTCCCTGAACAATGCGTCTAGACAAATGATTTTTATGCACTATAGGGTTCTGTTAAAACTATGCCTCTACGTTCGTTTTTTTTAATTTACTAATATATAAAAATGTGACCATTCGAAAATCGCCAAAAACGAATGCCGCATACCCCGCCAATCAACCGACCATGCTTAAAGGCATAGACTCATTCTTCCTGAAGATATTTATAGAATTAATAATTAGATAGATTCTATTTTGAAAGAGGAATCAGAGGAATACGTAACCTCGATTTATTGTATCTGTCTCTATCAAAATACAGGGTGAAGCGTGATGGCAATAGTTTCTTCGTTTAAATTCTACTGTACCCGCGTTCCCTCTTAACATGTTTTGTAAAACGAATATCTGCTCAAGACTTCTGCAATATGTGTTGTGTAATATTATACTAAGCGAGTTTGCGAATTTAAGTGAATAATGTTTACAGTCTGCACCTCTTACATAAAAATTACTTAAAGAAGAAGCTGTTAATATGCAGCATGCTACATGTAATAGTCCTAATACCAATCTTAAACTTGATTCGACAAAATAAATATTTTGCATTTTCAAGCACTTCAATTAGTAAAAATTACATGTAATTTATTACTTAATTAACATTAACATTTAAAGTAAGTACTTATCAAACTACCTATTCGAAAAGCACTCCATTTAAAATACCTTGTTATTTTATAGAGTGCGTTGATTAGCTCAGTTTGAGTGCAAAATGATGTTGTTGACTACTTGAAAACACATTTCATATTTTATATCAGAATTTTATAGTCTTTACACGTAAAATAATGATTGTGAATTTATTATTCTATTCAGTGTTTTGCATGTTAATAATATAATATTATAAACACTTATATTAATATATATATTTTTTTATATATTATTTTATACATATTTTCATTGTTCCAGAATGAAACGAGTGAAAGCGTTTATACTGGTTTTTCTCTTCGGACACCTTTCAGCACTGCCAGATACGATACGAATAGGTGAGTACAGTATAGTAACTGTGGTGAATAGGAACACTACAAACTAGTTTACAATAGAAAATATCCACCTTTTATAATTAAATATTTTATTGCAGTTGTACGGAATACATAGGAAAAATTCTAACAGAAAGTCAATGTCTAAAAATGTCATAATATAGAAGAAAAGCAATAATTTAAAAACTTAGCAAAACTCTTTCATAGACTCCACAACATACTCCCCGCCTTGCAACTTGAACTTATGATAAGTTGCAAAAGAATTATCATAGTACCTAATTACTCTAACTAATTTTAACCTTATGAAGAGTAAGTACAGGGCAGTAGGTTTTTTTTTAATCGGGCTTTGGCCCACCACACATTCCCACCACTGTATCTCTTGTGTCGCCAGGATCGACAGCGGTATCCAACCACGAAAACCCTTTGATATGATCTCAGGGAGCCTGAGGGACATGCTAAAACTGTCTTGGGACCCGCAACGAAATTAATCAGAAGAAAATAGGAGGAGTAGGAAGATTCCAATTTCCCTCCCCATAAAAGCGGGAGACAGCACAAAGTTGCACTGACCGAAAGTCAAAGAACTTAAGGGGGAGCACCACGGAAATAAGGTTATGACTCCTAAGCTAAGCTAATTGGAGTTTATTGTGTTTGACTGTTGCCAATAATAATTGTTACAAAAACGCTTGAAGGCACGGAAGTTCCTAGCGCTGTCCACGAGATCACCGTAGTATGCGACTCCAGATGTACAGAATAGGTTGTTTAGCATATTAGTTCTTTCGTCCTGCCAGAGACTGCACTCCCAGAGAACATGATGAGCGGTTTGTTCAAACATGTTGCCTTCGGTCGAGCACTCGCACATGGGTGAAGGCATTAGTTTAAATCCGTAAAGTTTGGCCTTAAAATTTCCATGACCGGTCAGGAATTGAGAAACGCAGTGATCAATATCCATCCAATGTTTGGATAACCGTTCACGAATATTAGGGAAAAAATTATAAAGATGACGCCCTTTGGTGGAACAATCCCATCGCGACTGCCATTCGGAGATTAGAATTTGCACAGAGTTTTCTAAAGGTTCAAACAATCTTACTATTTTAATTTTATCGCGAGCGCTTAAAAAGAACGGGTTGTCGATGTTTTTGTTATGATAATACATTGTCGCAAGACGCTGAATCTCAAGGTCAACGGGTAAAACTCCGGCTAACACAGGCAAGGCTTCAGTGCTTGTGGTCCTGTAAGCTTTGCACAAGAATATAAGAGCAAGGCGTTGGCTTTGTAGCAACTTGCGACAAGCCGCGCCGATAGTTGCTCTGTCCGCCCACACGGGGGCCCCGTAGCAAATGCTGCCTAGGTAAGTAGCGGTGTAAATTAATTTTAGGGTTTTGAAAGAGAGGCTCCATGTCGACGTAGATATTTTGGTAAAGGAGTAAAAATTGCGCTTCGCTTTCTCACCAGTTTGAATTATATGTTCTAAAAATGTAAATTTATTTTCCAAGTAAAAACCAAGATAACAGAGCGACTGTTTGCGTTTAACGTTAATATTGTCAAGTTTAATGCTAGGGGAAGATATAAGGCAACCTTTTAAAAGAATTTGGTAAGTTTTATGCGCGGCGAATTTCAGGCGATTACATTTACCCCAGCTCGATATTAAATTAAGACTATCATTGGCTTTAGATTCAATTTCGGAACGTGAATCTGCTTGAACGATGAGAAAACCGTCATCGGCGTAGCCAACTCGTAAGCACAGCGGTGGTAGGGGAAGACTTAATAAATCATCAAATCCGAAATTCCATAGTTTTGGCGAGATAACAGAGCCCTGAGGGCAGCCGCAAGTTAAATCTTTGGCGTGTGTACAATGTCCAAGTCGAAGCTTAGTTTGACCATTAAAAAAGTAAGAACGTATTATGGCATAAATATTAGAGAAGCAGCCTCGATTTTTTAGTTTTAATAATAATATCGGCCACCAAGCATGATCGAACGCGCCGGAAATATCTAATGAAATGGCGACCACGTATTTCAATTCCGAAAGATTTACTATTTTTCTAACTTCCATAGCCGCATCAACAGTCGATTTCCCGGCGGTGAAACCGAACTGATGACTATGAAATTTAGGGCCACCGGGTAGCAGGCGAGGTACGATGAGACGTTCTAGTAATTTACCTAAGCAAGGCAGTAACGTTATCGGACGGTAAGATTTTGGGTCGTCTGGAGGTTTGTTTCCCGCTTTAGGTATTAATTAGGGCAGTAGGTATGCAAAACTTGGACTAAGAGTAATCTAAATAGTAAAATAAAAACTTAAATCTATCAGGAGACAGAAGGGCGAACGAGACGACCAGCACGAGTGACCGGAACCGAAGACATACTTTCTTCACAGTACGATCACTCCCAGCTCCTCCCCACCATGAGGCTGAAGGGGCTATAAAGCGCCATTCTATCTGTGGCCTCATATTTCTATTATATATTTTTATTTTTAATTTTTACTTTGTTTCTTATGCCCATTGTTTTGTAGCTCCAAACATTGTTTGTCGTAGAATGATTGTCTGAAACCAAGTTGTCAGTTACCTTATCCTCGTCAGTTTTACCTTGCTGGTGAATGAGCCTGCACATAATTGGTAAATGACGCTTGGCGCAAATTACGCACTTTATGCTGCGCTTACAGTGCCTCCAGTAGTGCCCAGTACTCAGACAAACTCCACAAGCTTTCGTCCCATTTATTATCTCCCAACGTTCTTCCAGAGTCTGGTTAATTGCTATCGAGCATTCAGAGCTTGGGTGTGAAGTTTTGTTGCAAAATAAACTAGCCTTTGCAGGTGCCTTTCTATGTGCAATTTGTTTCGGCTTCTGTTTGTTATCCGCTGCTGTAAAACAGGATGCTGATGGTCCAGCCGCTAAACTCGTAGTGAATGTTCTTGCTAAGCGTATTCGTTCGTCTGCAAAAACTTCTTGTTTGACAAACAAAAGCAGATCGTTTAAGGAGTTTTCTCCATTGCTGCTGTAGTGACTAGTGTACATAGCTAATGTCTTTTATAAAAACCTTTTTTATACTATTTTGTACGATTCTATAATTTATGATTTGACCTGGAGTCCTCGGCCGAGGATTGCCCGAATACCGGTCGCATATTTGTCACCGATCGAAGGTCGAAGGTGCAGTTCTTGGTCGACACCGGAAGCGACCTCTGTGTCTACCCCCGATCGGCGATCCCTAGACGTCTGGAGAAGACCACCTACGTTTTGTGCGCGGCCAATGGGACACCGATACCTACATACGGGTTTATTAATTTAAATTTAAATCTAGGTTTACGCCGTGACTTTACGTGGCGATTTATAGTTGCCGATGTTACAAAGGCGATAATAGGCGTGGATTTTTTATCTTTTTACAATTTAGTTATTGATTGCAGGAATCAATGCCTCATTGATAACTATACAAGCCTTTCCGCCCCGGCGTCGCCTGCCCGTCATTGTGGTGATGTGTCTTCGGTGAAGGTGAGTCTCGGTGATTCCGCTTACACACATATACTACGGGATTTTCCCGACATCACTCGTCCACCAGGTATACACCGCACTCCCAAACACAACACTGTACACCACATACGTACAACACCTGGCCCACCAGTATCGTGCTCACCTCGTAGATTGGCGCCTGACAAATTAAAAATCGCTAAGGATGAATTTGATGCCATGATTCAATGTGGCACATGTCGCCCATCTGAATCTCCGTGGTCGTCGCCTCTCCACCTGGCGCCGAAGAAAGACGACGGCTGGCGCCCCTGTGGCGATTATAGGATGCTGAACGCACGGACCATCCCTGACCAGTATCCCATCCGTCACATTCAGGATTTTGCACATAGCCTGTCTGGCTGTACCGTATTCTCTAAGATTGACTTGGTGAAGGCCTACAACCAGATCCCCGTGAATCCAGACGACGTCCCGAAGACCGCGATCACAACGCCGTTCGGTCTTTTCGAATTTCCGTTCATGACGTTCGGACTTCGAAATGCCGGGCAGACGTTCCAGCGGTTCGTGGACGAAATGGTCCGGGGTCTGGATTTTACGTATGCATATTTGGACGATTTTCTGGTCTTCTCGAAAGACCAGAAGACCCACGAACTCCACCTTCGCCAACTCTTCGCCAGACTTAGGGACTACGGTATGGTCATCAACAGCTCGAAGTGCGTGTTTGGCGTGCCAGAGATTGATTTTTTGGGCTACCATATCTCAGCCGAAGGCACAAGACCACTGCCATCCAAGGTCGAGGCAGTAAAAAATTTTCCTGTGCCCAAAACGGTCAGAGAGCTACGCAGGTTCCTCGGTATGCTCAACTTTTACCGTAGGTTCATCCCTGGGGCAGCAAATTTTCAAGTACCCTTAAACAATCTTTTAGTTGGGTCAGTTAAGGGTTCACATCCAGTAAATTTTACCCCCCAGGAGTTCGAGGCATTTCAGAAATGCAAGGACAGCCTTTGTCTAGCAGCATTATTAGCACATCCTGATTGCAGCGCTAAGTTGGCGTTGGTCACGGATGCTTCTGACAAGGCTATCGGCTCAGTGCTGCAGCAGCTTAACGCAGGTTCATGGGAGCCTCTTGCATTCTTTTCGCGCAAATTGAATCCAGCGGAAATGAAGTACTCCCCATACGACCGCGAGCTGCTCGCCATTTATCAGAGCGTTAGGCATTTTCGGCACATGTTAGAGGCTCGTAATTTTGTTATTTACACAGACCACAAGCCCCTAACTTTTGCCTTTAGCTCTCGCAAAAAGGATTGCTCTCCACGGCAGTTCCGTCACCTGGATTTTATAGCCCAGTTTACAACGGATATCCGTCACATATCCGGAAAGGATAATGTGGTGGCGGATACTCTTTCGCGCGTGGAGGAGATATCACAACCCGTGCCTGCTGAAAGAATCGCAGCAGCTCAGGTTGATGACCAAGAGCTAGAGCGTCTTCTAGAAGGTTCTACCTCATTACGCCTACAGCCTTTTCAGGTACCAGGCTCACGTAGCCAGCTGTATTGCGACACTAGCAGCACTACGCCGAGACCTTATGTGCCTAAAGAATTGCGCAAGGCAATATTTAATAGCCTGCATTCCCTGAGTCACCCAGGGGCTAAGGCTTCTGTTAGGCTAGTAACCGAACGATATGTCTGGCCTAGCATTAGAAAGGATTGTCGCGAGTGGGTTCGGTCTTGTGTAGCTTGCCAGCGATCGAAGATCACCAGACATGTGCATTCTCCTGTGGGTGATTTTAAGTTACCCTCATCGAGATTTGCATTTGTCCATATCGATCTCGTGGGTCCTTTGCCGCTGTGCCAAGGTTTCCGTTATTGCCTCACTGCCGTTGACCGCTTTACGCGATGGCCTGAGGCAATACCGCTAGCCGACATAACCGCGGAAACAGTGGCAAAGGCCCTACTGAGTGGTTGGATCGCTCGATTCGGCTGCCCATCTACTATCGTCACCGATAGAGGTAGGCAGTTCGAATCAGCGTTATTCAAGTGCTTGTCTTCGATCGCTGGCTTCCAACACCGCAGAACCACCGCATACCATCCTGCCTGTAATGGACTGGTGGAGAGATTCCACCGTCAACTAAAAGCTGCGATAATATGCCATGCCAATGACAGTTGGGTAGAATCTCTCCCACTTGTACTGTTAGGCATCCGCAGTTCCTTCAAAGAGGATGCTCAGGCTTCAGCAGCCGAACTGGTGTACGGTCAACCGATACGGCTTCCTGGTGAGTTCTTTGACCCTCAGCCAGATGAGACCGCCGATATGACGGAGTACCTGTCAAAACTTAGAAGTATCGTCAGGAAACTCCGCCCATCGCCAGCAGCTAGGCATAACAGCTGCAGCTTCAAAACTTTTATTCATAAGGAGTTATCTTCCTCAACTCATATTTTCTTGAGGGACTGTACTGGCGGTGGGTTAAAGCCAGCATACTCTGGCCCGCATAAGGTCGTGGAAAGAGGGGACAAAGTTTTCAAAATTTTAGTAAATGGTAAGCAGGTTACCGTATCAATTGACCGGATCAAGCCGGCCTTCATATTGAGTGACCCTACCATCACACCATACTCACAACATAACACTAACACGCGCCAAAACACTCCACACTCACTACTTAACAGTAACATCCGTCACAACACTCCAAATGCGGATAGCCATGATTTGCCTTCGGCTGATGAGAATATCGTCAAAAGGACGAGGTCAGGCCGTCGTGTCAAATTTACTGACTATTATCGCCCTTGACGGTCTCTGGAGGGGGGTGATGTAGTGACTAGTGTACATAGCTAATGTCTTTTATAAAAACCTTTTTTATACTATTTTGTACGATTCTATAATTTATGATTTTTTGACTTGTTTACCTTTTGATAGATTTTGTCATTATATTAAAATAATAAAACTTGAACATCGAGTGCGTGATTTCCTAAATTTCTCCTTTGCACCTTCCAAACTAGAAAGCTGAGCAAGCAATTCACCTCGCAACGACGCGAGGACCTTGCTCACTTCACTGCCATCTGTGCGAGACCTGTGCCATGCTCTTAACACTTCTTCTGGCAGGGCGGCTTCCACTAGCGGGTATAAAAATGCAGCGTACTTATTTTGTGTTACGCCCATACTCTCTAACGCTAGAACTTGCGTGGTTATTTTATCATGCAGAACGCAATCGGCCATCCTGACACGCCCCTCGCTTGTGAAAGTCTTAACTGAAGCAGCTCTCTAACATAATGTAACCAGCTCATCTCTTGCAAACCTTTGTTTGAGCTGGTCTACCACCACTTCATACTTACTGCCGCACGGTGGGAAGCTTTCGACCATGTCTCTGACTTTTGATCCAACTTCCATGCATTGCGTAAGAAGTTTGTCATCGTTATCGATCATGGGATCGCCATGGATTTTCTTAAATTGCGACCAAAACGTGAGCCACTGTTTTACTTCACCATTGAAGGAAGGCAATTCTAGTTTTGGTAAGTGAAAATGTCGCTGATTAGCCATTTCCAGATTCATGTTTTCCTTGAGGACGGGACGATCACGTTCAGACTCCAAAATCATATTTTTTATTTTATTCAATCTATAGCTGTACTCGATCTCCGCCTCCAGTTCTACGTCCAGGTTTTCAGTCGTGTCTTCCTCACTAATATTATTATATACCTCCGACCTCAACCTATCGACTTTGTCTTGTGCGACGCATAAATCCTTATAGTATTTTTCGAGAGTAAGGAAATATGCCTTAATTTCTTTTGTAGTGGAAGAAAAGTCTTGGGACAATTCATCAACCTTGTTGGCTATCAATGTAAATTTGCGACGACAATTTTTCCTCTCGCACTTTGCAATCTCCATTTTTTTCCACTGTTCACGGTCGCCAGATGTGGTGGATAGGTACTCTTCAAACTATTTTAAAATATAAAATATCCACCTTTTTATAATTAAATATTTTATTGCAGTTGTACGGAATATGTACGGAATACATAGGAAAAATTCTAACCGAAAGTCAATGTCTAAAAATGTCATAATATAGAAGAAAAGCAATAATTTAAAAACTTAGCAAAACTCTTTCATAGACTCCATAACAGTAACTTTAGTAATGCTCAATTCATAATATTATGCGTCTGCGCAACCGATCTCAAATAGTACTAACTAGACGCCCGCAACTCCGTTGCGCCAAAACTCGTTTATCGCGCGGGAACCGTACATTTTTTCGGGACAAAAGGTATCCTATGTCCTTTCCCAGGACTCAAAGTATCTCCATGCCAAATTTTAACAAAATCGGTTCACCGGTTTGAGCGTGAAGAGGTAACAGACACACTTTCGCATTTATATCAAATCAATAGTATCAAATTAAATAATCTCGGGACAGGGACAGGTTTAGCAAAACGTGACAGAATAAAAAAAGCCAAGCCTTTAATGCTAAACTTGTAACTTCGAAGATAATGTATCTCAGCTAGAAATATAATTAAGGTGGTTAAAACTGCGGAAAAATAGTTGTACAAATTAGTAGTAGCAGTTGCATAACAACAAGAGACATATTTTTTTGCATTATCAATATTTGCTAATTGTTCGACATAAAATATCTATATGCGGCTTTTTATAAATATTATGTTTCACGTATTACGGATATAAAACTTTTCTGAAAGTCACGGCCACACTCACATATAATATCTCATAACTTTTGACCTTAGCATAAAAGTTTTTACCATAAATATACCCGAAAGACTTTCGCCATAAAATCATAATTTTGGACAATTTTGTTGTTGCTTAAACTTATTTTTACGGTCGTCTACGGACGGTAAAATATATGATGTCAACATAAACGATAAAAAAAAAAGAATATTACCGAAACTATATAATAATTTTATTACTCAAAGATGTACCGAAATGGTATCATGGGAATCGCAGACACAGTAGATATTCAATTATTGTTATGCGGCACCCGGGTGCCGCTTGGGAGTTAATGGGTAATAATATGTAACTATTATGCTAATGATTTTTGTGTTCGGAAAATAAGTTTTTTTTTTATAAATAGAAGAGTAAGAAAAATAACAATATGGATTATTTTTAATATTAAAAGAAAAAACGTGTAACTAATACAATCTTATACTAACACATAAGAGTTAACTCCTTGTGAGTTAAAATTAAAATCCCAACAAAACTTTAGTTTTTACCTTTAGTGCAAGGCTCTCAAGCTCGTAGAGGCTTAAGTGGAACATTAACGTTGCTAATAACAGCCTTACAACATTGTAATACACAAAATTAAAGTAGAAAGTACATGCTACATAAAATAATCGGCCAAGTGCGAGTCGGACTCGCGCACGAAGGGTTCCGTACGTATAGAGCAAAAATAGGAAAAAAATGTGTTTTTTGTATGGGAGCCCCCCTTAATTATTAATTTTATTTAAATTTTATTATTAATTATTAAAGTTTAAATAAAACTAAGTATTTTGTGAACATTTCAGGTGGCTACATATTGTCATCAAAAATGTTATAGCGTCAACAGAAATACATAATCTGTGAAAATTTCAACTCTCTAGCTGTTACCGTTCTTGAGTTACAGACAGACGGACAGACATCGAAGTCTCAGTAATAGGGTCCCGTTTTTACCCTCTGGGTACGGAACCCTAAAAAATCAAACTAGATTACGTACCGTATTTGTCCTTTGAACTGGAAAGAGATTTCAGAGATAATTTTAATTATATAACTACGAAGTAACTTACAAGCAGGACAGGAGCATCCATACTAATATTATAAATGCGAAAGTGTGTCTGTCTGTCTGTTACCTCTTCACGTCCAAACCACTGAACCGATTTTGCTGAAATTTGGTATGGTGATACTTTGAGTCCCGGGAAAGGACAATGGATACTTTTTATCCCAGAAAAATGTACGGTTCCCGCGCGATAAACTAATTTTGCCGCAACTTGCGTCATCTAGTCAAAATATAATTGCATTAAAACTATGATAGTGCATGCATTTGGTATTTCAAATACATTACGAATCATAGTTTTCATACTTTCTTCATATTATTATCAACTTACTAACTTAAAGTACCGAGTTGTAGATTTGGAGCAAGCCTTGTTTATAAATCTTGTAAATTGCTGGAATAAAAACCACTCCAGCGTCAATATCAAATCTCGTCGTCGGTATATTTTAACGTCAAGCGACATTTTTATAACGCTCAGAGTTTTTTATTACACTTCATACAAAGTAAAACGTGCAATTTATTAAAACACTGCCATCGTAAACCAAGCTCGAAAATTATAAAACGAAATAAAAATAAGTGCTGTACTTGAACGTCAAAATTTATTATACCCATAATATTGGCTTGTTATACTATTATAAACAACATGTTTCGACAAAAACCACGTTTAAATGAATGGTCTCATTTTAGTGTTATTTGAGGGAATTTATAATCATAAATGTGAGGGATTGATTATAACGTACATTGCGCAACATTTTCTTGTATTAGGATTTCTACCGTCAAACTTACGTCTTGTCATAATATCCTAAGGGCCTGTTTCACCGCTTCCTGATAAAGCTCCCATTATCTATTTACCACATAAAAATATCTGCCATATAAATCCACCTGATGTATTTTTTTGGTTCCACCACGTACGTCTCTGTTAAATTACGCGCCAGATAATTAACTCTAACCTTATTTGACAGTCGGAGTGGCAACGTCGCAATTTCCGTCGTACGTTCCATTTTAACCCAACCTTATATTGAAAAGTACAATAGTTTCATAATTTCACATAAATATATTAAAAAAAAACAGCAACAAAAATAGAGTTGAAGTATGTATTGATGGATTTACTAAAGTTTTACATAAGATTTGTTTTAAAAGAGTCAAAAGGTTTTGATTCAACAACACACATATTTAATATGCAAGGAATATGAAATACGTAAAACGAATCGTAGGTGTCACCTTTCAAGTTTAAAGACATTTGAAAATATTTCAGTGTTCTATGTTCTTCTATACGTAGTTTCTTGAATAATACCTTATATTTTGTTATTTGTATTACGTCTTATAGAATATAGTCAAAAAATTGTTTATATACGAGACGCTATATTGGACAACGGAGAGAATCGCGAGAGAAGTGTAAATTTTCCCATGGGAATTGAGGATACTTCATACTTCATAGTATACTACTATAATAAAAACACGATTTCGTTGGAAACAGACAGTCAAGACAATCAAAGAAGCCTCAAGGAAGTTCTATTGAACTAGTGATACATGTCTAAAGATTAAGGTTAAGTCGAATAGAGGAAATGTTAAGGAAACGACTAAGAAGATGGATTTGTGTCTCCAATCTCTCCAGCATGCTGTGCTCTGTCTCATGCAGTTCAGGTTCAGTCTTTAGTTGGAGATTAGACAGCTGTTGATACCTGTATTTGAATAAGCTCTCTGTAATCTGTATTATCTGATCCCAATGACAGCTAGTGATACAGCTAGTGAGTTCACCACCTACCAGTCTTTTATCCTACCTACCAGTGGATGGTAAATATTATTTTCATTAGATAAAATCCTTAATAAAAAAACATAATGTAAATTTACAAGTACATCATTATGTTGTTTGTTTCCAGATTCCAGAATAGATATTATATGTGGCTAGTACTTCTTGCCAAGTGGACATAGCTGTTGTTGTGGAACCTTCGCCCAAGCGGTAGCCGGCTGTTGCATAACAAATGAAAATCTATTATGTGTGTGATACCCACGATTGAGGTGCTACAGATCAAAAAAACATCCTGCTCTGTGTAAGTTTTCCTGATACTGAATAAATCTTTAATCCTTCAAGCCCCATAAGGTCACCGGTGACCGTGACAACAATAGAATACAATAGATCCATCAATCATCTATCAATACAATAGATCAATCCAAGAATCCCCGATCGAAGGATTAATAAGTGAAAACCACACAGTCCACAGTGGACTTTTAGAACATTTACATTTACTCAGTTTTATTCAAATCTCAAATATCATAATCTGTGAAATTAGTAATGACTCATAACAGCTCATAAGTCATAACCCAGAGGTAACAAGTTCAACCACCCAGTGTACAACATTTTTGTGACATAATTATTATTATTTCTGATAACTTTTAAAAGTTCACCACCTACCAGTCTTATAACCTACCTACCAGTATTTGTGTTCAGTGCAGCTGGTTGATGTTGATCTTGGGCAGATTTGCCTCCCTAGCTGAAGTTTGCAGGATATCATTATTTAAGTATTTGTTATGAAATAATTGCTTATTAAAAATATGTATTTCCTTATAGGTAAACCCAAAGCAAAAAGATCTTTTGATAAATTAGCCGAAGAAAAGTTAGAATTTGTAAAACTACAAAAAACCCTTCTTGAGGAAGAACTCCAGGAAAAAAATTAAGAAACAGCTGATGCTGAAGATGGAAATGCGTTATAAAAAAGAGTAACTTGAAATGGAGAACTAAGAAATTTTAATAGCTTATCTTCCTCCTCCATTTCAATTAACTCTGATAGTTTTATAATGTGAATAAGAAAATAAAAAGTAGTTTTAAAACTTAATTTTAAATATGTCAATTGTAACGGTGATTGAATATTGAAGGATAATAATATATATACTTTTTGCATTAATACTTTTATTTCTCTCTTAAATTTACTGACACATTCTATTTTGAAACACAAACATTATTTTGTTACATAATAAAACTTAAATTCCATTAACCCTTAAACTCATCAACTCCCAAGCGGCACCCGGGTGCCACATAACTATTCCGTCTGTCTGTCTGCCTGCCTGCCTGTCTGTCTGTCTGTCTATCTCCAGGCTGTAACTCAAGAACGGTATAACCTAGAGATATGATATTTTCTCAGATTATGTATATCTGTTGCCGCTATAACAACAAATACCTACTAAAAACAATATAAAATTAATATTTATGGAGGGCTCCCATACAACAAACATGATTTTTTTGTCCTTTTTGCTCTATATCAATAATGGCAACAGGTAGGTACTTGAATTTTTCACAAAATATCTATACTTACCTATATATAAAACTCAAAGGTGACTGACTGACATGGTGATCTATCAACGCACAGGCCATACCACTGGATGGATGGATCGGGCTGAAATTTGGCATGCAGGTAGGTGATATGGCGTAGGCATCCGCTAATAAAGGATTTTTATTAATTCTACCCCTAAGGGGATAAAGTAGGGGATAAAAGATTGTATATAATAATACTTCTTAATAAGAGCGAAGCCGCGGGCAAAAGCTAGTTTAATTATATGTGTTCTTTTAATAATAATATTAAAATAAAATAAAAAATTAAGGGGGGCTCCCATACAAAAAACACAATTTATGGCCTACTTTTACGGAACCACTTGTGCGCGAGTCGGACTCACACTTGACTCAGATAAAGACATACAGACAGATACCGACGTCCAATGAGTTTCTTAGGTACGTTAGTAACATAGAATATCGTTGACGAAGTCTCAGTAATAATAATAATAATAATCTCAGTCTCCCTTAGTTTTTACCCTTTGGCTTTTGGGTGCGGAACCCTAAAAATCGTCTAATTCGTCTTCTAAAATCTCTAAAAGATCCATGTATATTCAAAATATCATTATAATATTATAATAACTTGAAGAAAGTTCACACAACACTGAACTGCATCATTACGAAAACTGGCAAAAATATAACAGGCTGGAAATATTTTCGCGATCTCAAAAAAAGTTTTGCTATCTGACAAATAAAACCTTTAACAGCCACATGATCGGGCTGATAGGATATCAATGATTTTATCTGCTTGATTGCCTTATCAGACACGTGTGGAACAAAATTTTTTGCATTATCTGTCAAATAGCCTATTTGGCTCTTTATCAGGAACCGGTGAAACAGGCCCTAAGTTTTACAATTTTACTATTTCTCCACTTCCTGATGAGTGCTGGATAGCCTATCTACCACTTAACTTGACATATAGAGTATGGAGAATCTGTCAAAAAGTTGTAGATAGCCTATCGGGCACTTTATCAGTAAGTGGTGAACCAGACCCTTATCCCTTAATAAGGCACTGGGAACTATTTTCCCACCCGATCGATCTTGCTAAAATTCCGAATATTTTTGAAATGGCAACCTTTTATGTTTTTTTTTTTACACAAATAGAATCTTAGATAATTACAACATTATCTTAGTAGCAACCCAGCCCTTTCAAGTGTCAAGTGTCAATGTCAGAATCAAATGAATGTCAGCTTTGAAAAAATTGTGCGATTTTCACATAATCGAGACATAAATTTACAAAGTTTGTTCAAAAAAGATTCTGGTAAGTAGATAATTGATTTGTTATGTACTAATTTATTATATTCTGTGTGGCTTTGTTATGATTTTCAGTGCAAAAACGTAAGTGTTTATGTGGTTTTGATTCATTTGAAATATATGCTTGCAAATGGGAAAATATTTCCCATTGTCCATTAGCAACTTCATTTTGCATCACTATATATAAAAAAATGGGCATTTATTTTTGTCAACTTTTTACAGTGACACTAAAAGGGACCATATAGTATTTAAAAATAAGAAAGGGGGCAATTTTGGTGTTCCAAATGAAATTCGACTCCAAAATGTTGGAGTGCATCTCCCCGAAAAAGGCGCTACCTACAAGAGGTGCCGATTCTGCAGCACAAAAAATAAAGATTAGGTATTTTATTGTTTAATGGATCCTTTATTCACATACTGATACATAAGCTTGTTTTAATTTGAATAATTTTGTGCAAATTTATTGAGGAGAAATAAATTCAAAAGTAGAGTCAGAGCAACTAACTAGTCTATTTATTTATAAATAATTTCCGTAATCGGGCAAAGGCAAATAATTTCCCACCTTGGTTGATCCTAAACAGGCAAAGGGAAATAATAACCCACCCCTAAAAACTTAATTATTTTCAGTTTCAGTAATTTATAATTGATTTTATGTACACAGATATCCTAATTGGCCTAAGAGCAACTACTTAAGTCATGCAAAAATGTTTTTTTCGTTAGGCCCGATTAAGGGTTATAATAGGTACATAATACACAGTTGTGTTTGATGTGTTTGATATTACTATACGTGGTTCTACGCTGTAGCAATAAACAATAATAATATTCTTAGAAAAACTTGCATGAAAATAATATAGATTTTCATTTTCTACAGCATTTGCTCTACAAATACAAACTCCAGCAACTTATACATAGACTTTAGACTTCATTTAGGTTCTTGACACCATTCCGTTAGAGAATTTATGAGTGTTATTATGTGGGTGAAATAGTTGGGAGATAACTGTAATGAGTCTTGCGAGCCGCTATTAGGAAGATAATAAGGAACTTCGACATAGATTGAAAACCTCCTAGATAACCTTTTTAACCCCCTAGATGTTACGATTGATAGGGCTGTATAGATTGTACTTATTTTTGAGGTTTTAAGATGTGAAAACCTCCTAGATAACATTTTAACCTCCTAGATGTTACGATTGATAGGTCTGTATAAATTGTACTTATTTTTGAGGTTTTAAGATTTGAAAACCTCCTAGATAACATTTTTAACCCCCTAGATGTAACGATTGATAGGGCTGTATAGATTATACTTACTTATGGGGTTTTAAGGTGTGAATTTTAAGTTTGTTTTAAGATATTATGCAAATGACAGCTGCTATTCATAAAACTGCCACCCACGCATTTTACTCAGGCCTCAATTTCTCTGGCGGGCGAACGTGTAAAATTAGTTTAAATTTTACTATGAATATAATATGAGCTAGCAGCAGGGGTCGGCTGCTTTGTAGATGATTTTTTTAGCTAAATGGGAGAGCCGTAGCTGTCACATCAAAAGAGCCACATGTCGCTTGCGAGACGCAAGTTACCTGCACCAAAATGAACAGTGCTTTTGTAGTAATAGTATAATATACAGGATGTATCAAAATACTTTAGGATGTGTACGTGTTCCTCTTAGAGAGTTTACTGTGAAAGTAGCAGCGCTGAAAGACCAATTTCTTATTTCATTTTTGTATGGGGAAACTCGTGACGTTGGGGCGCGCTTGCCCATACAAAAGTGAAAAAATTGGTCTTTCAGCGCTGCTACTTTCACAGTGAACTCTCTACAAGGAACACATACACACCCTAAAGTATTAATTTAGTGCAGGTAGCCTGCCTGTTTATTGTTAGGTACTTGGCCTACATGAAAGTTTTGTTCCAGGGGGCCTTTTCCACCCCGAGGACGACAAACAGGAGGTGGCGTTTCGCTACGCGGTGGAGAGGGTTAACGCGGATCGCGCGATACTGCCGCGGGCGAAACTGTTGGCGCAGGTCGAGACTATATCCCCGCAGGACAGCTTCCATGCTTCTAAAAGAGGTAAAATCTTTTTATGTAAAAGGGGCAAAATTTTGTCCCTCCAATTTTGTGATAAGTTGATAACTGACAGCCTACCAATCATATATTTTGGAGTTTGAGATTTTAGCCGTAAAAAGACGGAAAGAGCTTGGGGACACTTTTGTAGAAAACTATAAGCTTATAGCTTGGCATAGAAGGCTACAATACTTTAATGTAGCACTATTATCGCTATCAATGATGAAGGATTGCATAAAGCGCTATCACACTACGTTCAATCAGAATCCGATACAAACCCTTGAAAATACCTTTCGGCCTATAAGGATTCGGATTTGGATAAGATGTAATGCAAAAGCGCACCTAGTGATTATACTTAAGCAAAGATAGTAAGGGGCACATAATATTAGTATTCTGGCCTTTTAGGCCAGCTAAAATAGTTTACCTTTTTTTTTCAAAAAAGGTGGTACTAGAGCACGAACACTTAAACGAATTTGTTACAAACTTTTCAGGAATAAAAGCAAACGCCAAATAAACAACATTGAGAACATAAAAAATGCAAAACACACATTAACGTAATAGTAAACAAATTAGTGTTTGCTCTACGTCTCTCAAGAGACAAATAGCAAGTTTCCATCGAGACGCTGGGAGTGTTTAACACCACTCACACTTTAATATTATTAAGTTTGTGTTATCCTCCGTAATCGCTTGCACCACGCAAACACATTCCGTATGTTTAGTTATTTAGCAGCGAACATTTTAGGGTTGAACTTTACATATTAATTGTTTGTAGAGCATTTATTTTGTTAATGCTATGTAAGAGTGTACAGTGTATACTAAATGTGTGGACAAACTTTCAAACGAGAAACCAGCGACTCTTTTCTCTCTTGCTTCTATTTTCCTAACTTTTGCAGGTGTATCGTCTTTTGGTACCACCTTCTACCGTTGAAGTGACTTTTGCATTGTTAATGAAGCAGATATTTGTCTTGGATTTTTTAACAACCTTAAGCGTTTACTAGAGACATATGACAGTCTTCAGTCTTCTTTCAGACACGACAAGATTGCATGATATACAAAGCATAAAATGCGCACACTTGAAGCCAATATTTTCTATTGCAATAGTCTACCTATGTTGTATCTTGATAGAGTTTGCCATTACTCGTACCCAACTGTAATGATACGGTGAGGAAATATTCCTGGTGATTACCCTCACAGAGCGCAGGCAACAATCACCCTAAACTTGTCAAAGAATTTGAAATTTCGGAGTCGTAAAGTTCCTGTGACGGTTTCGTTCATTACTGCAACGTTGCAGTCAACTTGTACGCTCAAAGTTTCCACATTCCTACTTTTGCATAATGAATGCACGAAATTCTGTAAATAGTACATGCCGACGATGCTAGTGACAAAATTTTGGATGAAATTCTGGAATGAAAAGGCATAGTACAGACCTAGAAATTTTGTGTTATATAAAAAACTGTACTCTTAAACGTATGATATTTTAGCAGTCGGTAAAATTAATAATTAACACTAAATACAATACAAACCACAATTTTGGAGTAGAGATATTAATTTTGGTAGACATCATTAGAGCATTTAGTGTTAACAATCTCACTATAATCTTACTTATCATTGTTGTTAACTTGTTAGTAATATAATATTGTATATTAATTTAGTTTGAATTTCTATTCCAAAATAAGCAGCGATATCTGTATTGTTCCAACGATTTTTACATTAAACTCTTCCCCAGTATGTCACCTGTTACGGAGCGGTGTGGCGGCCATCTTTGGTCCTCAGTCGGCGCCGGCGGCAGCCCACGTCCAGTCCATATGTGACACCATGGAGCTACCCCACCTGGAGACGAGATGGGACTACCGGACGAGACGGGAGTCCTGTCTCGTAAACCTCTATCCACATCCAGCTGCGTTGAGTCGGGTATGTTTAAATAAATAAACGTTTATTCAACAAAAAATTTAAACATTACACAAAGTACCTACATTTAAAATAAGAAGAAGAAAAATACGACACAATACAAACAATCAAGATTTTTAAAACAATATTACAGGATACAAACAAATACTATGATGGTAACCAGGTAAAACAAAAGCACAAAAAAAAACAACAAATTCAAAATAAAAACAGAAAAAGCACAAGGCGCATTTAGAGATAAATTGGTAGGTAGTGTAATGCTCAAACAGTCGAAATGGAATCCGCTCAGGTTCATGACCGTTCCCGGACGCCATGTCGCAGTTACCGGTCGCACTCGGTCCAGCGTGTCGAGGGAACATCGCAGTGTTTAGTGGGTAGGGCCGCGGCACCTACCATCTTCGCCGCGGCGAGCCCCACATATCCGCAGCGGAAGCCCCCATCCCCTGCGTCGAATGTGTTACAGCATTTCACTGCGTCAAAAAAAAAAAAAAAAGGTTCATGACCGTGGGTTTCACAGCCCCTGATATTCTGTGGACCCATTTTTGTAAGCGTTGGACAGACTACTTCGGGCACACTGTGTGAATAATTTTTATCATAATATTGATAAAAAAATAAAAAATAAAAATACATAATAATATAGTAAAATATTAGTATAGTGTTTAGTTAATTTATTTTTTTATTTATTTAAGCAATACAATTGTAACTTATGTCTATTTGAGAATGTACCTTAAACCTGCAAGGTTTGTCTGGTACACCATAATTTATTGCTGTGGAATATAAATAGTCAAATTATTAAAAGTAATATCAGAGAAATTGATTCCTAAGCAGATGGAGGACCAACGTTGATTGGTCTTATTGGGTCCTGGTAGTTTCAATCAAAATTGCCTGGGTAATTCGAGATTCAGGCCGTCCTACCCTCGACTGTTGTAAACCTTAGTCAACAATCTTAATATGTTTATATCCCTATCACTGTTTTTAGCTAACCGACTTATTTAAAGCTAGTTGTAAAGTAAGGACCATTAATTAAATTAAACTATATTGTATTTCTTCGTATTTCTTCATATCAGTTTAATATTGGATAAGACGAGATATTATAACCAGTGATATTGCCGTTTTCTTTATAATAATCATATGGAATCCTAACATAACAATAATAGTAAACCCAAGACTCTGGTAACAAAGTTGTTAAATGAACTGGAAAAGGCGAAAAAATCCTTATTGTAAACTTTGTGTATTATTGTAGGTCTCTGTGAAAATAAAAGTCGATGACCTCTCTACTGTTGCTATATTACTTCTTTGTAAGGCTTTTATGATAAAAGAAAAACGTAAAAATTTATATTAAAATAATCTAATATTCGTCTTCTAGGTCTAAAGTATGCTTTAGAAACCTAACTGTATTAAAAAAATTCAAAGTAAAGCAGCCGCGGTATCTTATAACTTTCAGAGGGGTATCTGTATTTCGTTTTCATTGCTATAATAATATAATATTATTTTAGTGTGCGCAAAAGACATCACAAGCAAAACGATGGATGTATAAGAGTTACGTTCCCCTATTATTTGTTATTCGTACATCTTCTAATATGAATATGAGAGACAGTCTTCAATTTTGCGCACACCGTAAATTCAATGAAAACAGATATCACAATCGATAGAAAGTTATATTTAGTAACATTCAACATTCACCATACAGATAATATTAAATGATTTCAACTCACAAGCGAGTAACAAAAGCTGAAGCCATTAATTTCATTAAAAGAGTTCATTTTTGTTTGGAAAAAGTTATTTTCTTTTCAGCTCGTCGCTGTAATCATATTCTGTATGTACAGCATTGTCTCTGAACCTCCAGTTAGAAATATTTGCTTCACAAAAGCTGCACGTACATTGTTTCACTTAAAATTACACATTGCATTACTGCAGTTGTTTTTAACCGACGTCTCATAGTAATGTTCTTTTTGAAGCTAAAAAAATATCGTCACAATGTTTATTTAGTTACGTAATAGTATGTTAATAAGATATTTAAACGCTATGATAGCGTACTATATTATAATAACACTTAACAGTAGCATGTCGAGACACTTAGGGTCTACACAGACGGACTGGATTTCAACTGCAATCCAACTGCAAATTGCAGTTCAAGTGCAGTTTGAATGCAGTTGACACGACTGCAATAGAACTGCAAACCAAACGCGCAGTCGGATTTCAGTTCAGTTGCAGTCGGCGTGCAGTCGTGTGAACTATTTGGTTGAAATTTTGTTGGCAGTTGAAATGCAGTCCGTCTGTGTAGACCCTTAGTTACCCAATTTGTACAAATTATTGCCTACTTACATTTCTCTCAACAATATTAAGGCAAACTGTGAGTATTTAAAGTCTACACCTATCATAAATACGTATAAACTGTATCTATACTAATATTATAATTCTGTAGAGTTTGTTTGTTTGTTTGAACGTGCTAATCTCAGGAACTACTGGTCCGATTTGAAAAATTATTTTACTGTTGGATAGCCCATTTATCGAGGAAGGCTATAGGCTATATTGTATCACGCTAAGACACTGGGACATAGTCTATAGTCTATACTAATATTATAATTCTGCAGAGTTTGTTTGTTTGAACGCGCTAATCTTAGGAACTACTGGTCCGATTTGGAAAATTCCTTTAATATTGGTTATCGAGGAAGGCTATAGGCTATATTTTATCACGCTAAGACTAATAGGAGCGTAGAAATAGAGGAAAATGTGGAAAAAACGGGGGGAAATTATTAGAAAGGGCTTTTTTGAACGCGCTAATCTCAGGAACTACTGGTCCGATTTGAAAAAAAATTTCAGTGTTAGATAGCCCATTTATCTAGGATGGCTATAGGCTAAATTTCATCACGCTGAGACTAATAGGAGCGAAGAAATAGATAAACATGTGGAAAAAACGGGGGAAATTATATAAAATTGCTTATTATCTTAAGAAATACTATCTGGAGGATATACTTTGGCAAACATGAAGAATAGACCACGTGACCCTTCACGCAAAAAATTGCTTATGTCCCTACATAAGCAATTTTTTGCGGAAAAATGTACGGTTGCGTGAAATTCCTAAATTACGCAAGCGAAGCCACGCGGAGCATATATATAATTATAATAAAATCGTAGGAAAGTCAATTCTGTACATTGAATATTTTTGTACAATAAATAATACTTGGGATGTGATCTACTATGCTAACGCGGACGAAGTCGCGGGCAACAGCTAGTTAAATATATTTTAGAATGACATTAATATAAACTTCTATAATTACATGCCCTAATGTATGTACAATTGTACAACATAGCCCATCCTTCTTCCCAAATCATTCAACACCTTATCATTCCCAGGCGTACGTGGACCTGGTCCGGGCTTGGGGGTGGAAGTCGTTCACGATCGTGTACGAGAACAGCGACGGTCTGGTGCGCCTGCAGGAGCTGTTGAAGGCACACGGCCCGTCGGAACTGCCGGTGGCGGTGCGACAGCTGCCGGACTCGCACGACTATAGGTAACCATTATAACTATTTATTAATCTGTGCCATTATCTTTTAGGGTGAAGCCAAACGAGCGTATTTTGTGAGTTGTGAGTCGCAGAATTTCTGCTGCGTAAATATCTTTTCATAAAAATCATGACTCACTAAATTACGCTCGTGTGAATCAAACAGGACTTTTGTACGAAACCGAATGCAGAAGAATTCTGCCGAACCGAAATTCTGCGACTCACAACTCACAAATTACGCTCGTTTGGCTTCGCCCTTAAGCCGTCCCTGGACGATCAATGGTATTGTTAATATCACGCTTCAATTTTATTGAACAGTTTGTTTGACAATTAGATTGAATGCGCGCGATGTTCAATATCAACCCTAGACGGTCAATTACGCAATTTAATTGCTCGCTTACTGGTACCTATACATGATATGTTACTTGATGACGCTTGCGTGAATGCTTGAACTCCGTTGCGTCAAAATTATTTTATCGCGCGGAAACAGTAAATTTTTTCGGGACAAAAAGTATCCTATGTCCTTTCCTAGAACTCAAAGTATCTCCATACTAAATTTTAGCAAAATGGGTTAAACGGTTGGTTTGGCAGACACACTTTCGCATTAATAATACATATTATTAATATGGATGTCCGTTACGTCACGTACGCTGCAATGTGAACTCCCCAATGCCATCGACCAATCAAGCGATTTTAACAAAATATCATCATTAATTATCTTTGTGTTTTCAGGCTGTTTATATAAGTTATCGACAGCCTTAAAACACAAAGATAAATGATGTCAAGTCATCATATTCGCCGGCTGCATCCGTTATTCATATTATTAGATATTTTACGTTAGTTTTACAAAAACGTAAGTTTGTACGTAATAAAATATATTTCTTTGAAGTTAACGTCGCAGTCGCTCCAACACTTTTTGCTTCAAACGTAATTTTTTATTCAAATTTAGGTATAGGAAAATCTAATATCCGATACTTTTGTTTGGCATCAGCCAGCATCAGCCTAGCACATGTGACGGCCGTTCAATAAAATAAATAGAGCTCCGAACGTTTACCTTTTTTAACCGACTTCCAAAAAACGAGGAGGTTATATGTTCGGCTGTGGATATTTTTTTATTTTTTATTTTTTTTTTTTTATTTTTTTTTTTTTTATTTTTGTATGTTCAACGATTACTCCGCCGTTTGTGAACCGATTTTCGAAATTTTTGCTTTGTTGTATTTGGTTTTACTCCAATTTGGTATCATGTTCACAAAGTGGTGACCTGATGATGGGATCCAGGAGTAATCGAGGGAACTCCTCGAAATTTATATGGAAACATATGATGATTTTGGTTTTATGTGAAGTGTACTAAGAATATGCTACCAAAAAGTCAAATATTGGGTCAAGGTATACCATGGTTTCGAAGATGCTGAGAGAACTCCTGACTCCTTATAGATACACGTTTGGGAGTTTCGGCGTTGTTTTAAGAACAGAAAGCATATGCTACTATGCAACTCATATTCATCATCATAATCATCATCATCATCATCATCATCGTCTTCATCATTACCACGTCGTGTTAAGGTCACCAATGTCTCATGGCACAGAATAGATAATAGTACAAGGCATAGGTGTGGATATACTAATAATAATAATAATTTTATACTGTATAACAACACTTTGTTTAAATATATACGGCGGTCAGCGCCGCGGAAGCGACGGTACCGCGGCGCCGCCGCGCGGCGAGTGGCGGAAGATCGAATATACTTTACTACTTTATATACAGATCGAATACTTTACTAACTACTTTATAAAATTTTAATAGACAAAATATAGAATTAAAATAAAGTTATTTTAAAAAGAGCATTTAATTAAACAAAACAAAGTCAATAAGTGTCTTTTTAATTAGTTATACTTATTAATCGATAGATGGCGCACTAAGTATCGATTTGAATGGATTTGAAATTGAATTCTTGATTACAAGAACAGCTGTCAATAATTATGATAATATTAAATTATATTACTAGCTGTCCCGGCAAACGTTGTTTTGCCAAATAAATAATTTTTGGTATGAAAAATAGATGTTGGCCGATTCTCAGACCAATATCCTCACAATATGCTCACATAATTTCATGAGAATCGGTCAAGCCGTTTCTGAGGAGTATGGCAACGAAAACTGTTACACGAGAATTTTATATATTAGATGAGTAGCTACGCTACATCCTATGCAAGTTTATACAGTTTTTTATCTGATAGATCCTTCGATCGTGGTAAAACGAGACACAATAGCCTTTCTAATAGCCATTTATCGCAATCGCCGGTGACCGCTTGGGGTTTGAAGTATTAAAATTGTTAAATTACTTAGCACAATATGTTCACTTCACTGATAATATATTATTTTGTGAGTGTGAACTGTGACTCTTAAATTGTAATAAGATACGTAAAATATACGCGAAGGTTTACCTACCAGTGTAACTAAAAAGAGTGAAATTATTATTATTTTTAACAAAAAATTAAAACCGACTTCCAAGGTAAAAACAATATTAACATTAATATGAACTAAAAAGTATTAAATAATTTTTGCTATCTAATAGTGCCTTTTTCCGAATTCGGCTAAACCTCAACTATTTCTGTACTCAATCTTCATAATTTTGAAGTCGGTGCCAGTTCCAAAAGTTTCAAATATTCTGTCAGAGGACTGAAGATTCAGCTATCTGGTACCGACTTCAAAATAATGAAGATTGAGTACAGAAATAGTTGAGGTTTAGCCGAATTCGGAAAAAGGCACTATTAGATAGCAAAAATTATTTAATACTTTTTAGTTCATATTAATGTTAATATTGTTTTTACCTTGGAAGTCGGTTTTAATTTTTTGTTAATTGTATTCCTTTTTGAGCTATTCAAACGAAACGTTGGAATTATTGAAACGATTTTTATGCGGGTGTTACAGTCACCTTACGTAATGCAATGGGAATTATATAGTAGGGAAAGGGGAGATTTTCCTGTAACAGGAAAATTCGTACCGTCTTATAATTGATCGGGTTATGATTCATTGTTGGTTTTGGTGTAACTCGACTATATTACGTAAGTCTGTATCTGCCTATGAATCAAATATGATGATATCAAAATCTTTATCTGTGTACCTATGTATTGTTAAAACAATAAAATTTTACGTTATACTGCAGTACCCGTATTATTAATTTACTCAATTATTTAGTGTGTAACAACTACATATAATTTATATTATTTACAAGTATAATACGTTTAAAATGTATCCCCTAAGATAAAATGACAAGTTTTAGTATAGGTTCTCGTTTAATCCTATTACAGAACTCTAGTAGGTAGGTACTCTAAAGGGGCGTTAGGTATTATCTACGTTCTAAAATAATAAGCGCTTAACCCTTATCACTTTGATGTATTATGCGAACAATAATCCAATTATGAAAGGTAGCCGTGGTTTTGTAAACAAGTAATTAAGGCAATGGGACTACAAATATTTATCATTTATTCAAGGTACTTCACTACAACCCAAGTTAATCCTGCGTAAATATCGTGTTGCTTCACGATTGTCACTCCGAAATCTGCGCAAGCAGGCTTCATTTCGAAATCTGTAATAAAAAAAAAACTTGAGAGGTGTCATGGAACCTGTATGGAACGAAGTTATAAAAAAGGCAGCATTTTAAATTTCCCGCCAGTTGACGTCATCGCCACATCTACTTCGCAGGTACTAAAATAAGTGTCGGTCAAAAAGTGTCGTTACAACTTTTTCCGTCTCGCCCCCTTTCGCAACGTGCGATAAGGAACTTCGTTCCAATAAGCTCGGACGTTCAAAATTGTAATAGGTACGAACGTATTAAGCGTTTACGTAGTAGCTAGGTACCTGAGCAGCGTCCGTGGCCTAGTGGGAAGATCGTTGGTTTGCACTCGAAAGGGTGCAAATCATTCACAACGGATGAAAATGCCTCATTTTACGGAGATTGTAACTTCTGTCCAGGCCACTGCTGAAACAGATCAAGAATTCAGCGGAGTCCCACATCGTGCTGGATTGCGCGACGGAGCGGATCCGGGACGTCCTGCAGCAGGCTCAGCAAATCGGCATGATGTCAGACTACCACAGCTACCTCATTACTTCGTTGGTGAGTAGACTTTTTAAGGCCCGAGCCTCGAATTTTGCGGGGCGGGAGCGTTGGCAGCGGCGCGGGAACTACCTGAAAACTAAACAAACAATAATATTATGACCTACTTAAATAATGTATGTCGTATCTCTTTTCGAAAGTAATAAAGTAGGCATTGTTTCTGAAATAAATGCTAACATCACAATAAAGTTATTATATTATAAGGCTGTCACTAGAGGATGGTACACAGATGTGATACGATTTACAAACAAAAAGCCGTTAAATTATATTCTATTTATCTTAAATACGTTCATATTGTAATATTTGGTTACGGCCATTGTTATCAAAATATTATTGGCTTAAACTTCGAAATAGCCTATTAAACTTTACAGCACTAGTTCAAATAATCTGGAATGAAACAAGTTTTGAATAAATAGTTTGTATATATTAAACATAATACATATTATTAAAATAAGGTATATTATAATATATTCAATATTATAATATAGCCGAAGCGACGGCAAACGCCCGGACGGCCTTTCCCTGATCCCTTGGAAGAAGGGTCGGTGCCTCCTATGGGATGCCACGTGCGTTAGTACGTACGCTAGTTCGCACATCTCTGGCACTGCCCGAAATGCGGGATCTGCCGCCGAGTACGCTGCTCGGCAAAAGCACAACAAGTACGCAGATTTGGAAAGACAATACCTGTTTGTCCCTTTTGCCGTCGAAAGGTCCGTGGTGCAACGAAGCAAAAGTTTTTGTTCGCCAGCTCGGACGACGGTTGCGGGAATCAGGCAATAAGTAATATACAATAATTTACGTGTATATATTGTTATTGTTAATTTTGTATTTTAAATCATGTACCTAATTTAATTAATTGTAGTATTTATACCATAGTGGAAAAGGTACCTACTTACATGAATGTATAAATGTTAGTGTATTGATTAACATATTGTGATATTTGAATTATCCTTAAAATATATATTCAATGAATTATGATTAGGTATATTAAGTAAATTAACGTGTTAAAATATTGTTTTGAAAGTAACCAATGCGACGCGAAAAGTATTAAAGCATGAGCCGTGAATAAAATTTTAAAATCCTACAAAGAATATTCCGTTCCATTTTTAAATTTAAAAATTCCGTCAGGATTTGCACAGCGTCGACTTGGAGGAATTCAAATATGGCGGCACGAACATAACGGCATTGAGGCTGCTGGATCCTGAAAGGGCCGAGGTACAGAGAGTCGTCCGGGACTGGGTCTACGACGAGGCCAGAAAAGGACGGAAGCTGCAACTAGGCCATACCTCAGCCAAGGTACAATAATTTTTCCCAGGCCACCCGTTCCCCCGTAATGTGTTGCATACTAACATAATTCTTTGTTTGCAGGAAAACATGACGTTTATAAAGGTGAGTTTTGCTGGAATTTTATGTTGAAATTTATCATGTAAGTTTGTAAAACAGATGCTATGTTCTAGAACTTTTTAAATTTTAAAATAAATATTAATGTGTAAATAATATTTACACATTATGACTTCAAAAATTTTCAAAAATATTTTAGTAGCCATAATAAATTATTCTTTTAACTTTTAATAGTAATTTACTAGCCTAATGGTTAACATAAAATCGTGCCACAAAAGGCAGTTTCTTTACTAAAATCTCTAAAGTTTATAAGGATGTTAACCTACTTAATGTTGTCTCAAACCTTTATCTACATTAGACGGAGACAGCGTTAATGTACGACGCGGTACACCTGTTCGCAAAGGCTCTACATGACTTGGACACGTCGCAGCAAATTGACGTCCGACCCTTGTCCTGCGAGGCCGAAGACACCTGGCCCCATGGGTATAGCCTCATCAACTACATGAAAATCGTAAGTTGTGAAACAATGGACTTGATAGAACGGTCTTCTTTGATTGGTTTCTATAGTAATCTAGCACCAGTCTAGGATAGTGTTATTTGTTGATTTAATACAGTCTTTCCCAAAGTGGGCGATAACGCCCCCTTGTGGGCGCTGAAGGTCTAAAGGGGGGTGCTGTGGGACCCACAAAAAAATGGGGGCATTGTGTAGAGGCTTGGGGGTGATTTATTTCATCTGAATTCATTTTCAATTGAAACAATGGGGGCGCTAAAACATAATTTTTTCTTAAAGTGAGCAGTAGACAAAATAAGCTTGGAAACCTTGTACGGTCAGTATTCAATTGAGCTTAGACTGGCAAACAAGTATTGTACAATTGACAAAGTTAAAATTATAATTTGTTGGTTATCATTGTTTTTATACGAAAATAATTATTTAGGAATTTTAATATTTTTAAGCTGTTAAATCATTTTAAGAAATAAATACAGCTCAATATTTTATTGCTGTCGTTTAACCTATTTTAGTAGATTACTCACTTATATTATTTATCGACGTTAATAAAAATCATGCCGCGATATCACAAACTAAATGTGGTCATAAAAACACTAGTATTATGGACATCGTAAAAAACAGATGCAGAAAATAAAACAGTAGTAATACAGTTCGTAATTTAATTCTGGCTCTGGAATAACCATAAAACCCTTGGCGTGGAGAACACTTTAATTGGGAGACATTAAAGTAACGAAATAGTGATTCGTTTGAGCTATTGTATTATTTAAACTTCGAATTGATGATTGTTTGTCCACCTGTTGAAATATTTTAAAAGCTTCTGAATGAGGTATCAAAATATTTTAATAGTTTTTATTTTTTTAAATGAAACATTTGGTATTGTAGTATTTTTGAACTAATTTTTGTTCTATAGTTGAAAAGCCACTGTAAATAGCTCAGCGAAATGGGACAGTTATAATTAATATAAAACAAAAACTAGATTTTCACTCGAAACAGTTTTTTTGCAAAAAGAATTAGCACAATACTCATTTTGATCAAAAATTATGAGGTGAGTTAGAGTTTTAAGAATATCTGCGAGTCAGTCACTTTCGTAGAAGGTCTACGATGCACTATTAGTCACTAGTCTACTAGTTGTTTTCGTAGTTTGTCTAAGGTTATTTCAGTCACAACCGCGTAACGGTCTAAGAATATCTAGGACTCACATCCGTAGTAGGTTTACGAGTATCTACAATCTACAAGTCACCCTCGTAGGCTGTCTACGAGTGTTCACGAATTGCACTCGTAGCTTGTCTACAATTTTCTATTATTTACCTACGTAGATGATATACATAATATTGTGTATATGAATCACCCTTAAAGACGATCTACGGATGTCTACAAGTGTTCACGAATCACGAATCACACTCGTAGCGAATCTACAATTTTCTATTATTCACCTACGTAGATGATCTACATAGTGTGTCTATGAATCACCCTTATAGACGGTCTACGGATGTCTACGAATGTTCATGAATCACACTCGTAGCGAATCTATAATTTTCTATTATTCGCCTACGTAGATGATCTAAAAAGAATTATCTACATATTGTGTCTATGAATCACCCCTATAGACGGTCTACGGATGTCTACGAGTCGCCTTCTTGGACTTGCGTAGACGTTTACAAAAGTTCGAACCTATATTTTTTTATTAGGTTGAGATGAAGGGTCTGACGGGTGTGATCAAGTTCGACCACCAGGGGTTCAGAAGTGACTTCACACTGGACATCATTGAGCTGACACGTGACGGGCTGCAGAAGGCTGGCATCTGGAACTCCTCTGAGGGCGTCAACTACACAAGGTCTTACGGTGACAACCAGAAACAGATTGTGGAGATCCTGCAGAACAAAACGCTTGTGGTTACGACTATTCTTGTAAGTATTTATGTCTTAAGTATTAATTTTAATTTTTTAAGTTAGCTTCTGTCTTCTTAGTAAAATTTTGTTTCTATTTATTTATTTTTCAAATAAAATGATGCAATGTTGATTATTATTATAATTAACATTGCATCATTAATTATATAATCAAAAAAATTAAAATTGAGGTTTGACTGATGCTACAAAAAAGTCTTCTTTGATATATAGTTGAGATATTTCATAATTTGTAACACGTACGAAATTCCTAGGTCCTTTCTGAAAATAGATTTATATATTTTGAAACGTGCCGCAATAAAGGGAAAAACAATATTCTAGAAATCACATTTCGGCATTTGATTGGCCGTCAATTTGATCTAATCGCAATTTCTCGTACTCTTAGCATAAGTTTTATTAGATTGTATTTCTTCTAACAATAACTTCTGCCAATCGAGACCTGAATTATTGTTCTTTCCAACAAATTACTGATTCTTACAAAAATAAGTTCGATATTATTGTAATGCAGTGGTACTTAAAGTAGAAGATAAAACACACAATTTTATGTCTTCCAACTTTGTAGACCTGTATCCTGTTTTCGTCAACCGTAGGTTCTTATATTAGTTTTATTTTGCCGATTTGATTATAATAAAGTATTGACGTTAGCAAGTAACCATGTACATAAAAGTAAGACAAAAACTATACACAATTAAATAATTATACAGAATGTAACAAAACAAAGTGAGAAAGTATCAGCTTTGAAATACTAACTTTTCTATTTTTGTATAAGAAAATTCATGATGCTCGCGTTAGAACGCTTGCCCACATGCAAATCACATAAAAATCTCCTTCAGCGATGCTACTTTTACAATGAACTATAATATTATAAGGGACACACACACCCTAAGGTATCACTTTGTTTTTTTGCCCCTCGTAGAGATCATTTCTGTTCCAATTAAAAAAGCATACTTTGTAGGACCATCAAACATATGACACCTTAAAACATAAGGCAACCGTTTTCTAAAAGCACTAACCTCGCAGTCATTATATTTATCATATACAAATCTTTCTCCCTCACCCGTGAACAATCGTGCGCCGGAATATTGCTCGCTTTATTCATCCCCGGAGTGCTACAAAACTGAATTAAACTTCTTATTTAATATTTAAATGTTACGGCGTCGGGCGCCATGATTTTAGGGCGGATATTTCGTCAAAACATTCCTTATGAAAAATATCTATATTTTTTGAGAACTTTTTGATCTTGTATTTTCCATCCATCCCGATTTGTCCTTAATAAGTATATTAAAGGACAAACCATTATTGACAGTCATCCTATTATTAACACGATTTCCATTAAAAAAAGTATGCTAATAATAGGATTTTCCAAAGGGTAAAATCGGGACCCTATTATTAAGACTTCGTTGTCTGTCCGTCCGACCGTCTGTCTGTCTGTCTGTCTGTCTGTTGCCAGGCTGTATCTCAAGAACTGCTATAACTAGACTTCTGAAATTTTCACAGATTGTGTATATCTGTTGCCGCTATAACAACAAATACTAATAACAAAATAATATTAATATTTAAGGAAGGCGGCCATACAACAAATGTGATTTTTTTGGCCAATTTTGCTCGATATCAATAATGGCAAATGGTAGGCAGTTAGGCACTTAAAATTTTCACAAAGGCCTTAAATGTATGTGTACTTTAATATAATTAATAATAATATTAAATAAAATAAAAAAATTGCACGGGAAAAAAATTCCCATACAAAAAACACAATTTTTGGCCTATTTTTGCTCTATAACGGTACGGAACCCTTTGTGCGCGAGTCCGACTCACACTTGGCCGATTATTTTAACGTGGTAATATAATTGGGTGTTTAATATTACTACAAACTTCTCTAGAGCGCGCCATACTGCATGCGAAAGGAGGCGAGCGAGAAGCTAACAGGGAACGCGCAGTACGAGGGCTATGCTATCGACCTGATCCATCAAATCTCCAACGTCCTGGGCTTCAATTACACCTTCAAGCTGGCCCCAGACGGCCGGTACGGGTCCTACAACAGAGAGACGAGAGAGTGGGACGGAATGATACGAGAGCTGCTGGAACAGAGGGCTGATATCGCGATAGCTGATCTCACTATTACTTATGACAGGTAATTTTTAACACACTTTTATTAGCTTGGGCCGCATGTATGGAACGAAATATTTGAGCACTATTTTCACCTATCTCCAGTAGTCTAATCGAAACTTTGAGCCAATAATAAAAGATCCAATGACAATGTAATAATTTGTTGCGTTTTTTTTAGTTTTTCTAAACTATTATTATTAAATAAGAATGAATTTGACATGTCAGCTATTGTTTTAAGAACTGTACCTACTGTTGTAAGATGTTAGTTCTGGGTTAGCTGTTTTCTTACGACCTTTATAAGATACGTACGGTAGGATATAGGTCGATGATAATATTATAATGATCGCAATAGACACAATGTAACATTTTATGTATTACTCTGAAATATGTTCTGTAATGAAAGATTTCATGTTGACCTGGTAGAAATCATGTTTAAACATAAAACTACAGAAGAGTTATTATTATTTAAGCGGTCCTACAAATGTTTGAATACCTATTTTCCTTTCTTTTAAAGTTGCTTTAATACTGATCTGCTGAATAATTTACTAAATAATTCGTGCGCGAAGTCGATCTAAGGTTCGACTCTAAAATATTTATACAAAGTGTATTGAAAGTAGCTAATATAAATGCAAACATTGATACTTTCTTTTGGAATTCGCCTTCGAATTTTAAATTAGGCAAATTTTTCAATGTTCCGAAAAATTGGACTTGAGAACTTTGGAGCAACTGAGCATTGTCATCTAATTTCGAATTACTTTTATGCATTCCCAAGACGTATCGCATTAAGAATCGTTTAAGTTTGACCCATAAGTTACACGCAACAAAAGTCATGGTGCAGGACAATTCGTACAGTCCCCTCTTACGCCCCGACAAAATGTACCATCGAAGAAATTGATTCATAGGCAAATGCCGGTGCCACCCGGGTCAAGTTATATCAATTCAATGTGCGCTTTTATAATTTTGGACGTGGCGGTAATATCGTAGACGTCCGCCATAGGGAAGCCGCAGGGAAGACAAATGTATGGAAATATAACAAGACGCTTTTAAACCGTCGACGAAAACTATTTAACGTCCACGTTAGAGGACATCACGACGTCTACACTCTTCTGAACCGCACAAAACGTCCGCGGTGCGCAAAATCAAAAAGGCACTTAAAGGACCCAACGTTTTATCGTGGAAGTCAGCAACCGTGATAACGTGACGACCAGAATCATAAAAGCGCACAATGGAAGTCGTGATCTATCGACTGGGCTTGACATAAAACCGACCATATTACGTAGGTCCGTCAACTACCTCTGAATCAATTTGTTCGACGATGGTACCATCCCCAACTATAATAAAAATGCTGTTTTTTACACAGGGAGCAAGTAGTTGACTTCACGATGCCTTTCATGAACCTGGGCATCTCGGTGCTGTATCGAAAACCGATAAAGCAGCCGCCGAACCTATTCTCATTCCTGTCACCTCTGTCACTCGATGTATGGATCTACATGGCCACGGCATACTTGGGAGTTTCCGTACTACTCTTCATACTAGCCAGGTGAGTCAAGCTAGTTGTAGTTGAGTTATGTTTTTGTTTTTCTTTTGTCACACAAATATAACTGATTTATATTAGCACAATAACGGGTTTTCTATTGTAATGTACTATAATAAACAAGAAATTTCTCTAGCGCGATGGGACAATTTTTGATACTTGTTATTAAATGTCAATAATCCTGGCAACGGTATTAAAAACATTTTTTTTTTCATTTTTAATGCATCCCTATTTTTACATATTGATGTTCAGTAGATATTTTAGTCTGAAATAAACAAACTTTCGTGGTAATTACTAGGTTTACTCCTTACGAATGGCACCAAACACATACGCCGGACGGTGAAAAGATGGAAAACATATTTTCCCTCGCTAACTGCTTATGGTTTGCGATCGGATCACTAATGCAGCAAAGCTGTGATTTCTTACCCAAGTAAGAACTATCAAGATTATTTACCAACGAGTGACCTCAGCGAATTCCACAGACAAAACTCTATTTCTCAAATTTTAGGCTTCAATTTTCGGTTTACATAATGGAAAAGTAATTTCGTGTGTAATTATTAAGTTTTGCCCTAATTTAGATCAGTAAACAGGCTCTGAAGGTTAAAATAGGAATTGGTAATGTTGTTTGTGTAGGTTGTGTAACTAAAACGTATCTGTATATTTTGCTATTTGGTATTTAACACAATTTTACTAAAAAAGTTACAAGAATAGTGCGAAAAACTATTCTTGATACTTTGTACTTGGCGAATCCTTTCCATTTTCAAAATTGGTTGACATTAAACATTCGGAATTTGGGCGCAGGTTCAGCCCCTACGAGTGGGACAGCTCCCGGAACTGTCTAGAAGAGCCGCCGGTTCTGGAGAATCATTTCACACTGTTGAACTCGCTGTGGTTCACTATCGGATCCTTGATGCAGCAAGGTTCGGATATCGCACCAAAGTAAGTCAAGCGCGCTATTTCATTTACCTCAACGGCCGTGTGGAAAGAGCCGTCGCGGGTGATGTGAAACATCGAAAATCACTCGTATTGACCCCAGCATAGAGTCGACATTGGCGCGTGTCATATCGTGTACTCTATTAGCTGTTTGTTCATCAGAGTGCTGAGTGATAGTTTTAGTAACTAGTCACCCTGAAGAAGTTCATTAGAATTTGTGTGAATCGAACCTCTAGTGGCTCATGTTTTTCAAGCCATACAAATTGTAGTACTTTTTCGCGGTGAGTAATGAAAACTAGCACTTAGCATACATGATTAAGAAGTCACTAAATAGTCTCTAGTTTGTGAATAGCTCGATTTGACGCGATAGATGTTTCACATCAAAGCTAGAACTTTGCTAACTAGTATCGAAGTGACCGTTATTTCGGTCGCTAGCCGTGTCGTATCGCTAGACTCCTAATTAGTTGCTGATTAAATCTGAAATCTCCATTGCTCGTTTGTTGTGCTTGTGTAGTATCCATACTTGCTGCATCAAAGTTTGTTCCTAGTTTAGACATACAATGATTTTGCATCGCTAAGGATTTAGATTAAGATCTAGTGATATCATCTAGGTGAACATGCAACATCAGTGTATCATAAATTGTAAATCATTATTGATTGTTGGAATCATTTTAAGCTACTATTAGAATTGCTGTTAATTGGCACAATATTTTAATTAATAAAACAAAAAGCTAAATTAAATTTGATTACCACTGATATTAAACAAATATGCATAAATGACTTTTCAAGGTGTGTAAATAAAATTAATAATGTAGTATTTAGCTGCCACTTGCAATTAAATACTACACCAATTTGCAATGACTACTAATGGGTATTTGAACAGAGCTGTGTCGACGCGTATGGTGGCTGGGATGTGGTGGTTTTTCACGTTGATAATGATTTCGTCGTACACCGCCAACTTGGCCGCTTTCCTCACTGTGGAAAGAATGGACTCGCCTATAGAGAGCGCGGAGGACTTGGCTAAACAAACCAAGATAAAGTACGGCGCGCTCAAAGGAGGCTCCACGGCTGCGTTCTTTAGGGTACAGTATTTTTTATGATTTTAATTTTTTCTTAGCTTTATTAAGGGAGAGTTTAACTTTCTTTTGTTTTGTAACGTAATAAATAAGTTTATCGGGTTGTGTAGATTTATGTTACAATGTTTGGTGAAAGCATTCGGCGGAATTAACACATTTCCCTATCAGAAATAACTTGGGTACTATTTATATGGACTTTACAGTCAATGTAATGTTGTCCTTGTTTGCAAAGACACTTTTCTAACATATCAGACTAGAATAAAGTATTAAAATAACTAGAATATTTGCAGCGTGAATTTTTAAGGGGATTCCACATTCAAAATTAACGATTTCACATAGCTTTAACAAATAATAATTTTTAAGGATTCAAACTTCTCGACATATCAGCGCATGTGGTCGTTTATGGAGTCAGCCAGGCCATCTGTGTTCACCAGCAGCAACAAAGAGGGAGAAGAGAGGGTGATGAGAGGAAAAGGGAGCTATGCATACCTGATGGAGTCCACAACGATAGAGTACGTCGTCGAGAGGAACTGTGACCTCACACAAGTCGGAGGCATGCTCGACTCTAAGGGATACGGAATCGCCATGCCGCCAAGTAAGTACTGCAAATGCGTTGCGCCAAATTCGAATATCGCTCGGTAACCGTACATTTTTCTGGGATAAAAAGTATCCTAAGTATATTTATATATAATATATAATTAATATATTATATAAAACTCAAAGGTGACTGACTGACATGAGGATCTATCAACGCATAGCCCAAACCACTGGCTGGATCGGGCTGGGCATGCAGTCAGATGTTATGACGTAAGCATCCGCTAAGAAAGGATTTTGATAAATTCCCACCCCAAGGGGTTAAAATAGGGGATGAAAGTTTGTATATAATATACTTCTTAACGCGAGCGAAGCCGCGGGAAAAAGCTCGTATTATATAATAAGTACTTTCTCAAGTTTCAAAGTATCTCCATACTAAATTTTAGCAAAATCGGTTCATCGGTTTGGGCGTGAAGAAGTAACAGACAAACAGACAGACACACTTTTTCATATATAATATATGAGTATGGATGTTCTACAGATATACCGATTGCCTTCCCAGTTTTTCTGAGCGATCTTAAAGATAAGCACAGCCTATTATTATTAATTTAGCTCTGAGAATGTGTTATCTATTGGGCAACAAATTAGGTCTTACTTTTTGTTTTGCACTCCCACTCAAATATAAAAATATTTTGCACACGTTTTGTATTTGCGTTTCGTCGCTCATTTGCATGTTATGACTAAAATGTGTATTCATATAACGTGTTGTTTTACAATCACACGTAATATACAACATTAATAATTTAAGACAGAAACCCATTCCTACTTTCCGAAACCTAGCACACAACAAACAAATTATTATTTATTTGTTAAGACACTACAGTTAGTGTCTAAACCATAAAGTTAATATACCTAGCGGAATAGAGAAACAAAGGCCTGAGCAAGCGAGATGCCACTATCAGTAACACCGCGTGGTAAAAAGAGACGTGTGATACATGACAGCAGCACTCTTTTTTTGACGTCCAGTCGGCACGTGCCGCACGTTGTCAATATAATCTCATAGAATTCATGTTCAATCATGCTTGTGTAAGTGTATACGTACACATATTTTTCACACAGATGAAAACCAATTTTGGTTACGTTTGACAGCTCGAGATTGTTGCTCTATTCCGATAGGTATATTAACTTTATGGTCTAAACACACTATGCCGAAGTTTCGCGGCGGAATTTCCGCACGATTACGTCAGCAATGTCAAACGCATACAACATAACGCGACGGAATTTCAGCATGGGGTGGTGTGGCGGAATAGTGCAGGCGGAATCAAGCCGAACTTCCGCTGCAGAAATTCAGAACACACAGAGTGTTTAGACACTTATAATCTGTCCTACAAAATAATTTGATTGATTGAGAGTAGGTTGACGTGTGAGCAATATTATATTTTAGAACCCTAATTTTAAAAACAGAAACATCTATCCTAACGTACTTTGAGGCACTCTCGCAAAGGTTCCATTTAATAAAGCCGGTTTTGATAAAAGCGGTCCTTTCAGACTCACCATACCGGACCGCTATAAGTGGGGCCGTGTTGAAGCTCCAGGAGGAGGGGAAACTACACATATTGAAGACCAGGTGGTGGAAGGAGAAGCGCGGCGGGGGGTCGTGCAGGGTGAGCCTTTTGAACCGGATTTATTTGAGACTTAATTTAACTTCGTAAATGGGTTTGATTGGTATGTAATGGATTTAGAGCAACCCGTAAGGCGATTCACGATTTCTATTCGACTCGGATTCGCAAACTTTACCGCGCGGTCTATAGCTTTGTCCACACTGTGCCTTTTTTTGTTCATCAAGGGCATGCGTTATAGTGCAGTCAACAGTGAACGTGAGGCATGCCCATGACGCATGCCCTCTGACCGTATCCAAAACTTCAAAAATGACATATTTTGGCGTTGCGTTCGTTGACGCATTCAATTTTAATGAATGAAAATGACGAAAATTGAAGACGAAAGCGCATAATGTGGACATACTCGTGCCTATTGGTCAACGCCTAGCGCGGCGAACGCTTATTGGATGTTGGGTGGCGAAATTTCTGAATCCGTTTCGAATTGTCCATTGTAAATCGGGCTGTAAAGTAACTTTTTTATGTCAAAAGACGAAAGATTAATTTATTTTAGCCTTTACTTATTTAATGTGGCGCGATATTACACATTAATTTGAATGGATAAAGCCATGGCCACAGATAAAAGCGTCGTAATGTAACTTTTGTTATCGCAGAGGACGTGAGGTTGCTGAAGTTATATTATATACATAATTTAATTCTTATATTTAACACAAAACAAAATTAATTGTTCGATAAACAATAAAGCTATTAACAATAAGCAGGTGTTCCGTTGTATTAATTAGAGACAAAGCAATATTTGCACAATTTATTTACTAATTGGCTTCTTTTAGGTTTCTTGGAGTAAATAATATTCTTTATAAAAGTCCTATTAATTTTAATTTATAAATGGAAAAGAATAAAATGAAATAAGTTAATATAGAATCGTAGAGCTTCTACGCGGCTACGCCGTTTGCGTATAGAACATTACTCACTCCAAAGTACCTATCCGTTGTAAGAACATAGCATGATTTCATAAAAATACATTCCACTGAATTTATAGCGGTGTATTTCATATTTAACTTCATATTGTTTTAGTATATATGTATATTGTATATCGTGTTCATTGTATAACAATATTATGAAGTTAAATAGACTGTACTCGTTGTAATACCAACTTTTTTGCATCTTTCCCGGAAGTTAAAGTATAATCTTTTCTAGATTTCAAAAAAAGTAATTTATAATTTGAAGTGTAATTATTTAACAGACAAACATACAACAATACATTATTTATAATGAGAAACGTGTAATAAAAATATAATCGTACCAAAAATTACGTAACGTAGATGAAAGTCTAGACGACGCAATTTTGTGACCTTTGACGAAACATGAAAACACAAAGGCTTGTCATAATTCATATTCACAGCCATGCCCATCGTTCCATTGTGTTGTTTTATCTACAGGACGAGACGTCAAATGTTTTTGTCGACAGGCGTCAAATTGTAAAATGTTTTTTGTCTACAAGACAAAACGACAAATTGTGAAATATTTTTTCATCATACCAGGACCGAAAGTTTGATTTTCTTCCCTTGTTTGCGGGAAGAAAGGTGTTTATTCAGACTGCTCACAATTAGTGACAGTTTAAAATTTTCTTCCCGCTACCTATTTGAAATAACTTATCACCATGGTAACCGTGCAGTTGTTATTTCAAATCCATAATATTGTTACGTGCTAGGGTACGATGATTCGGAGAGAAAGACCTGGTGACTCTCTTGAAGACTTTATTCACAAACACTAGCTCACACTAATCACTGAGTTCAAACACTAAGCACTAGATCCAAATCACTGAGCACTATCACTGTCCTAGGTCGTAGCCGAGTCACTATCACAATCACAATCACTCACTATTGATCACTTGTTTTCGCTCCGAAGTCGCCTCGAAGATAGCTCAGATAAAACTGAATTGCCGGCCGGACTGTCTGCGACTATTTATACGGGCCGGATCGAATCTCAGAAAATTCCGGAACATCCCAGAATAAACCCGATATGCGTAAACAAATATGAGATATTTCTAGAAAGTACTCGTAGGTACATACACCTAGCGTCATCTAGTAGCGAGTAGGGGATTTACGTTGCCTGTGTTCCCTTGGTAAGTTCGCTGGTCCGACGCTAGATGGCACCACGTGTCCGTATCCGTAACACTACTCCCCTCTTAGAGATGCTCGTCCCGAGCATCATTGTTACTGCCGCGCCACGCTGTCCTGGTCTGCGGCCCCTTCACGTCAGCGCAAGAAGTACATTCGTGGCACCAATTCTGCACATCATCTCGCCAATGCAACCAGAAGAATCGTTCTCGCACTTTCCTCAGCATCCTCTTGACACCTAGATGACTCCCTGATACACCCTCATGTATCTCGCAGAGAACATCTGGTACTCTCGCCCTTGGGACAATTATCTGGAAATAGAACTCTCTACCGTTAGCCCATTTCCGGTAGAGTATTCCGTTTTGAAGTATCAGACTGTCCCATTGCTCCCAGTACGCCTTAGTGACAGCGCCAGTGGGTGCAACCTCACTCCAGTTTGGTTTTACGTCACCGCGTTTCTTCCATGTGATGATGTGCCGAAGGTCGTCATCTCTTTCCTGAGCCTTCCTCATAGCATCATTTTCCAAGAGACCCAAAGTATTTGTCTTTGTTCTTCCGCTCCGTGCCTGGGAAGTAACAGTTATTGGGGCTCTCTCCACATTGTCCAATACTCGCCACCTAGTCCTGGATTCTATTCGTTTCCCCTTATCCCGGGCAGGGGACGAAACTGCTTGCTTCCTCAGCTCCTCTATCTGTTCCTCGATCCTTTCCATCCTTGTCATCTGGGTCTTCTTCTGCGGGCAGTTGAGCTGAAGATGGCCTCTCTCACCGCACTTATAGCATATAGCTTCAAATCTTTTCCTCGTAGGAGCCTTAACTTCCTTGATTTCCTCAGAGACCCTGTGGATCTTATGGGTCTGCCGTATGTCATGGCGAACAGCCTCGACCTCCAAAGCATGCGCCAATGCTTCCTTTAGCGAGGCATGGTGACCAAGTCTTACTGCAGCTCTGACCTCCAGGTCTTTGATTCCGTCGACAAATCCTTGAACAATATTTGTGTCGACCATCTTGGTGTCAGCTCCTGGGTATGCCTTCCTGACGAGTTTTTCAATTTCCAACGCCCATTGTTGAAGCCCTTCTTCTGAGCGTTGGACTCTATCACGCAGTTGGGCACGGAACACGTGCTCCAGGTGTCGCTCCCCGTATCTGGATTCCAGTGCCTCCATCAGGTCTTGGAACCCATTTCCCGTATGAGGCAGTGCCTCCAGGACCGACAAAGCTTGCCCTCTGAGTGCCACAATGAGAGCGGTCAGGCATTGCTCTTCCGTCCATCCGTTTACGGTAGCAACAGTCTGAAATTGCCGACGATAAGCGTTCCAAGAAGTAGTGCCATCGTACGGCGGCACCTTTACTCTTGGCCCTTGCATCACTCCAGTGGCTCCACTAGACACTGTAACTCCCGTAGTTTCAAGGCGCACTACTCTCTTCTGCAGTTCAGTGAATCCGGTTTTCAAATTTTCCACAACCGATTCTAACCCGGTAACTCGTTCTTTCATTACATCGACATCTTTACGAAGCTTAGTTACCGTGTCACTGACATCCTTTATGGCTCCAAGTACTTTTTCTTGGAGGTCTTTTTGTTGATCTTGTGATTCTCGAATCGCCTTCTGAAATTCCTGCAAAGCGCCGAGCTTGCGGTCTTGGGCATCTTGCAAAGCCTGAATTAACTCAATTATGCTTTCTAATTGAGGAGCCACTTGAGGGGCCGTAGAAACTACGCGCGTGGCAGGATGGATGGAGCAAGTCGACGGAGCCTGAGTAGGCGGGGCCCAGTGCGCGGGGCCAGTGGGCGTGGCCTGAGTGGGCGTGGCCTGGTGGGCGGAGCCAGTGGGCGTGGCCATGTCCAGAGTGGGCGGGGCCTGGGGGGCGTGGTCAGTGGGCAGGTCCCGGTGGGCGGAGCCAGTGGGCGTGGCTTCACCCGAAGTGGGTGGAGCCTGGGGGGCGTGGTCAGTGGGCGGAGCCTGGTGGGCGGGGCCAGCGGGTAGGGCCTGCCCCGCAGTGGGCGGAGCTTGGTCTCTAGTGGGTGTGGCCTCCGCAGCTCCACCTCCAACTCCTCTCTCGGAGTCGATGGCAGCAGCTCGCTGCGCCCTTGTCCTGACACTCCCCTTGAAGTCCTCTCTCGGAGTCAATGGCATCTTCCAAATCTCACTTCCGACACCAGTTGTTACGTGCTAAGGGTTCGAAGATTCGGAAAGAAAGACCTGGTGACTCTCTTGAAGACTTTATTCACAAACACTAGCTCACACTAATCACTGAGTTCAAACACTAAGCACTAGATCCAAATCACTGAGCACTATCACTGTCCTAGGTCGTAGCCGAGTCACTATCACAATCACAATCACTCACTATTGATCACTTGTTTTCGCTCCGAAGTCGCCTCGAAGATAGCTCAGATAAAACTGAATTGCCGGCCGGACTGTCTGCGACTATTTATACGGGCCGGATCGAATCTCAGAAAATTCCGGAACATCCCAGAATAAACCCGATATGCGTAAACAAATATGAGATATTTCTAGAAAGTACTCGTAGGTACATACACCTAGCGTCATCTAGTAGCGAGTAGGGGATTTACGTTGCCTGTGTTCCCTTGGTAAGTTCGCTGGTCCGACGCTAGATGGCACCACGTGTCCGTATCCGTAACAATATTAATACACGCGGCAATTTAATAATTATTATTGTCATTAAACTTTCGGTCCCTTGTATGATGAAAAGTTCTATACGTGCCGCGGGAGGACAGCATGACACTTCAACCGACGCTTTTGTCATATGTTGATAATATCGTGCGGGTTGAAATGTCATACTTTCTTCCCTTGGGGCGTAATGTACTATTGTCTTTGTCTATAGGATGAGACGTCAAAGTGTCAAAATGTTTTTTGTCTACAGGACGAGACGTCAAAATCGTCGTCGACAGCAAACGAGTTGGGCCTGGCGAATGTGGGTGGGGTATTCGTGGTCCTGATGGGGGGAATGGGGGTGGCGTGCGTCATCGCCGTGTGCGAATTTGTATGGAAGTCCCGCAAAGTAGCTGTCGACGAACGGGTACGTGGGACACGTTTTCGGAATGTTTTTTAACGGAAATAGGCCATGGCAACACATTTTCGGCCAGTATTCAATTTGTTTTTTTAACGGTAATTTTGTTTCCAGCCCGCTTAGGTTGGGGTACACGGGTACGATTCCGGAATTGCGGATGAATTCATAACATTTAAACTAGAACTATGTAATATGTATGTAATGCGTTAGAGATTCAATTTGAATATCAAGCCAAATGTCGATTTTGATTTTAACGTTACCACAGCTTTAAATGTCCGGCTCGTGTAGTCCTAGCCTAACACATTTTTGCAAACAGAATTTAATTTTTTCAACACATTTACGTTCACGGTCAGTATTGGATGAACGATAATGTTTTCGGCCTGTGTTTTGTAACATAATATTTACATATTTGTTTAAGCAAAGCAGTTTTTTTTTAAACGTTCTGTTTGTTTTTCTAACCGATCCAAACATGAGTTAAAAACCACATTAACCGAATAAATTAAAAAGTCCCACTTTATGGTTAATGTGTTTGGTCCTAAAATAAATAAAATACGTGAGTGTAAACACATTAACAGTACCAATAAGATTAAATGAACATAATATTCATTACTCATAATTTATTAATATTATGTTTTTGTTTTCAGTTCTACTTTTAAAGGTTATTATTTTTTATGTTATTATAGCTAGGTATTGTACCGTATTATCTACACAGTAGGCTATATTAATTTGTTTAACAACACTTTTCACATCACAATCATAATAATTGAACTACTTACATATATTTGTCACTTTTACACAATACGCCTTTTTCCCTTGTTTTATATATTTTTAGATATCTTTATAATCCATAATTCATTTCCTAATTCACGTAAACAATATCAAAGAGGCTTATGAATAGAACAATTTGTAAAGACAGAACTTGTGAATATCTTAGCCTTTTAGAATCGTAATGGGGATTGTCCATTTTTTTTAAATTTTGCTCATTACAAAAACATTTCGAGGAATAAGGTCAGTGATCGTTTTTCTGTATATAAACGAAAAAAATACCCATTAGTTACTTATATTTTTGAACAAATATGTTTAACCTTAGTTTGACCTTCAATGGCGTTAAATTAGCAATAAATTCGACCAACATTACGTTTCGAACTTTTGGTAAGCTTTTCGTATCAGCTTTCACATAATGAGAACTTGTATTTGACGAACCAGCCATTATAAATAAGATTCAAAGGAAAAAAAAAACATTCTGCAGAGGTCAATTGGCCGCCGATGATGACGTCAGAGCGAAACTTTAAAAATTTATTGAGAAAAAACTAGCCAATGAATTTCAAAATTATTGAATTTATATTCTTAAAATACCCTATTTTAACGAAAAAAAAAATAAAAAGTACATGTAATTTTTTTTGGACAATGCCCATTGGTGATTACCATTTATTAACTTGGCTTTTAGAACTCACAAAAGATCTGATAATAGCTAAGTGCTTTGAAATTTTGATGACATTTTTCACTTTTAAATTATAATAATATTCTATTTCACTTAACTCCGCGTAAGAAATTATTTATACCGCGGAAACCATACTTTTTCCGTGACTAATTACTGTGTTAATTCCTTTCCGGGAACACTAATAAAAGATCATCAAAATTTGCTAAACGGTCAACAAACAGATAGACAGGGTAAAAATATTATGAGAATTATAAGTACTTATAATATTTCACTAAGTATATACTGTGAAAAATAAGTGTCGTGAATGATACTATTAAAATCACATCGCTATCTGAATTGCTAATGGCACAATGTTTGTTGTTACTACGTGTGGCTTGTAATTGCTCCACCACGCACCCGTTGTTTATAGCACTTACGGCTTTATCACATGAGTTCGATGGCCCAAAATTGCCTACACGAATTTGAGGTTTACGTTAATTGCTAGTTTTCACCGACATCGACTACATCTAAGGGTCATGTTCACATTGCAACGACTAGAAGCGTAGCGATGCATTTTTAAATGAGCTATTCCAATTTGGAACTGAGCAGTCTGAGCCCAATGCGGCAGGTCATAATAATAGCTCCCGCACCGGTTTCGGTGACGGTGGCCGGTTTCATTGAAACCAGGCCAGCTACGCAGGATTAATTTTATAGTGCCCAAGTGTGTGCGCAGTACACAAGAGCACTCTCTATTCCTTTACTGTCATAACCCAGTGGGACGGACGACCGACACGACTGGCGAGAGATCAGACGCAGGACCGACTTTTTACATGCCCTTCCGACGCATGGATCATCTTACTTTTCAGACAATCAGGTGATCAGCCTGCATTGACAGGCGGCAAGTCAGTTAGTTTAATAAGTATCTTCTTGAGCAGTAATTGAAATTCAGTTTTGAGTGGGACATTGCATTGACGCGAGTCGCGACACTTTGCAATGTAAACTGATTCTAGGAGTTACTAGAAAACTTAGGCACATAAGGCTTTATTGTCATAAAATATTCGATAAACTTATTCCTTACTAATTAAACACTGTGTATATACATTATAGTAATAAGATAATATTTTGCCCTTGTATTGCCCTCAAAACGCTTTTCTTACGTATCAAACAAGGACAAAACATTGTCTAATAAACAAAACACTTTTGTATACATAGCAAAAAAATTCTTAGTAATAAAAAGGATCAATATTTACATGGTAAAATAGCACTATTTTATTCTAGCGTTCTAAATATTCTACTGTTTTGCATAATATATCGGGATCCTTTTTGCACTAGCAACGTAGTGATGTCCGTTTTAATATTCAATTGTTTGTTTCGCAATCCGGACAGAAGGAAGAGGTAAGTGATTTATTTCCCGTTTCGAAGAAAAATAAATGCTAAATAACTCTATCCCCTTTTTGTCTATTGGAGTTTATTCGATATTAGAACATAGTTTTATTTCTAAACTATAATATGCAAAGTGCTAAAAAAAGGAAGTGTTCGCTTGCATAGATAAAATGAGACAATATTGTCTGACAGAAAGAGCTATAGCTGGACAAAATAATACCAATATTTAACAGGTATTATTTTGTCCAGCTATAGCTTTCTGTCAGAGTTCAACGCATAAAAGTAACAACTTTGTAAAAGTAACCAAACTTAGGATCAGCCACCGCGATGCGGCAGCGAAGAATTCTGTAATAAGAAAAGTTCTTTATGAATCGCTCTCATCGATAATTATAATTAAAGCGGACGTAGCGCAGAGTTAATTGCATCGCTTTATGCCTTAACTTACCCTATATTTTCACTGGAGCTGCGTAGTAATTAATGTGTTTTCTGAGGACCAATAGAATCGTTTTGTCATAGCATAAGCGCAGCGATTCTTTAGAGAATCTCATACAAAAAAATAAACTTTGATTCCATCCAGGCATCTCTCTGCTCGGAAATGGCGTCCGAGCTCCGCTCCGCACTGAAGTGCCCCAGCGGTACCAGCGCGGGGACAGGAGGGGGACGGGAGGGGGCGGACTCCCCCTACCTCCACTACGGCTTCAGTACCAAGAGCCAGCTCCACTAGCGCCCGAGCGACGCCTCCTCGCCCAGCGATGTGTAGGCTGATGATGGACTGGACTAGATGTAAATAAACCATATCTTCGGTAACAATAATGTTGTGACGTAAGTTATTCCAAGCATAGTGTACACTGTTAACGAAAGGGTGTTTTGCTCCCTGAAAGTTTAAAATTCGAGTATGCTGCAGTTTCGTGAAATGGTCTGCTGATTTCATTGTTGATTTTTAGATATTTAATAAAATATGATATTCCAGTATTATTTAAATGTTTAGAGTTTAGTATATTTTTAGTGTTCCCAATATTGTGTTCTTATATATTTTGTATATTCTATAATACATTAATTGCTCAACTTTTGACAAAGGTTAATTATTGTATCAATTTCTCATGACGTCTAGATTATCACTTATCACGATTTCATTAAATAAAACAAGTTACATTGTTTTGCAGTTGAAAAATCTAGATAACGCTAGAAAAAAGTACAAAAACCAACATTGTATGAAAATAAAAATCTTTTATCGACGTTTTATACGAAACAATAAATCCAAAATGTTGCCTGGAACACGTAGGAATAGTTTAAAATTATGCTCAATACAATCTAGGCGGGCGAGTAAATATTTTACCGAATAACTCATTTAGTATTCTGAAGAGACGCCTCGAGGAGATAGCAACGAGGAGTCTTACGAATCTATAACACGAATCGGCTCCTTTTTTTATTACGTATTATTTTATTCATAAAAATAATATTAAAACGGACCGGCTAATACCTTCCATAGCAATTAATAAGAAATAAAACACTTTAGTATTTTTGCTCATAAATAATTTATTTTGCTCATGAATAATGTGTACTCGGCCTAATTTCGTACGTAGCAGATTTATTTTGTTGTTATAACTTCAACTTTGTTTATACTATAGCCAATCCCTTGTTATTTGTTGTAAATATAACATTCCATTATTATAGGCCAATATTAACAAGTTATTGTTAGAAAAACTTAAAATTAAGAATCTGCCAAAATAATTATGTCAGTGTGCCAATTTTGGTGCGACTTAAGTGTAAATATTACAATTACTTACCAAGTTTACTAAATCGTTTACATTTCCGAATAGTATTTACCGTAGTGTTTTATATAAACGTATGATTGTCTTATTACATCGATAATAATTATTGTAAATAATACTGAATGTAGGGACAGCCCAGAAAAGTAAAAAAAAAAGTGTATTTTAATATGATAATCATATTTTTCATCTTCATTCTCTAAAAATGTTGCACATAACTATATGTAGTAATGTGGTTATCTGGACCATCCCCTTCCAAACGGGTGCATGACGAATTCTAATGAATGAAATTGAATGAATAAATGTATGTGATGACGTCACTTTATGTTGTCCGCGTGTCCAATTTCATACGATTGTCGTCCATTCCATTTTCATTTGTTTCCCTCGTTTCTTTACGTCAAAACAGACGCGACGAAATGTGCTGTGAGCTGTCCCTATATTCTACCGACAAGATTTGAAGACATTCCGGCGCGTTCAGAGTTATTTTAAAAGGAACTTTACGTTGACGTCATAAGGTTCACTCTCGTAGAAGTACAAGGTAAAACAACTCTGAACGTTATTATACTTAGGATAACTTTTGATTATAAAACCCGGTCATGGAATGCGTGGAAATTCATTGATCTTTGGCTTGCCTCGTTTGCTCGCAAAATTTCTATGTGTTCGGTGGCCGGGCTCTAGAAACGAAATGATACAATAAAATCTATTTAAGAATATTTGTAGTAGTATGCGTAGTGTTACAAAAGTATTCAAAAACGACCACGGGGTAGACGAATGAGTGTAAATAATATTTTTAAGTTGGGGTAATTAGGGCAAATTTTTATACAGGGTAAGTACTAAGTCAAGTTAACGCTAAATCACCGAGTATTTAGTTATTTTGTGGCACAATAAAATAGCGTATCTCACGTTCGCCATTTTATTGTGCCACATTCGTACCAGGGAACCAGAGAGACCCTGATTTAGTATTTACGTGAAATACTTGGATTTACCCTGTAACTGAATGTACCCTGAATAGCCTTAAATACTGAAGCAATCGATGTATCAGCTCAATTTGTGCCAAATCCAGTGAACTTCTTTTTAACATTTTATAGGCTTATAACTACAAAGTTAAATAAATTGTTTAATATAAATATGTTTTTCATTTCAAGACAAACAATTGGTGAATGGAAATTTCGAGAATCATTAAAAATAACTCATTGTCCTTTGGACACTGGGCAGATTGGGACCACCCTCCAATAGCGAAAAGGTACATATCACTGGACAGGTCCCCTCAATAGGAACAACAATCACTATGACCATCTTGCTGTGACAACTGTCCATTTGGAGTAATGAGACTTTTTTCTTAACTTAAGAAACACACTGGCTGACATGAAAACTGACACGCAAATAATTCAAGACATCATGACTGACCATGAAAACACATTGCATGTTTTAATTCAAGAATATCACGAGTTTTTCTTGGACCGTGGGTTTGGGGATGGATTTGAGTCTACCGAAGCTTGCGGTTATGAACGGTTCGTACCACCGTACGTGGTTCGAAGCTTTCGTTTTACGTGGGAGAGCCATGGCTCGACCAGAGAAATACCACGGACTCACAGAAAACCCGTGTAAAACAGTGCTTGCGCTGTGTTTCGCCGAGTGAGTGAGTTTACTGGAGGCCCAATCGCCTACCCTATTCCCTTCCCATCCTTCCCCTATTCCCTTCCTTACCCTATTACCCTATTCTCTCTTAAAAGTTCGACAACGCACCTGCAGCACCTTCTGACGTTGCGAGTGTCCATGGGCGACGGAAGTTGCTTTCCATCAGGTGATCCGTTTACTCGTTTGCCCCCTTATTTATAAAGAAACACCATCTAAAGACCGTGGAGAGATACAGCTTGCTACAGAACAGGGCCAGGCAAGTGAAGCTCGAGCTGTAACAGTATGTCGCTAGGTAGTGGAAGTGGTAAACGGCCGCTTTATACGAGATTTAAAGCTGCTGCGGCAAAAATATTTTAATTGAGTCCTGCTTTACATGTTAGTCAATTTTTAAATAGCTGCTGCTATTATAAATCACTTTCACACACGCACAAGATCATATACGCCACAAAGTGGATGCAACAAACATCCTCTACAATTATGTAAAAAGCAAGTGCTTAAATAACAGGAGGGTAGAGTTTCAGAGAATAGAAGCTAATAAAATAGCTTGGGTATTCAAGTAGCTTGGCTAGCCGTGGGTAAATGTAACCTTCATATCTGAACTGACAAGTCTCATAACTCAGAACGGACAGCTCTAATAACAAATGTGTCTTAGCAATTGTTGTTCCACTTCAGAGGCCTATCCGATGACACATATTTCAATGCCATTGGCGGATGGTCCCAAGTTCCATACATTTTTGCTCATCGTCTTTTGGAATCATTCTCACAATGTTCATTATTTTAAATGATTCACTTTCAATATTTAACAATTCAGTTCATTAGTATGCAATAATATTAATAATATGTTTAAAGAATCGAATGGCACTACAAGCGTATCGAGGTATATTAAACAAACATTAAAATTTATAAAAAAATATATCCATATCTACACATCATATTATTATTATATTTTTTACAAAATGTTTAAATTGTAGTTATGGTTCAAAGAGACCAAAGCTTAGTTATCGTGACCATCAGGTGAAAAACAGAAATATTAGCTTCAACAGGCACTAAAGGCGTTAAATGAAACGACAAAATTCATACACGTATGAGGTTTCCGGTCCTGACTGTGAAAAGAAAAGTGATTTTTGCTACGAATAATTATATTCGTGTAGCGTACGAACTAAAAGGATTTCGTCGTTGCGTTCTAGTTTGGAAAAATGGAAAATGCCTCCCACACCGGTTATGGCGAGTGTCGGTTTTTTCACATTAAGCCTACCTTTTTTTAAATAAAATGAGGGGCAAACGAGCAAACGGGTCACCTGATGGTAAGCAACTACCGTCACCCATGGACACTCGCAACATCAGAAGAGCTGCAGGTGCGTTGCCGGTCTTTTAAGAGGGAATACGCTCTCTTCTTGAAGATTTGCGGGTCGTATAGGTCCAGAGATAATGCTGGTGACAGTTCGCGGCAGAAAGTTCCACGAGAAACGCACGGTGGAAGACTTTGCAGGAGCTGAGCCATGCCGGATTACCGATTATGATGATATTAATGATGACACTACTGTTTGTCCGACACATAGAAAATAATCTTCGTAGTCACACAAGCACGTGATCAGCCTGCTTTATCCTCGCCAAACTTAGAACCAACATCTTAACATGGAAATCGAGCCCACAGTCAAGACTCAAAGAGTCTAGAACTCTAGAGACTTAAAAACTATACCACGGAGGCGACAAAATAGAAATCATGTAAGTACTGGAAATATTTTTATTCATAATATAACCAGGTTTTATTTATTTCATCCGTTTCACAGAAATCACACAGAGGAAAAGCGATTGCAAAACTGTAAAACTATATACAAAGGTAAACAATATACTGTATGACGTTATGATTTTTACAGCAAAAAGCGAATGGAAAGCTGGAGTTCTCAAAATTTGTGCATACAAAAGGCCTTTTAATAAAAGCATTTTAAATTGAAATTCATCTTATGTGACTTGTACAGTCATGTCATGTTAACATTGAAAGCATAATTATAATAATTAATACCAGTCACTTTAATAACATGAAAAGCATCAAAATCCTATACTGTGCCTATGTCCGAAGCCACCTGGAGTATTGTAGTCAAGTTTGGAACCCTTTTTTTGACACCCACTCAAAACGAATTGAGAATGTCCAAAAAAAGTTCACGAGGTATCTCAACTATAAATTCAAAATTCCTTATGCCAGCTATGAGGAGCGTTGCAGTCGGTTCCACCTCTTACCACTCTCAACCAGACGTAACATATCTGACATTCGCTTTCTTATGAAATTAGCGCAATCTAAAATAAACTGTCCTGCACTTTTATCTAACCTTAAATTAAATGTTCCGCCACGTCATTCACGTATCAGAAATATTTTACACGTTTCGTATGCCCATACTAGATATCGACAGAACTCATTTCTACTCAGATCATCGAATGTATTTAATCAGCTCACAAAATCGGATCCTAACATTGATCTATTCACAAGCAGCCTAGCATCTATTAATACCGCCTTCCTGAAAAAACATCAGTGAAATTCAATTTTTACTTTAAGTACTTAATATTATTATTGATTATTATAATTCGTTGTTAATTAGTAAGTACTTGCAGTGATTGTTGTTGTATCTTCATGATAATGTATTGATTTGGAGATCTATTAACTTACCTACTACAATATTATTTATTATTATTGTTACGTGCTAGGGTTCGAAGATTCGGAGAGAAAGACCTGGTGACTCTCTTGAAGACTTTATTCACAAACACTAGCTCACACTAATCACTGAGTCCAAACACTAAGCACTAGATCCAAATCACTGAGCACTATCACTGTCCTAGGTCGTAGCCGAGTCACTATCACAATCACAATCACTCACTATTGATCACTTGTTTTCGCTCCGAAGTCGCCTCGAAGATAGCTCAGATAAAACTGAATTGCCGGCTCGACTGTCTGCGACTATTTATACGGGCCGGATCAAATTTCAGAATGTTCCGGAACATCCCAGAATAAACCCGATATGCGTAAACAAGTATCAGATATTTCTAGAAAGTACTCGTAGGTACATACACCTAGCGTCATCTAGTAGCGAGTAGGGGATTAACGTTGCCTGTGTTCCCTTGGTAGGTTCGCTGGCCCGACGCTAGATGGCACCACGTGTCCGTATCCGTAACACTACTCCCCTCTTAGAGATGCTCGTCCCGAGCATCGTTGTTGCTGCCATGGCACGCTGTCCTGGTCTGCGGTCCCTTCACATCAGCGCAAGAAGTACATTCGTGGCACCAATTCTGCACATCATCTCGCCAATGCAACCAGAAAAATCGTTCTCGCACTTTCCTCAGCATCCTCTTGACTCCTAGATGACTCCCTGATACACCCTGATGTATCTCGCGGAGAACATCTAGTACTCTCGCCCTTGGGACAATTATCTGAAAATAGAACTCTCTACCGTTAGCCCATTTCCGGTAGAGTATTCCGTTTTGAAGTATCAGACTGTCCCATTGCTCCCAGTACGCCTTAGTGACAGCGCCAGTGGGTGCAACCTCACTCCAATTTGGTTTTACGTCACCGCGTTTCTTCCATGTGATGATGTGCCGAAGGTCGTCATCTCTTTCCTGGGCCTTCCTCATAGCATCATTTTCCAAGAGACCCAAAGTATTTGTCTTTGTTCTTCCGCTCCGTGCCTGGGAAGTAACAGTTATTGGGGCTCTCTCCACATTGTCCAATACTCGCCACCTAGTCCTGGATTCTATTTGTTTCCCCTTATCCCGGGCAGGGGACGAAACTGCTTGCTTCCTCAGCTCTTCTATCTGTTCCTCGATCCTTTCCATCCTTGCCATCTGGGTCTTCTGCGGGCAATTGAGCTGAAGATGGCCTCTCTCACCACACTTATAGCACATGACTTCAAATCTTTTCCTCGTAGGAGCCCTAACCTCCCTGACTTCCGCAGCGACCTCCCGGATATTATGGGTCTGCCGTATGTCACGCCGAACAGCCTCGACCTCCAGTGCATGCGCTAACGCTTCCTTCAGCGAGGTATGATGACCAAGCCTTACTGCAGCTCTGACCTCCAGGTCTTTGATTCCATCGACAAATCCTTGAACAATATTTGAGTCGACCATTTTGGTATCAGCTCCGGGGTACGCCTTCCTGACGAGTTTTTCAATTTCCAACGCCCATTGTTGAAGCCCTTCTTCTGAGCGTTGGACTCTATCACGCAGTTGGGCACGGAACACGTGCTCCAGGTGTCGCTCCCCGTATCTGGATTCCAGTGCCTCTATCAGGTCTTGGAACCCATTTCCCGTATGAGGCAGTGCCTCCAGGACCGACAAAGCTTGTCCTCTGAGCGCAACAATGAGAGCGGTCAGGCATTGTTCTTCCGTCCATCCGTTTACGGTAGCAACAGTCTGAAATTGCCGACGATAAGCGTTCCAAGAAGTAGTGCCATCGTACGGCGGCACCTTGACTCTTGGCCCTTGCGTCACTCCAGTGGCTCCACTAGACACTGTAACTCCCATAGTTTCAAGGCGCACTACTCTCTTCTGCAGTTCAGTGAATCCGGTTTTCAAATTTTCCACAACCGATTCTAACCCGGTAACTCGTTCATTCATTACGTCGACCTCTTTTCGAAGCTTAACCACCGTGTCACTGACATCCTTTATAGCCAGAAGCGCTTTCTCTTGGAGGTCCTTTTGTTGCTCTTGTGACTCTTGCAAGGCGCCGAGTTTGCGGTCTTGTGACTCCCTCATTGCCTGAATTTCGGCCCTTTGAAAATCTTGCAATGCGCCGAGCTTGCGGTCTTGTGCCTCCATCATTGCCCTTTGAGAATCTTGTAAAGCGCCGAGCTTGCGGTCTTGGGCATCTTGCAAAGCCTGAATTAACTCAATTATGCTTTCTAATTGAGGAGCCATTTGAGGGGCCGTAGAAACTACGCGCGTGGCAGGATGGATGGAGCTAGTCGACGGAGCCTGAGTAGGCGGGGCCCAGTGGGCGGGGCCAGTGGGCGTGGCCTGAGTGGGCGTGGCCTGGTGGGCGGAGCCAGTGGGCGTGTCCATGTCCAGAGTGGGCGGGGCCTGGGGGGCGTGGTCAGTGGGCGGGTCCCGGTGGGCGGAGCCAGTGGGCGTGGCTTCACCCGAAGTGGGTGGAGCTTGGTCCCCAATGGCTGTGGCCTCCGCAGCTCGCTGCGCCCTTGTCCTGACACTCCTCTTGAAGTCTTCTCTCGAAGTCAATGGCATCTCCAAATCTCACTTCCGACACCAGTTGTTACGTGCTAGGGTTCGAAGATTCGGAGAGAAAGACCTGGTGACTCTCTTGAAGACTTTATTCACAAACACTAGCTCACACTAATCACTGAGTCCAAACACTAAGCACTAGATCCAAATCACTGAGCACTATCACTGTCCTAGGTCGTAGCCGAGTCACTATCACAATCACAATCACTCACTATTGATCACTTGTTTTCGCTCCGAAGTCGCCTCGAAGATAGCTCAGATAAAACTGAATTGCCGGCTCGACTGTCTGCGACTATTTATACGGGCCGGATCAAATTTCAGAATGTTCCGGAACATCCCAGAATAAACCCGATATGCGTAAACAAGTATCAGATATTTCTAGAAAGTACTCGTAGGTACATACACCTAGCGTCATCTAGTAGCGAGTAGGGGATTAACGTTGCCTGTGTTCCCTTGGTAGGTTCGCTGGCCCGACGCTAGATGGCACCACGTGTCCGTATCCGTAACATTATGTAACTACTAACCCCACCCATCATTAATATTACAAATTAGAATTTAAGTATAATTACTAACCTTGCTTTTTTTTTTTTGTTATTTTATCTTACATTAACGAGCTACCTGTGGAGGCTTGTAATTGGCTTTTCGTATTCTATAATTTATGGTAAATTTATTATAGTTAGCTGTAAGCCACCCAAACATGATAAAATAAGATAAAATAAAAAAATAATAATTAATTGATCTAGCGACGACGATTCTTGCGCCAGTTGCGTTGGAATTTTCTACCGGAGATAAATGCTTGAAATAATAATTTCAAACAATAAAATGTATTTGAATTCATAGTACCTAATAACTCCAACTGACTATGACCAATGTGCCAAAATACTTAATAATATTATACAAGGTGTAACATAAGTAAGTGATAATACTTTAGGGTGTGTAATGTGTATGTCTTCCTTATGTAGAGTTTTTGTTATTTGTATGGGCAATGGGCATGCGCCATGCGCCCCTGCGTCATGGATTCTTTTTTCATTCAAGGGTGAAGTCTTTCAGAGCTGCTACTTTCATAGTAAACTCTATAATGGGTCCCCTAAATTATAGGGGACCCATACACACCCTAAAGTACCAACACTTAGGTTTCTTACACCCTGTATACATGTCACTACGAAACGAGACAATACAAGACATATTTTAATTGGAGATACAAAAATGTCGCAACTCGCCCCAATTAATTTAATTTCGTCAAAAACTAACCGTAACATACACGTTTATAAATTAAAATTACACCTACCTAATTCCTACTCTCTTTATAGTAATTTTATTTTAGAGCATATTTATTTAAATTTAAGCATAAAAAATGTGCGCAGTTAATTAACAAATGATTTATTATATTCTGTGAACAAAAGTTAGTTGAGTTGAGCTCCTAGGGGCAGATCAATCTCAATTCCATCAGGAGTTCTCAGACAGTCCCAGCTCCCTTGTTTAGGGGACATGGGGCAATTTGTTGAAACAATATTGCTGGATAGCACAAGGCTTCTAAAAATTAATTAAGAGAGAGCGATAGGTCAAAATTCGTATATCCCTATAGCTATGTCCACACGTGCCACGTGATGCATGCCCGCGACGCATGCCCTCTGACCGTATCCAAAACTTTCGCTTAGTTCTTTAAAGACAATGTTGGCGTTGCGTTCGTTGACGCATTCAATTATTGAATTGCGCCAACACGAAAGTTGAATGAAAGAAGATGACGAAAGTTGAAGACGAAAGTGCACAGTATGGACATAGCTTAGCATTATGGTTACAAAAGTACGAGTATATAATATTATTTCAAAAGTCACAACTCACAACATATTATTATATATCGATTATGGCGAGTGTGTGGTGTGATACTTTTAATCCCGAAAAAGGGCTTAAAAAATTTTTCATCAAAAAAATCAAAGGTTTTATGCGAAACGCCAAATTATTTTAACAATTTAACTCTGGAACACACTGTCACCAGCAGTATTTTCCTACCTACACGACCTGCAAAGAGCTTCAAGAAAAGAGCGTATTCCCTCTTAAAAGGCCGGCAACGCACCTGCAGCTCTTCTGATGTTGCGAGTGTCCATGGGCGACGGTAGTTGCTTTCCATCAGGCGACCCGTTTGCGCGCTTGCCCCCTTATTTCATTAAAAAAATAAAAATTCGCTGCATATAGCACAATATTAAATGAATGAATTTTCAATTGTGTCAGTTCCGCTAAAACTCGAAAACGGCTGAAACGATTTGTAAAATTTTACTCTTGAAATATTCAAACGTCCAGGGAAGGTTTACATATTATATTATGGTGGGAAGTGATAGTTCACAGGGTCATCTAGTTGAAAATAAAAGGATAAAGAATACATGCACTTCCCAGATATCGCATTATTTCTATTACAAGAATTAAAAATGTTAAAATAAGGGCCTGTTTCAACACTTCCTGATAAGTGCCGGATAGGCTATCCACCACTTAAACTTGACAGATAGAGTATAGAGAATCTGTCAAAAAAGTTGTAAATAGCCTATCCGGTACTTTATTAGGAAGTGGTGAAACAGGCCCTAAGTAAAATATTAAGAGCGATTAAATAATTCTACCTAATATGTAATGCGGAATCAGCTCCCTACCGTAATTGGGCTCCCCGCTGTTATAATTTTGAGTGAGCAATCTTAATATTTAAACGTGATTTCTCTTGTGAATTTTATATTTAATTTATAATTTATAAAACACTCTGTTAATAGCGTAACGAGCTTGTTAATTGGGTTCAAAATGATTTGCAACTCACAGTATAAAGCCAAGGCTGGACATTGCATAATTAATCAAAAAGGTAATGCCGTCAACTAGGGTATGTTATCCGAATATTCGAATAATCGTTTTATTCGAATATTCGACGATTTTATTATTCGAATAATTCGAATACTAAAAATATTTTTTATTTTTGTTTAAAATGCTATCAAACATAAAATAAACATGGAACAAGAACATAATTAAGTTTATTTCAGAAAAATAATATTATTTATTAATATTCTACATCTTTAATGATATATATAAATCTGTTTTTATTCTAACTAATGAGTATACGACCATTCATCGTCGCCGTTGACCATGTTTTAGACGTTATTTTGCCTAAAGAGATGCAAATGAATATATAAACTCCTTTCAGTCAAGGATTTCAGTTTCGTCATTAATGGTCGCTCGTGATCTGTATCTATTGATTTCTTTCTAGCTTTCTCAAATTTCAATCAATCCCTAAGCGGCACCCGGCTGTCGCATATCTATTGAACTGCGATTCCCACGATTGAATACCTCAATCGTGGGAATCGCAGTTCAGTAGAAGGGTGTATATAAAACAAACTCGATTTTTAAGAAGGTAATAGATGCAATTGCAATATTGGGAGTTTTAAAATATGTAGTTAAAATACAAAAGATCATTTTTTATATGCCCTTCTGGCTTGAAGCTCGCGATATGTGATCTATGATTCGACAAGTTGATAAAAAAAGTTGATAAAAAATTGCAGTCGAGGACTGCCGCAGTAAAGCTATTGAATTAGCTTTACCGCGGCAGTCCACGACTGATAATTGAAACAGTTAATACAGTATCAAAAAATGTCGATGGCTCCTTAATATCATGTTATTGGCATTATCAAACTTCAAGTTACTAAAGTCACCAGCTCTAGGATTGTTTCACCCTCCCCCTGGGCTTTGCTGCAATTTTTTTCTTTGTTGTGGTGTTTGTTTTCTAGTGGCCCTATTTTATAATTTCGAGCCACGTTGACACAGGTGAAGCCGACTAGGTGAACCAGGTGAACGTGGATCGAAAATATCAAAAAGTCGGGTGACCTGGCCTAGTATTGATGAGCAGATATCATAACGTCGAATATCATAATTCATATTATTATTTAATCTCAACTGCTGCCTAGCAAGACTAAATATGTTACGATCGAAAACGGTTTACACTTTACAGCCTTTCTTTTATTGCCCAGCTGTAACCTTTAAATATACATTTTTAAAGTGTTTAACAATAGAAATTAACAACATATTATGTCATTTACAAAGATGTATGTTGATAAAAGTAAAAATAAAAATTGCTTACTTCATAGTATTAACAAAATAGGTTGTACATCGTTGTACGAAGCTTTTTGTTACTTTTATTCAGAGTTTTCAACATTTTTCAAAATTTTTGAATTATTCGAATAATATTCGAATTATTCGAAAACTTTTGTAAAATATTCTATAATTTGTCGAATAATAAAATTCCCTACCGTCAACACATTATTCAAAACCGAGGGTTGCACATTTAATAATTCAATTTAATAATTAGCATTACTGGCATAATATTTGCAAGTAAATAAAGAAAGGTGATACCTTTATTCCTATTAAGTAGGCACAAAAGTAGCCCATTATAATTATATCATACAGTGGAGGAACTCAGCCGTGTCTTTTTTTATTATGGACGCTTCACACCACGTCAGTCTGGCCCCGTGCTAAGTACCTGAAGGACTTGTGTTACAGGTACTAGACAACGGAAATATAATTAATAATTAATGTATACTACCAGACTACCTATACATAATATATTATATATTTAAGATTCGTATTAAGTATATCATACACATATTTACTCGTTATACACATCCAGAAAAAGTTTTCAATGTGCCCGGGGCACATTGAAAACTTTTTGTTCCAATGTGGCCGGATGTTGTCAGCGGGATTCGAACCCGCGACCCTCGGCTTGAGCTGCCACACGCTCAACCAATTGAACCACAGAGGTTGTCATTGTAATAATACTCGCTCCACTGGGAGACTAGTTTTTCGAGCTTGTAACTCGACACAAATTGTTTTGTGTAGCAAAACAATTTGTGTCGAGTTAAAATCATTTACAATTATAGGCTTGATGACTAATTTTCTTCCTTAGTGGTAATTGCAAGACTCTTAAAAAATAGAAACATCACTGAAAAAATGACTCTGATAGCTTAAAAATTCACCAAGATATTAACAATTCAAAAATCTCATAAAATAAACTTGCCCGAAACGCTCCATACAAAGTGCTACGAAAGACTGACGTCACTCTTTCGTAGTTTGTACGGATCGGGAGAGAACTTTATTCGATAGGTATATTAAATATTGCGTTAATGAAAGTGGTTTTATACCAAAAGTTGCTTTTAATTGCATAAGTTATCGAATGGTATACAAATATTGAGAAATTTAATTGACAAAAAAAATCGACTTGATTATCCAACTTTGAAGGCGCATAGCAAAAAAAATACAAATGCTATCGAGCTGAAATTTTGGTGACACTTATTTTTTACCGTGATTTCTTTATTTTATTAACAAAACTTTCTAATCTTTGACCTTGTCATCATCCCTATTACGCTTAAAATTTAGTAAATTACCTGTAATAATATGATAACCCCATATTAAACATTTTCTTTGACTATATAGTGTAGTAGTTCTTTCTCTTTTATTCTACGTTACTAAGTAACTTTTTTATTCTTATTTTTTAATATAAAATAATATACCCCAACTTTTGTTGAGTGTACAATGTACACACTTGGATTGTTAAGCTTCGGGGGCTTATAACGCTCGAATTATAATTGTACTTTGATCAAAACAAAGGAAATTTAAAAGCCAGCAATTTAATGTTGTAATTCCGAAATTGGGTACAAGGCTTTTAAGTTTACTAGCCATAATGCTTGTTCTTCTCGCCATTTTAGTTCCCAAGCTAATATCTAACTAACAGACACCATGTATACCTATTTCGAAAATTTAGTCTCACACTTTTAGAATTAATTAGAAATTAAAATATAAATAGTATATAATATTTTGATTGTTATTATGTACTAACACAATAATTATCCACTATACAATTGTTATTTTACTGTATTGGTTTAGACCAATATTTATCTTTTGAAAATGTGTTAATCTAATATGTTATTTTATTTCTACCCATTCTCATACATCTGTATATACAAGATTGTTACATGTGCGCTAGGCTAGCTTTGAGATGAAAATTGAAAACACATTTTATGAGTACGTAGAACTACGAATTTGTTGAAAAGATACGCGCATTTCTAGCTACGAGCATGTCGTAGAAGATCGTGCTACGCTAGCTACAAGTACGTCGTAGAAGACCGTGCTACGCTAGCTACGTGTATGTCGTAGAAGACCGTGCTACGCTAGCTACGAGTATGTCGTAGAAGACCGTGCTACGCTAGCTACGAGCATGTCGTAGAAGACCCTGCTACGCTAGCCACGAGTATGTCGTAGAAGACCGTGCTACGCTAGCCACGAGTATGTCGTAGAAGACCGTGCTACGCTAGCTACGAGCATGTCGTAGAAGACCCTGCTACGCTAGCTACGAGTATGACGTAGAAGACCGTGCTACGCTAGCTACGAGCATGTCGTAGAAGACCGTGCTACGCTAGCTACGACTTACGAGTATGACGTCGTAGAAGACCGTGCTACGCTAGCTACAAGTATGTCGTAGAAAACCGTGCTACGCTAGCTACGAGTATGTCGCAGAAGACCGTGCTACGCTAGCTACGAGTATGACATCGTAGAAGACCGTGCTACGCTAGCTACGAGTATGTCGTAGAAGACCGTACTACGCTAGCTACGAGTATGACATCGTAGAAGACCGTGCTACGCTAGCTACGAGTATGTCGTAGAAGACCGTACTACGCTAGCTACGAGTATGTCGTAGAAGACCGTGCTACGCTACCTACGAGTATGTCGTAGAAGACCGTGCTACGCTAGCTACGAGCATGTCGTAGAAGACCGTTCTACGCTAGCTACGAGTATGTCGTAGAAGACCGTGCTACGCTAGCTATGAGCATGTCGTAGAAGACCGTTCTACGCTAGCTACGAGTATGTCGTAGAAGACCGTGCTACGCTAGCTACGAGTATGTCGTAGAAGACCGTGCTACGCTAGCTACGAGTATGTCGTAGAAGACGGTGCTACGCTAGCTACGACTTACGAGTATGACGTCGTAGAAGACCGTGCTACGCTAGCTACAAGTATGTCGTAGAAGACCGTGCTACGCTAGCTACGAGCATGTCGTAGAAGACCGTGCTACGCTAGCTACGAGTATGTCGTAGAAGACCGTGCTACGCTAGCTACGAGCATGTCGTAGAAGACCGTGCTACGCTAGCTACGAGTATGACATCGTAGAAGACCGTGCTACGCTAGCTACGAGTATGTCGTAGAAGACCGTACTACTCTAGCTACGAGTATGTATATTTAAGATTTTTATTATATGAGTATATAATAAAAATCTTAAATACATGTATAGTATAATAGTATTAAATATATTTCCGTTGTCTGGTACCCGTAACACAAGTCCTTCAGGTACTTAGCACGGGGCCAGATTGACGTGGTGAGAAGCGTCCATAGATATTATATTATATTATTATTATGTCGTAGAAGACCGTGCTACGCTAGCTACGAGTATGACATCGTAGAAGACCGTGCTACGCTAGCTACGAGTATGTCGTAGAAGACCGTGCTACGCTAGCTACGAGTATTTCTTAGAAGGCGCTAGCTACGAGAATGGGCCTGTATTCATTTTGATTAGTGCGACTGCAGGTGATAAAACAGTGTAGGTGATTAGTGAGTAGGAGAAAATAAAGAACTTGGACTAAGAAGTCGCTGTCCACACTTGCTTTTTTTCTGATTAGTAATCACCTACACTTATCACTAATCAAAGTGAATACAGGTCATATGTCATAGGAGACCTACTACGCTAACTGTGAGTAGGTATGTCGTAGAGATCCCGAATAGTTACACTTTATTTATTCAATTTCTATTATTGCGTAGTTAGAAAATTAAGCAATTCATTATTTCCTGTTTCTTGGAAAAGAGTGTCTCATTGAACAGGAGTATCCCCACCGGCCACCAATTTAAAGACTTTTAGTATGTATTTCATGGTGTAATTATAAAATCCTTTTAAACATTTTAATTATTGTAAAGCATAAATCTTTTCGCTGCCATTGCTGCGTTACTGCAACTGGCGATTCATTTTAACTAAACGTCGCAATTATGCTGATCCGTCTTAAAATATCATTACTGTGAATGTTAACTATCCATTCTCTGCAGTTTTATAATAAAATTTCAGATATGCCGTTTTACTACTCTGCGTGTTAAAAATCCAACATTTTTAATAGTGCAAAGTATATTTATTTTGAATTTATTATGTGAGTATTTTTATCACGACTAAGTATTATATGGCTGTTAAATATCTTTAAAAAAGTTTCATTGTTCGAAATTCAAACCAATTACTGGAGTCTTTGGAGTACGACAGACAAAAAAGAAAATTGCCTTTCGGATGGAAGTTAATCTCGACATGAATAAGGGAGAAGACCTAATGGCAGACACTTTAAGGAAACATGAAACATTCGAATGTTATAAAATATATAATTTATGAAAATAAAGGATTGATAACTTCTTCCATGTCTTCAGTAACTCTTACAAAATAAAACTATTATAATTATTCTCTGACAAATCAATAAAAAAATATATTATTGGTCTTTTTGTAAACTTAGTCATAAGTAATATCACAATAATAGTATCACAATAAGCGAACAACACTAATAGTAGACACCAATATGACCTAATAGTTGACATGGAACATTAAATTACATTTTACATTTTTCATATTATTAGGTCTTTATTTGCCGTTTTTCAAAAGATTTCATTTACTTCATCATAGCAACAAAACAGGCATCAGAAATATTATCCACGTTGTCTCCAGATTCTATTCATTCTTCTTCCATGCTGAAACTATTTTTCCTTTTATTTTTATTTTTCATCTTTTTTTCCCAGCAAATTTATTTTTAGTCTTAAGTCTCTATGCTTCTTTTGCCTCTTCTTTTTTCTTCTTTTTGTTCTCAGTTCTCCTTTTTCTTCTTTTTACTGCTACAAAACTAAAGCATCGATTTTTAGATCAGTGCAAGGTCTAATATTAGACACCATGTCCATTTTTAGGTAGAGTAGTTCTAAGTTCTTAGTTTGTTAATAGAATTATATTTTTAGAGAATAGTGATGATATTTGCAGTAGAATAAAGTACAAAATAACTTTAGTATGTATTAAAAAACTAAAAGATGAGATCCATGTCATCTATTAGGTTTTTTTACATTTTCAAGAACTAATAGTAGACACCCTTTATAATGTTAGGGAAAATGGATAAAAGATCATAAATAAACATTAATTAGTGTAAACAAAATGACCATTAATCCAATGAAGTCAATAGAAATTACAAAAAATCTGATAAATGTATTCAAAACTTACGTGCAAAATTTCGCCTTCCTTAACCTATTTGCTAAGAAATTGCCGGGTGCGTGTTGACGCGGTCACATCATTTACGAAAACTGATCCCATTTTAAAATTTTGTTCCCGAAGGCATCCCTAATATATTTTTTCACATCAACAGATAGCATAAGAAGCTTATAAAATGTACAGTGTTGAGAAATAATTAGAATAATTCTTATTTTTATGGCATTTTTGTCGTAAGTGTCATCTATTAGTTCAGTGTCTACCATTAGCGCCTTTCCCTTAATTATGTTAATTATTATAAAATAATAAAAAAACTTCTGCAAAATTAACGAAACCGTATAAATTTTAAACGTTTCAGCGTAATCTAAGAGAATTACTTCAGTTGATCTTTTGATGAGGGTCACTAATAAATTTTATATGAAGACCAAATTAAATCTCTCGGGAGGCCTAGTTTTAGGGTTTTTGTGCTGCTATTACTTTGTTTGCTTTATGTATATTGAAGGGCATTCTCTTTATTAGGTCCTTTACCTTAACTAGAATTATTCATTTCATTCTTTCTATTATATATTTTAAAATTAAAATATTATGATAAGCACATCGTCAAAGACGTATCGTGTCGTTTTATATTATGGTCAAATACCTTACATTTCAAATTGACTTAGACTATGTTACTTTTTCTTGCAAGAATAAATCTTTAACCAAATATTCGTCGTGTTATCGTCTTGTCGAGCTGTGAAATATATCTCTCATCAATTTTTTAAAAGGTCATTAGAACAAGATATTTTCAGAGAGCATATTATGTGGGATTGACTTTAAATTATAATTTTTTTGAAACACTGCAAAACTTAGCGAGAATGACTCATTGTTTCTACAACACGAAAGTATCTATTCATATTGTCTTTCAGGTAAGCCAAAGGATTTCACACCTTCACACCGTCGAGTGCCTTTCAAAGTGAAATACCGGCCAAGATATCTGGAATATCGAAAACATTTTTTACTTTACCCCCGAGAAACATACCGGTATGCAACACTTGTATTTGAAACGAGATTTTTATCTTACCTCGCTTCCTAGAACTGAAATATTCTTGAGAAATATTCAAATGCTCAACTCAAAATATATAATCAATAACAAAGACGTTTGCTCAGGATTTCGTGCACCCCGCTGGATTCGTACATTTTGCAATTAAACTATCCTTTGTTGACTTAAAGTTTACATTTATTAATATCGGTTCAATATTTTTAGAACATGAAGACACACTTTTACATTGATTATTAGTTTATAGAATAGTAAGTTGTAAAATTGAGATTTTTTTACGATGTTACTATGCGTTCGGAGTACTTTATTGATATTATTAATTACGTAGTAAACTATATCGCATGCTCTAAGCGTGAAATTCAGACATGGAGGCGACGACGTCGCTTTTCCTTCTATTTTCAAAATTGTATATTTTATGAGTTATGACACTTTGGCAAAATTTACATGTTAGAGGTGCTATAAGCGGAAATGAGCGCGCCTGCACCGGGACACGTCTTAGTGGGAGGAAATTGAATAACTTCAACTTATTTGCGAATTTTAACATTTTATGCTCTATTTTACACGAAATTGAAAAAAAAATCAATACAAATGACGTGTCATGTTTAAAGGATGCTAACTTTTTATATTCAAGGGCCAATAATTAGGTGGCCGAATTATTGCTATGAATGTTTGCTAAAGTTAATCTTACGTTTGTTTTTTTGAAAACTAGATCGCGTCTGAATACAAAACAACGCAATTTAAAAGCTTTATGATGTATAAATAAAGCTGATCAAAGCTAAATTCAATTCAACAAAACATAAACACAATCTAGTTGTTCAAGCGTCTAAAGTAGGATAGGATAGGCTTTGTAAATAAATTAGCATGCCATTTATACAATTCAACAAGTTGCGATATATCGGCTAGAGCTTGATAATATATCCCTCAGATTTCCTCAAAGAATTGGCAAAGAGCCAGCACAAAGACAAAGAAAACTCAAAGCCTTCGATTACAAATAGAATGATACAAGCACAATGCAACGGAGGATATTCCCCAATCGAAAATGTAGCAAATAAAAGCGAATCAAATCGAATCAGGGTATAAATGTATTACATGTCATATTAAAGTTATTTCGCTTGTGAGCTACGTAGCTGCCCACAGGCTAGCTAGCTTACATCCTAAGTCTTTGTAACACTAAAATTTAAGCAATTATTATAAAAGCGAAAGATTTTGAGTGTGCTAATAAACGGATTGATGAAATTTGATATAATATGGTAGTTGTTAGGACTATGGAATACATTACAGCCGCAATCTATACTAATAAAATTACATGTCCTGACTGACTGACTGATTCATCATCGCTGCGCAAAAACTGTTAAAGTTACAGCCACGAAATTTGGTGAGTAGGGTTTTTTTATTAAGTAACTAAGGAAGGAATTTTGGAAATTTTACCCCGAAGGGGGTGAAATAGGGGTTGGAAGTTTGAATGATAATCCGACATTTCTTGAGAAACATGAAACTTTATTTTTGGGTTACGGATTAAAAATGAATGGATACGTATTTAAGCGTTTTTGAAAATTCTGTCCCCAAGGGGGTAAAATTTGAGTTGAAAGTTTCAATCAAAGTTCGTTATTTCTCGAGTTAGGAACATGAAATTTTATGTTTGGTCTACTGATTAAAAATGGCTGAATACGTCTATAACCGTTTTTGGAAATTCTACCCCCAAGGGGGTGAAATAGGGGTTGAAAGTTTAAATGAAAGTCCGTCATTTCTTGAGTTAGAAACATGAAACTTTATTTTTGTGCTACTGATTAAAAATGAATGGATACGTATTTAAGTGTTTCTGGTATTTCTACCCCCAAGAGGGTGAAATTGGGGTAGAAAGTTCCAATGAAAGTCCGTCATTTCTTGAGTTAGAAACATAAAAGTTTATTGACGTCCCGTTTTTACCCATTGTAATGAGGAACCACAAAAAGGGGAAAACTATCCATCTTTGTTATTATACTATGTTAACGCGGACGAAGTCGCGGGCAACAGCTAGTTATATATATATATATATATATATATATATATATATATATATATATATTGCCTGTGATAGAGCTACGGATAACTGTCAGGACTTCTATTTTATATTCCTATAAAATTTCGTTCGCTAATGTAACATTTTTCCAAAAAAAATAAGCCTTTGGTACCGACTGACGCTTACAAAAAACCTCCGATATAAATCTCCAAAATATGCTTAAAACTTAAAATAGTGCCGTCGCAACTTAAACGTTCTTTAAACGAACTATTCCTCTTGAGTCCACATAAAACACAGGCGTCACTTTAACACGTTCAAAAGCACGCGCCCCCTTACGTCTCCACTCCAGATGACAATTGTCTACTGAAATTCTCAGTAAAAGCTTAGTAGCGTCTTTTAAAATGGTTTTTGTCTGCTTGACAATCTTAGCCGGAAAGAGAAGTGGTAAAAGCCATGATTTCTACTGCAATTTCAATAGTTTGTGTGAATTTTGATTGAAAGATACTGAATTGTACATTATGTAATATGTATGTTATTATATCTAACTAAGCAAATCTTGTATGATATCATTAGTAACGCTGATTACCTATTCAAGTTTAATTGCATCAAGTAAATCACAAATGTTATACATAGTTAACACTATAGCTATGTCCACATTATGCAATTTCATCTTCAATTTTCGTCATCTTCTTTTTATTCAACTTTCGTTTGGCATATTCAATAATTGAATGCGTCAAAATCCACCCGCGTTAAAAGAAAAGTGTCATAGCGAGCGCTACGATTGAACGCGCGTCACGGGCATGCCTCACGTTCGCTGTTGACTGCGCTATAGCGCATGCCCTTGATGAACAAAAAAAGGCACAGTGTGGACAAAGCTTATAGTCTACATTCTATACGAACTATAGCAGTCTACGTCAATTCTATCTAATATACAAAATTATATCGCGGTGTGTCGCCAAACTCCTCAAATACAGCTGGACCGATTATGATAAAATTTTGTGTGCTTATCCTATGGGCTTAGAATCCGACTTCATCTATTTTTCTTTCTCGAAATAACGTTGTAGCATACCAAACTGTGCACAGTGCTGCTGGCCGATTCTGTATCGTACATTTGAGAGTTAATAACTGAGTTAGTAACGAAACCGAGATGTGAGTCGCTACTCACATCTTTCATCTTCACTTTCCGTTGAAAGTGCCACTTTTTGTATTCACTTGCATACAAAAGTGAGACTTTCCGTTGCTCACTCTTCCGTTTCGTTACTAACTCAGTTATTAACTCACAAAATATGTACGATACAGAATCGGCCAGCTGAATCGCACTTTTCGAAGATTGATGTGACACACATAAAGGTCACAGAAACAGTAAGGCTGTTTACACACGGCGCCGCAGCGGTGCGTGTGTAAACACCCTAATAGTAGGCTCATAAGTCATGTATATAATATTTCCACTAATCCCACTTCCCACACGAATATAGCATTACCACGTTTGCCGGTTAATCCATACTAATATCATAAAAATGTAAAAATATACAGTCTTATCTGTTACCTCTTCACGCCCAAACCGCTGGACCGATTTTCCTCAAATTTGGCATGGAGATACTTTGAGTCCTGGGAAAAGATATAGGATACTTTTTTGCTGAAAATATGTACGATTCCAGCGCGTTAAACAAATTTTGGCGCAACACAGTTGCGGGCGTCATCTATTACATAGTAATTTCACTTCCCACGCGTATATAGCATAACTACGTTTGCTAGTTAATCTAGTAAAATTATGTTATTATTCTGACTATTCCTTTAAGTCCACATTAAGCTGGGAGCACGTGGCATGGAGCACGGGTAGTCAGGTACACTTTGTAACAAATCTCTGACATTAACACGAAGCCGGAAGTTTCGCTTCAATAACAAGACTGTAACGGCACAGTATATTATGCAGTAACTCAACATCCGAAATGAAACTCATCAACTCAGTGACTATTTGAATTCTTCTATTTTAATGAAAGGCTAACATGCGATGCATTCTTCATTCAATCCAGTCAATTCAATCAAAAACAGTCAATTGATTGTCTTTTCCTGGACGCGTATGATATTGGTTTAATATTAAGTGAGAATATTATTTAATATTTTATGGTTGAATAGAAAATGGCGTAGAAAAGACAAAAAACAACGCAGCAATTATTTCATTAAAATATAAGTATTGAAACCTTAAAATATTCACGCACATGCGACGTAACACTTTGTTACTTTAAAGTTTAAATCATCTGAAATCTCAAGTGGTATCTGAGGATGCCAAACGCTTTACTGTTTTTACTTGTACTGTGGTCGCAGTCCCTCGGATCTTTTCTACGATTTCATGCGGACAAAGTCAAACTTTTACAATAAACAGTTTGTTTCCCGTCAGCTCAGAAGTCAGTCCGTGCTTACTTTAAGGAGATTTGTAAGTTGGAACTGTAGGTATTAAAATCTTATCAAATAAAATACAAAGTTAAACTAGAAACAATGTTGCTATTGTGAAGTTGCAAAGACTATAACAGTCCAATATTGATAGATATTTTATGATTCATTTTTATTTGTTTGTACTTGTTAAGATTTTAATATTTACTACTAGCTGTTGCCCGCGACTTCGTCCGCGTTAACATGGTATAATAAGTAATAACAAAGATAGTTTTTCCCTTTTTGTGGTTCCTTATACAAAGGGTAAAAACGGCTACTATTTAAACAATCGTCAAACGCAAACGTCAATAAACTTTCATGTTTCTAACTCAAGAAATGATGGACTTTCATTGAAACTTTCTACCCCAATTTCACCCCCTTGGAGGTAGAATTACCAGAAACGCTTAAACACGTATCCAATCATTTTTAATCAGTAGCCCAAACATAAAATTTCATCTTTCTAACTCAAGAAATAACGGACATTCATTAAAACTTTCAACCCCAATTTCACCCCCGTGGGGGTATGATTTCCAAAAACGCTTAAATAAGTATCTATTCATTTTTAATCAGTAACCCAAAAATAAAGTTTCACGATTCTAACTCAAGAAATGACGGACTTTCATACAAACTTTCAACCCCTATTTCACCCCCTTCGGGGTTAAATTTTCAAAATTCTTTCCTTAGTGGGGTCTACTCAATAAAACAACCCTACTCACTAAATTTCATGGCTGTAACTTTAACAATTTTTGCGCAGCGATGATGAATCAGTCATTATAGTCGTTCGCATATATTTTTGATTACATTTTTGGTTTTGAGTACCCGCCATAGACGCACGTAAAAATATAACGCACAATTCAGCCTTTAGACGTAGCTTTAGCTAAAGCTACGTAAACATACAAAATTATTCACATAATACGTTTCAACTTGACGTTACATTAACGGTCGTGTAAATGACTCTTTTGTGTGCGTGCGCTGAATTTTGAGCTAGCTATTATCTTGTTTTAGTACTGTATAATATTATCTACTTAACTGTCACAAAACTGACCGATGTTTCTTGGTCTACTGTTCGTGGCGGGACATTACACTCTATTTGGAGCTTTTTGTTCCATGCGTATCTGTGGGCTGCCACTAGTTCTAAATCTAATAATAAGTCGCATTGAATTCTACTGGCCCGTTGCCAAGTTGGACGACCCTTGCTCACCTGCTAGTTTGTAGACACAATACTATACAGTAGTGAAACTCTGTCGTACTTTAAAAATTGAATTCTTGCTATTTGGATACAAGTTTTAAGGACCTTCTCACATTGGTCAATAATGGCTTGCCATTATTGATACTATGATTTAGCAAGATGTCTATAGTACGCACAATCTACATTAATCTTGAGGAATTAAAGACGAAAATGCCCAGAGGGCATTTCCTAACGTACTGAGGCACGTTATGTGTACGGCGTTCATGCTCCCGATTCAGGAGATCTATTGCATATTTTTATACTGTGCTACTGAACTCTAGCATTATATGTTTCACCCAATTTATTTGATAACCCTTTGAAAGTCGTGAGAGCCATTGATAAGTAATATAAATATTCCCGAAAATATTTTAGTAAGTATATAAATTTTGAGGTGAATAAAAACTGTCGCACTGACTTAAGCTTGTTTTCGAAATGAGGCAAATTATGTGAATATCTTTATATAATGCCAAATATATATTCTGTGGTAATGCTCGAAGAAATCCTAAAGTTTTACCACTCTGAATAAGTGGTCTCAACTTACGTTGGTCAGTTTGCGTTAAACACGCTAATTCTACTGTACATCCCAAAACAGTTTAAAAACTGTCGTTAGCTACGAATAAAACTTTACTCATAACGAGCATGGACTTAGTGCTACTACAGTATAATTATACACAAGACCATCTTCTTACTAGACCGGCTGTATCAGAGCACGCACACATTAGCGTGACGTTAGATGACTTTAGAAAACGAAACTTGAAGTATACGTGTTGCGTTTCTTTGTTGAACGAGTTCAATTTCAAGAACATGAGTGAGTTGCTCTACTGTATATTCAGTATTATGTTTACTATGGCGCTAGTTTGTGAGCTCACGAAAATTATACAGCGGTCATTATGCATCGAGCTTACTCGTAATTAGATTTCAGTGCACTAAACGGGAATGAATTATGACGTCATAACCATCATCACTCTATAATTACGGTGAAAGCCAAATAGCAGTTGCTTGTATTTATGTAGCCAAGATCCACTTCTAATAGCGTAGGTCGCGCTCAGTTTAAAAAGTAATTTCATACCGAGCGAAAATCGTTACAATAATAGTATTCCACTAATACATAACAGCTTTGATCGTCAGCCACTTCATAATGGGTGGAATAAAAATTGAGAGAATCTCTAAGTTGTTGTTGGGAATCGTATTGAATTGATATTAAAAAGATCCCAATTCGCACCCAATAAAGATTCATATCTAGATAATACACGTTTAGGTTGGGTAGGTGTCGTTTTAGTTTTAGTATAATATAACAACAGATGGCGATTTAAAGTAAAATTTATATAATTCTTCTTCACAAATATTGACTATCGAATTAATTGCTTAAAATTTCTATGTGAGACAATTTTATGGTTAATTCAAACGAAAATCGCCGTCAGCTGAATGTTTGCAGGTGGAAATATCGTCTACGCGACGCCCTAGGATACATTGAGCGCGAAGTAGGACCATATTGGTTATAACTTATATCGCTGGCTGACGGTTTTTTCACCGTCATATAAGCGACTGACGGTTTTCTTTATTATATACAAAGTAGAAACATTCACCTGTATACATTTTGTACGGTATAAAATGACTTTATATTCAAAAAATTTTTACATGTTCAGTAACGCGACTGACGTTGAATTCCCCGTCTGCAATACGGCTGACGGTGATTTTTTGGTTAAACATGACCTCAATCATCAAAGTTTCATTCGGTATAAAATCATTTTTCGCAACTATTTTTTTTACAACTTTGAAATACTCTCAGTTAACATTCCACCACGGGTGCGGCGACTGACGCTGATTATATTGATTGATAAATATTAAGCTACCGCTGGACAAAAATTTGGTCGGTATAAAATCACTTAGCAAACGATAGCACTACCTCCCCTACTATTCGGGTCGCTGAGCCAGCGGTGTCATAGGCTACCAGAATCTGATGGCAAATTTTGACAGCAGATTTTCAAAAAATATCCTTGATCATTGGATAAATTAATATATTTGCATGTTTCACACACAGAATCAGCCGAGAGAAGGAAAAAAAGGATCAAAATGTTTTATTCCAATCACCCCGGTATTGCTAGAGTCAATTTACTTTCTCACTTTTTGCCATCAGATTCCGGTAGACCTTCATAGTTATTACTTTATTAGTTAGTAGTATTCATGTAGCTACATACTACTACTTACACCGTACAAGATACCCTTAAAAGTTACTGATTAAATATAATATAGCAAAGATTATAAAAACAATATTATGAATGTTACTATTTTCAGCAACTTTATATTTTTAGTGGAACGTAGTTAAAAATACAAGATAAAAATATAAAAGGTTTTGACCTCAACAGAATTTCGGCTTTGTTAATTTTTAACCGTTTTCTAGTGTTATTTTTGTAAACGGATTTTATAAACGCTATGTTATTTTAACTTTTCGAATAAAATTTGTCAGCGAGAGAAAAATATATTTTTTAAATTGTATTATGGTTTTCGCTTTTAGTTTTATTTACTATTTTACCACATGTCTACGCAACTACTACCCGCGACTTTGTATGTGCAAGATGAAATCTTGCGAGAATCGTAATTACAATGTATTATTATTTTTAACAAAAAATTAAAACCGACTTCTAAGGTAAAAACAATATTAACATTAATATGAACTAAAAAGTATTAAATAATTTTTGCTATCTAATAGTGTCTTTTTCCGAATTCGGCTAAACCTTGACTATTTCTGTACTCAATCTTCATTATTTTGAAGTCGGTACCAGATAGCTGAATCTTCAGTCCTCTGACAGAATATTTGAAACTTTTGGAACTGGCACCGACTTCAAAATTATGAAGATTGAGTACAGAAATAGTCAAGGTTTAGCCGAATTCGGAAAAAGGCACTATTAGATAGCAAAAATTATTTAATACTTTTTAGTTCATATTAATGTTAATATTGTTTTTACCTTGGAAGTCGGTTTTAATTTTTTGTTAAAAATAATAATAATTTCACTCTTTTTAGTTACACTAGTAGGTAAACCTTCGCGTATATTTTACGTATCTTATTACAATCTGTTAAGAGTCACAGTTCACACTCACAAAATAATATATTATCAGTGAAGTGAACATATTGTGCTAAGTAATTTAACAATTTTAATACTTCAAACCCCAAGCGGTCACCGGCGATTGCGATAACAATAGAAAGGCTATTGTGTCTCGTTTTTCCACGATCCAAGGATCTATCAGATAAAAAATTGTATAAACTTGCATAGGATGTAGCGTAGCTACTCATCTAATATATAAAATTCTCGTGTCACAGTTTTCGTTGCCATACTCCTCGGAAACGGCTTGACCGATTCTCATGAAATTATGTGAGCATATTGTGAGGATATTGGTCTGAGAATCGGCCAACATCTATTTTTCATACCAAAAATTATTTATATGGCAAAACAACGTTTGCCGGGACAGCTAGTAATATAATATAATATTATCATAATTATTAACAGCTGTTCTTGTAATCAAGAATTCAATTTCAAATCCATTCAAATCGATACTTAGTGCGCCATCTATCGATTAATAAGTATAACTAATTAAAAAGACACTTATTGACTTTGTTTTGTTTAAATGCTTAAATGCTCTTTTTATTGTTGTATTGTTTAAATGCTCTTTTTATTAAAATAACTTTATTTTAATTCTATATTTTGTCTATTAAAATTTTATAAAGTAGTTAGTATAGTATTCGATCTGTATATAAAGTAGTAAAGTATATTCGATCTAGCGTCTTCCGCCACGCGACGCGCGGCGGCGCCGCGATACCGTCGCCTCCGCGGCGCTGACCGCCATGTATATTTAAACAAAGTGTTGTTATACAGTATAAAATTATTATTATTATTAGTATATCCACACCTATGCCTTGTACTATTATCTATTCTGTGCCATGAGACATTGGTGACCTTAACACGACGTGGTAATGATGAAGACGATGATGATGATGATGATGATGATTATGATGATGAATATGAGTTGCATAGTAGCATATGCTTTCTGTTCTTAAAACAACGCCAAAACTCCCAAACGTGTATCTATAAGGAGTCAGGAGTTCTCTCAGCATCTTCGAAACCATGGTATACCTTGACCAAATATTTGACTTTTTGGTAGCATATTCTTAGTACACTTCACATAAAACCAAAATCACCATATGTTTCCATATAAATTTCGAGGAGTTCCCTCGATTACTTCTGGATCCCATCATCAGGTCACCACTTTGTGAACATGGTACCAAATTGGAGTAAAACCAAATACAACAAAGCAAAAATTTCGAAAATCGGTTCACAAACGGCGGAGTAATCGTTGAACATACAAAAAAAAAAAAAAAAAAAAAAAAAAAAAAAAAAAAAAAAAAAAAAAAAAAAAAAAAATATCCACAGCCGAACATATAACCTCCTCGTTTTTTGGAAGTCGGTTAAAAAGTAGTTTATTTCTTTACCATAATTTTTTAAACTACTGAACTAATGTTGACGAAACTTAGCACAGACATCAAGAAGGTGACTAACCCAAAAAATCAAACATCGTCCTTCTCTCTTCACACTCACGTCCGTCTTTCATATGCCAGGTGAAAAAGGACGACACGGACTCATCGCCAAATTAGTTTTTTTTTTCAATAACTCGATAAATATACAACATTTTAAAAATCCGCTAGGTCGGTTTCTCAATGATAGAATTTTATACAATGTGTTAAAATATTAACTTAGTTCAATGCACGGTTATGGCAATAAATGAAAAATTCGTGAAAATTAGATGCATCTTTGTGATTTTTTTCTATCGATAAAATTTTAAGATATCGTGTTTTTGCTCAGATCGAATTCTTGGAAATATAATGTAGTACTTATCTAATTTTAGAAAATGAAACAATTCGGGGCTTATTTTCAAGTAAGGTCAGTACGGGGAAATGTAGCTGGGAGGCAAGTGTAACTACTTTAATTTTTAGAAAAACTGTTTGAGATTATGGTGGCAGCGACATCTGTTGTTGTGCGTAAAACTAATTTCAATGTACACAATCTCAATCTAGATGGCTCTATCAAGTACTTTTGAAGTTGTCGCCATTTTAAAAACTGTGACATTTTTTAAGACGAACTCTAATTCACATGGGTTTTTTCAATCAATAAAAATCTTGGTAATTTTGTAGAACCTGATAATTGTATACCGTTAAGTTGCTTTTTTACTAACTAAACTTATTATATCTTTTATAATTTTGTTGGAATTGTTTCAAATAAGAAATATATGTCCATTAGAAAAATCTGACCTCAAAAATTTAGTGCTGGGAAAGTGTGCCTACTTTGCTCATGCAAAAAACGATAGTGTGGCAAGTGTGTCTATATGTCACACTTGCCCCAAGTCAGGGTTTACAAACATTTGGTCTAATATTAGTGATTATGTAATTTTTGATTGCTTATATTTTGTTTACTTTTTAGTAATTAAAAATAAAACTTAGCAACTTCACTAATCAGGCTTCTGTAACCCAAATAAGTAAGTATCATATTTTTGAAATTAACAATAAAATAAAAGAAATAACTCATTCAATATTTTTTTCTTAAAATGTTTTTTACCCCGCTCCAACGTAGTATGCCACACTTACCTCATAACTTTTGCTCCTTTAATCTATCCTCAGAAACTATATTATGTAATATAGTCGTCATATGATTAGTTCTGATGATCAGGTAGTATAAACTTTGCATTTTTCAAATTTGAAATAACTATAAGTATATTGTACACTTACGATATAGTTACACTTGCCTCAATTTTTTGGGTAAGTGTGTCGAGTACAGCACTTTATAAAATACCTTAAAAACAAGTGAAATAATGGGCAATATTGTGTAGAGCACTTTGTAACCGGCCAATTATGAACCTTACTTTATTTTCATTTCACAGAGAGTGAGAAATTAAATCTTAAACTACTTGATTTTTGAGTTCAAAGTAAACTTTGAAAAAAGTATGACACACTTACCCGTATTGACCTTATAAAAAAGAAATAATAAAATCGAAAATTTTGGGTTAGTCGCCCTAACAACTAGAAAAAAATCACAAATATGCATCTAATTTTCACGAATTTTTCATTGCATTGCCTTAATGGGCAACTGTTTAATAATAATTTGTCGGCAACATTGACCCTCTTTGTAATAAAAAAATATGGTCCTAAAGTCTTTCTCTGTCTTCATTATTTTGAAGTCGGTACCAGATAGCTGAATCTTCAGTCCTCTGACAGAATATTTGAAATTTTTGGAACTGGCACCGACTTCAAAATTATGAAGATTGAGTACAGAAATAGTTGAGGTTTAGCCGAATTCGGAAAAAGGCACTATTAGATAGCAAAAATTATTTAATACTTTTTAGTTCATATTAATGTTAATATTGTTTTTACCTTGGAAGTCGGTTTTAATTTTTTGTTAAAAATAATAATAATTTCACTCTTTTTAGTTACACTAGTAGGTAAACCTTCGCGTATATTTTACGTATCTTATTACAATTTGTTAAGAGTCACAGTTCACACTCACAAAATAATAAGTATATTATCAGTGAAGTGAACATATTGTGCTAAGTAATTTAACAATTTTAATACTTCAAACCCCAAGCGGTCACCGGCGATTGCGATAACAATAGAAAGGCTATTGTGTCTCGTTTTTCCACGATCGAAGGATCTATCAGATAAAAAATTGTATAAACTTGCATAGGATATAGCGTAGCTACTCATCTAATATATAAAATTCTCGTGTCACAGTTTTTGTTGCCATACTCCTCGGAATCGCCTTGACCGATTCTCATGAAATTATGTGAGCATATTGTGAGGATATTGGTCTGAGAATCGGCCAACATCTATTTTTCATACCAAAAATTATTTATATGGCAAAACAACGTTTGCCGGGACAGCTAGTAATATAATATAATATTATCATAATTATTGACAGCTGTTCTTGTAATCAAGAATTCAATTTCAAATCCATTCAAATCGATACTTAGTGCGCTATCTATCGATTAATAAGTATAACTAATTAAAAAGACACTTATTGACTTTGTTTTGTTTAAATGCTCTGTTTATTAAAATAACTTTATTTTAATTCTATATTTTGTCTATTAAAATTTTATAAATTAGTTAGTAAAGTATTCGATCTGTATATAAAGTAGTAAAGTATATTCGATCTGAGGGGTTAGTGCGAGTTTTATTCGATCATACGCATCGAGCGCGTAAACGCGAATTTATATGGGATCAAAGCAGTATCCACGTTAGCCAGTAGATGGCGCTGCTTTGATCCCATACAAATTCGCGTCTACGCGCTCGATGCGTATGATCGAATAAAACTAACCCCTGACCTGACCTGACCGCCGTGTATATTTAAACAAAGTGTTGTTATACAGTATAAAATTATTATTATTAGTATATCCACACCTATGCCTTGTACTATTATCTATTCTGTGCCATGAGACATTGGTGACCTTAACACGACGTGGTAATGATGAAGACGATGATGATGATGATGATGATGATTATGATGATGAATATGAGTTGCATAGTAGCATATGCTTTCTGTTCTTAAAACAACGCCGAAACTCCCAAACGTGTATCTATAAGGAGTCAGGAGTTCTCTCAGCATCTTCGAAACCATGGTATACCTTGACCCAATATTTGACTTTTTGGTAGCATATTCTTAGTACACTTCACATAAAACCAAAATCACCATATGTTTCCATATAAATTTCGAGGAGTTCCCTCGATTACTCCTGGATCCCATCATCAGGTCACCACTTTGTGAACATGGTACCAAATTGGAGTAAAACCAAATACAACAAAGCAAAAATTTCGAAAATCGGTTCACAAACGGCGGAGTAATCGTTGAACATACAAAAATAAAAAAAAAAAAATAAAAAAAAAAAATAAAAAAAAAAAAAAATATCCACAGCCGAACATATAACCTCCTCGTTTTTTGGAAGTCGGTTAAAAAATATGGTCCTAAAGTCTTTCTCTGTCATGTGAGGTTTCCAATGTAGGATATTACTATGGACTAATACTATAAATGCGAAAGTGTGTCTGTCTGTTACCTTTTCACGCCCCAACCGCTGAACCGATTTTCCTTAAAATTTGGTATGGAGATAGGAAAAATGTACGGTTTCTGAAATTCTGAAAAAATTTACGGTCCACGCGTGATAAACGAATTTCTGCGCAATGAAGTAACGGGCATTATCTAGTGCCAGATGAAGACAAGCTGAGGATCTTGTATAGTTATTTTATTTGAGAATATTCTTAGTAGTAACGAGGAAAGCCTAAAGAAGCTAAAAATAATATAATAATATCTATGGACGCTTCACACCACGTCAATCTGGCCCCGTGCTAAGTACCTGAAGGACTTGTGTTACGGGTACCAGACAACGGAAATATATTTAATACTTTTATACTATACATATATTATTTAATATTTTTATTATATGATACACATATTTACTATCTATGAGTTATGACCCAGGAACTTTGAAAACTTTTTGTTCCGTCGGCGTTATTCGAACCCGCTACCCCCGTCTTGAGCTGCCACACACTCGACCAATTGAGCCACAGGGGTCGTCAAAGTCGGTCCTAAAGAAGCTAAAAAATACAACCCGACTATCAATTAAAATGAAATACAAATGTGGCGAGCGCGTCGGAGCGTAGAGTACGGCTTAGGTTGGCAGTTGGCACAACTGGCACTATTGGCACGACTGGCACGACCGGCAAAGCCGCGGTGACCCAGTATACCACTCATCTGTGTCACTCGCAACAACACATCATAATTGGCTTATATTAAAATGATACTGAATTATTAGTGTTAATTTAAAAAATCATTAATGATTACGTGTATTATTACTCATATACAATATGATATTATAGGATCATGTAAATAAGTGAAGTGTATGAAAAAATTGGTTCACAATGCGAGGTATGTTAGTTGAACTTTTTATAAAACTTTTAATACGTTAAGTTTATAAATTATTGGCTTTATGTAGTTTTGCCATAATAGCCCATAAAATATATTTGTAGATTAAGATGTGTGGAATATAATAAAAGATGACTCTATTTTGTTTGTTTTAAATTAATGCTAGAGTTACAATATGTTGCATGCTTATTGCTTAGGGCAAATTTACAGCTAGTCAAGTATAACTACGAGCCTATTCAATTTTTATCAAGAACTAAAATGTTTTTTTTTAGGTTTTCAGGTGATTGTAACATTTTTAATCGGCTTCTTGACATATTCACAATGTGCATTTCGAAACTTCGAGTCTTTGAAAACGACCATTTTTATAGGTAAGTCAATCTGTCGTACTGTTATGTTAAGACTCTTGTCCCTCTTATTAGTACTGGATTATCATGATTGCAACACTACCTTTAGCATGCACCATGATGATAGCAATGTCATCTCGTTGGTTATGGGCAATCATAAACGAATGTAGGTACCATGATACCGAAAATGTCTGTAGCATGCACAATCGACAATCTTAAGTTATCACAATCCAATCAATACTGATATTATAAATGCGAAAGTTTGTCTGTATGTCCGTATGTTATCTCCTCACGCCTTTGGGCGTGTACCGCTAAACAAATTTTGTTAAAATTTAGTACTTATTGAGATACTTTGAGTCGCGGGAAAGAACATAGTAAGTATACTTTTTATCCCGGAAAAATGTACAGTTCCCGCACGATAAAAGAATTTTGGCGCAGCGAAGTTGCGGCGTCATTTAGTATGCATTATAAACTTTCATAAAATGTTGCTTCGTATTAGTTACGTGTAACTGGGGCTTAAACTAAAAGCTAAGCCCAAAGCATCGCTTAGGGACATGGTACATTAGTCTACGTGCCACACTTAGGAACACTTAGGTGACTATTGCTAAGAATAAGTTTAAGTGTAATATTATTGCTCTGCAATATCGATACGAATAAAATTTGTAACAGAAAATGTTCAGTCGGTGATATGGCAAAGTTTTATGAAACCCTACTTTTCTACTAAGTTATAGTAAAGTCTAGGAATATTTTATACTCTTAGAACTTGTTGATTCCAATTTTATAATAACAATTTTACAATTTACAAGGCGTTGCAGTCGTAGTCTTGAGTATCTGCTACTTTATAATGCTATTGCCATAGTATATAGATTAATGATTGGTTACGGCGCTACGATTACATAGATATCGTAGCGCCGCGCGCGGAGAGCAATCATTAATCTAAGGCTATTGTACTCTGTCACATGCGTTTTGATGTAAGTGCGAAAGGAATAACATGTACTTTTTTTTCTAAAAACCTGAAATTTTCCATCCAGGTGTGATTCTACCACCGAATACCGTAACAGAAGTAGCATTCGCTTCGACCCTAGCTCGGGCGACCATGGAGAGTGAGAAGTACAATTTCGTCATGAAAATCAAATATGCGCCTTATGGAGACAGCTTTGCTGCATCTAAAGCTGGTAAATGGTTTGAACTGTTGCTTTAATTCAAGAGTTTGGTCAAAAACCCCTCGTGACCACGGCCGTTGCAATACGGCCGAAACGTCGAGAAAAAGTATGTACTCGTACTTAGCATTACTACTAGAATAAGTCGTGTTAAGTCCCGATTAATAAGTTTTAATTGTAATGTAACGCGAAAGTTTAAAATTTTAATTTGTTTTCTTACTAATATCATGCAGTCCTAAGCTAATATTTTTACAATTTAGCCTTATTTTTACAATTTTAATTGTAAAGTGTCTGACAGGTTTGGTGAACCTAAATAAAAAGGGATTAATCAGTTATTAGTTATTTATTTTTCAAGCCTGCGCCCTGTTGGAGAGTGGAGTGATCGCAATATTCGGGCCGACCGACGACGTGTCAGCTATGGCGGTTGGGGCGAGGTGTCGAGCCGCGCGGGTGCCTCACATACAAGTACATTTTGTTATATGACGTAATGACACAAGATGGGATAAAGCGTTATTGTGTAACGAGATTCGTAATGGCTTTTCTTACCTTTTCCACTTAAGAGACCGTTATTCAAATCCCTTTCTATTAATAATTGCCGGTAATTAAAACCCTAACCAGTGAGGCTTCAATCAGCCTTCGCTACTTCGAACATAACAACTCTTATCTTAACGACAAGAATTTCAGCTATGCCATCATGCCTAACATACGTAATATTTCCGTAGCTTAAATCGCATAAAGAAAAAAGAAATCCAAAACATTCGTCAGTTATTTTATTGCATACGAAAATATTTGTCCCATAAACAAAATAAAACACAGCTTACGATACAAAAATTCAAAGTTTCATTATTTTCGATTTCCAAATATGAAAAGGTCATTCAAATAAAAGCAAACTTTATGTAATCACATATGCAACAAAAGCCGCGATTTATGAATAAAATTAAGTACTGAGCAAACATAATATTTAGAAAGTTGTATTTCAGGCAGTGTGGCGGCCGCCCCCCGAGCGAGGCTTCGAGCCGCCTACGCCACCTGGTATCAATTTATACCCCGAAGCAGTCGCGCTGTCTAAAGCCGTGGCCCTTTTTATAAAGGATAGTGATTGGAATACATATACTTTACTGTACGACGACGATCAAGGTACGCCATTGTGTTTTTATTTACGTAAACTGAATGGGACCCTTTTTATAAAAATGTTATTCATAAATCATTGTTACTTTCATATTTGCTTATTCATTCACGAATTGTGTGTTCATTTTATTCGAATAATTTTAGACAATATTTGTATTTTTTGAATAGAATAGTAGTAGGATTCCCTCTACCAAAGACACATATTTTTAAATATTCAGGTCTAATCAGGCTGCAAGAAATTCTAAAACACGCAGAACTTGGTGATAAATGGCTGGTGAGGAGACTGGACCCAGAAGGTGATAACAGACCTTTACTAAAGTCTTTGAAGGCGTACGGAGAAACTAGAGTCATAATCGACTGTCCTACTGATAGGATCCTAAAGTATCTACGTCAGGCCAATGAAGTAAAATTCTTTGAAGATTACATGGTGAGGAAAATAACCTACATCCACAATTTTTATATGTTTACTGAAGGACCCATGTATTTGAGTTACTTAGTTTCTTTACATGGTTATATAAGCTACTATCAGATTATTTTCTAGTTCTAGTTTTTGATAATCTCTCATCATCAATCATTATACATATTTTGGCATACATAAAACATTTTATGTATGGTGGGTAAACTTCTTATTAGAAACAGATTAATGTTTAAAGGAAAACTAAAAGGTTTAGGTACTTAATTTAATTATGACTAGAGATACATAATTTTCATTATTTTTAATTTAGTTTAATATATCTTTAAGGCTTTAACCAACCTTAATATTTCAGAGTTACGTCCTTATGTCAATGGATGCGCACACGCTGGACTTACAAGAATTACGTCACGGCTTATCGAATGTCACATGTCTACGGATATTCGACCACTCAGACTCCAGAACTAGATCATACTTGGCCGATTGGAAGGCTCGCAGCTCGCCTGACATAAAGATTCCTACGCAAAGCCATGAAATTACTGTAAGCACCAACTGTATTCTACTTACTGAAGAAGATGATATGAAGTGATTAAATATTAACAAAGTTACAAAGTGACAAAGACAATAGGAATGCGTATCCGCATTTATTTAAATAATTACATTTTTCTTTTATTTATGTTTCGCGAGTTTGCCATTAGGTATTTTTCTCTCGTTTCTCGTGTTTCCAATATTTTTAATTAAAACACTAATTATATCACAAAAAATGCTAACACAAAATAATGCGACTTCAAAGACTCAATTTTGTATCGAAAAGTAAACTCATTACATTCGGAGTATTCGAAACAAAGATCCAATTACTCGATTTCCAATTCAATGTCTATTTTAATCAATAAACCTTTTTCAAATATTACAAGTATTTCCTGATTTCGTACACGGTACAGGCTATAGGGTCCAGGTTGGGCCACGACGAATATAACTATGAGTGCTAACATGATTGTGAAGCTCTTTTGATATTATAAGGTGTAAGCACTTAGGGATTTTGTCGCGGAGCACTTTTATTAATCCCGACGTTTCGGCTGCTTTACAGCGGCTGTGGTCACGGGTGGTAAAAGTGCTCTGCGACAAAATCCGTAAGTGTTTGAACCTTATAATATCATGAGTGATACTCGCGAAAACTTAAAAAATCATTATGTGAAGCTCTTTGTCGACGTCAATCATAGACGAAGATGCCTTACACTTTCACAATTGCTTGTTTTTTTCCATCACGAACCACGTTGGTTCATGAAAAGGAATACATAATATGGCACAAAATTCCAAATACAAATGTTCAAAAGTTCGACATTTTCAGGTTGAGGCAGCACTTGCCAGTGATGCTGCAAGACTAATTACAGATGCAGTGGAAAGTGCACCAGATGAATTTAAAATAGAAGCACCTGTCATTGAATGTAACTCAGACACTAAATGGGAGGCCGGTGAAGACTTCATCAATCATTTGCTGACGGTATGAAGGAACCATCTTATGTACCATTACAGTATGTGGATTAGGAATAGTCAAAATCAGTGAAATGTATTATTTTTAAGCTATTGCATAACTTTTATCGTGGGCATTGAGCGTGGTGACCGAATCAAGAAATTCCGTAACGAAAAAACCTAACGCACCATTATTTCCAGACTTCGGCACGGTCTTTGTGTGCGTGCAACTAGAAGTATGCTAATAGTAATTGCATAAGTTGATAAAAAATGCTATGTAATAGCTTTACCGCGGCAATCCCCGAGTGCCACACTATTTTTATAATTCTCTTTATATTCTACAGAATCCTATCACAGGCATAACAGGTAATGTAACTGTAGACAGCTCAACTGGCGAACGAACCAACTTTAACGTGGAAATAATGGAGCTATCTAACAGCGGTTTTAACAGCATAGCCAAATGGAACGCAGAATCGGGTTTCATATACATACGGAGTCTCAGCGAAGTGTCAGACATATTAGCAGAGAAGTGGCAGAATAAGACATTCAGGGTCGTATCCAAGCTAGGTGCTCCGTACCTCGTGAAAAGGACGGCCAAGCCGGGTGAAGTTCTGACCGGTAACGATCGCTACGAGGGATATTCGAAGGATTTAATTAATGAAATACTGAACGTAACTCTGCACCTGAATTACGAGCTCGAAATCGTTCACAATTACGGCAAATACAATAAGGAGACTAATAAATGGGACGGCCTCATAGGACACCTTTTGGAAAGGGTCAGTATTTACATTTTTATGTTTTTGTTTTATGTTATACCAGATGACGCCCGCAACTTCGTTGTGTCAAAATTCGTTTATCGCGCCGGAACTGTATATTTTTCCGGGATAAAAACTATCCTATGTCCTTTCTCGGGACTCAAAGAATCTCCATGCCAAATTTCAGCAAAATTGGTTCGGTGGTTCGAGCGTGAAGAGGTAACAGGCAGACAGTCAGACAGACGGACATACAGACAGACATACTTTCGCTATAATATTAGTATGGATTGCTCATTCCGTAGTCCCAATGGTTTAGAGCTACCTTTTGTTTCGGACCTAGTGGATACTATTCTCACGTCGGAAAAATGATGTCTTGTTATGCTTAAGAACAAATTGGTAGATCATCTGATTGTAGCACAAGAACAATGATCTGAGTCGGATGAGCAAGTAAAATACAGCCCTGCCTCTGATCTTTCGTCAATCGTGTCGGAGTATCAGAATTACTGGATTACGAGAGTAAAGGAAGAAAGAGCGCAGTTGTACACTGCAGACATGTATCATTAATCCTGCTAGCGGATTTGTTTTCAATCAAACTGGCCATCGTCACTGAAGCCGCTATTTTATATTGCTCAAATAATCCGCTTTATTTCAGAAAGCCGATCTGGCTATCTGCGACCTCACAATAACGTACGAGAGACGAGCCTTTGTGGATTTTACGACGCCATTTATGACTTTGGGGATCAGCATTCTGTATTTGAAGCCCCCCGCTCCGGAAACAGAACTATTTTCGTTCCTCAAGCCCTTCTCCGTCGATGTCTGGATTTATATGGCGGCTGCCTATTTAATGGTCTCACTGCTGTTACATATGTTGGCCAGGTAGTTACGATAACTATTCTATTGGCGTTTATTTTTTTTAATTTTGAACAGAAATCCACGAGAACCGTACATTTTTTTTTTTGAGATAAAAGTCTTTCTACATGCAAAATTTCATCAAAGTCGGTTCAGAGATTTAAGATTTAAGGGACTAGACGAAACTAAATTAATCCTTCGATCGGAGATTCTCGGTAATGCCATTGTATTCTAATGTTGTCGCGGTCACCGGGGCTCGTACGGGGCTTGATGGTTTAATATTAACTTTAAAAGTAATTTTACCAAAACTTTTAAGAAACAATAGCAGATTATAATTCTTAAGCTGTGTCGCTGTATTTGTGGACTAGTTTATTGATTTATTGGGAACGTTTCATAAATTCGTAAACTAGTCACGTTTCTTGTGGTTTTATGAGTAGTCTTTGATTTGCGAAGGTTATACGATAAAATTTTATTTTACTTGTGCACTTTGTAACAATTTGAAGAAGACTAAGAATTTATACCTTTCTTCTTAAGCATTTTATTTAATAGGTTCTTTTATTATTCCTAGAGGTCATCTTCTGCAACTAGCTTTATCCTAGAACAATGCAAAAATAATATTTTTCTCTTTCAGACTTGCACCTAACGACTGGGAGAACCCTCACCCGTGCGACAAATCTCCTGAGGAGTTGGAAAACATTTGGCACATTAAAAATTCCTGCTGGCTCACAGTCGGGTCGATCATGACACAAGGCTCCGATATATTGCCCAAGTATGTATTGTATTGTGTATTAGAGTTGGTTAAGGTGTTATATGTACCCAATACATTGTATCATAATATAATATTATTACACTGTGATACAAACTCCTTAGTGCTAAGTTCACCATCTGACGAACCTGCGTAATTTGGTCGGTGCTACCAACATTGACTTGGCACAATGCAACCGAACTATACATGATGTTTAGAAGAAACTGATATTCCTTGATATTCCTTTAGGTTGTGTATGTGTCCCTTATAAAGAGTTTATTTTGAAAGTAGCAACGCTGAAAAACTTCTTTCTGTTTTATGGGGCGCGCTCCTGCATTATGCATTTTCCCATACAAAAAAATTTACTCTTTAGGCGCTGCTACTTTTACAAATGACTCATACAAACTATGTTTGGTTTTATATTTAAATTAATTATTATTGATTTATTTTGTTACAACCTGTAACATTGATTTATTTTGTACATATCCTATATTTTTCTATGAATCAATCGACGAGAAGTGTTTGTCATTTGTTATTGAAACTGAATAAGCACCGTATTACGTATAGAACAGGCGACAAAAGAGTTTGCTTGCTTTTATTTAAAAAAACCTTTGTGATGTATTGGCCTCGAAACAAAGCCTGCATTTTATCCTTGTCGGTATATCATTATTATGTGATACTTCCCGTCGATATGACGATACTCATAAAGATTTTACTACGAAACTTGCGGAAAACCTTACTTAGTTTCTATTTAGCTTCCTTATTACGAACTTTTATTACTCTGGAACATTGAATTAGAATACAGTATAGAACAGTTACTGTTAGATTTGATCACACAAATATGGCCCCAGTTACTGTCATAAATATATGTAGCTACAGTATGTAAAGAAGGAGTAGACGCTAAACAAAAATTTCAAAAAGTAATCACGATTAGATTGTTCTTTTCTTGTTGTGTTTCAAAATACTCTTAATATTATCACACTGATATATTTTTATTTCATAATTAAATGTTTTCGATTGTTTAACTGTCCCGAGTTTAACAGTTAACTGATAGTACAAAAGTGCCATGAAATACAAACCTAGACTTGCAAATCGTGGAACAACTTTTTGACTCAGTTACTCTTCCATAGGCATTATTATTCGTAGCTAGTCGTAGTAGTAACTTCGTAGTGTCATTTCAGGGGTTACTCCACTCGATGGGTGTGCGGCATGTGGTGGTTCTTTGCTCTGATCATGTGTTCGTCGTACACTGCCAATCTCGCTGCCTTCCTGACGAATGCTGCAATGGATGACTCCATTAAAAGTGCCGAGGATCTAGCTGCGCAAACCAAAATTAAGTATGGCACTGTAGATGGAGGATCTACGTATGCTTTCTTCAAGGTATTGCTAAAAGGATAGAGCCTTTTTATATTGTTTTCCTATTGTTTTATAATTTTATACGGCATGCATAAAAATATAAAACAATATTAGGTGTGTTGGAACAGTATCTACATTTAAAGAAAAAGTTCTATGTCCTTTCTCGGGATTCCAATTATATGTCCATTAGCGGCTTTAGCGTGAATAGCTAACAGCCAAAACGATGCCATTGTACTCGTGTCTCATAACAAAGACTGTTGGGAGGTTAATGCGTGACATTTAAATTTAAATTTAATTAAAGTCGAATGGAGATACTTTGTTGACATTTAGATCAAAATGAGTTATAATGGGAACGATTTAGAACGCGGCTCTTGACCCGGAGGTCCTGGGTTCGATTCCCGCGTTGGAAACATGTTATTTTCAAGTTTGGTTAGGACAATGCAGGCTGATCACCTGATTGTCTGACAAGTAAGATGATCCATGCGTCGGATGAGCATGTAAAAAGTCGGTTCTGTCCGTCCCACTGGGTTATGAAAGTAAAAGGAATAGAGATTTCTCTTGTGTACTGCGTACACACTTGGGCACTATAAAATTACTTCTGTATAACTGTCCTGGTTTCAATGAAACCGGCCACCGTCACCGAAACCGGTGTGGGAGTTATTATTATAGAGACTAAGGGGCAGTTTCACCACTTCCTGATACGTGTCGGATAGGCTATCCACAACTTATCTGACAGATACTTCATACTCTATCTATCAGATAAGTTGTGTATAGCCTATCTGACACTTATCAGGAAGTGGTAAAACAGGCATTAAGCTTTATAATTTTCCTCACTGTCGCGTCGTGACGTTATACAGACTGTTCCTCATGTCGGCGAGCGCTATCAATTGAGTGTCTGAGATGACACAGTTCTTTAGTGCGGTGTATGAGTATTAAGTTCTGTTGCCAAGTGTCATATAATCCATACTTTCACACTAATATTATAAATTCAAAAGTCTCTCTGTCAGTCTGTCTGTCTCTCTGACTCTGTTTGCTCGTCAACTCTTCACACTTAAACTGCTGAAGCAATTTTAATTAAATTTGGCATATACCTACCTTAAGTCCCGGGAAAGGATATAATATATGGGTCTGATCAAGAATTGCAACATTTTCCTTACTTGTAATAATTGATGCTATTTTGATGTAAGTAATGTTTGTAGAGATCAAACGTGTCCACTTACTCGAAAATGTGGGCGAATATGGAGTCAGCCCGGCCGTCTGTGTTCGTTGACAATAATGATGAGGGGCTCGACAGAGTTATTAATGGGAAACGAGGGTATGCCTTCCTAATGGAGTCCACTGCTATAGAATACCAGATGGAACGGAAATGCACTCTCATGCAAGTCGGTGGTCTCCTTGACTCTAAAGGATATGGAATCGCTATGCCGTTTCGTAAGTGTACCTTTTTAATATATTGTGTGTAATAAGCCTGACGTGTCTGTAGCCCACCGTAACTCCGATACGGATCCTAAGCGAGTTCTTATCTTATATTATTTTAAATAAAGTCATAATTAATTATTAATTCTGCTGAAAACTTTTTCTATTGCATCATCTTTTGTACTTGAATTAAAAGTTGCTATTTTTCTTGTGTAAGGGGCTTAGCGACTTTACTTGATTTTGTATAAAACAAAACTTCAATATTAACAAACCTTTAGTCATAATTTATAATAATGTGATTTGAAGAAATGTTTCAATTTCCGTGATTATGCCATGGTCCTGACTCACGCAAAAGTTAACTGTTAATATAATTAAGTAAATGTCAACATTTAATAAAGTTTTAAATCTTTCTTCGTGGGTTAGACTATAATAGGCAATAGTACAGTATTTGTTGAATACAGAGTCGTCATATCGCACTGCGGTGGACAACGCGGTGCTGAAACTTGCTGAGAGCGGCAAGCTGGTGGAGCTCAAGAACCGATGGTGGAAGGTTGGGGAGAACGAGACGCGCTGTGAAGTGAGTAAAGAATAATGGCAAAGAAGTTGACTTTTATTCAATTCAATTCAATATCTTTATTTGCTCAAAACATAATAGATGTTACAAATTAGCGTAAATAGTACCTGTAAAGCTGATCGCACATATTTTGTCACAGCACCATAGTTAAATAGCCGCATAGTTAAAAAATGCGGCGCGTACCTACGGGTCTACACAGATGGACTGCATTTCAACTGCAATCCAGTTGGATTGCAATCCAACTGCAATTAGCAGTTGCTAATTGCAGTTGGATTGCAGTTTGAATGCAGTTGACACGACTGCAATACGATTGCAATAGAACTGCAAGCCAAACGCGCAGTCGGATTGCAGTTCAGTTGCAGTCGGCGTGCAGTCGTGTGAACTGTTTGGATGGCAGTTCTATTGCAGTCGTATTGCAGTCATGTCAACTGCATTCAAACTGCAATCCAACTGCGATTTACAGTTGGATTGCAGTTGAAATGCAGTCAGTCTGTGTAGACCCTACGGTGCTGACAATTAATGTGCGAGATATTACCATAAGATTTTACATCATGCGGCACGTACGGCGCGTGCGTGCTGATAAATGTGCTGATAAACCTATGTCAACCCGCAATATGTAAGATTTGGTCATAAAATATTATGTAACTGCATAAACTGCTGCACAATGAAACCTAAAGTTAACTCAAAAATAACAAAATTATTGCGGTTTTTGTAAAGATTTATTCAAGTTGCTACTTACTAAGTAATTAGGAACGGTGAGGATAGCTGGAGTACCTAACTTTACCTATTAACTTGCTCAACCCCTTCATACTTGATTTTGCGGCATTATGAATTCAATTTGCGCTACACCATTTGTAAAGGTGGCTTTCTGATACACGGGACCGCGACCGACAAAAATTCACATCGAAGCCTATTTGCTATTTTTTTTATCAAGGTACAAGTTGGAATTCGCCTACATTAAGCGGCCTAGCAGACGACGCGCGACGTGTCGTCGCAACACTACTGAATATTTTTTGATAGAAATACATAGAAATCAGTAGTACTGTTTTCTATGTATTTCTATGAAATACCCTGCGCAGCTAGAGACACGAAGCTAGCGACACTTTCATAGAAATACATATAAACAGTAGTGTCGCGACGACAAGTCGTCTGCTGCCGCTTCATGTCGCCCGCTGCCAACTGGCACCAACTCAATTGTCAAAATATTCCAGGAAAAGGAAAGTGACGACACGGGCGCGAGCGCGGCCGAGCTGGGCGTGTCGAACGTGGGCGGCGTGTTCGTGGTGCTGGGCGTGGGCTGCGGGATCGCCGCGGCCATGGGCGGCTTCGAGTTCCTGTGGCACGTGCGGGAAGTTGCCATTGAGCAAAAGGTCAGGACTCAGCGACTGTCAAAGCATACACTTTAACACCTCCATCGTGGGTATCGCAGACACAATAGATTTTCAATTATTGTTATGCGGCAGCCGGCTGCCGCTTGGGGATTGATGGGTTAACCTATCTTTAGTAGGGAATGGCGACGCTTAGCGACCGCCCAGGGGGCCGGTAGAAAGTGGCGCCAAAGGCAAACAAAAAGGGGCGTCAAAGGCAAACAAGAAGACGCGCCGCCGAGAAGTCGCCGAAGAAATCTCGCCCAGGGCTCTAGTAGTGTTACAACCGACACTGCCCATCCTTACGATTTTGAAAAACCTTTGTAAAAATAATATGGGTGTTATCGGTTCATCGTATCGCGTAATGTTCGTAAACTTTCTGTCTGCGTTCCAAATCGTATAGAGTGTAGACACATTTTTTTAGTATTTTTATGAATTTACTATAAAAACAGTTATCCCCATTACCATATTTTACAACTAACGGCCGTTTCCAATATTCAATCTATCTCTGGTTTAACATACGACCGATCGCAGCTAACATTGAATTGACATAAAATATATGTATCTAATGTCTAATGAGAGCTTTTCCATCCCTGTTTAACTCGTCAAGCCCCGTACGGCCCAAGTGGGCCGCGTAAGGTCAATACGGGTAAGTGTGTCATACTTTTTTCAAAGTTTACTTTGAACTCAAAAATCAAGTAGTTCAAGGTTTAAATTCTCACTCTCTGTGAAATGAAAATAAAGTAAGGTTCATAATTGGCCGGTAACAAAGTGCTCTATACACAATATTGCCCATTATTTCACTTGTTTTTAAGGTATTTTATAAAGTGCTGTGCTAGACACACTTACCCAAGAAAGTGAGGCAAGTGTGACTATATCGTAGGTGTACAATATATAGTTATTTCAAATTTGAAAATGCAAAGTTTATACTACCTGATCATCGGAACTAATCATATGACGACTATATTACATAATATAGTTTCTGAGGATAGATTAAAGGAGCAAAAGTTATGAGGTAAGTGTGGCATACTACGTTGGAGAGGGGTAAAAAACATTTTAAGTAAAAAATATTGAATAAGTTGTTTCTTTTATTTTATTGTTAATTTAAAAAATATGATACTTACTTATTTGGGTTACAGAAGTCTGAATAGTGAAGTTGCTAAGTTTTATTTTTAATTACTAAAAAGTAAACTAAATATAAGCAATCAAAAATTGCATAATCACTAATATTAGACCAAATGTTTGTAAACCCTGACTTGGGGCAAGTGTGACATATAGACACACTTGCCTCATGCAAAGTAGGCACACTTTCCCAGCACAAAAATTTTGAGGTCAGATTTTTCTAATGGACATAAATCTCTTATTTGAAACAATTCCAACAAAATTATAAAAGAAATAATAAGTTTAGTTAGTAAAAAAGCAACTTACCGGTATACAATTATCAGGTTCTTCAAAATTACCAAGATTTTTATTGATTGAAAAAACCGATCTGAATTAGGGTTCGTCTTAAAAATGTGACAGTTTTTAAAATGGCGACAACTTTAAAAGTGCTTGACAGAGCCATCTGGATTGAGATTGTGTACATTGTAATTAGTTTTACGTACAACATCAGATGTCACTGCCACCATAATCTCAAACAGTTTTTCTAAAAATTAAAGCAGTTACACTTGCCTCCCAGCTACATTTCCCCGTACTGACCTTAATACATTTACAATTCAATTTCCAGGAATCTGCGATTGACGGATTAAACTGCACTCTCAAGTCTCAACTCAAGACAATATTTTAGTATATGGTTCTAATTTCAGATGACACAGTCTGAAGCGTTTTGGGCAGAGCTCTCATTCGCGCTGAGTTTCTGGGAGACCGAGAAACCCGTCAATCATTCCCGGCCATCATCGTCTGCGTCTGGCTCCAATGTCGCATCCAGAGCCTCTTCCGTGCTCCGATCCGCTGCCGATCTTTTCCACCTCGATGTGTTCAAGTAGAATAGTTTTATAAAAAATAAAAACAACAGGTTTTCTTAACAGTTATTATTATTTAATAAATATATAACGTACAATAACTTGTTTTTAGGAAAAACATAAGTGCTAGTTGTCCCTTCCAATGTAACATATTGTAATGCGGCTTCTACACATCATGAACTATACTGAAAAAATTAAAGGCATTGAGGAGCATGCCTTTATTGTTGCAATCTTGGTGGCTTTAGGCTCATCTCCTCGCTAGGCAATAACGGATGACCATTCCGAAACTGTCTAAAGCATGCACAATCGACGTCGAAGAGGAAGACGAAGATGATTCTCTAAAGTTTTGTAATCATTTGTATTGGTTTATTTAGTCCATAATAGACTAACGTTGAGAGACTGCTTAGCTGAAAAGTGAAAACGTATCATCCATACTAATATTAAAAATGCGAAAGTGTGTCTGTATGTCTGATACTCCTTCACGCTCAAACCGCTGAACCGATTTTACTAAAATTTGGCATGGAGATACTTTGAGTCCCTGGACCTAGAATACTTTTTAACCCGGAAAATGAACGGTTCCGGATAAACTAATTTTAGCGCAACGGAGTTGCGGGCGTCATCTGGTAACTTCAATAAATCTCGTCGAAGTTGATGAACGACTGCGCGGCTCGCAGCACGGAGACGGCACGCGACTGCGACCTCGCGCGCTCGGGCGACGGCGATGCGGTGGACGGCGCGGCGGAACGCGGCGGCGCGGCGGGCTTGTGCAGCACGCGCGGGTCCAGCGACGCCCGCCACTCGCTGATCAGGGCCTCTTTGAAAGTTACCTGCATAAAAAATAATGTTAAAAAAAACACACACTTTTTTATTTAAAATAATTATATTATTTTTGACGTGACAACGTCATATAATTCGATATGGGCTGCGCGCACGAAAAAACATGACGCAACATGCGGCGTTACCTCGCTCTGAGGCGTTCCATTTAAGGCTATGACGTTGTCACGTTCAACTATCGTCAGTAAACCGACTTTACAGACAACCGAGTTCGAGTCGAGTTCGAGTCGATTTCGAGTTCAAGTTTCGAATGATAATAATTCATTATCTAATGATAGTAACTGGAGATTGGTAAAATCGTGCTCAAAGATTTTCGTAGCCCAAGCTAATAAAAGCGTGTTATAAATCAATCATGAATTTTTGAGGTACCTATCGACTGTGGTTGAAAGCAGAAGTGACAAAACTTTCCTCCACATTGAATCCACATAAATTTTTTCCTCCCAAATTTAGGGGAAAATCTCCAAGTTGGGAACACTGCAGAGACAAGCTGAGTCAACCACCGACCGTGTAGAACGAATTGAAAAATGGTCAGGACCAAACACCCTTTTACAAGCATAAATATTTAGGTTTTTCAATAGAAGATAAAAATATAAGTATTTCCATTATATATAACCTAATAAAACACTTGACTTGTGCTCGCACGTTTGCTTACAAAATATGCAAGACAAGTCTCACCCTGAGGAATCAAAAGGGCAATTTAAATATGAAAAACTACCACAAAACAAAATTCTTACCCGCTCTTTCACACAAATCTTCTTGGCATGGAAGAGGAATTCGATGATGGCCACGACCAGACCGATAGCACCACCAACGCCGAGCACCAAGAATATTCCACTAGTGTTCTTCATCTGCAAAGACTCTTCTTCTGCCTCTTCTTCCTAGAAAAGTTAAAAGAAAAGAAAAGTAAAAAGAAAGAAAAGTAACGTATTTAAAATTATTATAAAAACTATTTTAGTAATGCATACTCGTAATACGTCGGCAATACATCTTGTCGTGAATAAATATGTAAATGTAAAACACAAGTTGGTGAAATTCAGACATGAAAAAACAGGTGATTTACTTACTTTGCATTCCTTTTCATTGTCTTCTTCTTCCCACCACTTCTTTTTCAAGATCTGCAATTTTCCCGATTCTTGAAGCGCCAAAATCGCGTTATCTACTAAAGTTTTATGCGGCGAATCTAAAAAAAGTTCATATTTTAACTTTTTTTTTTCAGTGAAAATCCTTGAAAAATTCATTATTAGCTGATTTAAGTATGAATAAACTTACTTTTAGGCATTGCTATTCCGTATTCTTTGGAGTCAAGTTTATTTCCCATCATCCTCAAGTCGCAATATCTTTTCAAGTAATATTCAATGGCACTGGACTCCATGAAAAAGGCGTATCTTCCCTTAGTGCCCTTGCTGCGTTGGACCCTGATTCTGCCTTCGTCATTACTGTGAGTGAATACGGTGGGCTTGGCTGACTCCATTACTCCCCACAGCTTCTTGTAGAGGGATTCATTTGAAGTCTAAAAAGGAATGCAGCAATATTATCCTTGGTAATTTTGACTGTAGTATATTATATTATCTTGGTTGTTTTTGAGACAGAACAGAAAGTGTTCCCTATTAAGGCCGGCCATAGACGGACCGCATCTTGCAGTCGAAATCGGCTGCAAAATGCGGTTGCCACAGGGCAATCTGAAGTTTATTAACCCCCGACCATAAAGAGGGGTGTTATAAGTTTGACGTGTCTGTCTGTCGGTCTGTCTGTCTGTCTGTGGCATCGTAGCATCCAAACAGATTTACCGATTTAATTATTTTGATGAAATTTAATTTGAAGATACTTTGAACTCCGCGAAAGGATGTACTATCAGAGAAGTTGATTCCTATGCAAATCGGGGACCTAAGTACTTTGGTTGCGTTACGTCAAACCCAGCCGACAGATCACAATTAACATTGAATTGACATATTCGACCAAATAAAATAACGTTGGTCTGTCAATTGCATAGGAATCAACTTCCTCGATGGTACATAGCATAGTCTTCATATCTGTATAGTGCATAGTTCTAAAAATGTTTTTAAAGGGGAACCTTATCATTTCCCTAACTTACTTCAAAGAATCTATAGGTCGAACCGTTGATCTGCGCGCCGTAAGACACTGCGTTTTGTTCGGCGAGCTGGTTTACGTCAGTTATCTCGTTACTCCGGCGGTTGTTGGAGAGGAAGGTGGACATGTTGGCGGTGTAGGAGGCCGTCACAATCATGGCGAAGAACCACCACATGCCGGTCACCCAGCGGGAACCTGCCGCCCTGAAAAGATTAACAAGTTTTATTACAGCTGTTTCTCCATTTTGAGTAAAGGATGACTCAATGCTCAGTTAGTCATCCGATAAACAGAAAATATAGTATAAAATCAACTAGGTAAGTACCCAACCATATTTAAAAGGCCATAATGCCTTGTAATTAATATAGTCGGATTGTAGCCTGCAGAGCTATTGTAATTGAGCTCGTCACTTTAATTCAAATAAAGATACTTGTAACATAGCATGTCAATGTATTGCTTTGGTTTCGCCATAGCAGGAAAAAAACAATATTTGTAATCTCTCGTTCATCATTATCAACATATTATTAGAAAAAAGATGAAAGTAAAAATGTTTAAAGTGTAATTATTCATATTGTCGATTTTTGACACTTTATAAACTTCGAATAGAACTTTAATTACGCTATACCAAAATTTAAGATCAGTAAAATTAGTTAATTCCAGAAACCTCCAGTTTAATGTTCTACGTTACGACGTCTCATATAAATAATATGGCTGAATGTAACCAGCTCCGTGGAATTATTGTCTTAAGTCTATATTCTAGACAGGACTCGCTATCTCGCTCACTATTCGTGCTCATTCAGTCGTGAAACTAGAATATAATCTAGTTGTTGTTCAGTAATAGACTTGATATTCTAGGATTACCGAACTAAAGACGTGGGAGTGTTCCATTGTTTGAACAATGGATTTTACTATTAGGTTTCGTACTTCGATGTCTAATTTCTAACTAAGAATAACTATATAGGTCTACCAGGCTCTGATGGCAAATTTTGATGGCAGATTTTCAAAAAATATCTTTGATCATTGGATAAATTTTTATATTTGCAAATTGTTTCACACACAGAATCAGTCGCTATAAGGAAATAAAAAGATCAAAATGTGTTATTCCAATTACCCCGGTATTGCTAGAGTCAATTTCTTTTCTCACTTTTTTCCATCAGATTCTGGTAGACCTATAAATTATTGTATGCATACCTTGGAAGTATATCGCAACCTTGAGTCATAATAGATCCCATCGTCAGCCACATACAGTTGTATAAACTCCATATATTCTGCAAGTTCTCAGGATTCTGATTACAAGGATGGGGATTCACCCAATCACCTTGACTCATACTGAAAGTAGAACAATATTTTTGTATTATATTTTACATAAAATGCACAAAATATTTCAACAGATTTCACTTTAGTTTTAGGAATTGATATAGAACGTACGTAAAATCCGCCCGCATTCAGGGCACAATTCACAAAGAGCAAAGTATAGGCAATTACGTGAAATATAGAGGAAAGGCGCCCCGAAACAAGCTTTAAAATGGACCAAGAGCCAGCCAGATTTTGCTGAAAAAAGCTGAAAGTTTTTCTGTTTACGACACCTATAGAGGTAAGAACATACCACCTGCAACTTTTCGCCATCGTCCCACGCGAAAAACATACCATCCTCATCACCTTGATGAGTGGCAGTCTTCCACAGTGCGTTTTTCGCGTAACTTTCTACCGCGCACTGTAAAACTCTGGAACGAACTGTCACCAGCAGTATTTCCGGACCGTATATACGACCTGCAAACCTTCAAGAAAAGAGCGTATCCCCTCTTAAAAGGCCGGCAACGCACCTGCAGCTCTTCTGATGTTGCAAGTGTCCATGGGCAACGGTAGTTGCTTACCATCAGATGACCCGTATGCTCGTTTGCCCACTTATTTAATAATAATAAAAAAAGCATCTATGGAGTTCCTGACGCGGTTTTTTAAAAGGTATTCAGTTCTGAAGGTCTTTCGTCAATTCAATTTTTATCGTATTTTCTGTCGGAATCTCATCTTTCACTGCCGGACATTTTACACAGTTGGTTCTCACTGTCAAACCGCCTCAAAGTCTAATACTTTAAAGGTTCGTATAAAATAACGAAAATCTGTCGCCGGCTCTTAATCTAAAAGGAACAAAGACATTTACCGTGCACATATGAGCAACACGAATGACACTATTATGTAAGTGGTGGCGAGGTATAACCAGACGTCCAACGAGAGAGGATTTATAAACGAGAACTTGTCGGGTATCACAGGATCTGGAGCTTTTATTAGTACGCTGATCCCCAAAGACATGAACGGCGTGGAAAAGTCGACGACAGCCATGCGCTCCGATGTTATCGTTATGTCGCCGATCGCCAATTCGGCGTTCTGAAAAGTGATCAAATGTAATGGACGTCGTTGTATTAATTGCCAGATTGTTATTGGATTTGAGTCAAAAGTCATGATAATGAAAATAAAATATGATAATGTAAAAAAGTTTTGTTTGTTACAAATCATATTTAGTAGTCTCAGAAAAAATATTCATAAGCGCTCTACGTAATTTGGTGCGGTTCTGTCGGATTCACGGCTAACTTCATACCGTTCATTTTGAGTTGACAAAGGTCCAAAAAATTACGTAAGGTTTCTTCTTATGAAACAATATTGTTGGTGCTATTACTTTTAATCCAAGAAACTTACATGTTCCAGCAATTCTCCCATCATACCGGTCCATTTCTTGGTCCCCACTATGGGATTCCCAAACTCCTTTACTTTGTAGAACTCGTACTTTAGATCCTCCTTTTGTATCTCTTTTATGTGTTTGAATATTTCATCTATGAGATCCACGCCGTAACCTCTAAACTTTGTCGTTCCATTCGACTCATCGACATCAAAGTAAGGCAGTCCAATTTTTGATACGACCTGCAATATAAATATGAAAATATATTATCGTAGTATTTTCAGACTAGTTATTTCAATAATTTAACCTAGTAAAAATAAGGCTGCACATCCAGACTTATCGATGTGATTTTTAATTTACGTTTCACCAAAAAAAAACTTTTTTCCTGTTCCTTAATTTATATTTCTTTGCATCAAGTAGTTGCTGAAATTACTGAAACGATTTTGATGAAAAAAGACACAGAGTTGTACAATATGTGTACAATGGAAATGGTAAATGTTCTGCATGAAATTTTACAGATCCCGTAGATTTTCTTTAACATGCAAGAAGTAGCGGACATAAACTTAAAAGTCGAAAATATTTACCCGTATAACAGATTTTGAATTTCGAGCCGTGGATCTATCGGTGACTGCTTTCTCCTCCACAATTTTATCCGTTCTCGAGTCCCAGTAGCCCACATAAATGAACTGACTCTCGTTGTTCAGTTTCGAGTAGTGGACCACAAAGTCTTTCCGTCTTCCAAACTCGTCGAACGCAATGTTACCAGAAAACCCCCTGGAGGTCGTCTATAAAATTAAACGAAATTATGACTACAAGCAATATTATGCAAAAAAATGTTATAGTGCTATTACACTGTTCTTATCGCGGGCTTTGAGCGCGGCGACATTCCGTAACGAAAAAACCTAATCCCTCCCCCCACTCCAATCGGCACAGCGGTGGAGCATTGACAGACTTCGGCACGGTGTTTGTGTGCGTGCGACTACAGACGTATACGAATTATTATGATGTGCAAATTCATCGTTCCCTACAACCAAACCAAAATATTTAGCTATCACTTATCAGTTTAGCATTTATGACACACAAAATTAATGTAAAAATCATAGGGAAAAACTATTGTATTACTTTTACCTTTAACAAAGCTTGTCTTAAATTGTCCCCCAAAGGCCACGCTACAGCCTCATAATCAGCTTTGCTCTCCATGAAACACAGAGGCGGTGGATTCTCTATACTCGACGGTCGTTGAAAGTCTATTTCTCCGTCCCCGTCACTATGCATACTCCTGATCGCCTTCTCCAGGTGATTCAAAGCATCCGCTGAGAGCGCTGTTTCCAGCTGAAATGTTTTGCAATAGTGTCTAAACACAATACCGAATTTCCGCGGTGGAAGTTCGGCATGATTACGTCAGCAATGTCAAAACTCAAACGCATACAATAACGCGACGGAATTTCGGCATGCAAGTGTGTCATCGGTAATTTAGACATTGCAGGCGGAATCATGCTGAACTTTCGCCGAGAAAATTTATAATATTGTGTGTAATTCGGCACACTAAGCGACTTGCACGTTTATTGTATGCCGCGAAGGAAGACAAAAATGTATATTGTATAGTCACTAGATCACTAGATGACGTTCGCAACTGCATTGCGCCAAAATTTGTTTATCGCGCCGGGAACCGTACATTTTTCTGGAAAAAAATATTCTATGTCCTTTCCTGAGACTCAAAGTATTCCCATATCCAGCAAAATTAGTTCAGCGATTTGGGCGTGGTAACAGATGGACAGAAAGACAGATTTTCGCATTTATAATAATATTAGTATGGCTCTGTAGAAAAAAAGTTCTGGATTCAAAATTACATTTTCCTCAAAAAGAAATTACTGTTTCCTGTTTACCCGAATGGTGAAATTATCGGTGTTCATATCGATGTCCTTCCACCGTATGTCGTTGGGTCTGGTGAGGTGCATAGTGGACACGTTTGCCATCAGGTCCGGGATCTCGTCCAGGTTGATGCTGTACGCGTCCAGATTCGTCAGAATGAAGCTCTGCAACATGATTTCAATTCATTTTAGTCCTTTTTTTTGCATATTATTTAATCTTCAGAGCTGATTAAGTACACTCTGTAAGTTTTCTGACCAGCCAGCGATGATGCTGTTTCATATTTATGGTTCCGAACCCAAAGGCCATAAACGGGACCCTATTACTAAGACTTCGCGTCTGTCTGTCTCTATGCTGTATCTCAAGAACCGCTATAATAGCTAGACTTCTGAAATTTTCACAGATCACGCACGTGTCAATATATTTTTATATTTAAACTAGCTGTCCCGGCAAACGTTGTTTTGCCATATAAATGGCGCTGTATGTGAAAAATTATTTTCCTTGTTTTCCTGCTTTTCTTTTCAAGTTTTTTCTGAATATTTTTTCTATAGACCTCACGGAGCCCGAGACCTTTTCAACGAATGCAAAACCGTGGAAATTGGTTCGTGCGTTCTGGAGTTATAGCGTCAGAAAGGAAAACCCGACTTATTTTTATATATTATTATAAGAAGAAGAAGACTAGATGATCCGGTGAACTTTGTTTCACTTAAGAATAATATCGAGTATCGGCAATTAAAATATACATAATCAAATCAAGTCGAATTAATTTTTAAGAGTGGGTTGCACCAAGGGCGTGGTTAAAGTTACAGTTATGGTCAAAGTTATGGTCATCATAGTTAAGACTATATATACTTTAACCTTAACTTTGACCACAGAATTTGACAATTGTCTGTTTCGTTTATTTTTTTTTTGTTAAAGCTACAGTTAATGGGGTTAAGAGAATAAAAATGAATTATCCGTAATACGGCCTTTATGGCCCATTTACATTCGCGTACGAGTCGCGAGGCGAGGGACGAGGCGAGGGGCGAGGTGCGAGTGTGTACAGACGCTCGTGGCTCGTGTCGCAACCACCTCAGTGGAGGCGAAAACTATAACTATATTAATAACTCTGCTGCGTCCACCTGTGTGAGCACACGTGACAATTTCGCCTATGCGGCTAGTCCGCACTAGACTATGGCATTCTATATCGTGATGGCCTAGCAGGTCAATGACCGCGTAGGCTGCCAACTGAACTATACACACGTGTCCATCTGGTAATCACCACAAACGATGAACACGGTTTCTATACTATACTGTGCAGTCGCCTCCAACCACCCCTTACAGCGACCCCTTACCACACGGCTCAACCGAGCGTTCTAAAGCTAAGGTCTAAATCAAACCCACTCAACAGTAGGCAGTAAACACTGGTTGTGACCAACCGGCCACAAACTACCACACGGCTTAACCGAGCATTCTATAGCTAAGGTCTAAATCAAACCCACTCAACAGTAGGCAGTAAACACTGGTTGTGACCAACCGGCCACAAACTACCACACGGCTCAACCGAGCATTCTATAGCTAAGGTCTAAATCAAACCCACTCAACAGTAGGCAGGAAACACTGGTTGTGACCAACCGGCCACAAACTACCACACGGCTCAACCGAGCATTCTATAGCTAAGGTCTAAATCAAACCCACTCAACAGTAGGCAGGAAACACTGGTTGTGACCAACCGGCCACAAACTACCACACGGCTCAACCGAGCGTTCTAAAGCTAAGGTCTAAATCAAACCCACGCAACAGTAGGCAGTAAACACTGGTTGTGACCAACCGGCCACAAACGACTACAACACCTCGTATAATAAGATAACTAAACGAATCGACTCATTGTTCGCAATCTAAATACAGTATCAACATGTTTCATATTAATATATAGACGATTATAATATTATTATACATAACAGTTTCGAAGCGTTGGATATCCTCGATGAACTGAACACACAGCCTAAATAATAACTTTTAAGATCATAATATTTAAATAATGATAATAATGACTCACTGATAAGACTGCGCCGCTCGCCCGTCTGCGGTTCTCGATCGTCTGTCTAACAGCAGCTGAGAGAATATTACAACTACCCTCCTATTATTATATTATATGAATACCGTTGTTTACCTTGTTACCTACAAGTTCGCGCGATTCGCGACAGCTCGCCTCGTCCCTCGTCTCGTCCCTCGCGGCGCTCGCGTCCGGAGCGGTTTTTGGGGCACGAGTCAAAGGACCTCGCGTCGCACGCGAGTGGGTGTCTACATTCGCCCTCCATTCTGGCTTCTATATCGTGCCGCGCAGGTTGTGTTTAGTTTTAAATACGCAAAAACAAAAACTCATTGTTTAATGGATTGGTCGCAAGACGAAACATTTAAGTACCATAGAACTATTTAAAAAAGAACGAATAATTTGGGACCCTAAACATAAATGCCACAAGAACAGCCAAAAATGGATGGGCGAGATTGTCCGAAGTAATGGGAAGATTTCAAACAGAATTAAAAAATAAGAAAAATTCTCTCATGGCTACGTTTCGCCAGCTACTCCGGCGCAAAAAAACAATCAGTAAGATCCGGCGCAGGAAAATATGATATTTACAAGCCAGTGTGGTCCTCCATTGTTGCTAGCTCAAAGACGACTGAATTCGGCACGCGAGTGTGAACAGGCAACTTATTAACCATCGATCAACACGAGCCTCGCACGAGGGACGAGGCGAGCCACGAGGCGAGGGACGAAGCGCGAGTGTAATACGGCCTTAAAAAATCGTCAGGAAAAATATTTGTTACAACAAGTAACAACACTGTTAGCCATAGTTGCAATTAATATTCCGTGATTCTACCCGTGGTTACAATTATTTTCACGAAAAAATTCCAATATAGGTTTGAGCGATTATGGTTATCAATTATTAATTATCATTAAAAATATAATATAACATGGCGTCCATTAGCTACGTCCACACTATGCGCTTTCTTCTTTCATTCAACTTTCGTTTTGGCGCAAGGGTGGCCAACAAGCGACTCGCGGGCCACATGCGGCCCGCCGCGCCGTCTGTTACCTTATGGCCCGCGGAGCCGAGCACATTTTTTAAAAATAAAGTTTATACTAAAATCACCTTATCATACCTACTATAAAAAGCAAGCAAACACTTATTTTCTTTTACTTTTAAAATCAACACATGCTTAATCTACACACTCAAGTGGGGCTGATTGTAAAATAGAGCGTATCCGATTTTGACTGTGCGCAGACTTTAAATCTGGCGCGCACTACGAGTATACAGTCATAAAATTTGGTAGTGCGGCCCGGGGTAAAATTCTACTTCCGAATTTTGGCCCAAGTGTCAACAGGTTGGCTACCCTTGTTTTGGCGCATTTAATAATTAAATGCGTCAGCGAACGCAACGCCAACATTGACATTTTTGAAGTTTTTGGATACGATCAGAGGGCATGCGTCGCGGGCATGCCTCAAGTTTGCTGTTGACTGCGCTATAACGCATGCCCTTGACGAACAGAAAAGGCACAGTGTTGACAAAGCTAATATCTATTGACGACCTCTGTGGCTCAATGGGTAAAGTGTGTGGCAGCTCAAGCCGGGGGTCGCGGGTTCGAATCCCGCCGACGGAACAAAAAGTTTTTCAATGTTCCTGGGTCATGGATGTGTATTAAATATGTGTATGATATAATAAAAATCTTAAATATATTATGTATAGTATACTATACATAATATATTACTTTTATACTATTTAATATTATTTATACTATAGTATAAAAGGTATTAAATATATTTCCGTTGTCTGGTACCCGTAACACAAGTCCTTCAGGTACTTAGCACGGGACCAGACTGACGTGGTGTGAAGCGTCCATAGATATTATTATTATTATTATTACTTTAACCAAAGATTTGACATTTTGCGTTGTAGTTATTTATAGTTTATGTTATTGTTAAAGCTACAGAACTTATAGTTATGGTGCAACTATGGGTTATTTTAGTGGTATTATAATATTACAGTCTCCGTCATCACACTCTCTGAGGTAGGCGATTCACGCAGGAGCAATTTACAAGAAGAAGAAGTATTCTTTGTTCTATAGTCTATCGAAATGTCAGTTACAGCGGACTTGTTAGAAAATGTAGGTATTTGATACAAAAAATGTTTGTTTTTGTGTCAAATTAAATTTGGAAAGTGTCTTACGTGTTTTTATTTTTACAAATACGCGATAATTCAGCTATTATGGCTATAATATTATATGTTGTCGATTCAAAGCCCTTATTTTATTTAGATATATATTGTGTTATCATGCCAAAAATACCGAATCTTCGTAACAAATAGGTAAGAACATTTTGTATGGGGAAAATTAAATTGTCGCTATTAGCATATTACTCGCAACTTTTCCATTATTTCTCGTCTATAAAACCTTCCCTGGACTTCTACGAATATTTTAAGACTAAAATCAGCTCAATCCGCGCGACTAACACGTCATTTGAAAATCCATTTTTATAATATACTAGCTGTCCCGATGAACTTCGTGTCACAGGTCACTTTAAAACCTTCCCATAAGAGGTAGGAGGCACGGCCGGAGTCACAAAGCTCTTTTTCCCAAGCGCTGCTGCTGCATATAAAATAGTCAAAAAGATAGACATTACACCTTACACCACGCAGATACTGACCGGCCACGGCGGATTCGCCTTCTACTTGCACAGATTCAAGCTGAAGGAGGATCCGTCGTGTCTGTGTCAGCCCGGAGTCGAGGAGACGGTTCCTCACCTGCTATTCGAGTGTCCAATTTTTGCTAGCAATAGATACGATATTGAGCAAAAGTTGAGCACATCGATAACGGGTGAGAATCTGCCATCCATTCTGGGGGGGGAAAAGCGGGACATCTTCCTAGCTTTTTGCAGGAAGATCGTGGATGTAGTTTATAAGAGAAATAGCAATATTATAATCTGTGATACTAATTAGGTTCTATTGATAGCTGTGATATTAGGATAGTTTTTGTATTGTGCCGCTGTTTTATTGAGTTTTTTATGCTATTGATATTGTATTTAATTTTAGAAATTTTATTTGTAATTATTAATTTAAATAGGTATTAAATATTATTGGCTATTTTAAATTATGCATAGATGCATATTATGAACAGGAAATGTAGTTGGAAAAATTGTATTAGACTAATCATGTGAAAAATCAAAAAATAAAATTGTGAATTAACAAGCCCTGATAATGTTACGGGGAGGATTTTGAAAAAAAAACCTTCCCTGGACTTCTACGAATATTTTAAGACTAAAATCATCCCAATCCGTTCAGCCGTTTTCGAGTTTTAGCGTGACTAACACATTTGAAAATCCATTTTTATATATATACTAGCTGTCCCGGTGAACTTCTTGTCACTTTAAAACCTTCCCTGGACTTCTAAAAATATTTTAAGACTAAAATCAGCCCAATCCGTTCAGCCGTTTTCGAGTTTTAGCGCGAGTAACACATTTGGAAATCCATTTTTATATATTAGACTAGCTGTCCCGGTGAACTTCGTATCACAGGTCACTTTAAAACCTTCCCTGGACTTCTACGAATATTTTAAGACTAAAATCAGCCCAATCCGTTCGGCCGTTTTCCAGTTTTAGCGCGACTAACACATTTGAAAATCCATTTTTTTATATATATAGCTTATAAGAAGAAGGATTTAATGCTTCAAGCCCCAAGCGGTCGCATGCGACCGCGATAAAAATAAAAATCAATAATTATGTCTCGTTTTTTCCACGATCGAGAGATTAATTTCAATTATTTTACCTGATATTGGGTTGAATTTTCCACTTTTATAACTTCTTCCATATACTTTCTGACATTTTTGATATCGCAATCCAATATGTGGTAGCTCATGTGAGCCGCCTTGAATATGTACTTAAACGTTTCTAGATTATCACCTTCAGGATCAAGCTTCCGGAATAATATTTGTTCATTTTTGTACGGCCAAGAATTTATCACTTCTTGCAGACGTATGAAACCTTAAAAAAAGAAATTGAGACTTTGAAAATAAAACATTTTCAATTTTTTTATTAGAAACGACTAAACTTAGTTTAGGTTATGGAGGCCTACTCTGACATTCAAATCTTCGGATCTGACCGACAGCCGACCGAAGTTTAAAAAAGACCTTATATAAAGACCATACTCGAAGTTACTTTGAGCTTCCCTATCGTCTATCGCAGTCACGTGACAAACTTCGGAAGCACATGAGTCATGACTCATGACAGACTTTGGTCGGCCCGATCCCCGAACGTTCGAACGAAAGTATTTCGAAGCTGGGCTTGTACCACGAAACCGTTTTGAGACTCAAACAATCGAACGAGAATGCCGCCGCATCCTACTCTAACAAACGTGAAATGACGTTGTTAGAGCAGGACGCAACATTCTCGTATGATTGTTTGAGTCTCAAAACGGTTTCGTGGAACGTTCATTCGGCCGAAACATTGAAATTTGCACTTCGGAGTAGACCTCCAGCTAACTCAACAAACTTAACAAGTTAACACAAGTGTTCACCTATTAGGGTGAAGCCAAACGAACGTAATTTGAGTGAGTTGTGAGTCGCAGAATTTCTGTCGCGTGATATATCTTTTCATACAAATCATGACTCACAAAATTACGTTCGTGTGAATCAAACAGTCCACTTTTGTATGAGATACTGCCGAACCGAAATTCTGCGACTCCCAACTCACAAATTACGCTCGTTCTCTTCGCCCTAAAAGAGCAAGTTATCTGCAGAGAGAATAAAATGAACTGTTTCTTAAGATTGTCGATTCGACAAACTGCCTTAAGAAAAATGTCTTGATTAGCAGGCTATGCTTACAGCTGCCTAGTGTAAGGATTATTCTTTTTTTAAGAAAAAAAAATTGTATTTGCTTTTCAATACTTACTTCCATCGTCTTCGTAGAGGAATGTAAACTTATCCCATTGGAGTTTTTTTATGAGAGCTGCGTACGCTTTGGATATAAGTTCTGGAGGGGGCGCGTAGGATATTGTGAAAAGATCTTGCTGCATTGTGTCCGTCGGTTCCCATCCCAGTGATAGGTGGGATATCTGAAATGTATTCATTAACCATTGTAATTAATATTTAAGGGAATACTTACATATACGCGTCGTGTAAGCTATTTTTTTTTTGTTTTGGTGCAAGTTTGTCAATGGGTGAGAGTATCAAAATAAGTTGGCAATCATTCTGCAGAAAGTTGTTTTCTTTAGGGCCTGTTTCACCACTTCCTGATTAGGCTATCCACCAAATAACTTGACAGATAGAGTATAGAGAATATATCAAATAAGCCTATCCGGCACCTTATCAGGAAGTGGTGAAACAGGCCCGTTCGTCACCTAATTTAAAGGCTAGTCAAAATCTCAAGGTTAATAATAATATAAAGAATGGTCTTCGCTGAAGTAGTGATCCGTAAGTGATAAAATTTCTGCTTACATTAAGCCGGTTGCAAATAAGACATGTTGTGTCGCAAATGCCATTAGTTGGTCGAGCGTCGATCAGAGCCACTATTCCCTTGTTGTCCTGTGTGTAAGGGCAAACTGTGAAAAAAAAATAAACGTTCTATTTTCAAAACTTTAATTTGTGATAGAGAAATTATAAAACTGCGAAATTACGCCCACAAAAACTATTTGTTTACGGAATTTCAGAGTTAAAATACAGCACAGAATACCCTAAAAATATTCAATTTCATTAAATTATTGGACATGAAAATGTTCATAAATGAAATAGCATTTACCTAAATAGTTCTATTTTTATTTTATATTTCAATTTATTCAATAATATTAAAATATGTAGATAAAAAGAGTCAAACTTGTTTAAAATTATTTCAAATCAATTCAATACAATCGAAACTTTATCATTTATCTTCACTTTATATTCGAGTTTGTTGCAAGTAGAAAACTTACGTTCCAAAGATGTGGAGTAACTGTCAAGAACTTTTAAGTAAATCGCTCGTCCGTGATAGGATTTTGTCGTACCCATCTTGACGATATTCTCGAAAGCCTGCATCGAGCTTTGCATATTTTGTGAATTGAAGAGACCACCTGGAAATACATTTAAATACAAGCTAGCTGGCCTTTGAACGATTGCAATGTATTAACCGCCTTACAAAGAAAAAGATTCATAATATTATACCGTGTGTATGGTACAGACGTTATAACCTGAGTCCTGACATATCGCAATGTTTTTGCCCTTGTCAATCAAGCCACTTTTCTAAAGTATCAAATAATGTTTACTTTGTATAAGTAACTAAAACTTCTGTATACACAGAATGGTTTTTAGTAATAGCTGAATCTTCTTTTATATCGCTTTATTTATTGCTGAAAACTGCTTTGAGTACTTCAAAATACAATCTGAAAGGGGGTTCATAGAAAACAGGAAAGGAAACAAATTCATAACATATCCAAAGTTCAACATCTCTCACACTCTTACCTATAGGAAAACGTGTGCTAATAGTTGCTTCGGTGCAGACAGCATACAAAAGGCAAACTAACAACGATTTATATGACGTCATTTTGATTGTTTCACAAATCACAGTTAAATATAAGACGGGCAAGCGGCCCGTCAGCCGCCTTCACACCGTCTGGTATATTTTTGGAAAACAATTTTAGGTCACATCCACCAAGACGCGTGCGACGAATTTCAGAACCGCTGTGATTCACGGGATGGAAGTTAACTGAAAGTTTTCCAGTGTTGCAATCGAAAATTAAATAATTGTGTTGCATATAGATCACTCGAATATACATAAACCCGTTGCAGTGACAGTGCAATGTAAATAAACAGTTGCAATGCTGAAAATGCGATTTCATTTGTTTGTTTTGTTTCTCGTGAGCGAGTGCCGGGCGCAAGTGATCCTAACTGAAACGTTTCAAGTTTCTTATCAAATAGGTAAGGGGTATTGTAAGTTTTGTGCCCTAGGTCAAGCGCTTAGTGAAATCTAGTTTAAAAGCTTAGTCAATGTAGGGTAGTAGATCTTTCAGCATGCTACACTTTAGTCTCTAGAGTCTATGTATTAAAACATTGGTTTTAAACATTGATATAAGAAACTATAGGTCTTTGGTTTTAAAATATTTTTCAATTATGTTTGTTGTATAATGTATTCTTACCTAATAAATAATAAGGTGCCATTGATAAAGATTTGCAATTAGTACATAATACTATCTTCATCACGTGTAAAATGTAGTTATGTCACCCCCTCAGCGCCCTGTCATCATAATATAGTGCAGCGATGACAGATTAAATGCTTATCAACAATAGTTCTAGTTAAAGCTTTGTTTATTTAAGATTTAATTCATGAAGGCCTTACAATGTAATCTGGCTTCACCACCGTCTTGAGACGGGACAGGAGGTCAGTCGATCATAGCATGAGCTTCTGCTAGGTAGTCTCCGGACAGACTCTAACATCAAATCTGTAAAAGCTCTGCCCGTTAACCATAGTTAAGTTTTAATTAAGTGTTAAATATAACTTCACAATAATAAATTTTCATCAGTTTTTCAAAAGTCTTTTCTCGCTCCCACAAACTTGTCTATGTAGTAAACAAATTATGTTTAAGCCAAAACTACGAGCAACAAACACAAACATCGAAATCGCGGCAGTCTTGTAAACTAAAATTTGTCATCATTATAATGAGGATGTAACTGATTGTGCAGTTGTATTTTCAGTTATAATATAATAAACATGAGAGAAATAAACTAAAATTATTACGGTTGCGGTTTCGGTCCACCATATTAAGAGCTACGTTCGTTCGTTTTCGGTTTCGACTTTCGGCCAAAAATCTAGGATACATTATTATTTATTATTATTATAAATTCAACCATGGTGATGAGAAATCGCATAAATTGGAAACAAGATAGTAAATAATTGTTTTTATACTTTTTTAGCTGGAATTTTCGAGAAAGATGCTCTCACGCAGCGGCTGGCTTTCAATGAAAGCATGCGATATGCACACCTGGAGGAATCTGAGCTGCAGAAGTCGGCAGATGAAGACGATGATAACCCGTGTAAGTTTATAATCTTATATATAAAATTCTCGTGTCACAATGTTTGTCCACGAACTCCTCCGAAACGGCTTTACCGATTTTTACCAAATTTTATATGCATATTCAGTGGGTCTGAGAATCGGCTACTCGGTACTTATTATATTGATAAGTGCATTTGTTGAATAAATAATAGTAAATTATTACAACTCGAGAAAAACGACAACCATGATAGCAATGGACGTTGCCATGGTGACATATTTATTTAGTCACTACAATAAAATATTAATACGGGCGATATACTTTATAATATTATGGCAAAGAAACGTTTGCCGGGACAGCTAGTTACTTATATATATATATATATATGCATACTTTATTTGTGATGAAAATTTAATTATATATAAGTACACCACCTAGCTTCTTCCCGTGATATCCATACTAATATTATAATCCATACTTCCATACTAATATTAAAAATGCGAAAGTGCGTATGTCTGTCCGTCTGTCAGTCTGTCTGTCTGGACGTCTGTTACCTCTTCACGTCCAAACCGCTGAACCGATTTTGCTGAAAATTGATATTATGGAGATACTATGTCCCGGGAAAGGACACAGGATTACGGGCGTCATCTAGCTATTAATTATTATTTATGGTCTTTACTCCTGGCCCTTTATTTTTTGATCGACGCTGTGGGCACAACGGTGAACAAAATTATGTGCATTGATCTATCACACAAATAAGCTTTGCCTTTTGTATACTACTCGTGTAGTATGGATTACAAACATAACCTATTCTAACTTACTCTTTTACAGCCAAGGATTGGCGCTTAGAACCAGTTATACTACAGCCTCAAAGAAGCGACAGTTACTCCGTTTGGAGGGAACGTAAGTAAAAGGAAAATCTCAACCATATAGCCATGGGCGCCGGCAGAAATAATTTCCAAGGGGTGCAGATTTTAGTTTTCTTTCTTTTTACAAACAACAGTGACTCAACAGAATACATTTAATGCCGAAACATTACGAACTATCTTTGTACGGCATGGCAATAGGTTTACAAAATGCTTTTTATTTCAATAAATAATTGCTGTTGAACCCGAGATTCCCAAGGGGTGCAAGTGCACCCCCTGGCACCCCCCTGCCGGCGCCCATGCTTATAGCTATCGTAACTATACCCCATAATTAATCAGAAGTTTGATATTGTGCACAGTAACTTTAACCCTCCGTGTACTAGGTGACTAATCTCACCATGCTGTACTAGGTGGGATGTGACATACCCCAACAATAAAAGGCAGTTAAATCCGAAAAATTCAAATTCAAATTAAATTCAAATTATTTATTGAGCATACAATAATATACAATAGTATAAAAGCTAGCTAGCATACATCATGTCGTCTAATCCCATGTTAAGTAAAAACTTGTGTTATGGCAATCAGACAACGGATGCACGCCGAACAATATTATCCTAATATCGACGGGTGAAAGCAGAAGTGGCGTAACTTGAAAAACCCAACTTTACAGGAGAGCAAAAAAACTTTTTTAAAAATTCATAACTTCTATGTTTATTAAGGTAGAAACTTAAAAAATGGAACGTATTTAAATTAATCTAAGACCCATACAATGAGTTTGTTTAATTTTTTCTAAAGTTGATATTTCATTGATTTTTAACAAGTTACGACAAAAAATATTTCTATTTTACGCAGCAGAAATGTTGTATCTTTGAGAGGAAATGTATAGACAACTTAAAAAAGCATATTTTTTTGAGCGACGGATCTGTCGTATCGCAAATGTAACACGCCCCTACACATTTCATTTCGCCATATCTTGTTTACTTAATTAAAATGCCTTACAACTTTTGGTTCAAGTGCAAAATCGGCGACAGACGTTGTGAAAATGAAATGCTGTATCTTAAACTAAATGAATTGTTTGTTTTAAAAGAATGTCATTATAACAAATTAAAAGAAATGATATGACTATTTACTATTATTTGTTTATAACAATAAGAAAATAAAGGCATGGAAATTTGTTTTATTAATCATTAATCAACATTGAAATATAAAATTATTATAATAAAATGAAAATTAATATAATAAAACATTTATTTCTCTTGTTTTTTCTACTTTATAAAGGTTTAAGCCTTAATATTTTATTCATGCTCATGAATTTAAAGTTATTCTTTTTATGTTATAAGATATGAGCTTTTGCCCGCGGCTTCGCTCGCGCTAAGAAGTATTATTATATACAAACTTTCATCCCCTATTTGAACCCCTTGGGTTGGAATTTATCAAAATCCTTTCTTAGCGGATGCCTACGTCATAACATCTACCTGCATGCCAAATTTCAGCCCGATCCGTCCAGTGGTTTGGGCTGTGCGTTGATAGATCAACATGTCAGTCAGTCACCTTTGAGTTTTATATATATAGATGGGGGCAAACGAGCACAAGGGTCACCTGATTGAAAGTAACTACCGTTGCCCATGGACACTAGCAACATGAGAAGGGCTGCTGGTGCGTTGCCGGCCTTACTCGGTACTAATAGGCTAAAGGTTTGCAGGTCGTATAGGTCTGAAAATATTGCTGGTGACAGTTCATTCCACAATTTTACAGTGCGCGGCAGAAAGTAACGCGAAAAACGAACGGTGGAAGACTGCCAATCATCAAGGTGATGAGGATGTTATATTTTTCGCGTGGAACGATGGCGAAAAATTGCAGGAGGTATGATTCTGAACAATCCCTCAGGGCACTCCCCGTGATATATCATGAAGCCGATAGCGGATGCAGAGTGAAGCTACATGTCGGCGTATTTCCAAGGAGTCCAGCCTGTTTGAAACACTATGGCAGTCAACAATGCGAGCGGCCCTTCATTGTATACGATCCAAAGGGAGTAATTAGTATTGGGCGCCCCTGCCCAGAGATGAGAAGAGTATTCCATATGAGGCCGAACCTGCGCCTTGCAGAGTTATAGTCGTTGGACTGAAATACTGTCTCGCTCTGTTAAGGACACCAAGCTTTTTGGAGGCTAACTTGGCCTAACCCATCTAGATAACATCGGAACTGGACTTCGCTCGATAGGTTTACGCCAAGTATTTCAATGCTGGGGGAAAATATTAAAGGGGTGCCCTGAAAACGAGGAGAATATGAACGAATATGACCATTGGTGACTTTTTAGTGGTGAACGCGCAGACTTGTGTATTGGCGGGGTTGAATGGGAATAAGTAACGTCTACCTCATTCAGAGACTTTCTCCTGTGACTTCTCTATTTAGACACAAGTTCGTTTCGACTCTATATCTAGAAAAATATCGGGGAGCCGGTATATAGGGCAGCACCTGTACTATAATCTGCATAGCAATAAATGCCGTTGGTCTGTAACATGATCTGATAAGAAACTTGTGGCCCATTTGCACAAATTCTTGGGGAGCCCATATGATGGAAGCTTTGATAGTAGCGCTTTTTGCCAAACCCGATCAAAGGCCTTTGCAATGTCCAAACTAGCCAGTGCCTCTACCTTCGACTCAATCGCCTGAGCCCAACGACGAGTTAGGTACGCCAAGAGATCACCAGCCGAGCGACTCTTTCGGAACCCGTACTGTTTGTGTCTCTGGCCGCCCAAGTATCGAAAGAGTTGGGTATTGATAATGGATTCCATAATCTTCGAGAAGACGAAGGTTATAGCGATTGGTCTGTAGCTGGAAGGATTTGAGCGGTCACCAATTTACACCAAGGCTGTCTTCCAAGAAGCCGGGACAATACCAGAAGAGTAGGAGAACTGAAAAAGACGCGTTAAGACCGGATCTGCTTTTGGATATCAAGGGAACGCAGGACTGAGCCCTGATGAAACTCCAACATGATGCTCGTGCATCGTGGTATAGTCGGCGTTTTCTATTCCCCGTCATCTAGGGTCGAGCTTGACGCAAAGAGCTTGCTCAGAAGATCGGTTTTGTATTTTGCATCGTGGGCAAGCGATCCATTTTCTACTTGTAGGGATGGTAGGGATGGCTTGCAGAAATTGCCTTCAATAGCTTTGGCCAGAGACCATGTACGGGTTCCCGGAGGGAGTCTCGAGTCTCTCACAGACAGAGACATCTCTCTTTCTCTTGAAGAACCTAGAGGCAAGGTTCTACTCCATTTTATATTATGTGTGTGTCCACGCATAGACCCAAAGGAGCTCAATATTTATTAACAACAACAATTATAGCTCAACAATATTTTTATTGAACCATCAACAAAAAAAAAATTAGCAAATTTACATAAAAAATGAGTCGATATTGTTTACAGAAAATATACAGGCTTTTATCTTTACAAACATGTAAAATCAACAAAATATGTATACAAGAATAAGTGTGTAGATGTCCACAGCAATGCTCAGGGGAAAAAATATACGTGGACGCATACATGCAACATTTCACTATACGTCTTTATTCTTTAAGCTTCATTTAAGAATAAACGTGTTCAGTTCCATTCAGAATAAACGTGCATTGATACACACAAACACATTTTCTCAAATCGACGCTAACAATCTACTAAAAGGCGTTAAGAACGGCGTGCGCCGGCGACGGTATCATACAGGGGCGGGAGGGAGATAAAATGGCGTTACTTATCTCTGTACTCATTACTTAAGTATATTCATTGGTTGTAAGTATAGGTTTAAGAATAAAATTATGTGTTTGAAATGTAATAACTTTCTCATACCTATAAAATTAGTATGAAATAAATTGTCGTATCTTTGTAAATGTTGTATTTTAGGCGACAAAAATGTCGTAACTCATTTAAATCAAACTAGAGAGTTAAAAAACCTGTGTCGTATCTTTTTCTAATTTTTCACGCATTGTCGTATCTATCTTTTATCAAAAAATTGCAGTTTTTCGTCTAGTTACGTCAAATTTTTTTAAGGTTTGTGCTAAAAGGTGGTAAAAATCCATGGTCGTATCTTTACTAGAATTTATCGTAGAAAGACGAGATATAGACCATTCGACGCAGATTTTTTTTTTATACAACAATCAATTAAAAAGTGATTTTGGCCAAAATTCAAGTTACGCCACTTTCGCTTTCACCCGTCGATATATATTATTATTGACACATTCACACACACAATCACACAACTTTTTATCACGTTAAGTCTCTTTCAGCGACGTGATGCGCGCTTCGTTCGGGAGCCTCCCCCGGAACCTCCGGTAAACTACACCGATGGGCCAGAACTCCTCCACCTCGAAGATGGATAAAGCTAGGGTCGGCACTCTCACCACAAAGGAACTGAAATTCACTTTGTGGTGAGAGTGCAGACGCTCCACCCTCAAGGAGTAGGTGGTCTTCTCGCGGATGTAGTTAACGACGTCTTCGGCCGTCGTGGACCAATGCAGGCGCGACACGTAGAGTCGAGCGGTGTCTCGCGCACCTCGCCGCGTAGGCGTAGCTCGGGCACGTAAAGTGCGGTGCCGCGGTGGTTGCGGACGGTGGGCTTCCTCTTCTTCCTCCTCTCCACCAGAGTGAAGCCCTCCTCATCGCACCTCCTGCTCTCGTCCCTGTCGAGTCGACGATGTTCAGCCTTGCGGCCCTCCTTTGCACCCCTCGCCTTTACCTGCGGGGGAGGTGCGGGGCAAGCAGCGACGCTTGCATAATTTTTCTGTTGAGTCGATGGCCTCAATTTTGTGTCGACGTCACGCGGTGACGGCGAGCTGACGGCGGCGGCTGTTGCTGACCCACTCGATTCCGCTGACGTGCAAAACGGCGAGTCGCGCTGAGCTCCGCGACGCATATTTATCGAGTCGATTGGATGCTCGGGTGACCTACATAATGAATTATTACTTTTTAATTGTAATAATTCACTACGTAACTCACTGATGGTGGATTCCGAGGCATCCAATCTACCTCGCATCTCGTCCAGCTCTGCCCTCATGATGTTGCACTTCTGGAGCAGGCTGGAGACGTTGACGTGGTCCAACGATACCGCCGGCAGTTTGTGGAGCTGCTTGGCCCCAAACACCGGCACTCCCGCAGGATTTGTCTGCTTAAGCAGGGAGATGATGTCCTGCAAGCTTCGTTCGCTTCCCTCTCTCCTCCGGGACGTCATCTGCGCCGTCTTGCCGAGCGCTTCGTACAGCACCAGCCTGCCCTTACAGGTCTCCTCGCTGGTGTAGGTTGACCTGCACAGCCTCACGATGCTATCTTCGTCCATGGTGTTGACGACGTGTTGTACGAACGCCAGCAGCTCGTTGGATACGAGCGCCATGGTGTCGGTGCAGCGGATATGAGCCGCGCGACTCGCGAAATATTAATTAAATTTATTAATATTTGCAACTTGTGTTGTTGAGCGGTGCGCGACCGTTCGCTACCGCGATCAAAACAACAACAAGACAATTGTTCCTAGTGATTGTAAATTATTATGGATTATAAATAAATATCTAATAATGAATTGGTTTACGTAAAATAAATTCAATTTTACATAATAAAATACATTTTATAAGGAAACGTACAAAAACTTGACTTTTGCTTCAAACTATAAACTATGAAATCTTTTCTTCAGTACAAAAATCAAATGGCAACTATTACAATCGAATTCTTCTCAATTTCTAAGACTATAGTTTATCTTGTTTTAACCTATTTATAATATCAATTTAAAATAAGCAATATGAAATAGATCTTGGGCACATAAGTTTCCGTAATATTGACAGTTATTTAGACACAAAAATTAGTATGTATAATACATATTATGGACATATTATATTTTTTGCAAATGTGCCCAGTATTCCTATACATTAGTATCTAAGACCATATCCGGTATCACTCATTTGTTCTTCATTACTTTACATTCTCGTTCGGAATAATATATTAGCTCACTGCTCAGTGTCACAATCATCATCTTCTTCAGTTAGTGCTCGAAAAATATTTTTTTTTCGATAATCGAGACATTTTTAGCAAAACTTATACCAGAAAATAATATTTCATTAAGTTAATCACAAAATTAAACATATAAATAAATTAAAGCAAAAGAAGTTTTTAGCTACGTGCTGTACTAGGTGGGGTATGTGACACCCAGACGCACTTTAAGCACATATAACAGAATTGGTGATGGACTTAGGACTGAATATTTGGTAGGAATTAAAGCAGCAACGTCTTATTTGCAGCTATTGAGGAAACCAATTCGCATACTTTTTTCGTTTAAAAATGCCATCAATTTTTTTAGCGCTGGGGTATGTCATACCCCACCTCGTACACGGAGGGTTAAAGTAACACAATATTTTATCCTTGACAACTTTGTAAATTAAACATGCTACCTGTATAAACAATATCTTGTTGTTTGTAAGGTTGTAGTTACTAGTTAATAAATAATGTATTTAATTGTTAAATGACTTTTCAGTCTGCGCTAAAATAGAAAGAAGTCCAATCGCTATCCTGGGCCCTCAAAATCCCATATCAGATTGTGCGGTCCGAGACCAGTGCGCCCTGGCGAATGTACCCCACATACAAGCGACATGGCAACCTCTAGACCCAGATATTGAGCTGATAAAAGACGAACCGGTCATAGAGGAAGGCGACAACCCGACGTTCAAGAAAATAACTATCAACTTTTACCCGCCATCAGAGGAAATATCCTACGCATATGCCAAACTCCTAAAGTATTACAAATGGGAAAACTTTGCTGTCCTTTACGAGGACGATTACGGTTAGTATTATTGGACCGTATTATTACATATTAGTTTTAACTGCTACCTTTTTGTTCTCAATTTCATCGTCTCGTTCGTTTGTCACACGGCAACCAAATATTTTTCGGAATAAAACCTATCCTACTTTCTCAAATTAAAGTGTTTAAGTTTTGTCAAAGAATTTTAACTCATCAAGCCCCATATAATAAGCTCACCGGTGAGCGAGACACAATAGAATAATAATAGATTTCCAAGAATCCACGATCGAAAGAACCTCTTCAGCGTTCGGAGATAAATGACAGACACAATAATATAATATTATTAAGACACACCTTTGCATATTAGTATAAAATGCAAATAAGTAATATAGTTTTCGTAAAGAAACAACAACATTGTTATAATAGCAAATGGATAAAATTTTCGCTTGCCTTGGCTTGAAAATAGCTTGGCAAAAATACTGAAGTACTTATAGTAAATACTAGAGCCCGTAATAGTAAACACTATCAACTTTGAACTGCAGCATGCAATTTTAAAACACTTTCTAAACGTATCGTGAATTTGCATTATGCCTTTTTATTTACGTTATATAATATACTCCGACAAATAAAATTTCGCACTGGTAAAAAACCGCATGGAGATAAAAATTGGTAGAAACGTTAATTACATCATTATTTAAAGAAAACACCAAAAGTCCCCGTCGATCCTCCTTAATGTGTTCAAAAATGTATTCAATGTTTGATCTTGTTGTTTTGTCCCAAATTGAGGTTTATTGCGTTTTTCTCGTAAACGATAATATTGTACGGATATGCTGATTACTTCTGATTGGCATCTTTTGGATACTTGATACTATAGCAACAAATGTTATTATAATTATTATGTCAAATCTTAATTAACTTTAGTTAGCATAATAACATATCAGACCAAACTCATTATTGTTTCCCAGGTCTAATGAGAATACAAAAAATACTAGCCGAATACACCGAGCAGTTTCCAATTACCGTTCGAAAATTAGATCCCAACGCCGACAATTACATGGTAAGTTTCCAAACTCTTGGAAATTTAATTGTCATTTCAATGTAATTATTTCTGCTACTTATATTTCAATTAGTTATTATCTTTAACGTAATTTTAATGTCTTTATTGTCTAGAAGAAACTTCCTATAGCCGCACACACGTCACCTGGGTTACTTATATAACAGAACTAGCTGTCCTGGCAAACGTTTCTTTGCCATAATATAAAGTATTTCGCCCATATTATTTTATTGAAGTGACTAAATAAGTATGTCGCCATGGCAACGTCGATCGCTATCCCGTCGCACAAACAATGGTCGCCGTCAGTCTCAGGTTGTAATAATTTACTATTATTTATTCAACAAATGCACTTATTAATATATAAAGTACCCAGTAGCCGATTCTCAGACCTACTGAATATGCATATAAAATTTGGTAAAAATCAGTAAAGCCGTTTCGGAGGAGTTATTGGACTAATATTGTGACACGAGAATTTTATATATAAGATAAGATGAACCAGTGATCCTAGTATCACTGTCCTAATATAAACCTTTTCTGGACTTCCACGTTCAGCCGATCTCGAGTTTTAGCGATACTGACAAAATTTTTAATTTATTTTATTAACAAAGATAGACAAAAAGTATAAGTTAACAAAGAAAACATGGAAAATCCCTAAAATCTGTGTTTACTGAGTTTATGAATTTCTGTCGAAAAAGCTTACTATCTGTATTTTATTTACGAGGTATCTGCTAACTCTTCAATAAGTGGATCTATAGAATTTTTTTTATATTTTTCAAGGTGTTCAAAAGTTTGTACGAGTTTAAGGAGTACCGCATCATACTGGACTGCCACGTGGACAGAGTCATCAAGTATCTGAACGAGGCCCGGGCGGTGCACATGGTTAATCACTATCAGGTATATTCATTATGTGGTGGGGCTGCGGTCGTGTATCACGCGTTTCCCGTAGTCCCACCTTCAGGAGCAGGAACACCGTTGGGGTTTTAGTGGGTAGTCCCGGGTGCGTCCTCCGCCCCGGGGAGTCCCACATACCCCGGTGGTCCTCCCCAGGCCCCGAGGATGCGTAAACGCATTCCCCCAACGCAAAAAAAAAAGGTATATTCATTATGGCAAAGTGCGCCTACCTGGCAAGTGAGCCTACCCGGTAAGTGCGCCTGCCTGGCAAGTGCGCCTAACCGACATTTGCGGCAAGTGCGCCTACCCAGCACAAGTGTGCCATATAGCTATTTTTCCATACCACTGATTGCATAATATACTAGCAGTTGCTCTGTTATGCCATACCACTTACCATTTTAACATTGGAAATCTCTAATCAGTAGTACGCAAAAATATCTATGTATAATATGTATTTGTATAGTACTCATGCTATAAACATCATAGAGCTATCCCTATCAAAACTGGGGTAGGGTTCGATTATTGTTTTTCCGTCCAAACAGAGAGGTTCCTACTAGTGGTGTTCCTAACGGCTATATTTTCCTAGCACGCTACATCGAATATGCTACATTTTTCAAGCGCGCTATTTTTGACGCTACGTTATAACGAATGAAATTAACGATTCTTGACTCGTTGTTTTTCAAGCGCGCTATTTTTGACGCTACGTTACAACGAATAACGATTCTTGACTCGTTGCTTTTCAAGCGCGATATTTTTGACGCTACGTTACAACGAATAACGATTCTTGACTCGTTGTTTTTCAAGCGCGATAGTTTTGACGCTACGTTACAACGAATGATCAATAAAATTAACGATGCTTGACGCGTTGTAAATTGTAATGTTACCAACGTTATTGAAATTCTTTCGTTATGTTACAACATGATGATTAGTAACGTCTACAATAATTATAACGCGGTGGGTGAGTTAATATAATTACATATTTTTACATCTTCTCTTTAAAGAGAAGATGTAAAAATAAAGATGATGGAAAAAAAAACTGTTGTTAACAACAGTTTTTTTTTCCATTTTATTTAAGTACTTTTAAAAATATTATTTGCACATCTTTTGTCTATGGCGTAAAGTCAACATTAGCTTCCAAATCAAATAATAGTAATTATAATTTACGTATGCACGCAAAGCAACACTGCAAAAATTATGACAGCCGAATTCACCCGATTTGACAACGAAACGACCCGACAACGATCGAACGAAAATCACGCGCGATCGGCCGGCGCGAGCGGCGCCGTGCTAGCCGCTAGGTCAGTCATGACTGCGCGATACGTTATAACGTAGCGTCTTGTGCATAGATTTATAGCGCGCGCTATTCGTTGCGAAGAAATAGCGCGCTACTTTTTTCAGCTATACGTTATATTAACCACCACTAGTTCCTACATCAATATGAAAAAATGTTAAACAAGGCCATGTTTCACCACTTCCTGATTAGTGCCAGATATGCTATCCACAACTTATCTTACAGATGGAGTATCAGACAGTTATGTCAGATAAGTTGTGGTTAGCTCATTGTTCTATTTATTTCAATAAACAATATTTTCTTGCCTCCAGCACTACATTTTAGTGTCTATGGACGCGACGACCGTAGCTAAAGACCTTCTGCCGTTCCACTCAAACATCACTTGGCTGAGCCTCACGGACTTCGACCAGCTGCAAGATGCACAGCACTTCCTCGCTCCCAGAGTCGCCAGGTGGTTCAACTGGTCACCTGAAAATACTGACTCTCCCCCGGTTACTAATATTAAGGTAATTAGTAAATTAAAGTACTGTTCACATTATGTATGTATGTGTGTGTGTGTGTGTGTGTGTGTGTTACGGTTCTTCCCGAAACTATGCATGACCAGTATATTTAAGGTACAATTCCGAGCATCGCGATCGATCGCAGTCGCGCACGACCTACGACTTTCGTCGGATGCTCGCGACCATAGTCAGCGTATGAAAATGTATGGCACCGCTTCCGAGGCCCGCGACGATCGCGCGCGGCTTACGACAGTCGTAGGCAGCGCGCGCGTCGTAGGTCGTGCGCGACCGCGATCGATTGCGATGCACGTCATTGTACCTTTAGGCTCTAGATTGTAAAGTATTTTATCCTCAAATGTACCGCGTTATGTACTGTTTGTTATACCTATATTTTGCTAGAAGAGCCGTAGGAAAAATCTAGTACAAATCTATTTCATTGATGACTCGCTTATAGCCAACTTTAAGAATCATTATTCAGTATACGCAATACGCATGTTACTTAGATTTGGAAATAAAACTACTTATGTATTTCAGGAGGAAGCACTATTGATGAACGACGTAGCAAATCACGTTTTGAAGTCCTTGCAGAAGGTAGAAGCCAAACACGGCATAGAAAAACCCAGGAGCAACTTGTGTGACAAGAACCCGGAACCATGGGAGTACGGAGCGCTACTTCAGGATGAAATATTGAAGGTTTTACTCAAAATTGTCATTGTAAAGAATATCGTGAAATTCTGTAGCTAATAAGCTTCAAAAAGAAACTTTAGAAAATGCTCAACGAAATTGTGGGATTTAAGAACTGCTTGAGAGCTATGACGCCTATACAGTTATATTACAAGTTCTAAGGTACTCGTAATACGGATTCACAGGCGTCATACTGCCGCCGAGTCCCGGACGCCATGTTGCAGTTACCGGTCGCACTCGGTCTAGCGTGCCAAGGGAACATCGCAGTGTTTTAGTGGGTAGGGCCGCGGCACCTGCCATCTTCGCCGCGGCGAGCCCCACATATCCGTAGCGGAAGCCCCATCCCCTGCAATGTGTCACAGCATTTCACTGCGTCAAAAAAAAAGGCGTCATACTGCCACTATACAATACTGCAAGGCGACTACAATCACACTAACCATTAAGGAATCTTTCAGCTCGTTTCTTGGTCAACATAAAAAATAAACCTTGCAAATGGTACACCCAGAATAAGCACATAAAGCATTTTTTTTCGTGCATTATTATTATGATAATATTCTTTTTTCTTTCAGACTCAAACCATGGGCGTGACGGGCAACATAGAGTTCAACAGCAAGGGTCGTCGTGTGAACTACACTCTCAACGTGAACGAGATTCGAGTGTCGGAGCGGGAGACTGTGGGGTACTGGGAGTCGGCCGTCGGTGGAGACATCACTGACACCAGACAGAATGTGGAGGCCAGAGGCGCGCAGACATCGAGCAAACATTTTATTGTGAGATCAGTATTTGAGAACAAGAATCCATACTAATATTATTGTAAATGCGGAAGTGTATCTGTCTGTTACCTCTTCACGCCCAAACCGTCAAACCGACTTTGCTTAAAGAACATATCTCGAGTCCCGTCCCGGGATAGGACACAGGATAAGTTCCCTAGCGATAAACGAATTTTGCCGCAAAGTACTTACTGTAACTAGACGTTGCCCGCATGTTCCGCAAAATCGTTTTGGAAACAGTTTATTTTTTCGGGATAAAAACTCCTATGTGTTTTCATCAAAATTGGTTCAGCAAGTCCAACCTGAAGAGATTGACAGACAGACTCACGTTTGTCTTTATCTTATTAGTGCTATTAATTATTAGCAATCTTTGTCGGAGGCGTTTTCAAAGCAAATCATAGTTTTAGTATTCATATGCATTTTCACTAATCCATCTTACAGTAGAAAAATTAAGGACCAATATATTATATTTTAATTTTTTTATTTTAGGTTATATCCAGAAAAGCGAAACCGTATTTTTACGATAAAGTCAAGTGTCCGGAAAACAACGATACGTGTGTTGAGGAGTCTGCCGATGAAAAATACGAGGGTTTCTCTGTGGATCTAGTCAAGCAGATATTCGATAGGCTGAGAGCCCGCAACTACAACTACACGTACTCGTTCCTATACGAGGAGGACAAGGGATACGGGAAATACGACGAAGTGAAGAAGAAGTGGGATGGACTCATTGGTGATTTGTTGGACAAGGTAATTTAGTTGTGACTAAAGTTGTATATATTCTTGCACTTTTCTTTGACCTCCATTATACAAGTACGCTGGACTAATGATGCCCAACTGTTTTTTGTGCCTATTTGAAGCGGAACTAGCGCCCCCAATGCGGGGGAAGAGAACTAAATTGCAAATGGCCGCTTAATCGCTATTGGTTGTAGAAACTAGTATTAGTTCAAAGTACTCCCACTACTGCTATCAGCACCAATATAGCGACTTTCAAACAGCATTTTTACGTCAGATTTAGTTCTCTTCCCCCGCGTATTAGGGGCGCTGATTCCGCTTCAAATAGGCACAAAAAAATAGCTGTAATTTCAAAGGGTATCATAAGTCTAGCGTACTTGTATATAGGAGATCAGTGACTCGTAGACACTAAACAGTCTAAAAGCCTTGATTCGAATGAAAACTATACCTAAAGAACGATGCGTCAAGTTGGCCGGTATATCCAATAAAAACCACTTGCCTATGAAATGAAACCTTATATCATAAGCTTCAATTTTTATAATGGGCAGAACACGGTAAACAACCGGAGAAAAAAGATATCACACCTGACATCATAGGACTGCCTATGGACTTAAATCACTTCAGTACAAAAGCTATTCTCAAAAAATGTCTTCGCTGACGTCATAGACCGTACTCATAGACTCGTAGACCGTCAACAACAAGGGAGGGATGCTTTAGTTCATCATTATTGTACGACTGTACATGTTTGATAGGGCGGCGCACAATCGGTGCGTGTGCCCATATTATTTCAATAATATGGTGTTTAGACGTTGGTTGCCACGATGTATTTATTCACCCGGCACTATATTTGGAAGACATCATTTTTGACGATGAATGTGTAAATGTCGCAGTCATCTGGTTCAATCTGCGATTCGATTGAATGACTAGCGCATTCATTGAATGACACCATTCAATTGAATGACTCGGCCGAACGTCGATTGAACGATCGTCCCTCAACGTTCAACTAGTAAGCGATTTGTAGCATAGTGTTTTGAAGATAGCGGACATGAAATCAGTCAGGTAATTGAACGTATTTCATTTTCTTCCTACTGCGGCGCTACTAGTCACTAAAACAAATATGGCGTCTAACAGCTCGCACAGCTGATAGCACTGTGTTGTTATTTTATCGATTACATTTACATTAAATTGCTTTATTTGTAATAACTAATATAATAATATGAAAGCGTGGATTTAATTATAACCACCCCGTCAACGGCTACTTGAAAAAAGTATACAGCATCTCATTTACGACTTCGCTATATGACTTTTAGTCAAGACGTTAAACGTTACATTCAACGTCTTGACTAGTTGTGCTTTAGTCATTAAATGAATGCGCTAGTCATTCGATCGAATCGCAGATTAAACCAGATGACTGCGATTCTATGTATAGACACCTAGCGATATTGTGTCTCGTTTTGCCACGATCGATGGGTTAAAACTTAAAAAATAAAAGTGTTTATTTTGGTAGTATCACCCTAAGGTTAATTACCCAAGTGATAAGCTGACTAAAATACAGCGTAGAATATTTTTTTGGATTTGATTTTTACAAAAAAAAAGGAGGAGCCAAAAATATAACTTTCGATGTTCCAGACTGTACATTTCCGGTCCATTCATAACATAAACTGTTTCATTTCAGTAACTTTAGGTTATAAGCAATAGGCTAACAGACATCAGAACTTTATTGGCTATGCCGGCCAGGGTCCATACAAAAATGCCCATCATTCTTTGGTTGAGCTAAGTCTAAGTCTAGTTAAAGATTGGCATAATCCGACCAAATTACACACCTACCAAATCTTAGGACACTAATTATTAATCGTTTTCAATAATAATAGTTTCGTTTTTATGAAATATCATATAATTCTGGACCAGCTTCTAAACTGAAAATTAATGTTTTGTTTGCAAAAAAATGCCTTTATGGCTGCCATACATGCCGTCATTATCGCCGCATGCTAACCTTTTAAATACTACGTCTACTAAGTACTATTATATTTATTATACCGGCCAAACTAATATGTGCATTGCACAATATTAGTTTGGGTTAAATCCACTGTAATTATCCCAGATTAAGGCCTACTTACGTAGCAGCCGTTTCAAGGATGTTATTATTTTAATTAAAATGTAACATACAACAGCCGCATTGTTATACAACCTGTGCAGCTGTGAAAAGCTTGATAAATAATTCAGTTGTATAGCACACAATAAGTATATTTTATAATAAGGTTCAGTTTTTAGTTTTCACATAAACCTAATAGCTCGGCCGTCCGATCTCCGAACCCTTGGTTGTCTCCAAAACACGGTAGAAATATACCTAAATGATCTCAATTAACAAACTTTTTTTTTTTTCTCATGGACCCTACAGGGTTAAATGTGACATGATGATATTGTGTGTGTGTGTCTGTGTCCGTTCATGATATTAAGTACTATGTTATAACTAATTGTAATATCTACGTTTGATTTTAGAAAGCAGACCTAGCAGTATGCGACTTGACGATCACAGAAGAGAGGAAGAAGGTAGTGGATTTCTCGGTGCCGTTCATGTCTCTGGGTATAAGTATCCTGTACACCAAGGAGAGGAAGGTCACTCCTGGTGTGTTCTCGTTCCTGTACCCGTATACGTTTGAAGTGTGGATGTACACGGCTACCGCTTACTGCGTCGTCTCCATAGTCCTATTTGTTTGTTCAAGGTGAGGTTTAAGCTTATAGAGATGTTTATTTATGGAATTAATTATTATTTTTAACAAAAAAATTAAACCGACTTCCAAGGTAAAAACAATAAGACGTAGTAATATTATGAACTAAAAAGTATTAAATAATTCTTACTCTTAAATAGTGCCTCTTTCAGAATTCGTTTAAATCTCAACTATTTCTGTACGGTGTACTATCAGAGAAATTGATTCCTATGCAAATTTTAACATTGAATTGACATATTCGACCAAATAACGTTGGTCTGTCAATTGCATAGGAATCAACTTCCTCGATGGTACATACTATAGTCTTCATTATTTTGAAGTCGGTACCAGCTAATTTAATCGCGAGTTAATCAGTCAATGTCAGAATATTATATGAAACTTTTGGGACTGGTACTGATTTCAAAGTAATGAAGACTATATTATGTATGTACAGAAATAGTTGAGATTTTGACGAATTCTGAAAGAGGCACTATTAAAGAGTAAGAATTATTTAATACTTTTTAGTTCATATTATTACGTCTTATTGTTTTTACCTTGGAAGTCGTTTTTAATTTTTTGTTCAAAATAATAATTTCACTCTTTTTAATTATTTACCGGTAAACATATAAGCTGTGAGCTGTCAGTTGTAGATATATAGAATTTAGGTATTCAGAAACTATCACAACTACTATACTCAGGCAGTTTTTTCCTACGTACCTCATAGATCCCATGAACAAATTGCCGACTTGGTAACCGCAACACCAAGTTTAAATCATTTACAAAGGTAACAACATTAATATAATTTTCAAAATCACTCGACAAACTCGAGTCTCGATCGAAAAGACTATGAAAAGTACCAATAATAGGGTCATAACTCATAACTCATAACGATGCATCGTGTGATGGTAGTGATAATAATTATGATGATGATGATGATGAATGTAATTTGCATAGTAGCATATGCTTTCAGTTCTTAAAACATCGCCGAAAGTCCCAAACTTGTATATATCTAAAAGGAATCCGGAGTTCTCTTAGTATCTTCGGAACCATAGCATGCCTTGGTGTAAAATCTTATTTTTTGATCTTATAAAATCACTATATATTTAAATATAAAATTTGAGGAATTTCCTCGATTACTCATGGATCCCATTATCAGGTCACCACTTTTGTGAACATGGTACCAAATAGGTGTTGAACCCTATACAACAAAAGAAAAATTTTGAAAATCGGTTCACAAACGGCGGAGTAATCGTTGAACATACACAAATAAAAAAGATAAAAAAAATCCACAGCCGAACATAATATAACCTCCTCCTTTTTGGAAGTCGGTTAAAAAGTTGTCGTATTCTCGCGATAGAACATAGTCGGCTCGACTGGATAAACACCATGATCTAGCAAAAACAGGCGTGGACGCTTACTTTACATTTCGTCGACTACGCAACAAAAAACGAAAGAGCGCGCTACCGTACGTGACACTGTAACATTTATTCCAGTGTTGTTACTATGATTGTTCAGTGACGGTAGCATCAGATAATACGTTTCTCACATTTTCCAAGTTTATAAAATACTAGCGACCCGCCCCGGCGTCGCACAAAAATGATTAAAATCGATAGCCTATGATCATTCACGTGGTCTACTTCTTATCTGTGCCAATATAACATAAAAAAATTGCTCCAGTAGTTCGCAAGATAAGCCCTTTTAAATAATTACCCCATTTTTTCCATATTCTCCTATTAGTCTTAGCGTGATAAAATATAGCCTATAGCCTTCCTCAATAAATAGGCTATCTAACACTGAAATAATTTTCAAAATCGGACCAGTAGTTCCTGAGATTAGCGCGTTCTAGTTAGCCCTTTCAAATAATTTTCCCCATTTTTTCCACATTTTTCTCTATTTCTTCGCTCCTATCAGTCTTAGCGGTGATAAAATATAGCATATAGCCTTCCTCGATAAATGGGCTATCTAACACTGAAAGAATCATTAAAATCCGTTGCGTAGTTTTAAAGATTAAAGGGAACAAAGGGACATGAGGGAAAAAAGCGACTTTGTTTTATGATAATATGTATATTGTATAGAAAAACAAATACAATGCATGCTAGCATACAGCAACGTGACACCTTCCAAACACCCCATCGCTGGGAGTCGGATAACATCTTACCTCAATGCAGGGATTAGCTTCAAAGAGGATTAGTATTTAGTCCACCATAATGTCCAGCAATCCAATTGTCTACACTACGCGTTTTCTCATCCTTTGGAATTCTGGCTGAGGCCGGTTTTACAGATTACTAAAAAGATACCCCTAGTACCTACGTATAATGTTTTGGACGTAATTAGTGTATGCCTTCTTTCTGATCACCTTTACGTCATGATCTATGCCAAAACTTCACCAACATCGGCACAGCACACTTCCTGAGCCTATTTATAAAAAAGAAACAAACGTAATCTATTTACATCTAATATATATATAAATCTCCTGTCACGATGTTTGTCCGCGATGGATTCCTAAACTACTTAATCGATTTTAATGTTTCTTTTTTTTAAATGTGTGCTTTTATCCAACTTGAGAGATAGGATAGCTTAGATCTTTAATTATAGTCGCAATTTTATTTTATTGCAAATTATTTGTCTATTAAGAGCGGCCATTGTTTATGCGACGTGGATCACGGGATAGCGATGGACGTTGCCATGGTGACATACTTATTTTTGGCCGATCCCAATATTTGATCTATCTCTGGTTTTGCCCTACTAGAGATAGGAATAGCTCTCATTAGACATTAGCTAGAGACATAATATATTTTATGTCAATTCAATGTTAGCTGCGATCGGTCGATGTCAAACCAGAGATAGATTGAATATTGGGAACGGCCGTTAGTCACTAATTCAATAAAATAATACGGGCGATATACTTTATATTATAATATGGCAAAGAAACGTTTGCCGGGACAGCTAGTATTATATAAATACATATGTTTAATTTTAAACCAATCAAGCTGAGACTTTGATACCTAATTATTAATAATAGTACTACTACGCGAGCGGAGCCGCGGGCAAAAACTAGTGCGAATTATATAATTAGTTTAGATTATGCCTGGTTTTAACTCTGATTCCAGAATATCTCCTGCTGACTGGGAGAACCCTCAGCCGTGCGACAAGGATCCAGAGGAGCTGGAGAACATCTGGAATTTCAAGAACTGCACCTGGCTGACCATGGGCTCCATTATGACGCAGGGTTGCGATATACTGCCGAAGTGAGTTTATTTAAATACTTATTGAGTAAGGAGCTCTCAATTTAGCCTAAAAGAAATAGTATTTTCATTTTTCGATTTGCATAATGTGTTCGATTGGCTTATCTAACGGCTGAGTTGTATGAAAACGTTGAAATTCTTTAGCAGACCAGCGGGACTGTACATTATAAATGCTGCTTGCTGTTGCAAATGCTGTTGAGACGGCAATCTTGTAACCTATTGTTATTTAACGATATCACGGGCATAGAAATTATTTATCTATTAAATTATATTTTATAAGCATACAATAACTGGTAAAAAGTTTACTTTTCCACAATATTTTCAATGGATTATATTTCAACATAGCATTCGTTTGATTGGAAAACTATATTCCTTTACAGATTGAATAGCAGTATTTCCAATTTGTATAAAATGTTTTACTACCAACTATCTATTAGCTGATATGAAAACAGTAAAAGTTAGAAGCTAAACCTATAAAAGTTATCAATGATTGAAATTTTTATGTTACGCCTACGTAGTGCTACGTAGCAAGTACGTAGCATTAATAAATGAATTATGATATACATATAATTATGATAATAATTAATACGTATATTAAAGTAATTGTAGCTATTTAAATTATAATAAGTTATTACATCACCAGCATTTAGATTAATGTTATAATATGTTAGATTGTAAGATATTGTATTCTGCGATTAGTCAATTTTAGTAATTTGATTTCAACTGGCTTTGCTGCTGGCATTACTTCGATCATCCGCATAATATCCTGTATCACTACAATTAAACACTGTCCATGCTTCCCTCAACGGTCATAAGTGATTTTAATCCTTATTTCAACACCTTCAAGGGCTATCGGTTCCCGCTGGGTGTGCGGAATGTGGTGGTTCTTCGCCGTGATAGTCTGTCAGACGTACATCGCCCAGCTGTCAGCGTCCATGACGACAGCCATGGAGAACGAACCCATCAACAGCGTGGAGGACCTGGCCAACCAGAACAAAGTGCTGTACGGGTCCATTGAGAAAGCCACCACCTATCTGTTCTTCAAGGTATTATTTTGATGTACTATCAGAGAAGTTCTTTTTTTTAGGGTTCCGTACCCAAAGGGTAAAAACGGGACCCTATTACTAAGACTTCGATGTCTGTCCGTCTGTCCGTCTGTCCGTCTGTCCGTCTGTCTGTCTGTCCGTCTGTCCGTCTGTCCTTCTGTCCGTCTGTCCGTCTGTCTGTCACCAGGCTGTAACTCAAGAACCGCAATAGCTAGACTTCTGAAATTTTCACAGATTGTGTATATCTGTTGCCGCTATAACAACAAATACAAAAACTAAATAAATTAAATATTTAAGGGGGGCTCCTACACAACAAACGTGATTTTTTTGCTATTTCGGCAACACATAGGCAATTGAAATGATTACAAAATACTTAATTGTATTTGTACTTTAATAAGTAATAATAAAATTTAAATAAATTAAATAATTAAGGGGGCTCCCATACAAAAAATTAAATTTTTAGCCTATTTTTGCTCTGTAGTGGTACGGAACCCTTCGTGCGCGAGTACAACTCGTACTTGGCCGATTTTATTTTTTAATTATCACCCCCCTAACATTATAAGGGATTGTTATTTGCTATATTTTTGTCGGCTCTTTTTCTTTTGGTTTTCTTTTTCCAAACTTTTGAGTTATTATTTATTATATCATTGCCATAATATATCTAATTCATTAAAACATTTGTCATTTCAAAACATTAATTACAAAGTCATTTCCTATATTCATAATTTTTTTTACGATTACGATTACTTACATTGTATTGGCATTTGACGGACCTTCGTCATGTGGACGGCTTAATAAATATGTCAATTCAATGTTCGCTGTGTCACTCTGTCTACTCTGGCTGTGATGTGTCATGTGTCGGATGGGTTTGACAAATTACTTAGGTCCACTGCCTAGGAATCAACTTCTCTGATAGTACAGTTAAAAACTGATCTTTTTCACTGATTGCTTTTATGTCCTTTTTGCTAAGAAGTAAAGTTTAAAGTTGGACAAAGATAATATCCACGCGGATATGATGGCTATAATAATAACTAACCATATAAGGACCTACGTCATATTAAATGTAGAAGTCTAGAGCGGAAGCTTCGCAAATATTGCCCAAATTATTATGTGGCTTGGTCAACGCTATGAAGAAAACTATAGACATTTAAACTTAAAAAAAAGACGGGTTGCACTCTGGGAGTGCCGGCAGAAGTGAAAACTTGATTATTAACGATGTGCATTTTTTTACCCATTTTCTTATGAAAATCGATTTTTTTAATTAATCGAAACCCTTACAATCGATTAAATTTTTAACCCATTTTTTATGAAAATCAATTTTTAAAATATCGATTTTTTTAATTAATCGAAACCCGATCCGAAAATATCGACAATCGAAAAAAAAATAGATTGTTCGATTAATCGATTTCGATGTTACAACACAAGGTTTTTCGATCAGCACGAGTATCTGACGCGAGTTTCACAGTTTTTACCCATCCCACAAAAGTGCTCAACGCCGCTAAAGAAGTTTTCACTTCAAATAACTCTTATCTTAGCAGCAAAACTAATTTACAATTACATTTTCAGTAGAATACTAATTATGACATCCTTTGTAGAATTCCAAAGACAAAATGTACCAAAGAATCTACGAGAATATGGCAGCGAACCCCGCAGCGTTAGTCGACAGCAACGACGAAGGAGAGAGGAGAGTTGCGAACGGGGAGGGAAAATATGCCTTCTTCATGGAATCCACCTCTATAGATTACAAGCTGAAGAGAGATTGCAGGCTCAAGAAAGTGGGGGGAGAGCTGGACTCAAAGGACTACGGTATCGCGATGCCAGCGAGTGAGTATTCTTTGTTTGTTCTTAAGTTGTGATGTGATTTAACTTTTATATTTAACATTTCAAACGATGGCACATCTTGGGAGTAGGATGGCTGCTTGCAAGGCTACTTCTACATTATATTATGACTTACAATTATTATTATGTATGTAATAATATGTATGTTGACATTGTATAATTTTAAGTTACAGCATTGTAAACTTTATTTTAAAAGATTATTTTTTTCTCACTTTTTAACCGACTTCCAAAAAACGAGGAGGTTATATGTTCGGCTGTGGATATTTTTTTTTTTTTATTTTTTTTTTTTTATTTTTTTTTTTTTTATTTTTGTATGTTCAACGATTACTCCGCCGTTTGTGAACCGATTTTCGAAATTTTTGCTTTGTTGTATTTGGTTTTACTCCAATTTGGTACCATGTTCACAAAGTGGTGACCTGATGATGGGATCCAGGAGTAATCGAGGGAACTCCTCGAAATTTATATGGAAACATATGATGATTTTGGTTTTATGTGAAGTGTACTAAGAATATGCTACCAAAAAGTCAAATATTGGGTCAAGGTATACCATGGTTTCGAAGATGCTGAGAGAACTCCTGACTCCTTATAGATACACGTTTGGGAGTTTCGGCGTTGTTTTAAGAACAGAAAGCATATGCTACTATGCAATTAATATTCATCATCATAATCATAATCATCATCATCGTCATCATCATCATTACCACGTCGTGTTAAGGTCACCAATGTCTCATGGCACAGAATAGATAGTAGTACTGCAAGGCATAGGTATGGATATACTAACTCGTAATAATAATTATGTATTGTTACATAACAACACCTGTTTGTTTAATACACGGCGGTCGGCGCTACAGAGGCGACGGTGTCGCGCGGGCGGCGCGTGGCGGCAAACGAGAGATCGAATATTTTACTACTTTATATTATACAGATCGAATACTTTACTAACTACTGTTCACTTCACTGATAATATATTATTTTGTGAGTGTGAGTTGTGACTCTTAATGTAAAGAATAGACGTCTACGTCTTACGCCTAAAACTGGTCTTATGGTTCTGGGACGTTAATCCCTCTGGCGTAATATCAATTATGACAACCAGTGAGTGTGAGCGAGAAGAAAATAATTATTGTAGCGAATTAGTTATATCAAATGCTATCGAGTAAGCGATACCGCGATGTAGAAGCTTAACAACGACATCTGTTGTTGAATTGCGGAACTAAATTTTCTTAGAAAATAAAAAAATTACAAATCTCAACACTTAACAAATTGTAATAAATTACGTAAAATATACGCGAAGGTTTACGTACTAGTGTAACTAAAAAGAGTGAAATTATTATTATTTTTAACAAAAAATTAAAACCGACTTCCAAGGTAAAAACAATAATAACATTAATATGAACTAAAAAGTATTAAATAATTTTTACTATCTAATAGTGCCTTTTTCCGAATTCGGCTAAACCTCAACTATTTCTGTACTCAATCTTCATAATTTTGAAGTCGGTGCCAGTTCCAAAAGTTTCAAATATTCTGTCAGAGGACTGAAGATTCAGCTATCTGGTACCGACTTCAAAATAATGAAGATTGAGTACAGAAATAGTTGAGGTTTAGCCGAATTCGGAAAAAGGCACTATTAGATAGTAAAAATTATTTAATACTTTTTAGTTCATATTAATGTTATTATTGTTTTTACCTTGGAAGTCAGTTTTAATTTTTTGTTAAAAATAATAATAATTTTGGTAAATAAAGTGGGCTCCGTGCGAGTTTCTTATGCCGGTTCTTCTCGCCGGGTTGGTTTCCGAACCGGTGGTAGGCATCATGTAGACTTTCAGAAAATATTTGCAAAAATTTATTCTGAATAAAAAAATTTGAGTTTGAGTAACACCACTAAAATACAAGAAACTCTATGATTGTCATAATATTCTATCACGATAGCTTTCACACAAAAAGCTAAGAAGCTAGATCAAAATCGTTTCATTTCTTCGGGTCCTGGGACCTACACAAAACTGTAGACGTACGCCTTATGAGACGAGCAGAATTTATGATACTTGCCGTAAATATTTTTATTCAATAAGGATATATTATATTTCTACAGTCCAACTGCTGGTGGCGACGTGAATGAAACGATTCACATATCGCTTTTCTCTGATGCTATTACTTTAAACGGGTTTCCTGCGAATAAAATATAGCAAACACGCGTATAGCAACTAAGCTAAAGGTTACATAGTGACGTAGACAAATGATTGCGCCCTGCGGCCCTACGTAGGTCGAAAAAGTCCCTACACGTGTAGCCCTATATACTGCCCTTAGAATAAACAATCTTATGTTCCTCATGAATAGATACTGCGAAGTTCAAGTGTGAAAGAAATGTATCATTCAAACAACAAAGGGAAACTTTTTCTTTGTTCTTCGCGAAGATACTCGTACAAAAATTACCAAAATTTCTCTTAATGATTCTACGACTATGACAGTTGATGTATAAAAATATGTCCTTCAGTGTTTAAAACACTTTTACTCTTATAGTAGAGAGCCTAATATATCAGCCTATATTAGTCCACTGCTGGACATAGGCCTCTCTCAATGAACGCCAAGATGACCAATATATTTTATGTTATCAGTTTCTTTATGTACCTAAAAAGGCGTAGAGCTGCATAATTTCCCTATTTCCAGATTCCCCCTTCCGGTCACATATAAACACTGCAATCTTGGAACTGAAAGAAATGCAGCTATTGGACAAAATAAAAGCTAAATGGTGGGAACAGAAGAACGGAGCCAAAGTGTGCGAAGTAAGTGAAATAGAGTTTGAAAGTACTAAAATTGTAGTTTATAGCTATATTATTTCAAGGTAAAACTCGTAAAACTTAATATTTTGTACTATCAGAGAAGTTGATTCCTATGCAGATCGGGGACCTACGTAGTTTGGTTACGTTACGTCAAACCCAGCCGACGGATCACAATAATTAACATTGAATTGACATATTCGACCAAATAACGTTGGTATTATATATTGGTAACTGCATAGGAATCAATTTCCTCGATGGTACATTTATAAGCCATTCGCCTTCGATCACTAATATACAAGATACACAATCCGCGGCAAAAAACGACCTCACCAAAAGAGCACCAAACTCAACATTCTGGTGCACTTTTGATTTAGTAGTGCTCGAACGCTCCGCCGGGAAACATGCCTCGGTGCGCGTTTAATAATTGTAGAAATCATACGTCTAAAACCAAAAAAAAGGATGGAATTTCATATTTCCGGTAAGTATTAATTTTATCCTAATATATTTCTTACAATTGTATTGTAAATATTGGTATTTCTTTAAGAAATCACCAAAAGACAGATTTAAAATTAAGTTGTAAATAAATCAACACCAGGTATAAACCATCTCAATTGCGAATACTCATACTAAAGGTACTTATCGTAGTTTATCATGCCCACTTGAAATGTTCGGGTTATAAGCTATGTTTCTGTTCCATTTGATGGAGTCGCTATTACTATTATTTTTTTATTGAGGATTTTTTTCAGGTTTTCTCGAGATCCAGTTAGATGTGGTAATAATATTATGTTCCCATCTTCGATCAAATATAGTTCCCATTAAGGATTTTTTAAGTAGGTTAAAAAGTATGGGCGTTGGGTGATGTGAGTTGTCCTTTGTGGCCTATCGGAAAATGTATGTACACTTATGTATATTTTGGTTAATGATAAAATTAGACATAACATTAGAACAACATAATATTACAAGTAAAAAATAATTACTCCTCACTTTATACATTAAACTTCGGAAAAATAAAAAAATGGACTATTAAAATTATTACAAATTACAATCAACAAAAAAAATTTGAACAGTTCGACTCCACTCATACTTCACTTCGCCCTGTTCCAGCGGCGAATTTCGGTCGTAAAATTGGATTTTTTTTTGGCACTATACAAATTTGAACTTAAATCATATACGCGGATGGTTGAATTTAGTATGAAGCGTGCATCGGACGTAAAAATTTTATTGCTTTGTAAACACAAATGTTCATTGTTTTATAAAAAGATCTTTAATAATTACTATAATTAAGGTTGATTTTAGATAAATGTATACTTCATTAAACTCTATTACTCGGGGACAGATTTTCGAGAGGTTTTGTATGAGACTGTGTATCTTGTATATTAGTGATCGAAGCCATTCGCTAAATATTTTATAAAAGTAAAACTAGCAATGTTGCAATTGCAAAAAAAAGGAAACCAAATTTCTGCAGGAGCTCTGTCTATTATATTTTGTGAATTATATTCTGTTTCTTAAGTAATTATCTGTATTTTTATAGCTTATGAGCTAGACAACAATAGTCATACATTTAAATTGTTGTTCTTTTTGTAACCAGGAAGCGGCAGACGAGAACGACGTAGAAGGTGACTTGGAGTGGGAGAACCTGATCGGTGCGTTCCTGGTGCTGATCGTGGGACTAGTGTTCTGTCTGTTCATCACCGCTATAGAGTTCATGAACGAAGTCCGCAACATCGTGGTCAGGGAAGGAGTAAGTATTGTCAGCAAATCTATAGTCCAAACTGTGAACCGAGGCATTCGACAACATTTTTCCAAAGACCATGCCTGGTTTCACCGCTATGTTGTAATCGATAGCTTTCCGAGCCAAGCTCTGGCTTAGTAAAAAAAGTATACTCTTAGTCCGGCCATAGAAAGACCGCTTGAGCAGTTCTTGAGCTGTCGGAGTAACAACAACGTGACCGCACCCGTATAGGCAGGGCCGTCTCTAGCCTATGGCGCCCGTGTGCAATATTACCCTAGCGCCCCGTAGCAAGCGCGAGGTCAAAATGAATGAATGTGTACAAAGTACAAGACGTACAGTTAGAATTCAATTGTCCGGCTGCTTAAGAGGCCGGGTACCCTTGGAATTTCTCATACATACATAATACCAAAATCATTTTCTCATACGAAAATATTTAACATGTTTGAGTTGTTTTTCAGTTTAAAATAGTAATTAGTAATTACCTAGGTTCCTGCACAAAAATTTACTTCAAAATATTTAGACACTAAAAAAAATTTTTTTGTTTAAATTTTTTTTAGTAAATTTACTACTAAATATTTAAACACTAAAAAATAGAGTAAAACAGTAAAAAATATATAAATAAATAGTAAATTTACTACAAAATATTCAAACTCTAAAAAATATTTTTTAGTATTTGAATATTTTGTAGTAAATGTACTATTTATTTATATATTTTTAAGTATTTTACTCTATTTTTTCCACGAGGACCAGTGCCGGTCCTAGTAAAATTTTCAGGTGGTGCGAAAATTAAAACTGGTGCCCTTATAAATAAACAAACGTCGTTGACCACCACAAAGTCAATGACTTTGAGGTCTGATTTGGTAGGGGTCTGTTCTTGGCCTTATTCTGTGGAAGATTGGCTACCATTGCATCCTGCGAGCAGATGCTATGCCCATCTCCGTGGGCTACGTTTAGTCTACTATCCTGATGAGTGATGACACATACATGTTGGCCCACAGAGACATATTTGAGGAGACAATACGCCTGGCGAGAGTGGGTGAGTCTTAGGCTGGGGCTGCGAGTCGCAGTCGAAAAGACGTTACAGACCATGTTTTTCTATGGGCCTCGGAAGCACCGCCCCCGCGGAAGCATCACTACGCATCGCAGACATGTGGAGGAGAGTGAAAATCTGTGGTCCAGGGCCCACCTGCAGATGGCTTTATAGTTTATACAGGGGTCCTGCAGTCCTGTTTGGGCGGAACATATAGGCGCCCGGAATAGACAGCTGCTCAAAAGCCCGCAGGATGCTTTAGCACTGCGGATACTACGCTGCTATCGAACCGTTCGCCTGCAGTTGGGGACGATGGCACCCCATCGTCCCCAACTGCAGGCCGCCGAATTGTGAAAGCGATCCGGTCGATACTACGACAGTTACAGTGGATAGCACATTCAAGGGGCGCCCTTGCCTCTGGTCATTACCTGGACCATTCGGATAAGAGGAAACCACAGCCACATGCCACCACAGCCCGATAAAGACGATACGGTGCAGCACACGCTCATAGAACGCTCTGCTTGGGCTGAACAACGGGCTGAGTTTTGCGCCGTCCTTGGATTGGACCTTATTACTTATTGGGAGGCAGTAGCTTATACCCTCTACGAAACTGTTATGTCGCAAACGGGGGCAGCATAAAAAGCTCGTGAAGCAAATTAATTCGCAGATCCCATGGGAAGGAGGCACGGAGCCCGGTGCGACCGCAAGGGCGCCGTCAAGAGTACATATTTTGCTTGTGATCTAGTGGTGTAGTAGCGAAACCGCGCTTGCGGGCGGACACATTTACATCCAGCCTGACGTGAGTCGCACAGCTCTCATTTTGACGCCCATCTAGACGACAAAATATTTAATCGTCATTTATGTGTTTTAAGGTTATTTTCATGTTGAAAATAAAGTTTATATTGCAAAAGCCGAGCCGCTCATGGCGCGCCTTGCTTTGCAGTAATTCGATAAATATTATAAGATGAGCTCCAGATGCTACACAGAATGTATGCAAACTGGAGATCTTTTTACTTTCGTTTTTAAAGCGCGGTGGCCGGCCAACGAGGGCGCACGCCGAGTGGGGCTCCGTTGCGAGCGGCGCTCGGCGCCCCTAGGACCGCGGCGCCCGTGTGCAACGCACACCCTGCATCTAAGGGAAAGACGCCCCTGCGTATAGGGCCAAATAAAATCAAATATTGTTACGGAAGTTACCATTACTGCTTATTCGCATCTAATAAATTAAATTGTTATAATCCTGCCCTTAAAAGCTAAATGTTTCCGATAACATCATAGATACACGTTATCAAATATTATGTTCGTCACTTCTACGTCACAATTATCATAACAATAACAATGATTGTTCTATTCAACTTTTCTTTGAAGGCTCTGTAAAAAGTGACTACAAAGATTAGCGTAGTGTACTTTGTATCTACACGACGACGCAGAAATTAACTTGACACCTAGCTAGTGTTTCCTTAGAACATTAAGCTGCATAGTATAACTTCTGCGTGTTATAAGATTTTTTTTTGTAAGTACTTCGAAACAATCAGAATTATTGTATTGTAATTATTAATTAATTTATACAGGGTTTATTAAGGGCCTTCTACTCCCTAAATTAGCAGGTCGATTTCTGTCAGTGCGAATATCGACGTAAATGACATTAAAATAACATTCATAACAGCGCGCCTTGTACGGTGGCGGTTACGACGCTCGCCGCGTCCATGATAGGGCGAAATAGGAGAAAAAACCTTTTTAAGGCTTAAAATAATACATATTTCAAAAAAGTAAAAAAACCAAATTATTAAGTTATGTATTGCAAAGCAGTAGATATTTTTTATATATTCTTTTGATAAATAATGAAGGAGTAAAATGGTTTCATTCAACGATTTGGAGGTGATTTGGTTTTTTATTTCGTTATTATATGATACCGATAGAAAAAATATGGCAAAACCAAATTACGTATCATATAATGTAGATTACTATTTTTTTTTTCAGATATAATTTCTCTGTTAATGCCGATGAAAAGTTGTTTCATCTGCACGCTTTTTTCGAAAGAGCAGCCTTAAAACTAAGTGATAATACTTTAGGATGAGAGTTGACTGTGAAAGTAGCAGCGCTGAAGGACCAAATTTTTTTTTCATCTTTGTATGGGAAACTCGTCTTTTAGCGTTACTACTTTCACAGTGAACTCTCTACAAGGAACACATACACATCCTGAAGTTTTATCACTTAGTATAGTTACATTCTGTATAATAAATAATTTGTAACAGATTTTGTTGAATGACTGACCTTGAGGTACTGCAGCTATTAAGTTAGGTACTGAGTAAGGTATCTATTTGATTGTAATGTTTGAAATACTAAAATCAAATACCTTCACACTACCTCTTACCTCATCTTATATTGTGCCAACCAACCCAATACCCGGAATCATCTCAAATGAAGGAATTCTTGTAATTCTGATTGGCGACAATTTCGTGACCTACTTCGAGACTTGAGAATAACCGCCTCTATCGAGTTCAGGCGACGTGTCAATTTAGCAATGGAGCCGATTATTTCAAGAGCAAAATATTAGCGTGGAGTATTTTTTATAAAGGTCGTATCAATCATATTCCCGATGGGAACAAACAAATGCGACGTACAAGACGTTACGCTAAAGAGCTTTGAGGATTTGTCAAAAATGTTGCGAGAGCCAACGCCGCGCGCTGGATAGATTTTCGTTCCTCAAAGTACACTATTTCACACAGCTTAGCATGCAGAGCACACATAAGTTTAAACTTAAAATAACTTCACGAAACCTAGTCTAGCGACGCGTCTAAATTACTGTGACCGTGACCGTAACACACCAAAAGTGTGCGTATGCAAAATAGATGTTTACATGAATATAATTAAAATAAAATGAAAATTGTTTTATTTCTAAATAGATATCCGATATCTGATCACAATTACCTCAGATCTAAATCCAACTTCATGTTTATAATACGTCCACCTCTTTTCAGGTGTCACATAAGGAAGTGTTCATAAAGGAACTCCGGGCCTCGTTGAATTTCTTCCAACTGCAGAAGCCAGTTCTACGGAACCCGAGCCGAGCTCCGTCGATAGACTCCACCAGCACCACAGAGAACAGAAAGCAGTATTCTAAGGCCATAGAGAACTTCCTCGACTTGGAAAAAGATATGCAGTAGTCTAACTTTTTTTGGAGTATATTATAGTAGTTAATCTTTTTGTCACAATATTTTTATTAAGAGGGCGTATAAAGCAAACAATTAAATATCGTCCTTCTCTCTTCAGTCTTCACACTCACGCCCGTCATTCATATTTCATATGCCATGTGAATTGTGAATAATTAGATGCATATCTTTGTGATTCTTTTTCTATAGAGAAAATTTTAAGATAACGTGTTTTCGCTAGAACAGACCCTCACAAATATAATGTAGTATAATATGATAAATCTAGGTTTTAAAAGTGAAACAATTTGTGGCTTGCTATCAAGTATAGAAATGAATGATAAAGTCGTCAATTTTGCTTTCTACGCCCCCTTAAATAAAGTAGATAATGTACCTAACATTCTACGTGTACATGAACATCTAATCACATTTTTACCGTTTAAGAATGTACTGAAGTATAAATAACTAATTAAGATCGAAAAAAGATAAAGATAAGATAAAATTAATGTATTTTATAGTGATAAGTGTATAATTAATTCAAAACAATAAAATCAATAATAATCTTATTAATTCTCATGGTATTGTAATTAAATTTATTAGGTCTCGTCAACTTATATGTACCCCGATGTATTCCCAGGCACCCCACAAAAACATTTATACCCAGTCCTGCTAAAACGAACCTGGGGAAATACTCTACCATGAACAGACTCAGACTCTTACAACAAACTAGCCCATCACGACATCGACATCTTCCACGACTCTCTTGTCAATTTCAAGGAAACGTTGTATGAAATTGTTTAGACCTAAAAATATAAAATTCCAATAATAACTTCTAAATTGATAATTTATTATGATTTTGACATACTTGTTTATTTTTATTAATTTAAATAATATTGCTAATGTATTTTGTTTTTACCCATGACATCTCTCTAGTAATAATTATTCTGACAAAACTTAAATGTATTATTATTATTGTTAATGTATTTTGTTTTTACCTATGACATCTCATTATTTGTATTAATTATTCTGACAAAATTAGATTATAATATTATTATTATTATTGTTCATGTATAAATTTATTATATTTAGTATAAATTGTATTGTTTTTCTTTTTTTCTTAATTACTTATAGTGAAATAAAATTAAATATTAGTTCTTCTAATTAATTGTAAGTTCGTTATATTAATTACATAAAATATAGTAAGTTAGCATTTCTCATGACATACTCTTAGTTACTCATTTTTAATGTAAGGAGCAAATACCTCTAAAACAGTTGCATACGCCTGTAGTTAACTATTGTGCTAGTTTTAAACAAAAATGTATTAGTTTTAAGTTATTAATGTTGACACAATATGTTGTTGGTGTATCTTTAAATAAAAAAAATAAAAAAAAATTAAACTTCCTGTAATTACGCTGCAGATTAGTTCTAACAAAGCAAGCACAAGCAGATTCCTTTTTATTTTATGCACCATTCATAAAACCAGTAGTGAGCTGCAGTGGTTGAATGTTTTTTTCTTAAGTTTTTAGGTATCGATGATACACTGATATAAAGCTAATGACTTATGACGTCACATCTTGATATACGCGATATCACCTGTAATCCCACTACGTAATAGCTGTGAGTTGTGACAACAAAAACATCATCATGATCATCAGCTTATAATTACTATCTTCCGCTAAAGGTAGCCTCCTCCCTTGACGAACGCCACCCATGGGCACTTTAACAAAAGTCATTTTGTAAAGAGGTGATTTAGAAAGTTACGATAACGCCACAATTATTGTTGTATTAATTATGTCTATGTCCCTTCATCGGAACTCTAATTACGAGTAAGCTCAACACCTAAAGTGAGCTCAAAAAGGGATACGAAATTTAATCCTTACTCCTCGTGTGGGCCCACTTGTGCCAATCCGGCTTACTCGCAGTAATCCTGTGTTAAAATATCAATTATTCTCTTTCCCACGTATGAAAAACGAGAGTAACAGCATGTCATTTAATCTGGGATTTTTTTGAACCCATGTTGGCGCTGTGGGCCTTATGATATTGATTTTGACATTTTGTTTACACATTTACCGGCTGGATGTACGTGTCAAATCAACACAAATTATGGGAACAGGAGTCGTGAGGATCAGCGGCTGTCAAAACATTTCAAACGACGAGCACATTACATTGCGTAATCTATAAGACAAAGTCTCCACGCGGTTTCATCGATTGCGCGTTACAACCAAAACAAACTCCTGCGCAATCGAATCGCGAAAGAATTGCAAATGTATGCGGGCAGTGGCGCGGCTGGCACCGAATAGGATGGCCGTTACGTTCTACGCTGTGGCGCTTCTGGCCGCCACTGCTCTTGGCGCCTCTATTTCACGTAAGTGTTCATCTATGATTTTTTCAATAAAAAAAAAAACAGGAAGTTGCTTCACTTGCGAATCTATTTTCCTGTTTTTTTTTCCGCATTTTCTCAGTCATCTCATTTAATGGATGGCTTTCAATAATCATTGACGTACTTATATAATTAAATCTCTAATTAGCTAATCTGTGTTATCTTCATGATAACCTTTAACTTCTATCTAAAAGTAAAGACAAAATATAAATAAAATCTTTGCTCCTACTATGTTGGATATTAATAATATTATATTGGATCGAGTGTTTTGAAGTTCTGAATATTATTAATTAAAGTTTTCCTAATTCATACAAAAATTATACTAAAACATTTTACTTTTAATATCACCTTTATAACATTCTCATTTCTTACCTATTTGCATCATACAAAAAAATTGCTATAAGAAACATGAACACGATAAGAAAACAATCCGTTGTGATTTTACAGATGATAATTCTTAAAAAAATAAGAGGATTACAATCTCAATTGTTAGAATTTCATTCTTTCATATTAGATTTCTAATTTTATCTAATTCTAGAATCTAGGAGTATTAGTGGTATTACGTATTGTATGTTACTTAATAAAATGTATGCAAATACATGAAAATTAAATAGGCCAAACTTGGATCTATATGGTTTAAGTTTATGTGTGTACTATCAGAGAAGTTGATTCCTACTTCCTATGTAGATAGGGGAGAGCATAGAGGAAAATAATACATGGGGCAGGAGAGAGTTTGGTCGCATTATGTCAAACCCAGCCGACAGATCACGATTAACAATGAAATGGCATGATCCGACCAAATAAAGTTGGTCTGTCAACTGCCAAGGAATAAATTTCCTCGATGGTACTTTGTAGGTACATGTTCCACTTTTATATAGTATTTTAATTGTTTAATATAGTTAACTAGAAACAAAAGTTTGTTATAATATTACATAGACTTTTGCCGATAGCAGCTTCGTAAATAGTTTTATAATTATTAGTTTCTTAAGTCCGTAACCACTACTTGTAAAATTATTTTGTTTTAATAAATTGGATAAACTTTACGTAAACTATCTTTGTTGTAGATACTCAGAATAAAGCTTCAATTACAAGTCTATAGTTAGTTTACAGACATTTCTAATAAATAGTGTCGTACTTGCTTGATAAAATAAGAGTTAGAAAAGCTACGATTAATAAATAAAAAACGATCGTAACTTTCTGGTCATGAAGAACAGGGCCATAATATTGCAATGTGCCTACTTTACCGTTTAAAGCTTTCCCAAACTTTTTTTTGTGGCGCCCCTTGTATAGTTATAACTTATAATTTACTTAATGACCTGGTGAACTTGGTATCACTTTCCTAATATAAACCTTTCCTAGACTTCCACGAATATTTGAAGACTAAAATTAGCCAACTCGGTTCAACCGTTCTCGAGTTTTAGCGAGACTAACAAAATTGAAAATTAATTTTTATTTATATTCTCGCTGTCCCGGCGAACTTAGTGTCACTTTAAAACCTTGCCTGGACTTCAAGGATTATTTTATCAGCCCAATCCGTTCAGCCGTTTTCGAGTTTTAGCGCGACTAACACATTTGAAAATCCTTTTTTATATACAGGTGTAACAAAAATAAGTGATAATACTTTAGGGTGTGTTGCTACTTTGCCAGCTGGTGCTACTTTCACAGTGAACTCTCTACAAGGAACATGTCCTTGTAGAGAGTTCACTGTAAAAGTAGCAGCGCTGAAAGACCAATTTTTTTTTCACTTTTGTATGGGGAAACTCGTGACGCTCGGGCCTTTGCCCATACAAAAGTGAAAAAAAAATCGTCTTTCAGAGCTGCTACTTTCACAGTGAACTCTCTACAATGAACACGTACACACCCTAAAGTATTATCACTTATTTTTGTTACACACTGTATAAGATATTAGATAGATATTAGATAGTAATTTCATGGAAGTGAAAATAAAGTAAAGAAGAGCAAGAGTAAAGTTAAAGTGAACTAAAAAGAAATGAAGAAGATTATGGTTGCGTCGTATCATGGAGATTAAAAGTGGGACTAAGAAGAATAGGAATATTTACTCCACTGAGAAAAATCTGAATAAAACAATTAGTCGTTGTTTTTGATTCGAATTCCAAAACTGCAAAATATAACCGAATCAATTTTAATTGGTTTCAATTTGTTCAAGATATTGATAATTTCTGCCTTTATATTATGGCATTGGCTAGATACAGTAAAACTAATTCTCGGTAATATTAGTGATTATATAAGAAATGACAATATGCAAAGAACGAGCCTATCAACCTGCTGAAAACCACGACAAACAAACACTATTTAAAATATAATAATATGGTCCTTTACCAGGCAAGCGACCACAATACGGATTGAAGGGCCAAACCTTTAAATAGGTTATCCGTCAAATCGGTCCAATAAAAATAATGATGTTGCGTAGCGGGACCACAAGAGATTGCCAAACGGCCGAAACACACGTACTCGCTTTGTGGCAAGTGGTTATCCGTGTGTTAGTTCTTCCTCTTTAGATATATAGGTGTACCGGAGTTGAATACAAAGAATGAAGTCTCGCCTACTAGAATGGACAATGGACATGATAATTTAACCCATCAAGCCCCATAAGCTTACCGGTGAGCGAGACACAATAGATTAACAATAGATTTCCAAGAATCCACGAATGAAGGATTAATTGATTAAAAGTTAAAACAGAAATAGGTGAATAGAAAATAGAAATCCCGGTTACACATATAGTAAGGTTAAATACTAAGGTTAATTTACTAACCATTTTTTGAGTCTGGAAGAGTCAAACTCTACTATAATATTAGAGTTCTTGCTTATAAATTATAATATTATGTTCTCTTCGTGTTGCCAGGAGCTACCGTAGATATAGACAGCAGAACCCGAAGCTTCGGCTTAGTCATTATCTATTCCAATATTATAAAGCGTAAGAGTTTGTTTGAACACATTAATTTCACAAGGACTAAGGTATACTTACTGGCCTGTTTTGATGTAATTTAGCACAGATATAGAGTATACCATCGGCTGCTTCTTTGCGGGAAATTGTACGGTTTCCGCGGAATTCCTAATTCACGCGAGTGTTCTGTAATTCAAAAAGAAAACAGTACTTAAAGATTCCATTTTTTGGTCAAAATAACGTGTAAATATATTGTTTGACGACTCTTATAAATCGACTACTAGCGGTCACTCGAGTAACTCACTACAAACGATTACTAAGGAACCATGGTGTCCAAGTTACGAAAGAATAGGAATCGCAAACAGCACGCACGCTTAGCGAGTAAATACTGTGTTATGTACAGCGTTATATAATTCAGGCTGCAATAGCGAGGAAGTGGGTCAGATATCAGAATAAGGTTTAATTAATGCAGTAGAGAATATTTTAAACAAGAAAGAAACCTCGGAATTTTGACCGATTTCTAAATATAAACGAAAATTCGTTGTGGTACCATTTATTGGAAGTAGTAGAAGAAATAGAGTAGAATAAGGGCATGTTTCACCACTTCCTAATAAGTGACGAATAGGCTATCCAGATTGACAGATCAAGTATGGAAAATCTGTCAAAAAAGTTGTGAATAGCCTAGTCGGCGCTTTATCAGAAAGTGGTGAAACAAGCCCTGAGTTTTAAGAGATATCCCTAGTACTTAGTCAAGTTGCATTTGATAAATCCAACTTGACTTAGGTAAGTTAATGTTGCTGCGGTCGTGTATCGCGCGTTTCCCGTAGTCCCACCTTCAGGAGCAGGAACACCGTTGGGGTTTTAACTTTTAGTGGGTAGTCCCGGGTGCGGATTTCCGTCCGCCCCGGGGAGTCCCACATACCTCGGTGGTCCTCCCCAGGCCCCGGGGATGCGTAAATGCATTCCCCCAACGATAAAAAAGGTAAGTTAATGTTTCGACAGCGAATTTAGAAATCAAAATTTTATGGATTTGACGTAAGCGCATGAACTGCGTGACTTTTTACTAATTTGCGAATTGCGACTTAGCGATAGATTATGTAAAATTACGATAATTTTTATATTTACTTCGCTATCGAAATAATCTACTAAGTAGAAAACGCAAAACTCGGAAGTGCGTAGATTGCAGAACACACAAAACAGATATATACTATCTAGATATTGCAGAACACGCACGGGACATCGTAATAACAGACATTTAGGTCGTACAAGATAAATGCGGTCTTCCTGAGGATTTACCCAATCATAGCAAATACAGAACGGTGATAGTGATGATTTTACAAGGCTGTAATCCGCAGGTATGATGATTTAGCCACACCCTTATATATATTCATCAATAAGGATTAAGGAGTGTTGGGTCAAATTTAATATGACTGGGTAAATTGATTTTTTTTTATAGAACTTAGGAGTGTTGAGTCAAAAATATGACTAGGTAAATTGTAAAAATATTTTATAGAGCTTAGTGCATGTAGCGTTGAGTATTTCTTCCAAAAGCTGTTTTCGAGACATTAACATAAAGTCTGCAGTTTCGTAAAGTATACTTACTTTTGTAAGTTTAGTTGACAGGTGTCACTTAAGCTATAAACATTGATCCGTAGTAAAAATTCCTAAAAAATTAATTATAATCAATAACTGTTGTGAAATTAGTGAAATAAGTAAGTGTTAGATACCAAGATAACATCCTACAATATTTGAATACTCAGGAATCCATTGGACACTTAACAAAACAACCGTGAGTAAAAAGGAGTGCTGAACAACATACTTGCACAAAATCTACCAGTTATCTCAGCAAATTTATGAATAAAACTATACACCAAGAGAAACAACTGCATGGTTTAGTCATAAAATAAACCCTAAGACTAAAGTTGATTGATATATGATATTTGGATCTCACAATCACTATTACAAGTCAAGCATTCCTTTGTGCAATTCAATATATATTTTGGAACGTTACAACTCGAAATATTTTCAAAAATTCAAAAGTTTTTCAAAATACATGCAATTCTGTTGTATTGACATGTAGAACTGAATTTGACAATGACAGCTCACAGCTGTAACTGACGTTTAACCATAGACATAGCTTCAGTTTTTTTTTTTTTTTCTTCAAGCCAAAGAAAACGACGTTGAATGTTGGATGAACGATAAAAATAACAGATTATTATTATAATAAAAACAACATTGTAATCCATTATTATAATAAAAACAACATTGTAATCCATTATTTCTTACACTTAACAATACACACAAGAAAAATAAATGATGGAAACTGATAATATCACAATAAGATCCAAGAAACAGAATAAAAGGTATGCTTCATTTTGTTTGGAAGATTCCCTAGATTCCCTAAACTCTAATATCAGCACAAAAAGCCTCCCAGATTTATCAACTATAGCGAATGCTGAACAAATGAATGAGTTACAAGATGAAAACATGCGATTAAGATCAGAATTGGAAAGTGCACACTCAGAAATTATAATATTGTCAGAAGAAATAAATGAACTTAAAAAACAGTTGTCTGAACAAAACAATCAGTTAAAGGTACTAAAAAATGTGTGCATTAGCCCAAGTATTAGCACACCAACAAGTACCAATTCGTCAAAAAAGAATAAAAACAGATCGAAATTCGAAAATCTACCCAGGAAAAGATTGAATTTAAGTAACATGGTCAACAAGACCCCTGTAAATACGCAAAGTGTACAGAATAAAAGTGAGAAATCGATAGCAAAAACTTCGCTCCGGGATAACTTAAAGTTAAATGAAATTAAAGAAACACAAAATAAAGGAAAAGAAGTCAAAGAAAAAAATACTGCTGAAAGCTCAAAACATGAAGATAATGTAAAAGAAATAAAAGAAGCAAATAAGAAAAAAATTATGATCTTGGGTGGTAAACAGTGTGTTAACCTGGCCTCTGCACTTGTTCGTTCGAGACTAAACAACAAATATGAACAATATGAAATAGTATCTTATGTTAAGCCTTATGCACATTGTGAAGAATTATCAAAGACGTTTAATAACTTGAAACTAACTATACATGACAAGATAATTATAAGTATAGGTGAACATGATAGTAACCCATATAAAATTTTAATAGAACTTGGCTCTTTTCTAAAGTATCATAGTCAAACAACCGTTATTGTAATGAATATCCTTAATAATAAGTATTTGAATGAGGATAAGTTAAACAGCATGCTGAAACTTACTTGTCAAAATTATAAAAATTGCATATACCTAGAGCTTCCAAATAATCTACATACAAGAAGACAATTCGTGAGTCATTTCTGCTACAAAACAAATATGCTTATCGACTCGATGTACTATAGAAAAAAATACCTGGTACCTGGCAATAAAAAAATATTATTTAATAGTAGTATTGACAATAATAGATTGGTACAAAAAAAACAACGTAATATACTAGATTACTTTAAGCCGATTAATAAAAATATTAACTATACTAAAACTACGATAAAGGATGACGTTATATTAATGAAAAATACGGATCAAAAAGCCGAAGATACATTTTTTCGAGTCGAATAACTACATAAACATTATGCACCAAAATATAGCTGGTATACTAAATAAAAAGGAACTATTAAGCATTACGCTAAATGAACTGTCCGAAAATGATAACCCCGTAGATGTACTGTGCCTATCAGAGACCTTTTTATTAGATGAAGATGTCGCCAACATAGATTTAACAGGTTATAAAACCATATCAGTCTTTTGTCGTCAGCGGCAAAAACGTGGTGGAGTTTGCATTCTGCTTAGAAGTGACTTAGAAGGTATGAAATTTGACGCAATTGATAACCTAGGCTCAGAATTCTCACTCGAATGTTGTGGAATAAAAATACCGGTCCACAAACTAATAATAATATGTGTCTATAGAACCCCCAACTCAAATATGATCGAGTTCTTAAATAAATTTGAAAGCCTACTGCATACATTAAGCACATGGAACACAAGTAATATCGTAATTGTTGGTGACTTTAATATTGACATGTTTAAAAATACAAAATCCAAAAAGGAGTTCTGTGATTTACTTGACAACTATAATTTTACTAACCACATTAACAAAGCCACTAGACAAAAATCGTGTATAGATCTATGCCTTAGTAACACTAACGACGTATCAAGTGAAGTATTACCCCTAGGATTGTCGGATCATGACACTGCACAGTTTTTAAAAATCAAAATAGTAAAAAAGTCATTATCACTACCAGTAAGCTACATATTTAAAAAAGATTATAATAATTGTAATATAGAAAAGTTCAAAAACTATATTAAAACAATAACTTGGTCATCATGTTACGAGGCTTCAGATTTAGATAATGCTTTTAACGCCTTTCATGATATTATGGTAATGGTATACGATCAATGTTTCCCTACAAAAAAAATTAAAATTAAAAAAAATAGCTCAAAAATTAAATGGTTGACGAAAGGAATTAAGAAATCATGCATAACTAAACGGAAACTACGATTTCAATATTATAAAAACAAGAGTATAGAAAATAAAAACAAATTTAAACATTACTCAAAGATACTTAAAAAATGTATAGAAATCGCCCAAAAAGAGAGTAATAACAAATACGTCCTAAACTCCAATAACAAGTGTAAGGCATCATGGGAAATAATTAAAGGCAACAAAATGGAAAAATCTAATGCTTTTATAAATGAAGTCACTCATAATAATGTAAGAATAACAGATGCCGAAAAAATTGCCAACATATTTAATGATAGCTTTATAGGTGCACATTCTGACGTAAAAAGACAATCTCAATATAATAATATAAATAATCATAAGATTTCTGACAATATAGAAAGAAACGCAAATAGTATTTTCTTAATACCTACTGACGAAACGGAAGTAAGATCTGTAATAAAATCCTTAAAAAATTCAAACGCGACGGGCTATGACGAAATTAACACGAAGATATTAAAGGCCTGCTCAGCTGAACTAGCTACCATACTGACGCATCTCATTAACCTATCGTTCGAACAGGGTAAATTCCCAACAAAACTAAAAAAATCTGTGGTAATTCCCATATTCAAAAAGGGAGATAGGAAAAATATACATAACTATAGACCCATAACACTTGTCCCTATCATCTCCAAAATATTTGAAAAAGTTATGCTAAAACGTCTTATATCCTTTCTGGACAAATACAATATCATTGCAAAAGAACAAAATGGTTTCCAGAAAGGAAAATCTACAACGCTGGCTTGTTTTTCTTTAATAAGAGAAATAATTGAATGTCTCGACAAAAAAAAGTTAGTTACCACACTTTTCTTTGACATGAGCAAGGCTTTTGATCACGTGGACCATGAGAAGCTCCTACTCAAATGTGATCAATATGGCATCCGAGGTTTAGCATATGAATGGCTAAGAAGCTTCCTCACGAATCGCACACAACACGTTAAAATAGCCAAAGCAAATAATAAGCAAGAGACAGTAAATGCTACATCTAAAACCAAACTCTGTACTAGAGGAGTCCCTCAAGGTAGCATCTTAGGCCCCATACTATTTATTATTTACATAAACGACTTACCAAGAATTTCACATTACAATTTTACACTGTTTGCTGATGACATTTCTGTAGTAATTAGTTATTTAAATGAATTGACATATAATTTCGAAATTAATAAAGTACTTAATGACATAATACAATGGCTAAATAATAATAATTTAAATGTTAACATAAAAAAGACAACGTATATGCAGTTTTACAATAAAAAGGGTAAAGGAAGAGACCTATGTATAAAATATAATAACTCTTCTTTAATGGAGGCTAAGACTGTAAAATTTCTAGGGATTACCTTGGATAATAACTTGTCATGGCAACAGCATATAGATAAGATTTGTAAGAAAATTAATCAATATGTCTATGTCCTCAATCAACTCCGTAAAACAGCTACAACTCAAACAGCCCTAACGGCCTATCACGCATTCGTGATGTCTGCACTCCGATATGGGTTGATCATTTGGGGCAACTCAGTAGACATAACACGTTTGTTTATTTCTCAGAAGAAATGTATCCGGGCTATCTGCGGAGCCAAACCATTGGAATCCTGCCGTCCTTTATTCAAAAAATTGAGACTACTTACATTACCAAGTCTCTACATCTACGAGACAAGCATATTTGTTAAGAAGCACATATCAGAATTGTATATAAAAAAGAGCCAAGTGCTAAATATAAATACAAGGTATCCAGATAAGTTAGTTATACCACAATCAAAAACTACGTTTGCTAACAAAGGATGCTATAATATGTCTATTAAGATTTTTAATAACATACCCGACGATATTAAAAAATTCCCACTGAACATTTTTAAGAAAAAACTCTATCAGTGGCTAGTAGACAAAAGTTTCTACTCCCTAAATGAATTTATCAGACATATAGATATTTAAATATATATTTTAATGTTTACATTGAATATATAATAATCATTATTACATGCACTTAATGAAATTAATGACATTACTATATTTTGACAAATTGATTGACATTTAATTAAGTATTTAATATTATTAATTATTAAGAAAATTTACCTTATGACATTATTCTCATTAAGTATACTTGACTTATTTAACTGATGATGACATTTTTTTTTTCTACTTTCAATTTGACATGTTTATTCTTTTTTTAATTTATTTCGTGTTTAATGCCTATGATTTTTAAATTTAACTAATTCTCAATGATTTAATGCATTTAATTAATGTTATGTTTGTGCTTAATTTAATGAGTTATTATTTATGTTAGAACTCTTATAATAATAATTATGATGTATTTAAAATTATTTTGCACGCCACATAATAGGCAAAATGTTGGAACCATCTCAGTAAAATTGTAAGACCTTTTGTACCACATTTTATGCAATAAATCATTCTATTCTATTCTTACCTATTTTATGTGTAAAATAAGAATTTAAAGTTTTATCAAGAGCAAGATTCGCTACGATTTATTTGTTAAAATTACAGGAATTATATAATATTAATATTGATGTTGCTCATAAGTATAACACTCCTATATTGTGTACCATTTTCAGTGTATCTCCGCCCGCATCGGACTCCAAACCTGGACACCACCGACTTGAAAACAAGTCGTATTATACGGAATTTGAAACGTGTATGTACGTAAGTCGGTTTGTACAAACCGAGTGGTGGTGGCACTAATACATTGTAAATATTAATAAGCAGCACTACCTAGAAGTAGATTGTAGAATATATCACTACATATTATGACTAATATGTTGAACATAGCGAGAAAAGCAACAGTTGAAGGAGACTGATGCAGGATGCTCTTATTCTATCTTACTTTACAATTTTTTGTAGCTAACTGCACTAAGACGCATCCTGTACAAATTTATTTTTATGGCTCCTACTTTTTAATAATTGTATGAAATATGAATTAATAGGAGCTAGTTATTTAGAGGAAAGGATAGCCTGTTTCTTGTAAAAGGATTTGGATAACAATCAACAAAGTAAGGAAAAGAAAATCTATATGAATCGGGTTCTATATAATACCCATATGGACCACCGATAGTAATAATAATGGTGCATATGATATTAAAACATACAATTTATTGAAAGAACATAATATGAGTTCGCAATTTTATTATACTGTGATTGAAAATGTTTTATGTAATTAGTTTTAACGAAAACTGCTTGTAACGTTCTCTAATGTATGAACTGTAGCTAACATAATAGGTGACATTAACATAGTGAATTCGCTTTTAATGGTGGATCTATCTTGTTACATAATCTATATAGTATATTGTATAGGATACCTGTTACATGCATGCCTAGAAAACTTATTATTAAATATTACTTAGCACTTAGCTTGGGTTTGATTGCGTAGATAGATACAATAGGACATATTACTGCAATGTTAATCACGCTCGCGCTAGAGTGCAGCACTAGCATAGACTGTGAACAAAAAGTTTTGTTGACAAAGTTTCTGTCAATATTCTGATATGACGTGTGCGACATGTCAGATTTTTGTCAGATTATTTAGTGTATTAGCTGGTTTACAAGCAATGATATTATATAAAAAAAACTCAAAGCAGATATGTCACTACCGCGCGCGTTGTGAAGCCATTAAATACGGGCCAATTGACCCGTCTTTTGTATAGTCTGTCTCTTTTATGTAAATGTCATTTCGTATCTTTTGTTTCACTTATCTGTCAAATTTGACAATTGAATTTGAAAATTGTTCGGAAGCAATTTAAGCCGGAAAATAGTATGAACGTAACAGATCTGTATTTAGTTGAATATCATTGTTTACAAGTATTAAGTTGATAAGTAGTTAACTAATTCTTAACTTAATTTTAAGTTGTTAATTGCATGTAAACACAAAAAGTAGCAAGTAGCAAGTAAAAATTTAGAAAGTACTAAACTAGATGACAATTAGAATTTAGTTACTACTTATCTACTTAATACGTGTAAACCGGCCATATGTGGTAGTAGCATCCGCTGTTCCGACCTTTGCGTAATATTTCCTATTGTTGCTTCAAAAACTACCTAAACTCTTTGAATTTTGATCCACAGTATACAGGTTGTTCGGGTGAACACCTTTATCCTTAAAACCATCAAATGAGCCCGTCAAAATTTCTATGAGAACAATGCTGGGAAAAATTTGTTCATTTTGACGGACTCATTTGATGGTTTTAAGGAACGGTGTTCATCCTAACAACCTGTAGTTCAAATTAATTATGTCAAAAGTAACAAAATAAAGAAGTAGCTAACGTATATTTTCATAGCTTAGGCTATATATTTTATATACGTGCGAAGCCGGGGCCGGTCGCTAGGACCAAGGGGTCAACAAGAAGGTTTGTTCAATCGTCAGATAACTATTACCTAAAAAATAAAATTCCAATTCCATATAAAAATATCTGTAAAAACGCCAAATTTATTCCAGTGGTAAAATTTATTTGACGATTGAAAAATCGACCCTAAAAGCCATAACTCATTTTCTAACCCTAAAAATATTGTTAATGTCAGAGGACTATTTTTCGGCTCACTGATCACTTCAGAAAACATTATGCGTTGAAAACATGTTAGTCTAGCGTTCAATCCTAAATGAAAAACACGTATTTTGTCTAAAATATCAGCCAAGTTCGAATGGGACTCGCGTACGTAGAGCTAATTCAAAATATTATGTAGTTTTAATGATACGACCTAGCGACATAATATTTATGACAGAGAAAGAGACAAACAGACAGTAGTAAATGACATTATAATTAGTAGGTATGTAATATACAGGGTGTGACAAAACAAAGTGATAGTACTTTAGGGTTGTATGAGTCCCCTGTAGACTTCACTGTGAAACTAGCAGCTCTGAAAGAGTTTTTTTTCAACTTTTGCATGGGCAAACTCCTGTCGCTGGGGCCATACAAATAAAAAATTGCTGTTTCAGCGCTACTACTTTTACACTGCATTCTATATAATGGAGACATACACACACTATTATCACTTTGTTTTGATACACTCTGTATAGTTAATGACGCAACAAGGTACCGATTTTCTTAAACCCTGCAGTGATCGCGCACCTGAATGGGACGGGAGTGGTCGCGCGAACTGCATACGTAGTCCAATTTTAAATAAAGATTAAAACATGTTTAATAATAGTTTTTTTTTTATTTTACTTATTAAAATATAATAGGTATATACATCTTAATCAGAAAAAATCATCAAAAATTAATCACGACCTCTGCATTAAAAGTAATTAAAATAACAAAAATAAAGAATTTTACTGCGCTTGATACTCTTCGCTATCGCCGTCGACTTCATTCAACCACGCCCAACGAATAACAAAACTACGCCTCAACGTAAGCACTATGCAGCTTGTCGTTTGGCTATTTTTTGTCTAAAAATATAAAGTAATATTATTTTAAAATAAATCTAAATTATAAAACAGAGTTTATTTTACTAGTAATATACTTATATAATATTTGAATAATTATACGGAAATAAAAAAAAATACTTACGTAATGGGTCGCGCGGACTACACCTGTTGTCCACGATATTTGAGGGGCTATTGCATTACGAAAATACGCGACAGGGGCTTGTGCTGCACTGAATGTGTGGCTAGATAGATCATTTGAAAGTACCTAGAGGCGCAAGAGACGCACACTTACAGTTTATGAGAAAATTTTGATTTTGTTTACCAACTGACCACTCCAGGGTTAAATTTCTATCACAAATCGACCAATTACGATGTCGACATGAATATTATAATGTTATTAACAATTATCCACGGCTGAGCTGTTCTTTGTCATTAGAAAGTGTTGCGATAGATCTAAGCAAAGTAAAATCATGTCAAAAAATAGGAAGTCAAAGGTACAGTGACATAATACCTGCAATTATTATCACCTCGCTAAAGAAACTATGTAAGGTATGTTTATGTAAAATTATGGGAATTCTTTCACACTGTCGCCAATCTATAACTGTGTTACGCGGTAGTAAGTACGGTTTGCAGAAAATACTAAACATTTATTAATATTTTATACTTATTGGAAATAAAAATTGAATAATATTGTTGTAGTAGTAGTATTAGTTATTACTTAGTACTTATACTCGTATTTATTATTCACAAAAAGGTAAATTACTGACAATGATCAATTTTCAAAATGAAGTGCTATACTTATTAAATAATATTTAATATTTCTAGTATATTATCTAATATTTCTATAAAATATATTAAGTGTACAGTCATTTTGGGTAACTTTGAATTGCGGTTTTAACTTTGAACCATACATTTTTATACATTTTTACATTGTTCAAAGTTAAACCGCAATTCAAAGTTACCCAAAATGAGCTTATATTATTTGTATAAAAAAATTAACAAAACTGTTTTAGCCGCTTTTGTAAGTACTTGAAATGTATATTATGCTGTAACTGTAAATACATTAATATTATTGTAGTGAACTAATTGCATGTTAGCTGTCAATGAATAATGAAAATGAAATGTTGTATGCCTTATGTAATAATTACGTGTAAAATATTAAATAAATATACTTTATGATTTACATTTACACTTCTTTTTACAATTTTATAGCAATTAACGTCATAATTACAAATTCATATAAAATAATATTACTGACCATTAGAAGAAAAGACGGGCTATAGGTATTAAATTCTTTATTAAAAAAATCAATTCAGTAATCATTGGGATTATCTTTTTAATTAACAAGAAAAAGGCATAACTACGATGTAACCTCTAATAATAAATTAAAAAAAATTCGGAACAGTCCGAATTTGATAATCGAACAATAGGGTAAACCGGTGTAAGATGGTCCGTTGTGATTCCAGCGAGTCAAGTGGAGAGTTCGGCGTGCGGTCGCGTGTGGGTGACGGTCCACTCTCCGGCGATCCGGGTGACGGGCGCGTCGGACCTCCTCGACGCCATTGAACTCAACTGGGACTTCAACGCGTGCTCCAACGTGCCCACACAGGTGAGAGAACTTTTGTTAACGAGAGACAGGGATTTCTGGATAAGAGCGTTTGGCTCATTGTCTGGGTCCTAAAATATTTGATTTTAATTGTCAACCATTTCTGTCAGTATTCTTATTTAAATTTTATTTTTGTAGATTTTGACGAATTGGTAAATAGTAGAGTTGGAAAACTTGAAAAATTTCTCATCTTCTGACTTCTTTTGTCAATGTTCTTTTATCTTTATCTCAAATTATTATCATTTACCTAGTAATAGCCTCCTTGCAAAATTCCATGAAACACTTGACCTAAAAATCATTAGGTTAATTTTACATTCAGTTTAATTTCAAAGCTAGCCCGATTTTCTGTATACCAAACATCTTATTTCGGTCCAATTAAGCCTTCAAACGCCGAGCCGCAATTGTTGGAGCCGGAGTAGTTGGCCGCAGCTAAATAACATTGTACGAACTTCACCGGCGGCAAACCGCCTCTAACTGAACGTATTTATGTCAAGTGCATTAGTATAGTTCTCGCAATCTACGAGTGCTCGTCGCCCTTAGTTGTGTGAGTGCCCATATCTATGCACGCGTACATGGCTCGCTCGCTACTGACTGCTCCGTCGGGTACGCACACTAACGAAAATGTCTATTCGCATTTCCAACTACAAATAAAGGCTACGCGCACTCTTAGATTGCAAGAACTATAAAATAAATAGAACTGAAAATTCTAGGATAGGGAAGAGGTGGGAGTTTAATTCGAAAACAAAAGAGCACTTTATTAATATTATAATGGGGCTTGGTGGGTGGGTTCAGAGCATAATAACTATTGTGGTCTATAATACCACTATTACCATGTTTTTTACATTGCTTACACTAATAATCATCAAACCTTTCAGAATGTTCAATCTTATATCAAAGAAGTTGATTCATAAGCACATGGGGGACCTACGTAGTTTGGTCGAGTTATGTCAAACCCAGCCGACAGATATATGTGACTTACATTGAGTTGAACAACGAACCGAAAGTTACCGAACAAAATATGACTTTGGTCCGTCAAGTACCTATGAACTACTTACTCTCTGACAACAAGAACTTCTAGCTTAACAACTTCTCTGATAGTACCTACATAAAAGTGAAACACTGTATCACACATTACACTGATTAATAATAAAATCTCATAAACTCTACCACATACAAACTAAGTTATGTTAATGGTTCCTTATAAGTTGTAAAAACTTAAAAATAATAAATTTTTATTCCTTTTATCATAAATTTTTAAAGAAAGTAGAATGTAGACCGACTTCACGCAATATGTTAATATTTAGGTAACGCACTTCAACCTTACGACATAATATACCTGCATCGAATAATTTATAGAGCATTGCCCAGCTAACCTTGCTCTACTAACTCACTGCAATACTATACTATTCCTTAACGACAAAAAACGTAACATTAGCCTTGATGTTTTCCTTATAACTTTGTTTACTTTTTGTTTCGATAGAGATGAAGTTAGAGCGTCCGTGGCCTATTGGGTAGACATTTGGTTTACACTCGCAGAGGGTGCAGGTTCGATCCCGGGTGGAGGCGTGTCCCAATGAGACATTTTCTGATCTCAAGTACATAATACGGACGCTCGTACGGTGAAGAAAAACATCGTGAGGAAACCCGCACATGGTTGGTCCCAGACGTATTGACTAGTTCTTTCCTCTGGACTAGGCCGACTAGTTGCGTGAATGCCGTATGCGCTTGGGCAACCATACAGGCATTTAAAAACTTATCCCAGGCACAACAGTATAGTATTAGAAGAGTGGTTACTCCGCTCTGAAATGCTGTATAAATCATCCACAATGGATGCAAAGGTCTAGTTTTTGAAGTGAAAACTTCTTTAGCGGCATTGAGCACTTTTGTGGAATGGGTAAAAACTGTGAAACTCGCGTCAGATTCTCGTGCTGATCGAAAAACCTTGGAAAAACCATAAGACGGTTGGAGAGTAGTGTTTTGTGTCGAACTCGTACTCGAACTCGAATTGGTTGTAAGGGTTTCGATTATTTAAAAAATCAATTTTTTAATAATCGATTTTCATAAAAAATGGGTAAAAAAATGCACAACGTTAATAATCATGTTTTCACTTCAGCCGGAACTCCCAGAGTGCAACCCGTCTTTTTTTAGAGATGAAGTAGTGAATATTTCCTTTAAGATATATAAGCCTTGCTATTATAATAGTTCAGCAGTTAATAAAGTTCGGTCAAAGAGCGCGTAGAATTTTGTACCATCGTTACATTTCACTTTCACTCGACATTGACCAACATAGTGATATCGCACTCCTATCACGTACATGTCTTAATGCGATAATCATAATATTCATATCATGTGCGAATGAAAGAAACATGAAATTAGTGAAAGGAGTAATCTTTCGGCTGGGTTTGACATAAAACGACCAAATTACGTAGGTTTGCCTACAAATCAATTTCTTCGGTAGTACTTTATTAATTTGATTTGTGGGAAATGAGTAGTCGCCACAAAGGAAGATCTTCCGACCGAGCGAGGTACGATATGCTCGGTCAGGCCGAAGCCCACGTGATACATTTCAGCTGTCGTATATAATATATACCGGCGCGCTCAGAGCTTCGCAAAGTATCGTTGTTGTCGTATTGTTGTTATTTTTTGTTGTTGTTTTGTTGTTATTTCTGTTATTGTTATTTTTGTTGCTGTCGATACACGTTTAGTGAGATTGCGTCCGCACCGCACGTCCCGTCGCCTGACGATCGTCATTAAGACCGTCATTACAGACGGAAGTACTGTAACAGCGGCTGCGCTAGGATTTTCACACTTTGCTACCCATAAGGAAGAAGTGGGATTACTAGTAGATTGTAACGCCACTAAGTTTAGATGCTTTTATAACTTCACTTTTTTATTTTTTTGGGTTTTGAATGTCAAATGTGTCAAACAATATAGCATCGCAATTCGAAATTATTCGTAAATGTCATTTTTTCCAATTTTTTTCCGATAAAAGGTAAACATCGTAGCGGGTCTTGAAGATCTTTGAAGTAAGTTTGATGAAAAGACTTAGATATTTTAAGAATTAATTTGGGACATGTTCCGAGATAAATAAATGGATCGGGACGTAATGTAGAGTTCTATCTGTAAACTAAAATTAATTCGATTTAAGTTTAATTAGCTTTAGATTAAAACACTGTTCTAAATTAAAGCTGTTATTATGTAAGTCTTTATGTTGCACTGAAGCTAGGTCTTTCTAAAAATGAAAATTTCAGAAAGTCAACAGGCAAATATTTGATATCCCTCTATTATATATTTGATTACCTCATGGTGTCGTCTTTCATTCCGGAGCCAGGGTCTGAGGATAGTTCGGTTACACGGTGATATAACGGCGAGTGTCACTGTAACCGGAAGTAATGGGTTCATTTTCTGTATGTGCGTGCGCCACAATAAATAACTGCTACTTAACCGACCTATTCAATGAGGCCATTAATTTGTAAGACAAACCACCTTTTCATTAAAAAAAATGTTTATTGATCAACAAAGTTTTGCTGTAGGTATTGCATTTTCTTTAGATATACTTTTAGGTACAAATAAGGAATTGTTGTACATCTTTAAAAACTGTTAAGAATCTACATTACAGCTGATTTAGATACATACACATTGCATAATATCCTGGAATCCGGATAATTGTCCTGGAAAATGTTTACAAACATCTAGATGATAGTCTAGATGATAATAAGTATATTTACATTGTATAGTGCTGAATGCCGATTCAGCGCCGGAACCCAGTTTAAGAGCCAATGCAATAATTTGTTAAATGAAAAAGCGTGTTTTTTAACTAAGTATTTTTAAATTCCAGATCGGGTTATTCGACGATCGACCGCTGTCATGGGTCAGCGCTCTGGCGGTGTACCCTATCTCCTCGATCGAAGGTCACGTGGTGACGAACTTCTCTCTCGGGGACGTGTCCCTGCCGGCCGGCTGGGAGTCGGGCACAGGCATCCGCGGCCCCCACTGCCTGTGGCCGTGGGCCGGGGCCGGGGACAGCCAGATACTGGCGCACAACTGTCTCAAAATACAGCCCACGTGGATGGAGGATAATGCGTGAGTATACTAAGTACAAGTTGGAAGCGGACGGAAGCCACGGAATGTAATAGGCCCTCGTGTCTCCGTCCTGCGCGGTAGTAGGAACACGGTCGAGTTTTAGTGGGTACAGCTGCGGCCACTTACCATCTCTTCGGCCGTAGCAAGTCCCACATACCCCGGTGGTCCTTCCCCAATGCTGCCGGGGATGCGTAATAGCATTTCCCGACCCAAAAAAAAGTACAAGTTTGAAGCTGGCTACATGAAGTTGCAGCAGGCGACGCGTCATTTCTATGTATTTCTATGAATGACGTGTTGCTAGCTTCGTGTCGCTAGCTGCGCAGGGTATTGCATAGAAATTCATAGAAATAGTGTCGAGACGAGACGTCGTCTGCGGTTGCTTCATGTGGCATGTCGTCCGCTCCAAGTCCCAACCGGCACTTTTACCCACAAAAAATGTTTTATTTTAATTATTTTGAATGTAATCTTGTTCTAAATTACCTAAACGGCATTCATAACTCAATACGTAATTTTTTTGTGGGATGATACACACAATATGCTTAATATCGTCCATATGAAAAATATTAACTGTTATCAGACACTTCAAAATAGGTTAAAAAGTAACTCTTGTAGAATATTACTGGTAGTTATGTCTATTGCTAATGGTGCTAATGGTTCGGATACTTCCAGCGATTAGATTAATAATTACGGACATGAATAACTTTTAGTCGCTTTATGGTATTTAATCTCAGTAATATTAACAGCTTAGTTATTACTTATTACAAAACAAGCAGTTAGGTTATGTGCAAATCTCTGTAACTCATCCCAAGGTTGAAGTAAGATAATTAGCATTGGCTAATTAACTAAGACGTTCACAAATGAAAGTACCTAATTCACAAATGAAAGTAAGCACTTACTGCTTGAATGCTGTTCAGATTGATATCATAAGTTAAAGTCTAAGCTTATTTGAAATAAAATTGATTTAATATTTTTCTTTTTTACTTTTATCAACAAAAAATGTACGGATGTCTACTTCAGAATTCGTTCATACCGTATGAAAGTTTTTACATAGGTATCCATACTAATGTTATAATTATGCAAAACTGTGTACAGTTCTGTCTGTCTGTTACCTCTTCACGCCCAAACCGCTGAACCGATTTTGCTGAAATTTTGCATGGAGATACTTTGAGTCCCGGGAAAGGACATAGGATACTTTTGTTCCGAAAAAATGTATGGTCCCCGCGCGATAAACCAGTTTTGGCGCAACGGAGCTACGAGCATCATCTAGTACGAAATAAAATCCCACACAGAATATAATATAGTATCTTCATCACAACTTAAAAATTTTAGTTCTTGGATTGCTCAATCAATAATTATTGCTTCATTAGCATCGTGCGTATTTGCGTGCCTGTAAATTACGCTAATTCGAAGGAAGCAATAAATACAAAATCTTCGTGCTATTGAGACGTAACAGTAATCACATATTGGAAGCCAGAAGTAATAACACAATTTTACCTATTTGCATAAATACCCAAAGACTTAGTTATTTTATTGGGTCCTTAGTTATTATTCAATGAGACCGTTATATAAAGTTAGGTAAGGTCAGATCAAATTAATCTTGTACGCCTTTTGTAGAAAGTGGAAACAGAGGTTACGATTAGGGCATCGAAACCCGGACCCAATTTTCAAAACCCGGGCTTTCGGGTTTCTTAAAAAGAAAACCCGGGTACCCGGGTTTTTCGGGTTTTTTCGGGTTTTCTTAAAATCCAAAGATAATCAATGCGAAAATACTTTAAATATGATTTTCAATGATTGCCAGCACCTTTCCAGTAAAATACTATTTAAATACCATAGTGTGCGGTCACGGCAGTGCCCAACCAAGTCTCGAGTGAACGGGCACGGCCGTATCATACTTTTATAGAAGCGGCTATTTACCTTTGCTCTCCTCTCCTATTATATATATTAGAACTTATCAAAGCTAGGGATAAGGTTTTCAGGCCAAGGTTAAGTATTACAACAAGCTTCACTTCCAAAAGAAGCTAAAGCTGTCCACACTTTATTTTGTAAACCTTTGATCACATAAATAAACAAAACTGTAGTCAATCACTGAATGTTGATTGAAAACCATAAAATAAGTTTAACAAGACTCTTATAGCTTCTATGAAATTTGAAAACTTTTTGCGAAGGGTAGATTGTTTGAAGAGACTTGGCCTTTCTACATATAATTGTTTTGGTAGGATTTTAATTATTTATTAATAAATATTTTTATGACAATTAGTATTTAATGCTCTTAAAGCAAAACTTTTCCTTTAAAATATTATATTTTGTTTAATTATGACCAATATAAATAATTAAACCTATACAATATGTTGTAAAAATAAATAATTTGTATGTTAGTTTGTTATAAGCACCTTTTATCAGGTCTGGCCTTTAATAATTATCAAAAAAACGAAAAACCCGAAAAACTCGAAAAACCCGGGTTCCATTTTTGAAGCCCGGGTTTTTTCATCCCGGGTTTTCGGGTTTCGGGAAAATCTGGTCTCGTTGCCTTAGTTATGATATAGTAACTTCGTCTCTGATATTTGTTTGTAGTTGGTGTCTAATATAATCGGTTATTTATTTTCTACCAATAAGTAATAAACTAATAACCAATGTAGAAACTCCGCCTAAACATATCTGGGGCGACTGCCAAATCTAGATAGAAATTATAAACATTTCTTAATTCTTTTTCATGCGAGCTATAAATCTAATTTCTCAAGATTTTATGTGTGTGCCCACAAAGTATAGGTTCATATTATGATACAATATTAAAAATTCGTATGAAAAACATAGCATCAGTTCCAAAGTAAAATTGAACTTTGCTGACCTTAAACTTTTCAGTCGAACTCCAGGTCATAAACCCAACTGTCCTCATTTTGGAGGAACGTGATTTTTACTGATTGGTTTCCTATTTTCTTTGTAGTTTCGCTTCACCAACAGATAGCACTACATTGCTTACCTGTTACCACTTGCCAAAGCTTGGATCTAGTCTAGAAAACTCTAAGTTTCGTTATACCTTTAAAGACCATCCTATACACTAACCTGAAACTCAAATAATATTTAATCCAAATTTCATTATAATCGATATATTAGCGTAAAAAAGCGAACGAGACGACAGACATACAGGTTGACTTTCAAATCTATGACTTACATAAAAATAAAATTGTAGTGTCTGTTTGTAATACGAGGGCTGCTATTTATGTATCCGGAACTGGCCACTTACAAGAACAATATTTAAAAAGTAATTACAACATTTGAAAATAGAACTCTTTGGTTGAAGAATACATTTTGTTTCATGTGACTGTAAAAATGAAAATTGGTTCCAGCGTATGCAAAAGTGTGTCGATCATCGCGGCGAATATTTTGAAAAGCAATAAAACCATATTAAATGATATATTATGTTTGTTTCTTTTTTTAATTCCGGATACAAAAATAGCAGCCCTCGTATTGAAAGAACCGTTTGTTAATACAACAACCAACTACCAAAACAACATTTTTTACAATTTTGGTCTGTAATTCTGTCTGTCTGTCTGTTTGTTCCGGCTAATCTCTGAAACGGCTGGAGCTATTTTGACGAGACTTTTTTGGTAGATAGCTGATGTAGTAAGGAGTAACTTAGGCTACTTTTTAACCGACTTCCAAAAAGAAGGAGGATATAATATTTTACTTTGACGCTGGCGAAGTCGCGGGCAACAGCTAGTTTAAAATAAAATGTACCTAATATAATATGGACGAAATGGCAACGAGTAACGACCCATTGTCCCAGTCGTTCATTTGTGAATTGTAATTTTTCCCTCACAGTTCGGTCAGGGTTATTCTACCTCCAGTTACTGTGAAAGTGGCCCTTATTTCACTCTCATAAAGCTCCTGAACTGTAATCCATTTATCACTTACCATGTTCACTCGTTCGGTGACTAAGCTCTTTCGAAACGAAGATAAAATGCCACTCGCACCCGTTAATCATGAGATTGGCTCCATCCTACACATTTCCTAACAAGTTCATTGTATCCTCCGACTGACTGCTTATCATCAATCACTTATTTATATGTGAAAAATACATGAGAGATCTGCAGAGGAATAGGAATTTTCGAGTGTCGAATATGTCGAAATGTCGCGTAGGAATAAGGTAATACAAGTATCCTGTTATATCTTTCGGGTAATAAAGGTGTGAGACGCTTCTTACACCTTTAGTATATAAATATATTGTCTTGTTTAAGTTGACAAAGCCACTAAAATTAATTATGCCTAACTAATAAAATATTACTAGGTAAAACTTTTAGCTCCTATGACCTATTCCTATTAGAATCCACTATTCTGTAATTTAGAGACTTTTGTTGATTACAGTTAGCTATCTATTCCAAAATTCTATTTTTATACCACTTAATAGATTTTGTGTCAGTTATACAACTTATACATTGTAATAATATAATTTCAAAAAGAAGAAAATATTAAACGACTGAAGCGCCTATGAAACTTATAACAGCAATGGGTTTCAAATATGTTTTCTTTTAAAAACTACAAGGTTAAAAATAGCCAAGGTAGTCTGCACTCCTTGGTATTTAGTTTCTAGCTCAGGGCCCCCGCTACCAGAATATGTGCAATGCACACGGGCGCCATCCTCTAGGGGCGCCAAATCGCCATCTTCAGGGGCACCAAAACTAAGGACAAAAAAATCCTTTTTTTTTGCACACAGGCGCCAGTAGCCCTTACGGGGGCCTTGTCTGGCTATAGTGATACTACTTATAAACATCGACCTCACATAATATCAAAGTCTCGCTTGAAAGAGCAGTGCAATATCATTATACAGAGATTGTCTTATTCGACGTAATAACTGGCTATCAGTTACTGCAGACTGTTACTATGTAGAATGTAAAATTATCATTGTGTAGGTATGTAGTACTATGTAATCAAAATGTTGGTATCATCAAAACCGCGAGACGAGTCGCAATACTTTATAATGATTCATTAATGTTTGATTTTTATGATGCTAATTATTATTGGCATAATTCAAATCAAACAAAATATTTTCAAAGTTTTTAATATTAAGTATGTTCGAATTTGGATGGAACAAATTAGAACATAAATATTATAAGTATTACAAACTTTGAAAATATTTTGAGCACCCTTAAATAATATTTTTATTTGCAAGTGATGACTTTTGACTAATAAGATAATAACTATAATTAATCTAAGAAGGTGAAGACTAACAACAAAGTTATGACTATTTTTATTAGGATAATAACAATCAATATTTATAATATTACTAGCTGTCCCGGTGAACTTCGTGTCACTTTAAAACCTTCCCTGGACTTCTACGAATATTTTAAGACTAAAATCAGTCCAATCCGTTCAGCCGTTTTCGAGTATTAGCACGACTAACACATTTGAAAATCTATATATATATATATATATATAGATTTTTGGACTAGCTGTCCCGGCAAACGTTGTTTTGCCATAATAATAATATAAAGTATTTCTACTTCATCAGTTGATACAAAATCTTACCCCCGCTTTTTTCAGCTAAGAGGGGTGGGGGGAAAAATGTTATATACACCAAATATTAAGTTGAAAAACACAGTAAATAATATGAAGTAAGACCATTAAAGAAAAAAGTTTGATACAAAATCTGACCCCCTCTGTGGTCCCCTTAGAGGTGTGGGGCAAATATATCTGCGAAAATCGTTTGCAAATCGGATCAGTAGTTTTCATGTTAAAGAAAAAAGTTTGATACAAAATCTGACCCCCTCTTTTGTACCCTTCGGAGGGTGGGGGGAAAAAAAATTTATACACCAGATGTTAATTTGGAAGAAGATAAATATATCTGCGAAAACCGCATTCAAATCGGATCAGTGGTTTTCGTGTGATGCTGGAACAAACATACAGACAGACTGACAGACAGACAAAAATCTAACCACATTTTTGGCTTCTATAGCGATGTGGTGACACTCACCCCCCGCTTATTATTTTTTTAATATCTTTAATGTACAGAATTCTATTTCTACAGTTTTATTGTATGTATAGATATAGATGATTCTAATTGGTATCATTCGTTTTGATGATTTTATTTTATTATTAATTATATGCATAGAATATAGATTATTTAAATTAACTTTTACGTCTTGTTTTAACAGAATTCCAAAATTATGATACTTAAATAAAATTTATATATTTTATGATAATTGAAATACAACATTATAAAATAACAACATTTTCCAACAACCATCAGAGGTTAAATCATTGTACGGTATCAATTAATATAATAATTATAATATATAAAGAGAAGAATTAAAATTGTATGTCACTGATACAAACTCACAGGCCTCATCATGCCATCCGCTGCAAAACATTGACCTTGAAGCCAATCAATGACCTCAATCCAAATCTCTAAGGGTGGGTTGCACCAGAGGCGTGGTTAAAGTTAAAGTTATGGATATAGTTAAGGCTAATTCATAAAAAAAAAACCATTTCATTGTTATAAAAATATATTATGTAGTAATTTTTATTAAGTACTATTAAAATTAAATGTGAAAAATATAATGCCTAAGCATTATATTTTAATGCCTAAAAATTATATTTTAATGCTTAGGTATTTTACGGTTTAATGGCTAATGAGGTGTAATTTATGAAAAGGTACATAAAACTAACAAATAATTAAAGCTATGTAATTTTAGGAACTTACAAGTATTTCTTAAAGTATGATATTCTTATGTTAATTTTTTACAATTAAATTTAAAATATTTACTTTCTTAATTAACTTTTTTTAAATTAACTTTCAATTCTTCTGTGCCTATAAATTCATTAATTTCTTTATCATCACTAAATTTAACAACTTCTTCAGTCTTAATTCGTTCAAACCTACTTACAGAAGCTTTAGTTGCTTCTATAAATGTTCTGACATCTACTGTTGATATAATATTCTGGTAAAGCACAAATACTTCTACAGCGCTATCGTAAACACTTGAGGGAAAAATTGTAACTAAATTGTCATTAAATTTCTTCTTTCTACGGATATACTCTATATATTCTTCTAAAGTAGGATATTTTTCGGAATCATTGACGCATTTAATAAATAGATTAAACAATGATAATATTTTATCGAATTCTAAAGAATCTATAGGTTCAAATGTAATTTTGATTTCGTCTTGATTATCAGCATTATGGATAACTACCTTTTTAGTAACATTAAATAATTCTGTATAAAACGATCTATGTTTATCTAAAGTAAAATAGGGGCGGTATGTTTTGTTACATAATATTTTAGGTGTATCTTCAATCTCAGTATGCATCAAATGTACAAAGTCGTTAAGATTAACTTTTTCTTTACTTACATCATCACAAAGCATCCCCTTATGATCTAATTTGAGGTAATTTAGTTTATTTATATTATTAGGCTTCTCAATTTCACTAACTAGAAAACCATTAACATTTTTAAATATCCTCTCAAGCAAGTAGTAAATTTTATCACATTGCTTGGGTATCTTTTTCAAAATCATAACGTGTCTAATGATATCTCTGCGTCTTTCTATAAATTCTAAGTCTAAATTGTAATCGAAATACTGGAGAATTTCAATCATACAATGAGCTACACCGTAAAACATTCTTAAACGTTCGTGTGTAAAATGTAAAATATCGTCTTTAAATATTACTGATGAAAGTTCAACACAATACCATAAGGCAGTTAGTAATGGCGTAGTTTCTTGAGGATCCAGCGGTAACGAGGAAAGTCCAATTTTACATTCTGTCGTACTAATGCGCCTCATGACGTATTTCTTAAACTGTTCAATGATATTTGTATCCATCCACTTCTTGTTTTCGCAATTTTTCCAGAGCACGTAGTAAAATAATCCGATGTTGTATTTAATTTTCTTGAAATTAAAGTATGTTGCGGACAAAATGTAATCGTTGTATTTATCAAATTCATCGCCGTCTACGAGTACTAGACCTCCATAGAAGGGTCGTCGTGTACGCGGCTCCGACCGGATGCGCTTTTCTAATAGCTGTTTGTAAACATTTAAAGTATAAAAGTAGCCTATTGACTCACTAATATCATGATCGTTGTATAAGAAAAGCGGGCACTCCATCGCTGTCTTAAATTTATTAAAACTAGCTGGTGAAACTTCAGACGAATCGTTTGTTTTATGAAATATTATTTTGTCTAGCAAGTTCATTTCTGTCAATAATATAACAGGAATTCCTTTTTCATCGTCAAGAATGACATCTGGAAACTCAATCTCTTGTTCTGTTGTAAAATTAACATCCACGATAGGCTCTTCTTCGATGGGATTATTGAATTTGGACTCAAACTTCAAAGCATCGAAAGAGTATGATTTAGTATCACTTGTAATATAATTTATCAAAGTGGAAATATATTTTTCAATGTCAACTTTTATATCATGAATCGAACCATTGAGATTCTTGTACCAGTCTGTTTTTAAAAATTCTTTTACAAAAGCATTTTTATCCTTAGTATTGAGATTTATGTCGGATTTTTGTAATTTTATTGATAGCTCATCGAATAATCGATTTCTTAATTTCTTTAATTTTTCTATTTCTTGCAAAGAAATCATATCGTGTTTAAATTTATTAATATATTTTAATTTAATATAAGACTTTAAACTGTCTTTTTTGACAGCAAAGTTATCAGCGTTAATTTTGTTATATTCATACCCTTTAGAAATATCTGCATCATCAAATAGCTCGTTATTTCTATAAATAATACAACGGCTTTTTAAGAAAGAGGCAGCTACTGAAAGATCCACTTGGTTTAAGTCTTCGTTTATAGCATGGTAAACGACCGTTTCATAATGCATGTTTTCATTCAGTAAAAAACATGCGTGTCCACTACTTCGATCTATCATACCATCTGTTATGATATACATCAATTTTATTTTATCATTTTCATCAGAAATATCATAATTTTTCTTGATCCATTCAATAATTGTTTCTGGTTCTGTTCCCATGTTTCCACAATTTAGATTTTCATAGTTAATTTTAGTGGATTCTTCGCTCACTTTGTAACATTTGTCCCCCCAATGTAAATAAATAATTAGATTCAATCTTGATTTAGTCTCTTCGGGTGTTTCTTTTTGAAGCGTTCGGACGTGAGTTTTGAATTGGTCCAGAGTTTGCAACCCGATGGTGTGAAAGTATCTGTTCCCACCGGTCGAACCGGAAAAGTCTTTCGCATAAATGTAATAATTCACCATTGTCGTGTTCACTGCTCGGACTGTTCAAGTATTCGTTTGCACTTCTTCGGCTAAACGAAGAGCAGACTCGAAAACACTTCGCGGACAAGTTCTCAGCACAATTACTCAAATGTTTTAATACGATTTCACACTGAATTATAAAATTACAGGAGCACAAACTCGCCGTGTGTTCCCGTAGAAGTTTAGCGATCGACTAGCACGCTGCACGTTATATAGCGGACTCGGATCGGAGCAGCCAGTGAAATGCGAGGCACGAGTGCATGACTCAAAACACATGACATCACCCGCGCCGGCAAAACATTTTGCAATCTACAAGTTCCTTACCCGCGTGAAAACCGGGCTTATATCAATTTTGATAATTATTGTGAAATATTCACTAGTTGCGATAACATTTACTTACTTGAAAACCGTTTACATTCCTTTAGCCTATTTGTTATTAGCGCAGTTGCTAAGGATCACTCTATAGATTTTAATATTGCACAATGTTACAAACGTATTTCCTTTATCGCTGGTTCCGGACGACTACAAACTTAGGAAAAAAAAATTTGTTTGCACTGTGTTAAAATAAAATAAATATTATTATGAATTAAATTATTTAAATTAATCAAATGCACTTACTATCTCTACAACTGGCAGATATTTTTATTATCACCAGATAATTTAAATATTATATTCTAACTAGCTGTCCCGGCAAACGTTTCTTTGCCATAATATTATAAAGTATATCGCCCGTATTATTTTATTGTAGTGACTAATAAGTATGTCACCATGGCAACGTCCATCGCTATCATGGTCTTCGTTTTTCTCGAGTTGTAATAATTTACTGTTATTTATTCAACAAATGCACTTATCAATATAATAAGTACCGAGTACGATTCTCAGACCTACTGAATATGCATATAAAATTTGGTAAAAATCAGTAAAGCCGTTTCGGAGGAGTTCGTGGACTAACATTGTGACACGAGAATTTTATATATAAGATTTAGACTTAATTAATGTTTAAGAAATACAAATAGGTAGGTATTTATCAATCAAAAAATTTGTATAGTTGTTAGGCATATTAATAATAAGAAAACATAACGTAAGTTATTTAAAAACAAATAAAATGTAACATTAATATTTAACGAATAACGAAACAAACATAATATTTTGTGATTTGAGGAACGAACACTCGCCTAGCCGCCTAGCCATATATTTATAGCATGTTACAAATTGTTTTTGCTATTTGTTAATCTTTCCTTAAATTAATGTCACTTGGAATTTCCACAATAATTCAAGTGTTGTCACTTATCAGTATGTGATAACAATAAATTCGTATTATTTACTTGGTTTCTGAATATTATAAATTAGAAACTAAGGATATACTCGTAATAATATAATATTCCTTTTAATGCTTCGATTTTCCTGAATATTAGGGTTTTATAGCAAGACTGAAACATATATTAGGTACTAGCTGTTGTCCGCGACTTCGTCCGCGTTAGCATAGTACATCACATCCCAAGTATTATTTATTGTACAAAAATATTCAATGTACAGAGTTGACTTTCCTACGATTTTATTATAATTATATACTCGTATATGCTCCGCGTGGCTTCGCTTGCGTAATTTAGGAATTTCACGCAACCGTACATTTTTCCGCAAAAAATTGCTTATGTCCCTTCACGTGGTCTATTCTTCATGTTTGCCAAATAACGTAAAAATTGCTCCAGATAGTATTTCTTAAGATAATAAGCAACTTCATATAATTTCCCCCGTTTTTCCACATTTTTATCTATTTCTTCGCTTCTATTAGTCTTACCGTGATAAAATATATCCTATAGCCATCCTAGATAAATGGGATATCTAACACTGAAAGAATTTTTCAAATTGGACCAGTAGTTCCTGAGAATAAGTCCTTTCATATAATTTCCTCCGTTTTCTCCACATTTTCCTCTATTTCTTCGCTCCTATTAGTCTTAGCGTGATAAAATATATTTTATAGACTTTCTCGATTAATGGAGTATCTAACGCTGAAAGAATTTTTTAAATCGGACCAGTAGTTCCTGAGATTAGCGCGTTCAAAAAAGCCCTTTCAAATAATTTCCCCCCGTTTTTTCCACATTTTACTCTATTTCTTCGCTTCTATTAGTCTTAGCGTGATACAATATAGCCTATAGCCTTCCTCGATAAATGGGCTATCCAACAGTAAAAGAATTTTTCAAATCGGACCAGTAGTTCCTGAAATTAGCGCGTTCAAACAAACAAACAAATTCTAGAGAATTATAATATTAGTATAGACTATAAAACAACAAAATTTTAGTAATATAAATGTAAATATTATTAGAAAATAATGTTAGTTTATAACTGGAAAACTGGGTATGAGACATGAGTTCCTGTACTCGTGCTCAAATCGAGGATTTACATAGATGAAAATTTTGAATCCCTATACATCGGACATTAGGTACGTTACAAATACCTTAGCCATGTTATATAGTATTATATACGATTACAGTAACTTGGACGGCCGTTATTTCTTCTCTATAAATACGCTATGTATTAAGATGTAGTACCTACTAACAAAAGAGTTTTCATTCAGAGTCATTATGTTGTAGTTTTTAAGAACTTTATTTTAGTCCTATTAAGGCATGTATTCAATTTGATTAGTGATAAGTGTAGGTGGTTAGTGATTAGGAGAAAGTAAAGGACTTGCACTAATCAGACGCTCACATTTACTTTCTCCTGATTACTAATCTGTCTAATCACCTGCAATAATCACTTGCACTTATCACAAATCAAAGTGAATTCATGCCATTAGCCATAGCCATGTCATATAATATATTCTAAAATTATTCCTCATTTTCAGGGATAAGATAAACAGACTCCGTGTCGGCGAGCTGGCCATCCCGGGAACCCACAACGCTGGGGCGTGGCGCTTCGACACGGAGATCAGTTCCGTGACCCGGGACAGTTTCGTCCTGTGCCAGGACCGCTCCGTGTGGGCGCAACTCGTTCACGGCATCCGGTACTTTGACTTCCGGATCGGGTACTACGACTTCTACGCGAAGGAAGAGGACAGGTGTGTTTCTGTCCCTTTTTTATTTGCAGTCATCTAAGGTCATTTTGCTCATAGGCCATATCCTTTTTAGGGTTCCATACCCAAAGGGTAAAAACGGGACCCTATTACAAATTTATCTTTTTTATGACATTGTTCGTATATGAATTGTATAAATTTGTATAAAGTGTATTTCATGTATTTGGAAGGTTGCATTTAGTCTAAATTTACTTCAATTTACATTCTGTAAAAAGAAATATTATTTAGTGATAACTGAGTATTAATTACTGAATATAATATTATGTATACTTAACATAATATTATTGTTTTATTTCCAGGTACTGGCTAAACCACAATCTTATCAGAGTCCGGCCATTGGTGCCTCTGCTGAGAGAAATTCGTGTGTTTTTGGATAGCACTAAAGAGGTAAATGTATTATTTATATTTTCTAATAATTAACAATATCTTCCTATTTATTTATGAATTTTATTCGATAAATAGACTTAGTGCCTAATCATTAATCAATTAGAGGTACAAACAATAATAACAATTAAAATAAGTTGTGGTGTGTGGATTAACGGAAATAATTGATATTAAGTAAAATTGTGTATTCTAATAATGTTACGTATACCTTATTAAATCCAAATTTATTGCAACACAACAATGATACATTAATTGTGGCTCAAAATTCAAATTCGTCGGTGATAAAATATGATATTAGAAACTAGATTTATTACTATATTCCACCTAAACGGGATACAATATAATATTATTAAACAAGGTAAATCTATTTTAAGCTCTAAATATTATATCCCCACAATTAATTAATGGTTGATATGATTGATTTTTGTAATAAAGACACGCCTAAAGAAATTTATGAGCAATTTTTACAATTAATAACGCAATAAGTATACAATTTTATTGCGTTTAAAAAGAGAGCCAATGCATTATGGGGTAAACGCAATAAAAATCTAACCCAGTTTATGTTTGGATAAAAATAATCCTATTTCAACACTTCGGGATACACAAATAAGGGTTAAAATATTTCGAAAAAAAAATATTTTTATTATTTCATCACTTTGTAGTTTGTCGTCGTAATGTGACCGCAAAACTATCTCATTCTAGCACTTAAGGATGCTAGACAACTGACGGACGAACGGACATGATGAAAAAATATATTAGGTGCGTGTATATAATGTAATTGGTCGGGTTATTGCCGATCCCTGAAACAATTTCCTGACGGTACTTGAATGGTCACACATTTGGTATGTCCAAGAGAGCCATAGCAGTTACTCTTATAGGCCAATAAGCGTAATGGTTAACTATTTGTGGCCCGTGGGCATGCAAAGATAAGGAAATGCATTCAGGAATCTCCTTTATTACCTTATTTTTCAGTTCATAATACTTACGTTTGTGTTTTCTTTGCGAAAGAACAAAAGTTTATATTATTTTGCTTATTCGCGACGTAATTTCTTGTTACTATTTTGCAATCATAGTTTTGAATGCTTGTGAGTGTTGATACGGATTTAACGAAAGGAATTGTCAGGCTATATCGATGTTAATATTGTATACTTGTTGTATGTTTACTGTTTAATACCTTATTATTTTAATATGTAAATAGAATACTAATAATACTTTTTAAAGTTAAGGTCATCCCTAAAGACTAAAAACAAAAGAAAAAAAAAATTATTTTTAAAATATTTTAACAATATGTTTTTCTTTTGTTGTCGTATTTAAATCAAATATCACTTTCGTTTAGGAATTAACAACTACCTATACAAGGTCTACCTGGCTTTGCCTAGCACATTGAAAAGGTCACGTAAAAGACAAAATCTAGTAATACGCCACATAAATAATATCTTCTATTGACTATTGTCTATTGGTAAAGGAATTTATCATAGATCAGTGCTAGAACGAGTGATAACTGAAAACACCGTCAACATCTTCAAATTCTCATTACAGGTGGTCTTCCTAGACGCTCACCACTTCCCAATAGGCTTCTATGAACAGAACGGTGCTCCGATACGCCACGTCCACGAGGGGTTGATACGGATCGTCCAAAATGAACTCGGTCCACACCTGGCCTTGGCGACCCAGTTCTCGACCGGCAGCGGGACGAGAGGACCGACAGTACAGACCTTGGTAGACGCCGACAAACGCCTGCTCTTCAGTTATGTGGATAATAATATAGTTTTAGGTAAATATTTCATTTTTAGTCATAGGATTATCCATACTAATATTATAAATGCGATAGTGTGTCTATCTGTCTGCGTTACCTATTCACGCCCAAACCGCTGCACCGCTTTTGCTGAAATTTGGTACGGACATACTTTGAGACTGGGAAAGGACATAGGGCCAGGCCACGACACTGCGTTGCGACGTCGTATAGCAAAAACAACCTTTGAAAAGTAATGTATTTTTCTCACCTCCGGGCGGAAAGCGTCAACTTTCTTCCCGCTGCGCTTACCGATGTTGCCGGTTTCCGCCTCCGTCGATGTGAAAAATAGTATACGTACCATGGGCATTGGGCAGTAAATAAGAAAGCCTCGATCGCATGTTTGCTGACCTCAGCTTCGCCTCGGCCAACAATTACAAGTGATCTGAGGCATTTCTTACTTTCCTGCCCTAGGTGCGTAATGTTCTATTTTTGCGATGCGACGCCGCAAGTCGCAACGCAATGTTGTGGCTTGTGGCCTGGCCCAAAGGATACTTATTACTCCCGTAAAATATAAGGTTCCCGCGTGATAAACGAATTTTGTTGCAACGAAGTTGCGGGCGTCATCTATTTATTTATAAAACCCGAAACATACTTCCTACATTTCCAAACTTTCTTCTGACTTAAATACTTAATACATTGCGCATTCCAAAGCAACATATTTGGCTTGTCTCTCGGGTACCTTATCCAGAGGTTTTACTGATTACAACTTACCCTGGCTCAGAAAAGTTGCAATGGTGGAAGTGTGACAGTGGTGGTGAAAATTTTTGACAAGGAGCGAAATCTCAATAAAACCGTAAACAATCCTTATCACATTTGTATTTTTATTATTTCTGCAAACTATATTATATTAATTCAGTAAATGAGTACTTAACAAGTACCTACTACAAAAAGGTGTCGCCTTCGTAGCGTATAATCTCAATTAAGATTTTTAGAAGCTGTAAAAGTCGCCCGTTTATAAAATAAACATTGATATAATAAAAGCCAACCTACTTCACGCTTGGCGCTTCGTTTTAACTTTTAACTTTATCTTTTGGCTCTTTTATCACTTCGACCCGATGTCCTAGAAAATGTGAAATAAGATTTTTCATTATGATATCTTACGTAACCTACATTTTGTGAGTTTTGCAGTACTAGTAAAAGCTTTATGTAGGATTTACTTTTTACTACAATGTTTTGCATTGCACTGAAAACTGCCTTAGCAATTATTGTTGATTATATATATTATTAACATGATCTAAAGCATTGATTCCCAAAGTGATCCAGGTGGACCCCATGGGGTCCACGGGAGCCCGATAGGGGTCTACGCTTGCGTGGAAAAAAAATGGGGGTCCACGAGTCGTTAACGGGGGTCTATAAAAATTAGGTGACCCGATTTGACTTCTCCTATGTGTATAGGCACTAGGCAGACAATATTATTTTAATAGCAGATTCAATATTACAAGCGAGGAGATTTAGAAAAAACTGAAAATGTGGGTCCACCGGATCCAGCAAAATGTTAAAAGTGGTCTATGAGAAAAAAAAGTTTGGGAACCTCTAATCTAAAGCAAAGAGTCTAGCTTAGTATTTCCCAAAGTGTGGGTCGCGGGTAGATTTTGGGTGGGCCCTGAAACTATAGAACGATTGTCGTCGAATAGCTTTAGAAAAGGCCCAAGTCCAGAAGTGAACGTCAGTAGGCTGTGAGTGTGAGTGATATGGTGGTGAACTACGCTAAGAATTAACGGTAAATGTTGCGGCAGCAATTACATACCGCTGCTTTTTTTTGTCTTCATGACACAAGGTGGGCCACGAACTTTAAACTTTCTTGTTGATGGGTCGCGGTCCCGACAAGTTTGGGAAACACTGGTCTAGCTTATATTTAATCCTTGGTTACTTTAGGTAGGTTGGATACTTACTTTATCTTTCTTATTCTTCGAGTAACGAAAAGGAAGTTTATAAGTCATTATATCTTAAATATAAAATTCTCGTGTCATAATGTTAGTCCACGAACTCCTCCGAAACGGCTTTACTGACTTTTACCAAATTTTATATGCATATTCAGTAAGTCTGAGAATCGGCTACTGGGTACTTTATATTATATTGATAAGTGCATTTGTTGAATAAATAATAGTAAATTATTACAACCTGAGACTGACGGCGACCATTGTTTGTCATGGCGACATACTTATTTAGTCACTTCAATAAAATAATACGAGCGATATACTTTATAATATGGCAAAGAAACGTTTGCCGGGACAGCTAGTTATATTATAAATCTGAATAAGCAATACCCAGATTGATAAAATACTTATTATCTAACCCAAAATTTTAAAACAATCCATCAACTGAGACATCATTATACTTGTTTCAGAAAACAGTTGGCTCTGGCCGATACTACCTCACCTGTGGGCGAACACCAACAACCCTACAGAGCTGTTCGCCTTCCTCGACAGGACCATCGGTACTTACCCCCAGCCGTCCGCCCGCTCCCCCCTCTACTCCGCCATGGCACAGACTACCCCTACCGTCATTGACATCCTCTTCCTCAGAGGATCAATCAGGGAAAACGCCGATGACGTGAACCGCAACGTCACGGCCAGGCTAACGGGCAAGTGGCGCAACCAGGCCAACATAGTGTCCACAGACTTCTTCCTCAGTAATGACGTCATCGACGTGTCTATAGCCATCAGCCTGGAGCGCGCCGGCCGGTTATGACGAAGCGGCCGGCCGAGGAGTGGTGGACTGTACATCAACATTATAACCACGTCACGATTCAGTGGCCGCCGACAACCGTTCTTGCTCACGTATAATCGCGCTAAGCCGCCTCGGAGGTTCGTTTTGGGTAGATTTTAGGTGACATTTCCGTATTTAAAACTAGCTTATTTATACAATTTTTGTATTAAAATTAGGTATTCGTTTACAATTTGTGAGGATTCTGTCTCTGTGTTCTTACACGCGCGGTTTTAAAACGGGAAAGTTGAATTACCGAGTGCGCTAGTTTAGTTTACAAAAGTGAGATATTTATGAGATATTTTGTAGTTACGAGTACGAGTGAACTAGTCCAATTTTTTATTTAAAATATTTGATTGTTTATAAAATACCAAATATGTATATGTATCACAATTTTTTAAATTATAATTTTGATCAATTTTAAATGTGCACTTTCTTTACTCCATTCGAATTTCGAACTCACCCCATTTCCTTTTAGACTTAAAATTATGTTATTTAAATTAAAATCACCCGATCACTTAAATACAATCCTTATATTTATCATTATTTCAATAAATAGCATCTAATTTTAAATTTAATTGTACTGCATCAAAACGAGGTAGATTCAACGTGCGCGTGCGCACAGACAGTCGGCGGGATGATCACGTGCGGGTCACGTGTGCGGCGCCAGCAGCGGCAGCAGCTCGGCGCGGCTCATGCGGGAGAGCGCGCGCGCGTCCAGCCCCATGGCGGCCGCCGCGCCCCGCACGTCCAGCCCGAAGCTCTGCAGCAGCGCCGACAGCGCCACCTCCTCGCCCGTGCGCGGGTCGCGCAGCCGCGGGCACGAGCCGTTGCACTGCGGCCACGAGCACCGCTCCACCAGCCGGCGCGGCGCGCACCGCGCTCGCTCCCGCCGCCGCGCCCCGCCCACGCGCGCCTCCCAGCAGCCCAGCGCGCGCGGCAGCGACACGCCCGACACGTTGATCGCCAGCCACTCCGGCCGCGCCAGCGCGCCGTGCGCGATGCACGCCGGCGCGAACGTCGCCCGCACGCTTCGCAGGCTCGCCCGGATGGCGGCGCCGGTCTCGTGCACCGCGTCCCACTGCTCGCGTGTGCGCGGCGCCCGCACCCCCTCCGCCGTCAGCTGGGCCGAGTCGAACAGGTACTGGAACACGAACAGCGGCGTTCTGATGTGCGGGTACAGCCGGTAGCCGAAGTAGCAGAGCCAGGGCTCGGCTGCGTGCCGGCGCGCGCACGACGCCGGGGGCCGGCCCGCCCACAGAGCGTGGCCGAGCCGCGCGACGACGTCGGCGCCCGGCGCCCGACGCGCCCGCGGCGGCCGGTCGAGGAACCAGCCGGAGTCGGCGACGGCGGCGACGCGCACGCCGGCCGGGCGCAGCAGGCGGCGCGCGCCGTCCACGTGCAGCATCACGCCGGCCGCGCCCGCGCTCGACCCCACGAGGAGCAGCCGCCCCGAGAGGCCCAGGCGGAGGAGCTCGGCCAGGACGGCGCGCACTATGAGGTGGCCGGCGAAGGCGAAGGTGTCGTTGGCGGTGCGCAGGCGTGTGCCGGCCCACATGTCGCTGGAACAGTAGGGCAGCAGCACGTGGGTGGAGGCGTACCACAGGGGGTTGGCGGCGGGGTCGGCGGACAGCAGGGCGGGGGCGCGGCGCGCTCGCGGCCAGCGCGCGGACGACATGAGCGCGGGGCGGCGGCGCCAGCGCGCGCGGCACGACGCGCCGTCCCAGCAGTACCCGCCGCCCTCCAGATACATCACCAGGTGGCTGCTGCTGCCGCGACGGATGTAATACCTGCAAAATGACGCGCTAATTTAGATGTGCTAGAGTAGTAACTGTCTACCCCTACTAGGACTAACTTTACTAAGGATCTAGTAAATAAACTCTGCAGTATCAACATTGCTCTAGCCTCTACGATTAAAAAATCAGTACCTGATTAAGCTATCAAACCCCATAAGATCACCGGTGATCGCGACAACAATAGACTAACAATAGATTTCCAAGAATCCGCGATCGAAGGATTAAATTCGTACAATTTTAATCGCAACTAAGTATGTATAGAGCTATCGAAGTCCCTAAAATAAGCTTAATCCTGGCTTAATCCCATTTATTTTCGCTAGAAAACTTTAGCCGGAATCTATTTCTAAACTAGCGAACCTACTTCAAGCTAATCTATCTCCAGTGCTAATTAGTAATTGTCTGAACGTACCCGGCCGGGGTTCCATCGTTACAAGTTAACGAGGAGTTGGCCAGCCACGTCAGCCGCAAGCTGTCAGCTTGTGATGAGCTCTCGCTGGCTGCGGTGAGGAGTATCTGGAAGTAACAGAACTATATAAGTCGAAATATCTACTAGACTGGGATTAAAAAGATCCGATCCAAATTAAGAATTCCGAACTCGAGAGAAAATTCAAAGCACTGAAAAACTAATGAGGCATTAGCAATATGATCTAAGAACTTAGTACTTTGTAAGTACTGGTTATTTACTTTTATAATTAACCGACTTCCAAAAAACGAGGAGGTTATGTGTTCGGCTGTGGATATATTTTTTTTTTTGTATGTTCAACGATTGCTCCGCCGTTTGTGAACCGATTTTCGAAATTTTTGTTTTGTTGTATTAGGTTTCACTTCAATTTGGTCCCATTTTCACAAAAATGGTGACCTGATGATGGGACCCATGAGTAATCGAGGGAACTCCTCGAAATTTATATGGAAACATATGGTGATTTTGGTTTTATGTGACGTGTACTAAGAATACGCTACCAAAAAGTCAAATATTGGGTCAAGGTATACCATGGTTTCGATGATGCTGAGAGAACTCCTGATTCCTTATAGATACACGTTTGGGAGTTTCGGCGTTGTTTTAAGAACAGAAAGCATAAACTACTATGCAATTCATATTCATCATCATAATCATCATCATCATCATCGTCATCATCATCATTACCACGTCGTGTTAAGGCCACCAATGTCTCATGGTACAGAATAGATAATAGTTCAAGGCATAGGTATGGATATACTAATAATAATAATTATGTACTGTAAAACAACACCTGTTTGTTTTTAATACACGGCGGTCGGCGTCGCCGCCCCGCGCGGCGCATGGCGGCAGAAGACAGAATATCGAATACTTTACTAACTACTTTATATACAGATCGAATACTTTACTACTTAATAAAATTTTAATAGACAAATAGAATTAAAATAAAGTTATTTTAAAAAGAGCATTTAAACAAAACAAAGTCATTAAGTGTCTTTTTAATTAGTTATACTTATTAATCGATAGATGGTGCACTAAGTACCTATCGATTTGAATTCTTGATTACAAGAACAGATGTCAATAATTATGCTAATATTAAATACTCGTATTATGCTACGCAGTACGCTACATCCTATGAAAGTTTGTACAATTTTTTATCTGATAGATCCTTCGATCGTGGAAAAACGAGACACAATAGCCTTTCTATTGTTATCGCAATAGCCGGTGACCGCTTCGGGCTTGAAGTATTAAAATTGTTAAATTAATTAGCACAATATGTTCACTTCACTGATAATATTATATTATTTTGTGAGTGTGAGTTGTGACTCTTAACAAATTGTAATAAGATACGTAAAATATACGCGAAGATTTACCTACTAGTGTAACTAAAAAGAGTGAAATTATTATTATTTTTAACAAAAAATTAAAACCGACTTCCAAGGTAAAAACAATAATAACATTAATATGAACTAAAAAGTATTAAATAATTTTTACTATCTAATAGTGCCTTTTTCCGAATTCGGCTAAACCTCAACTATTTCTGTACTCAATCTTCATAATTTTGAAGTCGGTGCCAGTTCCAAAAATTTTAAATATTCTGTCAGAGGACTGAAGATTCAGCTATCTGGTACCGACTTCAAAATAATGAAGATTGAGTACAGAAATAGTTGAGGTTTAGCCGAATTCGGAAAAAGGCACTATTAGATAGTAAAAATTATTTAATACTTTTTAGTTCATATTAATGTTATTATTGTTTTTACCTTGGAAGTCGGTTTTAATATTATGTAGAGACTTGGAATTTGCAAACCATTCATGTAAACAACATAATAAATTTGCTACGACTGCAGACACTACTTAATATTATTTTAACATTGATGTACTAGTTTAATTTATTTAGAAGCTGCTCTGTCGCAACTCGCAATACTATGGTCTACGTCAGCTAAAATGCACCCTTGTCGCTTTTTAATTTGACATCAGACACTTATTATATTTCCACGGAAAAGTGTCTGGATATGATTTTTGTGAAAATAAAATAATCTTTCCTAAATCCTAACTGTACGAGCGTAAATTTGCGTAGTCGGGATTTAAAATTGATCATTGCTATCTGCGTCGCGTCATTAATTGACTATTCTATTTATATTACAGGGAAAACAAACAAACCTAAAGATATCCTACCATTTAACATTATCGCTTAGATCAGATTATTCACTATTTTAAGTAGATACATAAAAATAGAATAAAATCTTTAGATCTATATCCTACTATGATTATGTTGAAGAAACTAAATGAAAACTTCATTAGTTTATTTAGGTATTTAAGTATTAACGGCTGCAGATAATCCAAGGCGTTCCATCTCAATCCGACGTGCTTCAAGCGTAGTAAATTACCAAACAAGGTGACAATTTACATAATAATATTATCATTGTTTTGTACGGCGAATATCTATACATATTATAAAACAAAGTCGCTTTTTTTCCCTCATGTCCCTTTGTTCCCTTTAATCTTTAAAACTACGCAACGGATTTTAATTTCAGTATTAGATAGCCCATTTATCAAGGAAGGCTATAGGCTATATTTTATCACGTTAAGACTAATAGGAGCGAAGAAAAAAGGAAAAACGTGGAAAATTATTTGAAAGGGCTAACTTGAAAGCGCTAATCTCAGGAAGGAACTACTGCACTGGTCCGATTTGAAAAAAAAATCAGTGTTAGAAAGCCTATTTATTGAGGAAGGCGATAGGCTATATTTTATCACGTTAAGACAAATAGGAGAATGTGGGAAAAACGGTGGAAATTATTTGAAAGGGCTTCACAGGGGAAAGGGCTCTCACGAACTACTGGAGCAATTTTTATGTTATTTGGCACAGATAAGAAGTAGACCACGTGAACGATCATAGGCTATCGATTTTAATCATTTTTTCAGTGGCTATATATTTTGCTAGATAACGCCCGCAACTTCGTTGCGCCATAAATCGTTTATCGCGCAGGAACCGTACATTTTTCCGGGATAAAAAGTATCCTAAAGTATCTCCATGCCAAATTTCAGAGAAATCGGTTCAGCGGTTTGGGCGTGAAGAGGTAACAGACAGACAGACAGACGGACAGACAGACAGACAAATTTTCGCATTTATAATATTAGACGTATGGATACCCGTGCGACGCCGGGGCGGGTCGCTAGTAAACAATATACTGGTACCAAAACAAAATGATAATACTTTACAGTTTATGGTGTGTATGAGTTCCTAATATAATAATAGAGTTCACTGCGTGATATGCGTATTCCTAATATAACAATAGAGTTGTAATAAAACTCTTTCAGCGCTGCTACTATTAGCAGCGCTGAAAGAGTTTTATTACACCCTGTATAATTGAACTGAGCTGAACTTAAAAAACTGAATAATGAATATAAGAAACAAAGATTTCTGTGAACTTTTCGAAAATATGCTCTTCTATAGAGGATTTGAAAGCCTCTACGAAAATTCGTAGAGGCGTAAGTAAATTACTTAGAATAATATTACACTAATTGTTATTAATTATTATGTAAATCTATGTTAATTATATTTGTTCGACCTTGCAATGTAGTGCCTAACCTATTGAGTTTATAAGTAGAGTATCAATATTTAGATTTACATTATTGCCAAAATACCAGACCCAAAAACATGCAGCATGCCTGTTGAGACGCGATTACCAGGATGGACAGCTGTCCATGAGCCTTGCAAAATCAACTTGCAAAAACAAACAAGGAAGGCAGACATTTGGTCGCGTTTAGTCACAGCTAACATTGAATTGACATAAGAGGAGCACATGAGTAACATAACGTAGGTCCGTCAACTGCCGATAAATCAATTTTCTCGATTAATATACAACGGAAACTTTACTTAAGGCCATCCCCGAGCAAACGACCTTGACCATACATTTGTTGCGTTGCCGAGATCGCACAAAATCCTAATTTTTTTACTTATCTTAGTTCAAAATTGATATAAAAAAAATTTAAAACGGGGAATATATTATGTAGTTAATGAAATTATTGTCTATCTATTGTCGTGTGTTTCAATTAAACGTAATTTGTAAATGCTAGGGAGATACTGAAAGTATGCTTCAATTTTAATAAATTGGTATTACTTTGGAAGCTAATATTATGAGTATAATAAACAAAAATAGAAAATTTGAAACGGGGAAAGGAATGTTGATATATACTGAAGATTATTGATGTATTTTATTATAACTTTGTAGCTTTCAAATTATGACTTTATAAGGCTCTAAATACGGTAAATTACGGATTCTCCGTCGGGGAGGGGCCTTAACACCTTCACTGCGGCAAGTAAAATCTTAAACTTTGGTCTGGTGCGGCGGCGGGCCAAAGTGTGCCCCCAGTGATTTTTCCGCCAGTGCGGGGTGGGCCTTTCTCGACCCACCAGCACAAGGTTAGATTAAATTACTATAACTTTGCGAAAACATAGTGTAGGTGTACAGTTTTTGGACTGTTGGAATAACCTTGAACCCAACTACTGTAGATTTGATTCGCCCCGGGATCTGCCAAACAGGAAATCCATACTAATATTAAAAATGCGAAAAAGTGTCTGTCTGTCTGTCCGTCTGTCTGTCTGTCTGTTACCTCTTCACGCCCAAACCGCTGAACCGATTTTGCTGAAATTTGGCATGGAGATAGTTTGAGTCCCAGGAAAGGACATAGGATACTTTTTGTCCCGGAAAAATGTACGGTTTCCGCGCGATAAACGAGTTTTGGCGCAACGGAGTTGCGGGCAACAACTAGTGAGAAATAAACCAGGGAAAGTGGCGGGCCGATATCGACCCGAACCGTACTAGAAAGTATTTTTAGTAGAGATGGGAAAAACAAAAATAAGATTTTATCGAAACCGGTCGTGTAAAACAAAATTGCAATAAAATAAATTAATAAAAGTGGAAAAAGTGTATAAAAAGTGTAAGTTATTACTGTGAAAAATAAGGGGATATCGAAAAGTATATATTTTTATTAATTTATTTAAATTCCTGTCTTTAAAACACAAAGCCCGTTTTTGTTTGCACATTCTGCAGTATGTTTTATTTTTTATTTAATTTCTTTTTTGATTCGACACTCATCATGGTTTCTCCCGGTTTTTTTTATCACCCTGCACAATTTCGCCGTTTAACGCTCATCTCAAGGACATGATTTTTTCACATTTGTTCAGATGCTGATAATATACAGTAAAACATATCATAACTGGGCAGTTCTGAAAATAATACCATACAATATACAGGTTGAATTGATAACGTTTTTTTGAAGTCGGTTAAAAAACGCGACGTACGTCAGCTACGACTTACGATAGATTGCACATCACTAACTGGCGAGGCGGACGCTCGGTGCGGTATCGGGTCGCCAACCGCCTACTTGTACGGCGGGCCGCAATAGGCCCACTGCCGCACTGAGTTGTGATATAATGACCTATAATTTTAAACACAATCTCAAATATATATTTGCCTCTGTCGTACCTTTACAAACACCTGAGATAATCGTTCCGCACCGAGTGAGAGAACATAGTTTTCTTCGTCCGCACCAGCTGAAATTCCGCGGCGGGCCGATTTCGACCCGCCTCGCAGTGAAGGTGTTAACACCAACTATATGGGCTGAAATATTTCTATGAACATTCCTGTTGATTCATGATTCTTATACAGTGCAATGACTCTTTGATGAACAGCAGTGGCTAAAGTTCTTCTCAAAACACTACCCCTAGCCTATGTGCAGATTTTGAGGCTTTCAAGAGATTTCCATTTGTTATGGTTTCGTATCCAAAGGCTAAAAACGGGACCCTATTACTAAGACTTCAATGTCTGTCCGTCTCTCTGTCTGTGTGTCTCCAGACTGTAGCGCAAGAACCGCTATAGCTAGACTTCTGAAATTTTCACAGAGTTGCTGCTATAACAACATATTATACTAAAAACAAAATAAATTTAATTGAATTGAAGGGGGGGCTCCTATATAACAAATATGTTTTTTTTTTGTTATTTTTAGCTCGATATCAATAACGGCAACACATAGGCACTTGAAATATTCACGAAATTTTCAGTTATTTTTGTACTTTAATAATTGATAATAAAATTTAAATAAATTTGATAATTAAGGTGGGCTCCCATACAAAAACCCAATTTTCAGCCTATTTTTGCTCTATTGTGGTACGGAACCCTTCGTACGTGAGTCCAACTCGCACTTGGCCGATTTTATTGTATTCTATGTGCAGGTATACTAAAATAATCAGTATTTTGTATTATTATTATAAAGTTCCGACTTACTTAATGCTTTTACAGTTTACTATAGTAAAGTAAAAGTTACACATAACACAATATACCTAAGCTTGCGTAGAGCTTATAACATTCCCTTTCAAAATATTCATAAATTAAAGAAGAGATTTAATTTTAATTTATTTCGTGCAAATTGCAATGTCCAAAGAAGTAAACTACAATTAAACAATAGTAAGTATACATACTATTAATATTGGTTAAACTTATTTCGTTACAGCGAAATAAATAAGTACTAAAACATTAAGACGATAATATTTCATCAGTTATTGAAAGCTTCGGTAAAAGAATCCCATATTGAAATTCTTGTAAAAGGCTTTCACTTAAAAATAACTGTAAATGTTTTAATAAAAAAATATATTATAATTCAAAATGTTTTATGCCACTACCACCACAATAACTACAATAAAACCACCGTAACCCACAACCATCCCAAATAACCTCGAATTAATCAAAAATATTTCACAAACATCATCAAAACAAACCCGTAAACTACTACACGTGGCAACACAAGAGATAATTACACTGAGAGTCCACAGGGGCCAGAGGCGATTTGAACCAAACATCACTAGCGGCGCGCACACCCCATACTGCTGCACGGTAGCTCCCTGTTTACAAAACACAGCTTATGTGGAGCAGGGCGAAGGGCCGCCTCGTCGCGCGGCTTCGGACCGAATAAAGGTAAGCGGGCGCTTTGAGCGGGGGCAGCGGACCGGCTTCGGCGAGATCAAACGCGCCGCAGATCAAAGGCGCCGCCGCGCGATCGGCATCCGTCATTATTATTATGCAAGCATTACGGAGCGCGCGTGACTCAAGCGAGAGGGCCACGCGAGCGCGGGCGCCGCCACCCCTCCTCCCCCTCCTCCCTCGTAGCCCCGCGAACCCCCGCAAACCCCTGCCCACCCCCGCACACACCTGCACCTGTCAGCCAGTGAGGCCTCCACGCACAAGCTGCGCGCGCTTCGCTTCGTGTAAGCCAGGAAGCTACATAGTACAAAGCTTAGTCAGCTTTGATTAACTTGATGGGGACATACTAGCTTTTACCGTGAAACTTAAACCAGTGTTGGGACTTGTAAATGTCCAGCTTTCTTTACACAAGCTTTAAAAACAGCAACATAAATCGAAAAGGGCTAAATTCTTAACTGTAACATAATACCTGTATTTTATATAGAGACAAAGAAGCTTCATTTTTACTGCAACACAATATAATGTTAATATAATCAACATATTTTGTGATAATATGATATCCAATGACTTATACTTATCGACGTAATGTAGATTCTATAATTACCAGGACATTAAAAGCTTTTGAAAGCTTTTCATTAGTTCAGCCAGTCAGCTCTACCAAAATGATACCCTATAGGTTTGGAAATTGTTTAAGCTTTTTCAGACGTCGACTCTGGTTCCTTGTATGATAGTAGGTGGGAGGTAGTTTTAAGGCAGCACCCAGAGACATATTTTAATGATTTGAACTTTTATTTATTGAATAGTTTGACAGGACTTTCAGTCAAAACTTAAAATCTTCATTAAACTAACCCTCTAACTATTCATTAAATTAAAGTTAAATAATCATTAAATAACTCTTCATAAGCGTCTAAATTAGAAAGATGCCTAAACCAAATATATCATCTGTCCCTCCGACATCCTCCGAGCTACGCGTCGCCTTTTCGCACATTAACTACGGCGCGTATGTACACAAGTGTTTCTTTGAAAAATATTTTGCGCCTTAAGAGGGCATTACATGGGCCGATTTTAGCTGTGCGGCAAGGCGATTGAGCAGTAGCGTTGCAGCCAGCAGCCTTTTGATATAAGGGATATCGGGGTATTTATCACGTCATATGTATTTTATGCACCCAACACTACCTTTCTCGATGTCACAACAAAATGGTTCGCACCACTGTGCAGCTGCTGTGCTGTGTCTAAACCACTCCAAACTTACCCTGGTTGGCTAAAGATAAAATTGCCTTGACCTCCAAATTCATTAAGACTGTCAATTTTACTGTGCGATTATATCATCAGTGTAAAGCCCGCTTTACTTGTATTTGTCGTTACAACTTTGTTTGTCGCACAATGTAAGGAATTTTGTACTCTCCACACATAACAAACACATTACTGTGATAATGGAGGTGTTATTTTAAATATCACATAAGTGGAAACTATTTTCCATTACAACCTTCGCATAAGCAAATGAGTATTGTGCTAAAGATTTTAATTTTGAATGCGTTACTTTTAAAGCGAGTGGTCTATTTCATATTCTACTTTATGTATTGACAGATGACATAATATTCGTCAGATGTTTTAAAATATTTTAATGTAGCACACTAAAAGCTCTTTCAAGTTTAGGGCGAGTTTTAAATATTTATCAGGAAAAGTTGATGTAATATCAAGTTTCATCGTAAAAGCTCCGGAGCTATTTCGATCATAATATCAAAATCGAAACTCCCCCGTGTGTAGACAAAAAGCTTACCCGTAATTTTATTTTCTATTTTTAACACCTTGCCGTAGACAATTTAGAAAAAATGTAGACATTAACTTACAATGCAACTGCTGGCTGGCGTAAATTATTTATCGTAATATTTTATAACCGCTTAATTACAGATAAAAAGCTTCGCAGGTCGTCGCTTGACAAAGTAATTTGTTCGATATATTTACGATTTATAGACTTATCCGTAGACGAATGTCGGAATGTGGCCACCGAGTTAAGTAGAATATAATTGGCGGTGGCTCAAAGCCCGTACCTGCCTGTAAAAATGCCATCATAAAGCCTCGCCGACAATGAGCCCTTTGACAGTTGTACCACCTTTACGATGCCGACGACGATACGCGACGAGCTCTCATTAAACTTATTTTATCGACCTCCCGATACAGAACCTAGCATCGGGTCCCCATGAGCGAAGCCCGCGATGGGACATCCAGATAACTGTCATAGTTTATTAACGCACCCTTAAAATAGTAAAAATTAATAACAATTTTATGATTTAAAAAGAAACTTCATAACAGCTCTATGTTTAGTGAATAAAAATGCTATTCATAACAAAAAAGATCCGTTGTCATTGAAAAGCATGGTGACCCTATTTTACTATCGACGTAAATCAAGAGATCTAAAAGAAATGTGCGCTACTTCTCTCAAATAGAGCGGAAGAATAAACCGTTTAGATCATTCAAATTCTCGATCGCTTATTATTCGATCCTATTATGACCGAGTCGGAACTTTTTTCAAACGATCATAGGAGGCCATTATACAGCTCATTTTCCATAACAAAAGACGCTATGAAAGTGTTTTTGTGCGTTCGTTAATAGCTTATTATTAATTTATTGTAAGCCGTAAACAAGAAGCTCTGTACGTACTACGTCCATGGAGCTATAAACTTTTGTGTGAGCATAATAAGCTGTTAATACTTTGCTTTTATCTATTGAGATATTACAGCAAAGACCGTACCAATTATAATTTTATAGTTGTACAAAAGAAAATTAAATGAAGATTGTACGCAGGGTTTCATAATCGTTAAAATGTCCATGATCACACAGGATTTTATTGTTACAAACTATTACACTTCCTACATAATATAAGCTATTTTATAATTAAAATGTAGAGTTTAGGAAGTAATGCGTTATATGTAGAGTTAAGCCGTGTGAATTAACTAAAATGTAGAGTTTAGGAAGTAATGCATTATATGTAGAGCTAGGCCGCGTGATTTAACTAAAATATAGAGTTTAGGACTGGTTTAGGAGGTAATGCGTTATAATATGTAGAGTTAGGCCGTATGATTTAACTAAAATGTAGAGTTTAGGAAGTAATGCGTTATATGTAGAGCTAGGCCGTGTGATTTAACTAAAATATAGAGTTTAGGACTGGTTTAGGAGGTAATGCGTTATAATATGTAGAGTTAGGCCGTATGATTTAACTAAAATGTAGAGTTTAGGAAGTAATGCGTTATATGTAGAGCTAGGCCGTGTGATTTAACTAAAATATAGAGTTTAGGACTGGTTTAGGAGGTAATGCGTTATATGTAGAGTTAGGTCGTGTGATTTAACTAAAATGTAGAGTTTAAGAAGTAATGCGTTATATGTAGAGCTAGGCCGTGTGATTTAACTAAAATATAGAGTTTAGGACTGGTTTAGGAGGTAATGCGTTATATTATGTAGAGTTAGGCCGTGTGATTTAACTAAAATGTAGAGTTTAAGAAGTAATGCGTTATATGTAGAGCTAGGCCGTGTGATTTAACTAAAATGTAGAGTTTAGGAAGTAATGCGTTATACGTAGAGCTAAGCCGTGTGATTTAGCTAAAATGTAGAGTTTAGGAAGTAATGCGTTATATGTAGAACCAGGCCGTGTGATTTAACTAAAATGTAGAGGTTAGGAAGTAATGCGTTATATGTCGAGCTAGGCCGTGTGATTTAACTAAAATGTAGAGTTTAGGAAGTAATGCGTTACCTATATGTAGAGCTTGGCCGTGTGATTTAACTAAAATGTAGAGGTTAGGAAGAATGCGTTATGCGTTATATGTAGAGGTAGGCCGTGTGATTTAACTAAAATGTAGAGTTTAGGAAGTAATGCGTTATATGTAGAGTTAGGCCGTGTGATTTCAAAATCTTGAGGAAGTTTGAAGAAACCTAATTATTGGCATTTGCAACCTATCCTCTTCTTATAGCGACATATAACATTTTTGTGGAAATTGAAATTGGGAATTAAAACGTAGAACGTATAGCGCAGAACCGTTGGTGCCTGCTACTCTACATGTACTATACTCCTTTGGTGCTGCTGTCCATGGCCGATAGCAATAGCTTACGCGCCCAGTAGACGAGTGGCAAGCGATCGATTATTATCGTAAACGCTAACGCTAACGCCACAAAATGTATGCGATCGGACTTAAGTCATCGCTTCGCTAGCGAATAGGTACTTTGTCAAATCCCATACATTTTGTAGAGTTAGCGTTAGCGTTTACGATGATCGCTTGCCGCTTGTCTAGGGGGGTAGTCTATCCTTCGTTAACCGTGACCATAAAATAAAAAGACTGTATTAATGTTGCCATATTTATTTAAAATATTAATATAACATAAACATAAGCGACACGACTTCTGAAGTGAGTAATCTAAATCTGAAGTGCCTAACGTGAGTGCCGGATACTTACCATGCCAATGATTATTACGAAGCTTATCTTAACTTCACTTATTACTTACTTATCTACCGGCTACCGGGATCCGCGACGCCACAAAAAATTTATCGTCATTCCTGATGACGCTAAAGTACAGTCGTCAACATTATTCTACAAGAACTTTTATTTATTACTAGATGACCCGATGAACTCCATTGCACCAAAATTCGTTTATTGCGCGAGAACCCTACATTTTTCCTGAAAAAATGTAGTAACTTATAACGTTTTCTTAATATCTCCGTATTGAATTTCAGCAAAATCGGTTCAGCGATTTGGGCATGAAGAGGTAACAAACAGATAGACAGACACATGTTCGCGTTTATAACATTATTAGTATGAATTATATTTTTTTTTCAGCGAGCAGTTGAGATTTTGTGCATTGGTTTGTTCGATCATAAAATTGTTTTTCGTTATGTCACAAATTAAAACTTTAAACGATTTTTGCTAAATCATTCCTCAAAAGATAAAATGTTCCGTTAAATGACGTTTATCTTTGTCATTATCTCTTTTCACGGTTTAACGTTAATCGATGGGCAATTAAAAACACCATTTAACTTTTAAGTCTTCGCCGATGAAACAGAGACCTTTTCATTGTTAAGACAAATAAAACTTTTCCTTGTGAACATTATAGTATCGTAAACGTATAATTATTTCTTATACTCAGACAAAACCTACCTAAACTATGTTTAATTACAAAATTGGAAATAAAAAACACTGTCACTGATACAAATTGATGTTAAAAAACCGATCAACCGTTATCATCATTAATTTCGCAATAAATAGTACCAACTAAAAACCCTGTCGTTTTTGTTAATTTTAGATCCTGTTTAAGCGGTTGATTTATTTGAGCCGTAAATAACGACTTATCTGACAGAAGTCAGCGATCACCATAAATATATTCGCTCCCCGCTCCATACGTCTCTATAAATACAAACGGCACTCGATATAATGGTCAACACGAGTATCCCATTCGAGTTAATATCCCAAAATAAACTCTTTGATCCCCGGCGATTAGCAGTATCGAAAAGAAGATCAAAGAGCACGTGCGGCTAATTAAAATCGTCAACGCACTTTTGTCGGCGAGCGTCCGCGTGAGCGAACATCGGAAGGAGTGCGATTCCCGAGCCGCAGGCTGCCTCCGGACAGTGTTGCCAACCACAGAGAAGTCAAAAACAGCAGCTCATCGTTGAAAAAACAGTAGAAAACGTGTACAAAAAGTGTTTTCAAAAAGACATGTCTTCTTGTCAAAAAAGACGTCTTGTTCTTGTTAATCATACCTTTTATTATTTAAGTCTCTATATTAATAGATAAAATAAAATAACATAGAATATATTCTAATAGAAATTAGAATAGAACATAATATTACAAACTAAACACGAAAAACAAAAATTAAAAAAAAAACATTACTACTTTTTATTTATCCATACTCGTACACATTTTAGAACAAAACAGAAAACCACAAGAAAAAACAATAGATCTACTGTTAAACCGTAGGGTTGGCAACACTGCCTCCGAATCACAATAAATCTGAGCCGATAAGTGGCGAAGCGGCGCGGGGGGCGACGGGCGGCGGCAGGGGGGCGCGGCGGCGCGATCAAAGAGAAGGAAGGGACATGAAAGGCGCCGCACATTCGCCGAGATGCGGACGATAGCGAGCTTCCCGCGCGGCGCGGCGTTTGTGCGCCCGCGCACCGATGACGGTTTAATTAATTACACGTCAGCTGAATGACACGGTCGGAGCGGATGACGAAGGTCCATCCAGACTCAGGGACGATGTTTCACGGGTATTAAATAAAAAAAAAACAGACGAACATATGAAAAAAGAGAAGGGAAAAAATAACCTCCATTTAACGTACTTATAAGGATGTTATATTGTGTCATTTTTTGAAGTCGGTTAAAAAAACGAAGCGGGTGTCGGGATGCCTCACCAAGAGATGGCAAAAGGTCACAAAGTCTAGCGCAATTTATGGACGCCCCCTAAAGTAGTACATAACAGAAAAGTCAAACTTTTGAGTTTGTATTGCAATTTTGTTTTGTCTCGGTTTATCTGTAATCTGTATAGGTTAAGTTATCTTATAGTAGGTTAAATAAAGTCATTATTTAATTACTTTCTAGATAATTATTATCTTCATAGAACCTACCTACTTTTCTTACCACTGTTATATTCAAACCACAAACCACTGTTTTTGTCAAACAAGTCAACTATTATTGTGTTTATATTAACACCCTTGGCTTAAACTAATTCATTATTACAAATAATAGCTACAAGAAAATATGTTGGTATTTGTAAGTATGGCTCTCGGCCAAACCGCCTATATTTTTGTACAAAACATATACGGTCTTACCACAAAAGATTTAAACATCTGTTGAACAGTTGTTTTGAGACAATTTTGTATGGAATTTTCTCTAATCAACTGTTCAACGGGTGTTTAAATCTTTTGTAGTAAGACCGCTAGTCTTTAGCAGTAATGCTCTATAAAATAGGGCAAACTAGCTCTCACATCTATCTTTGTCTCTGACTTATTTTAGTCGCAACTCGGAGTCTTGTAACGCAACGTTTAGGCCCTAATAGGCAAAATATATTGTGAAACCTTATTTCTTGAAGTTTTGATATAAAGTAATTAATTACTATTGTTATAAAAATGGACGACATTGATTGAGCCCAGCTGAAAATTACAAAGCTTATATTTTATACTTACTGCAAAAAATATCCACAGCCGGAATTGTGCCTTCTTCTTTTTGGAAGTTGGTTAAAAATATCGTGAGTCATGACGAAAGAAAACTTTCTTTTTATTTTCAACAAAATACAGAAACATTTACTTATTACTAGCTGTCCCGGTGAACTTCGTGTCACTTTAAAACCTTCCCTGGACTTCTACGAATATTTTAAGACTAAAATCAGCCCAATCCGTTCAGCCGTTTTCGAGTTTTAGCGCGACTAACACATTTGAAAATCCGTTTATTTTTTATATATAAGAAGAAGATTACCGTACGTTGTTTTATAATAAGTATCCCTAAAATACCTATGTTTCTATTCGTAAGTATTCGCCGACACCTAAGAATGGTAAGAGGTTTAAATGAAGGATTTATGCGAGAAAAGCTCGAAGCTGCTCGTAAAAGCTTAATAATAAATAATAATACATTGATCAAGCGAACCGCTCTGTTTAACAATATTATAATGCTATCTTTCTGATGTAAATAGCTATTGATCAGTTAAATTGCGGTGAAATACTTGATGTGGAAAATAATTTTATTGTAAGCCGTTATTAATATAATAACCCATTTAGCATGATTTATATGTGCGGTAAGTCAAACTAGTTCCGCTAGTTTTCAATATTATGCTATGCTCTAAGTTTAAAATATTATAGGTATTAGCTTTAGGTTTTAATCCAACAGATCTATTTTTAAGTTTAGGTACTCAAAATTCTGCACTAATAAAATGTCTTGAACGAGACTATGAAAATTATTCGTAAAGTACGAAAAACTAAAGTATATATTAATTTATATCCTTCATATTTACATGGAGAGCTAAGTGAAGGTCATACATTTTAATCTCGTCTTACTATCTCTTTCAAATAAAAGATTAACGCTTGAACATTTCGTGGGTACTAAAAATTAAACACACCAAGCCTTTGAAATATCCACGCTACCGTTCAAATTCTTAAGAAGTGAGAATTTCAAAATATTATGAAAATTCTCAAACGGCACGAGTTATAAAGTTAGGGTTTTTAATTAAGGCCAAGTGCGCGTTAACGTCGAGGCGGCGTCTACTTAACACAGTTATGGCATGGGATAACATATAAAGATTAGAACCGAGTACTTTAATTACTTATTAAAGTTATTACCATCTTATTACCGTACGTCTAAGAAAGGTCGCCCACCTTTTGTCAGGCGAGGGCCGCAGGGTAGCATAGTAGGTATACCTACTTGTGAGAATTGAGATATAAATTATAAATATAAAAGAAAATTTGAGCATCCGGAGTTTCATGAATTTCCCAAAGGTAACCCTACTAAAGCACTATGCACATCGTATATGAAAATTTATATGAAAAAATTACAAATCCTCCTTTCAGAATATTTTTAGTCATTTAAATATATTATAATATTGTTTTTTTTAGTTGTAGAGCAATAAGTATACTCGTAGGTTAACCTTTTATAAGTCTCCACTGTTTTTTAACGATTTGTACATTAAAACTTTCTAAATAATCGGCCAAGTGCGAGTCAGACTCGCGCACGAAGGGTTTTGTACTGTAATTAAGTATTTTGTATGGGAGCTCCCCTTAAATATTTATTTTATTTTTGTTATTATTTATTAAATTACAAATATAACGACTCTGAGCCATGTAAGGCCATGTTCCTTTGAAGGCCAACTATCAAAAAGTGGCAGTTATCGTCATGTAAAGACATTTTCCTTCTACTACACACTTAGATCCATCAAAATAAGGCCACAAACGCGGCGGCGAGTCGATCGCGCCGCTATTGTGGCAGTGAGATCTTACTTTGGTTGTCGAGGCTACAATTGTAATTTCCGCACCCTGAAAAACTTTAGTTTTTAGTTACATAACCTATATCTATCTCAAATTTTATTACAGGGCATTATCGTACAGGGATATATGTATGGTACTAATTAAAGAAAATCTACTCATGCCTTGATTTACGTTAAAATATTGGTAATGTTCCTAGGAAGGCCAGTGGTTCCTTATAAGGCCCAACCAAAGATTTGATAGTTGGCCTTGTTAGGGAACATAAACTTTACAAGGAACATCTAAAGATCATTAACATATAAACAGTTATTTTTAGTTATAGATGCGTACCGTAACAATTAAAATAATGTTGTTTTTATAACATCTTTACTTATTAGGATTAATAAAATTAAAAAAACGCATTATTGAACATTTTGGCCTTATAAAGAACGGACCCATAAGAAGGCCATTTTAGATTTAAAAAAAATATTTGTACTATAAAACGCATTGGCAATTAGTTATAAGGTGTCAATGTGACTCATTGCTACTATTTTTAAAGAGTTTCCATTTATTTATTCTTAGTTATAAGATGATGTTCAAGCAATCTTCGTCATAGTTTTTTGAGATGATATAAATATATTGAGCATTTATTGAGTTGCTTAATTGAAAGAAATTGTAATGTTGTTTTAGTTAAAGCAAATAAATGAATAATTGTGACTCTAGTTTCAAGTTAAACAATTGACGTTATAATATTGGCCTTGTTTGGAGCTGTGTTCCTTGCAAGGCCATTTGGAAGTGTCTTAACAAAACTTAAGTTTATTGAATGGCTATTAAAGCTAGGTTAAAAAGAGTTTTATAATATGATACCTTGTGAAACAGAGCATTACTTGATAATTTGTTTTCTTAATTTATTTAGTTAATAAACGAATAACAAGCATTTTCCCGTTAGATTGGCCTTACATGGCTCAGGGTCCTTAGTTAAGGATTTTGTGAAAATTTCAAGTGCCTAGCTGTTGTCATTATTGATTACGAGCAAAAAAGGCCAAAAAAATCCTGTTTCTTGTATGGGAGCCCCCCTTTTATATTAACTTTATTTTGTTTTTAGTATTTCTTGTTATAGCGGCAATAGATATACACAATGTGTGAAAATTTCAGAAGTCTAGCTATAGCGATTCTTGAGTTACAGCCTGGAGACAGACAGACAGACAGACCGATTCCCTTTTTTACCCTTTGGGTACGGAATCCTAAAAACATATGGCATTAGCACAGTATAGCAATATCCCGCATTAGAGTTGTTTTAAATATATAAGTATGATTAAAAGCTTTTGTTATTTATTAGGTATAGGAATGGTCTCGGTAAAATTAATAGACGAAATTATATAGAAATACCTTTAGGCTTTATTGACACAATCAAATAAAAGAGCATACAAATACAAAACTGTAACTTTAAACTGAAAACAAACAAAACATATTCATAAATAAAACTCTGACAATCAGCGGGTAAACATAAAAAATCCGAAGACTTACGACCTTTGGAAGTCTATGAAAAGTATTGCAATTTACACACTCGTATAAGATCACGAAATATATTATTCTCCCAGTTGCTAATATAAATATTTAAACAGCGAATTCCACTGTCTCTGTCTGTCCAGTGAGGTTTCAAATATGTCAGACAAGAATAGTAGAACTGAAATAGTTATACGCTGCCTAACATTTTATTAGTAAAAGGACTTATGTTCTATGCTACAAAACTTTTATTTAAAAGCGACATTAAGGCACGTTTTATGTCGTATCACAGTATATCATAGCAAATCACTAAATTTAATCTAACTTTACACAACAATCAGACTCTTAGGGTCAGGTTACACCCACGCGACGCACCGCGGCATTATCGACGACGTTCAAAATGCGACTATAATTCTTACACAAAAGATATGCGTTTATTGTTCAAGTTTAGTAGTTTATGCAGCAGGAGCAGCTATTTAATAAAACCACGTCGCATCGCGTCTCGGTGCGTACTGACCCTTACACAACTCTATACTCTACAATCTACGGTAATAAATATTTACGTAAAATTTTAAATATACGTAGTTTCTTACAATAAAAAATGTAGCTCTGTTTCTCAGTTGAAAGTATGCAATGAAGTATTTTTTATCTTCCTTTGCTGTCGCAAAACAGATGCGTAAAGTTTCGTAGCTTTTTTAGTCTAATTTAGACAATTAAAAATAAGAAATATGTAACTGAGATCTTAGACCTAAAATAATTTAGAAATGTGACAAATGATTTTTTGCCATGCATTAAATTAACGAGATTCAGATATTGATAAAATATAATTATTGCTTTCCGATAAATTATTACAAAATTATTGCTTCTTTTTGTTTTGAATGGTCTTTTGTAACATTATAATATAAAATTTAATCTCATTTTTTGATGGAAGCCTTAAAAACTCAATCATTTGATATTTTGTATTTTGTTTGATTATATGGCAAGGATTAGTTTCATGTTTTATTATAAGTTTGTTTTCTCGATATTTTATTTATATGTAAGGACGATTCTTTGAATATTATGTAGTTTATAATATTGCTTAATTTATGTAAGCCATCAGTCATTATTAAATAGATATAGGCACTATTTTATACACAGACCTACTAGTAAAAATATTTATTCGGACTATACAATGTCTGCTGTCTTTATCTATCGTGTCATTCTTTTATGCGTCAGACAAGGATGACAGACTTTTCACAGTGGATGTACTCAGTAGTCAGTACTGTACTTTTTAATTACTTTGCTATAGGAAAAAAGAACTTACAAAGTAATATCGAAATGACAACAAAGTTAAAAATTAAAATATAACACGGGACTAGTATGTGATTTAGCGATGTCAATCACATACATTTTAATTGTTACTTTGTCTGTGTTGTAAGTAATATATCTCATAACAAGTGTTCAGATACCTCTGAACACCAGAGAGTTTCCTTGCGTATTGTACACACATAGGCACCATAAAAATGACTCCTACGGCTTAGTTTCGATAAAACCAGCCACGGTGTGGAAGCTAAACTTCAGTGGCGGCAATAGGGGGTAACAAACAGGGCAATCGCCCAGGGCCTCGCTTTTGCAGGGGTCTCGCAAAGACCTTCCGCCAGGGGCCTCGCAATGGGTAAGGCCGCCACTGCTAAACTTAAAATGCATTATAATAATTATGTGACTCGATTTAGTCTAACCGAGCGAGAAGAACTGTTTGCTGTTAGGCATCTTCTGTCTCTGTTTCTTGAGGAACTCGCGCGCCTGCTTGTCGCCCTGTCTCGACTCCAGGGCTTTCATGGCATCACCGTCTGAAAATAAATAGTCATCAATCGATTACTTCATAATATTGGGTAATATTAGTAGGTAAAGTGGTAGTAGCGGCAACTTTTGTGATCGATTATGATGTGAGAGAGTCAGGCAATGTCATTTACGAGCGTGTTACTGACACGTTTCAGGCGAGTTGCTAGTGCATTGCTAGCGCATTGCTAACGGGTATATTTCGTGTTGTTAGTGTATTGCTGTCATATTGCTGTCGTATTGCTGGCGTGTTGCTGACGAGTTGCTGGCGTGTTGCTGTTGTGTTGCTGACGTATTTCTTTCATGTTGCTGGCATATTGCTATCGTTTTGCTGTCGTGTCACTGACCTATGTTGGCGGGGCGGGACAGCGGCAGGTGCTGTTGCGGCAAGCTGGCGATGGGCGCGGGCGTGTGCGGCACCTCGCTGAAGTGCAGGTACGCCTCGCCCACGAACGTGTTACTGACGCTGAACATGTCTTTGTCCTTAATCACGAGATGGATGAGCGCGTCTGGTGTCCGACTCTGCTCGGCTGACAGCGGTCTGGAGAGAAGAATACGTGTATTTAGTTCATGAACACAAATAGTATCTGATTTGTTCCAACACAGGAATTGCGAACGCGTTTACGTGCATGCTTGCGTGTGTGCTTGCGTGCGTGATTTCATTCTGTACATGTACACGTGTGCGTACGCGTTTTTCTACAATAAAACTGCTGAAAAATGTATCAAAGGTATGGATACCTTCTGTATGAATAGTTTTACTTACATTAGGAACATTTCGTCGTATAGTGGGAAGAGATTTTTGTTGTGCGTCTGCGTTTTGGGCTTCTCGATGTTCGCAAACACATCCTCTGGTTGGAGACCAACTCTTACGTACGAATCACACAATCCTGAAAAGATAAAACGTTTCTGCGCTATCAAATACAACTGCAAAGTGAACAAAATATATAATGTTGCCTAGGTATTTAATTTTTGAAGTGAAAACTTCTTTAGCGGCGTTGAGAACTTTTGTGGGATGGGTAAAAACTGTGAAACTCGCGTCAGATTCTCGTGCTGATCGAAAAACCTTGGAAAACCCGTAAGACGGTTGGAGAGTAGTGTTGTAACATCGAAATTGATTAATCGAACAATCGATTGTTTTTTTTCGATTGTCGATAATTTTTTTTCGATCGTCGATTTTTTTTCGATTGTCATTTTTTTTTCGATTGTCGATTATTTTTTTTCGATTGTCGATTATTTTTTTTCGATTGTCGATTTTTTTATCGATTGTAAGGGTTTCGATTAATTAAAAAAATCTATTTTTTTTAAATCGATTTTCATAAAAAATGGGTTAAAAAAAATGCACAACGTTAATAATCAAGTTTTCACTTCTGCCGGCACTCCCGGAGTGCAACCCGTCTTTTTTTTCGATATACGATTCTGGTCGATTAGTTAGAAGGGTGCGTGCACTAACTCGTTTACTTAGGGCAATGATCTACCACAAATTAATTATTGTATTGATTATTATTATCCAAACGATCCATACTAATATTATAAACTAGCTGTTGCCCGCGACTTCGTCCGCGTTAGCATAGTAGATCACATCCCAAGTATTATTTATTGTACAAAAATATTCAATGTACAGAATTGACTTTCCTACGATTTTATTATTTAAAGATGTTCCGCGCGGCTTCGCGTTCGTAATTAAGGAATTGCACGCAACCGTACATTTTTCCGCAAAAAAACTCGACTTGAACTCGACTCGAACTCGACTCGAACTCGACTGGAACTCGGTTGTCTGTAAAGTCGGTTTACTGACGATAGTTGATTTTGATAGTTGAGTTCTCGATAAATGGACTATCTAAGACTGAAAGAATTATTCAAATCGGACCAGTAGTTCCTGAGATTAGCACGTTCAAATTAACCCTTTCATATAATTTCCCCCGTTTTTTCCACATTTTCCTCTATTTCTTCGCTCCTATTAGTCTTAGCGTGATAAAATATAGCCTATAGCCTTCCTCGATAAATGGGCTATCCAACAATAAAAGAATTTTTCAAATCGGACCAGTGGTTCCTGAGATTAGCTCGTTCAAACAAACAAACAAACAAACTCTGCAGAATTATAATATTAAGTATAGATGCGAAAGTGTGTCTGTCTATCTGTCTGTCTGTTCGTCTGTCTGTCTGTCAGTTACCTCTTCACGCCTAAACCACTAAATTTTACCGCTAAAATTACTCTAAAATAAAACCGCTAGATTTGGCTAAAATTCGGAATGGAGATACATTAAGTCCCGGTAAAGGACATAGGATACTTTTTATCCCGAAAAATGTACGGTTCCCGCGCGATAGACGAATCTTCGGGCGTCATCTAGTTGACATTATAAATGTTGTCCTTGTAATCAGTAAAATATTCAAAACCATCGCTTACCATTCGAGTCCGTGGCCACCAAATTCCGTGCATTCATGATCTCAATCTTCAGATGATCTTCTATGAACTGGGCGCGGACAGTCAACATACCCATCTTGGGTTCGGTGATAGTCTGTTGTTCCTGCCACCTCTCCAAATGGTACTGATGAATAAGTTCCCTAGTCTCCATACCATGGAGTTTCAATAGATATTCAACTCTTTTCAGCGTTTCAGACGTATAAACCTCCTTTCCATCTTGGCGGAAAGAACGCACCATTATTTTCAAACATTCGTGTAGGTTGTGGAAGAAAGAGGGCGGACGACGTTTCTGGAAAGTGAGGTTTTTAATTAATTTTTGATTGTTAATAAATAGACTCAATCACCATCATGCTTAGACCCATCACCACTACAGGACATACAGGATTCATGCGTACATGACAAAGATTGTATCTACTATTATAGATATTTTTTTACCTATGTATAACCATTTATTTAGGAGGCATTTAAGTTTGAATTTTTTTAATGTTATCATTTTAATCTAATTTATTTATAAAACTGGTAAGTTATCGCTTTTAATGATTGAAGAATATTATTAAGGTAGAGTATGTTAGGGTAAATGACTAGTAAATTGGACAGTACTAGTCATTGGACAAAGCAGAAAAACACAATAATATTTATTAAGGTTGCTTCAAAAACTGCCTAAAGTAATAGAACGCCTGATTTTAAAGAAAAACAGGTAGTTTTTAAAGCAACCATAATAAATATTGTGTTTTTGTACTCTGTCCAATTACTAGTACCACGCTAGTACTGTCCAATGACTAGTCATTTACCTTAGTGTTTTTAAAAATAAGTGTTATTTAAAACGACGCGGACGATATTAGCGCCATCTTTGTACCAATTTTATTTTCGTTTATTTCATAAAGATTCTTCAACTATGGTTAGTTTAAAAATGTATTTAACGGTTCGTGCATAAAATATAATGTTTTGTATCATAGTTCCGATGTGTAAGGAATTGAAGTTATAAGGTGAGTGCAATTCAGAGACAAAAAGGTATAATGTGAGTACAATTCTTGCAACGTCACAGGCAGGCAGTAGAGAACCAGAAACATAGACTTGCATACCAAAGTACCATCACCATTGCAATAAATAGGAAAACCTTAGTTGAATAGAAAGTAATCATAAAATAGAAAGAGAAAAATATATCCATTTACATAAAATTAACTTATCTAAACTTAAACATAACAGTAACAACGCCATTTTAATCCTTCAAGCCCCATAAGAGCACCGGTGATCGCGACAACAATAGAATACAATTGGATTTCCAAGAATCCGCTGTCGAAGGATTAAATTACTATACTCCACTCGGGCTAGCTTGTCGCTATCGCTCATTGACTCCCTGTCAAAAACTTGTCATTTTCCATATAAACCGCGATTGACAATGAAGTGTCAGATATTGTTAATCGTGGTTTTATATGGAAAATGACAAGTTTTTGACAGGAAGTCAATGACCGCTAGCGACAAGCTAGCCCGAGTACATAACATCAGACTATCATTAAAGTAGAAAAATTACACTTAATTTATCTTGTATATTTAACAGATAGAATGTTGCCTGTGGCTCTACACGTAACATTGAAAAAATAAGCTTTCAGAATAAGATTTCTGTTTACCTATACCTATCGAAAACCAAATTTCATAAAAGTATTTTAATTGTTTATGCGTTAAAGACAAACTTCTGCATTTATATTATTAGTAAGGAATCTTTAATATCAATGCGATTCATCTATCTTAATTAAATTATTAAGACACAAGCATGACATATGACATATCACAAATACATTTTACTGTACCGTACTCGGCGAAACATGGCGGTAGCGGTCATTGAATCCCTGTCAAAAACTTGTTATTTTCTATATAAACTGCGATTGACATTAGCCGTGTACTGACCAAGCGAGCCGCCTCGCTGCCTCGCCCGAGCGTGCCGCGGCCGAGCCAAAAGTTGTCGGTTTTTTGTCGATGCTCAAAGGCGCCTCGGACGTTTGCCGCGCACTAACACGTACTGACCGACCGAGCAGCTGCGCGCGAGGCTACCGCGGCGAGGCGGCTCGCTTGGTCAGTACGCGGCTAATGAAGTATCAGATGTTGTCAATCGCGGCTTTGTACAAAATGTGTGAAAATGACAAGTTGTTGTCAAGGAGTCAATGACCGCTACCGCCATGTTTTGCCGAGTACAGTATACATCTTCAAATGTTTAGCCACTACTATTTCAGCACACTTATGTTTATAAACACAAACGGACATAAGATAATCAGCATGGCCCCTTTAGCAAAAATATAGTTAATTATTTTGCCATTTTCCAGGCCATCTATGGCGAGACTGATTAAAAATTTGTTAAAAGTCTTTTAAAGTACATATTTTTCATTTGACTCAATTACATAATATAAAAGTGTTAAGAACTATTGATTGAATCAAAAGGAGAACAGAAAAGAAGGTAAATAGAACTCGTACTGTAATACAATTATTATGTTCTCTTTATACAAATAAAGAGAATTTTAAAAACGATGGTCCAGTAATATGCTTATTTATGAACAACATGTTACGCTAAAATACATCATCGGTATGTGGATACTAAAACTATTTCAGGCAATGGCTTCGACGACAGGGGTCATGCTATACAGTACTATACACAGGTACATAAATAGTGTTTTAATTTGGAATCATTACCGCATCCAAATTGGCGGCTGCCGATTTGTGCAAGCGTCTCGGGTCGATATAGCGAGTTATTTTTGCCCTTCGGTGCTAACAAATAAAAAAAAGTTAACTTAAAAAAACAAAAAGTCATCTAAATGTGCTTCCATATAAAAAAAATTGAAAAATATGTTTTTTTTTATAAAATAATTCAAATGTGCATTTTGGTAGCGTGCGACACAAATGCATTATTTACCGGAAACAATAGAGAGTACGGCGATACTCTGTTTTTGCCAAAATATCTACGCCTAAGTAAGCGGATACGGGTAGTTATTTTCTCTTTCTACAAAATTAAATGTTAAAACATAGGTTAGTAAAGAAATTGTAGGAAAGTTAATATAATATAGTCCAAGTAAAAGAATATTAAAAAGTTGGTTTTAGATATCTAAAACCAACTTTTTTCAGTAATATTACTGAACCTGTTAAAAAAGTATAAAAAAAACTTTGTTACTTTTGTTAATAAAGAAAATAAAAAAACGTTAGAAAATAATGTTCAAATTACCTCCAAATTAGCTTGAATCAGTTCATATAAAACCTCGCCCAGTTGCTCCCAAACTATGTCGAGGGTTCTAGAAAAGTTTTCGTTGTTCAGGTGTTGGTACAAAGTGTCAAGGTTAGCCTCTAGGTATCGCATGACGCGATCCATACTTGAGCAGTCTTGATGTAACAACTCCGCGCCTTCTATCAAAAACCTTGTGATGGACGGCATCATCTGTAATTTTAATTATTGTAATAAATAAAAGTAACTCAAATAATAGCTAACAAGTTACAGAGAAAATTATTTATTGGCAGATACAGGGACCAGACGAAAAAACACTACGATCATTGACCCAACCAATGACGAAGGTCAGCCAATTGCCATTTATATTTTTTCTGTGTAGGTTTCACTGAGTCTATAACTAGTTGCTATTACGTCTTATCAGTAATAACTTATAACCCTTTACGTACTCATCCGTTCTGAATAAAATCTAACAATATACTTAATAAAAATTGATCTTCAAAATTCAAAGTTACCTTTTTGATCATAACTTCTAGAAGCTCGACAATTTTGTTTTTGACTGTGTCGATGGCATTCTCAATAACATTTTGCAGCGTCTCTTTACACCTGAAACATTGGTAATAATAAAATGAATATAATTTTCACTATCTGAACGCAATTCACCAATAATGACATTTCTGATCGCTGTTCTACAAAGTTTCGTAGTAACTTATGACTAGCCGAAACAACGCTGTTTTGTAACTTATCTATATCTCGGTTCTTCTCGCCGGGTTAGTTCCCGAACCGGTGGTAGGCCTCATGTAGACGTTCTTAATGTATTAACTTTGTTAATCTATTTAGAAATAAATATTTTGATTTTGATTTCGGGGGTTACATTTTTCTCCATAAAAAACTTTGGGAGCCACTGCTCCGTAATATTATATAACGCACCTCTGCGCCTCCATGGGCGACCTGGCCTCGCACATGCGCTGCACGATCTCGTCCATGCCGAGTTCAGCGACAAACGGCTCGAGACTCTGCCGCACGTAGTCTATGTTGTTGATAGCCACGCACCACTCTGTCGTCACCTGTAATGGTTTAGTCGAAGTTAGTTCCAACCGTCGCGGAATGCCTTACAGGGGGTCTGAAACGGCCGCTTTCGTGTTATTCGTTACTAAAATGAATTGATCAAGTATTTCGGAAACGGTTATTTTAAACGGTTAGGTAAGAATGCGACATTTTGATGAACGTGAGATAGACATCGTCAATGTAGGAAAATCCTTTATTTGCCAGAAAATTTCCGAGAAATATTTTTCTAATAGCCTAGGCGGAAAACTTATACAAATAACACTAATACAAACTATATCTATACTTATTATAAAACAAAGTCGCTTTTTTTCCCTCATGTCCCTTTGTTCCCTTTAATCTTTAAAACTACGCAACGGGTTTTGATGATTCTTGCAGTGTTAGATAGCCCATTTATCGAGGAAGGTTATAGGCTATATTTTATCACGCTAAGACTAATAGATGCGAAGAAATAGAGGAAAATGTGAAAAAAACGGGGAAAATTATTTGAAAGGGCTAACTTGAACGCGCTAATCTCAAGAACTACTGGTCGGATTTTAAAAATTCTGTCAGTGTCAGATAGCTCATTTATTGAGGAAGGGTATAGGCTATATTTTATCACGCTAATACTGATAGGAAAATGTGGAAAAAAACGGGGGAAATTATGTGAAAGGGCTTATCTCGCGAACTACTGGAGCATTTTTTATGTTATTTGGCACAGATTAGAAGTAGACCATCACGTGAAAGATCATAGACTATCGATTTTATTTTATTTTTTCAGTGGCTATATTATATTTTATACCCGTGCGACGCCAGGGCGGGTCGCTAGTATAAATATATACAAATATTTATACTAGCGACCCGAGCAACATATAAATATATTATACCTCGAAGCGCGTATCATAAACTGTGCTAATGGTACCGACGCTCTCGACGCGCGCCGACATACGCTCAGAGTAGAACACGCAGCAACGGCAGATGTCCTGAAATATTCATTTTCATCATTACACAGGCATGGAGAACATATTGACGACTATTGACTGCAGCAAAGTATTTTAAAGTGGAGGCTCTATCATTGTAAAAGTGTAAATTAATACTTATGTTTGTTTCAGCGGCATTACTACCAAAAACTCAAAATTAAAAAAAAATGGCCAATCTAGCTTCAAACAACTTCTAGGTGTTTATTCAATAGTAACATTTAAAAATATATGAGTGTGATAACTTTGTTTGAAACAGCAAACCTACGGATGAGATTCAAAAGACGGTGCCATATTGACGTGACAACATCTTATAATTCGATGGAGCCGGCTGCACGCACGAAAAAACATGACTCATGCGGCGTTACCTCGCTCTGAGGCGTTCCACTTTCTTATGAAGTTGTCACGTTCAACAGACCAGTCAGTAAACCGACTTAACAGACAACCGATTTTTTTTTGTTTCAAAATATTGGTCACGTGCTAAATTATCATTGTAGATTATTTCGTCATAGATATCTGTCTGTTAAGTGTTTAGACATCCAACTTATGTAGCTAATAACCTAGATACTTTTACAAAAGCCTCAAAGAAGTATCAACAAAGTATACTCACATCAATAATCTTCGCAACAAAGGTGTAACATCCCTCAACGTCAGGCCAAGCTAGTTGCTGCCAGAATATCTTGATCTGGTAGAATATAGCCAGCGTATCTACTCCAGAACTACTGTACTTCACGTTAGTGTCTACTGGAGTCAGGTTATCTAGTTCCACCGCTTTCTCTATACGAGTCAATGCCTTGTACGCGGCTATGTCCAACCATTGCGCTACTCCGCCGAAGAACCACGAATGGAATTTCGATATGGCATAGTTGCTCCACTCAGTTTCGTTTAAACCTTGGCCTAGCCTGCAAGAAGATATTTTACATTTACTATTAGAGCCATAAATAACGCAAACAATAATTATTGCATAAAGTTTTCATGACGTTTTAAAAATACGAAAATTGCAAATGGCCTATTAGAAAGCTTAAGGTGTTCCGTAACACATAGGCATAATACCGGGAATTAATCATTCTCCATAAGATGTGGAGATCCGTAACAATGTTTATTAATAAGATATAGCCAGAAGTCTTTGCGTACTATTTTGCGTGTTCATATAAGTTACTGATTTTTTTCTACAACATACGCACAGCGTACCTAAATAATTTGGCCACTTTATGTCAAGCCCAGCCCTATATATATATATATATATATATATAGGTGGACACGATCTCAACAATATAGTGTCCACCTATATATATATATATATATATATATATATATATATATATATATATATATATATATATATATATATATATATATATATATATATATATATAGGTGGACACTATATTGTTGAGATCGTGTCCACCTATATATATATATATATATATATATATATATATATATAGCTTAGATATTTAATTATAGCATAATATATCGCAATTTTATTTTATTGCAAATTATTTTGATTGATTATTGAGACTGACGGCGACCATTGTTTATGCGACGGGTTAGCGATCGACGAAACGTTTGCCGGGACAGCTAGTAATCTATATATTTCAATTTCTCTGGTATTACTTACGTCAAAAACCTCTGCAGGGCCAGATACAACTCGAACAGCGTGGTGCCCATAGACAAGGGTTCGGAGCCCACCTCAGGGGTTCCCAACCCCGTCTCCCCATTGATACCACCAGCCAATTGCACGTTGGAATTGCTCTCGCTGTACCGCAGCCGCTTCAGACTCTTACACACTTGGATCACTTCTGGTTCGACTAGAGACGCGATTTTGTTCTCATACACCCCGTATAAGGCTTTGGAATAGGGGAACGACATGACCCTGAAAAGTGAGAAGGAATAATATTGTGTGTTTAGCAGCATACGACTCTTTTTATTTGTTTATTTTTATAATTTTTTTACATATTGAAAAAAGGAATGAAATCCTAGACTTCAAATGTGTCCTTAGGTGGCCAGGTCGTGCGGCCAGGTCGCTGCGACCACACTCGTATGAGTAGTGATTTGATGAGTAAACTTTGACAATTATTTTGTTTTCTGTATACAAAAAACGTGTGGCTGCGGCGACCAGTGCGCGCACACTGAGTAATTTCATACATATTCCCGTATCTCGTTGGCCGCGTGTGTGTCGCGATGTTTTTCGTTGGCCGCGCGACCAGAGCGTGGCAGCTGGCCGCTGGTCGCGTAATGCGCGCACCTACATATTATATCGTAGAAGAATTAGTTGGCCGCAGCGTCCTGGCCACGCGACCTGGTCGCTTAATGCGCGGGGGGTCTAAGGCGCAACGCAGACGACAGACTATCCGTGACGCACTTTTTAGTCTGTGGGAAATAGAACCTATGCAATTATATGCAGTAACGCACACGACGCGCAAAAAGTCCGCCGCGTTGCTGCATAATATGATTGCATAGGTTCTATTTCCACAGACTAAAAAATGCGTCACGGATAGTTATCGTCGTCGTTATCGTCTGCGCTACGCCTAATCAATCATGAATCAATGGGTGTGTTCCGAAACTGTACGGCACTATTTAACAAGATGTGATTGGTCTCTAAAACGTCAGATGGCACTGGCTAATGTTCAAAGTTTAGAAACAGACCCAATATACAAACATTGACTTGCCGTTTAAATTTTAGGAGCAGACCCAATATACAAAATAAAAAGTAAATGACTCACTCTCCGAAAACTCTGTCAAAATATTCGATGGCTCTCTGCAAGTCTGACCGCACCAGTTGGATCACCCTGATCAAATGTTGTAGTCTGGACTCCTCAGTCTTGTCTTTACACTCATTATTGTCCAGAATATGAACAAACCAGTCCGAAGCACCCTGGATCACCGCCTGACTTAACACCTCATGGATGGTCAGTCTGCTTCCATCGCCCTTCTCCCTCAACCAACCGTATAGGTTAACAGGGAACAAGTCTATCGTCTCCGGAAGATCTAGAAGGGACAACTTGTATAATATCTTCAGCACTTCTCTCAGGGTCTTCATGACTGTTTTGTCTCCGGCGGTCTTCTTCCGGAGTTTCCTGATGTGGCTGAAGCAAGTCGGTAGAAGCTTCTTCGCGGCGTCCCAAAACAGCTTGACATCCTCTTCATTTATTAGGCCTAGAAAGTATTAAAAAATATCTTAAATATTTAAAACTCTTTGGTATAAGGTTATAGCTTAAGATTTACACTGAAGAACTAAGAATGGCTACAGTGCTAGCTAGTTGTCTGCTAAGCACAGACTGCTCGTTGATATTCCCTCTCTTTCCCACCTATATACTATGTATACATCCGTCTCTCTCACTCACCGGACTGCAGCGGCTTGGTGATCTTGTCTAGCAGGTTGTTGAAGAGGGTGAAGCTGAGCGGGTGGTCGACAGTGAGCGCGCAGTACACCACCCACTGCGCCAGCGCGTTGTCATTAGGACACAGGCCGCTCTGCGCCGCGTGCTGCGTGATTATCGCTTCTGCGGGCGCGCTGAAATTGCCGCACCACCAGTATGGCGCCACCTGAAATTGATATTTGATTATGAGAATTTAGAATACTATAATCACTGTGATTACTTTCGACTTAAAACTATTAGAGTGATTGCGCATTGACACAACCAGAAACAGAGTTAAACACGTTGACGTTATCAGACTAGGCGACTAGAGATATTAAGGGCCTGTTTAACCACTTCCTGATAAGTGCCGGTTAGGCTATCCACCACTTAACTTGACAGACGAAGTATGGAGAATTTGTCAAAAAAGTTGTGGATAGCCTAACCGGCACTTTATCAGGAAGTGGTGAAACAGGCCCTAAGCATACTGGACATGACATATGAGCTGCTTTCGTATTTTATCACATTCCATACTGAGGTACGAACGTGTCGTCCCTAAAGCAACAGTGATGCGAAATAATATGTCTTAAAATGCATCTAGGGTTCAGAACACAAAAACTGACTTTGTCGATTAGAATACTTATTACTTTTTCTATCTTGTCCCAATACCCAATAAATAATTATAATTTTCTACTTCAAATATAAATATTCATCTAAAACATACAAATTCATACCTTAGAGCTCTCCAGCTCATGCAGCAGCAATATCCTTAGCAAATGTCGGTGCTCCTGCGCAGCCACCTGCGAGTTCTTCTCTGAGCTGAAGCTGCACCGCACCTTGAGCACCCCCTGCCGACGCAGCTTGCTCTTCTTGCTCAGATTCAGCCACATCGACATGCCGCCAGCGGGAATAGACTGGTAAAATAGATGGTACATTCTTAAAGGGCCCATTCACGGCAGTCCGCCGTGCAGGACTGCAAATGAACATAGCTCACTCATTGGTTCACACGACCGGAAACACGGCTTGTAAAATGTATTCCGAATTCAAAAAGTTTATGTTCCGTCTTCAAAAAGGAGAAAATTCCGATTTGAAAAGGAGTAGGTATATTCTTACTTCAAATATCAGTATATTCCGACTTCTAAAAGAAGTTTATTCCGGCTTTGAAAAGGGCTTTAATCCAACTTCGAAAAGGGTATAACTATGAAGACGTATTTTTAAAACTTCTATTACTGTAGAAGTAAGTTTAAACTAAAATATGTTCTGTTGCGAATACTGTTTGTTATTTATGATATTATAGAAACTGCAAAATGGCAGACGACTTGCGAAAATTAGTGGCGATGCCAATGGCTCTCGTTATACTAAATAGAATTACGCCTGTTTGGCCATTATGTATTTGGAGTAGAATTTTACATAATGATAAAACTTGCATACTAAATAGAATTATTAGTCACTGAACTAAAACCTGAAAATTAGTAATCCAAGTATTATCTACTAACTAGATAAAGAGTGTACCAAAACAACGTGATATAGTTGACACCCTGTAAAGTTGGGTTTAGGTTGGGGTCGGTTGTAACACAATACAAAGAAGACCAAATATTAAGTTACAGATATTTTTTGAAAATTCAAAATCCATAAAAAATAACCATGTTTAAATATGACTGTACTGAATTCAGAAAAAATGTAACCCAATACTTTAAACATACAGTAACGTATTAGGTATATCAATTGCAAATGATATGTCATATGACTACGAGTTTTTTCAGACTTCGGAGTTTATTTACCTCTGGGCTCTGATAGGATATTACTCTCGAACAAGCATGATTTTTATAGACTTTTATAGAACTTGCTCGGGGCAGATTTTTTTACCTATCACCTGCCCCGTGCAAGTTTCTTACCCCGGTTCGTCTTGCCGGGCTATTTCCTAAACCAGTGGTTGGCGCCGCAGTTTTGACGTTCAAAAAATGTATTCATAATGCCTATTTTGAATAAATGATATTTTATTTGTTTATTGAATAATTGAAAACGGACTACAATTAGCGTACCAAACAAACACGATCGTTAACATGCATTAAGTTTTAAGTTTCTTAACATGAGGTTAAGAAACTTAAAACTTAACTTCCGTGACACTAATTACTTTGTCGATAAACTTAATTCCAACATGAAGGCCGAAAGGGTAAACTTAGGCTAATGACTTTAACACTAAATTAAATAAAAATACCAAACAAAATTAAACCGTCTCTACAATACTGTTTGTTATTTATAATAAAGTTAAATGTCGTTTGCATTTTTGGAACCAAATTCTTCTTTAATGCGTTATGCGACACACACAATGTGGCTTAAAAATAAGACAAAATATCCGGAGGACTCATTTTCCGACGAAACGACCTTGCCATAACAATTTTTCCGCATGACTAAGTTAAATATAAATTGGGGTATTTATTTTAATGTAGCAAAATATGTAGAGTACTTAATTGTACACGCAAAATTAAAAATATTCATGTAGTTTTAACCAACGCAACGATGTCTATTACCAACCTAGGGTTATAATTCTATGGTTTTAACAACTTAATAGAGTATTAAAGATCAGATAATATTTTATCCGTCTTATTCCTTGCAAGCTCAGATAGGTGAACAATAATAAGACAGTAGTAAATAGAGATACTTATACTTACTAAATTTGATAAAGTAGTCAGACACTTTAACAACTCTTGAACTGATAATGCAGTAGTTATCTACCTAATCACAGCCATTAAATTGTGTATTTACTTTCATATTAAGTAAATACACAATTTAATGTGTATTAGTTGCTCGTCTAGGGGCCGGATTATTTTTTTTTTTTTTATTTAACCGTTTATTGCACACAAAAACATTTAACAAGTTATAGTTATGAAGAAAAACGACACAAAAGGTACTGCTTATCTCTAAAGAGATTTCTTCCAGCAGTCCTAAGAAGAGAAATTTGATTACAAACATCAGATAGGGCGTGCATTTAAACAGAAATGAAAAAATATGAATTATAACTACTTGCAATAGCAAGTGATCCGGCCCCTAGACGAGCAATTTTATTGTCAATATCACGCTTCAATTTTATTGAACACTTTATTTGACAATTAGATAGAAGGGGAGCGATGTTCAATATCAACCCTAGACGGTCAATGATATTACGCAATACGTGATATTGACAGTAAAATTGCTCGTCTAGGGGCCGGCTAGGACTAAAAAAGATTTTTGAAAAACTAAACAAACATCATAAGCTGTTACTCTTAAGAAAACCTTACCTTTAGAGGTATATTGGAGGTGCCTATCAGCTCGTTGTCATGTTTCCCCGTCGACGCGGTGATGGCGATCTCCTTCATCAGCTTCCGCAGACCCTTCACGCCCTTCACCTCAAATATCTTCGTCATCTTTTCCTTCACTGTCTCCGCTGGGTCGAAGTCCCTAAAAAAACAATTTATTCGAATTTCGAACATCATTGTTTTTTTTTTTCGAAGGCCTTATAACTGCCAGGGGCAGTATTTTTCAGTCAACCATAACTTTTAATTTGTTCATTACATCACAATATGAAGCTCAAAACTCTGTTAAAATTTAAGTGACACGGTACCTCCTTTTGTTAAATTTGGATGGTTACGTGTTCAAATTGGCTCTTTATTCGATCAATTAAGATTTAAAGTTTATAATAGACAACATCCGTTCTGGTGAGCCGATGGTATAAGAATGCATTAAAAACTCAAGAACTTCTATCGCTTATACCAAGTAGTATACGTGACAAAAAAGCATAAACTCATCTCGGTGACTAACAATATTTTGTGGATAGCCTGAATTCTTTGAACAAATTAATACAATACTCTTTTGGGGAAATTCATATCCTTTATACCTGTTCAAGGGCAAAAGAAAAAATAAACTTACCAAACCTCTAGACATAGTGAATCATCTTGTGAACTGCCCGGCATAGGTCTGAAAAAAAGTAAAATAAACATAAGTAAATGATGCTGATATTACACCACAATTTTTCAGGTAAGTACTCGTAGTTAGGAAAAGCGTGGCCCCTTGGCAGTTGGCACCATGTAATTTAGGGAGCCTCCCAAAATTCTATTACTCGTACTCTGTCCGCAAACAGGGAAAGGGTATCTGAATACAATGTGTGATACCGGCTTAAGGGTCAGCCAAGACAAAGATGATTTTTTTACTAATATCACCTTTAAAATTATTAGAATAATTACATATTTGAATTTCCTAGGTACCCGCTCGAAGCAAATAATGTCATTATTTCTATAATTAGTTCATTTGGTTTGCCTTAATAAATCTCCGCTTCTCTCTGTCTGCTCTGACCCTAATGTAAACAAAACGTAAACAAACGCAAACCAAAACATTCTTTGAAACGTTTGTTACGAAACACACGTAATATTATTAAACTTCTGACCTTTGATGAAACTGATTTCTATTCACAATGTTACTACACATTCGTTTATTTATTTCACCTAATCTAGGAATGTTAAAAAAGAAAAAGGTATCGCTTGAATAGTGTGTAGGTAACGCTTATCGTTATATCCGCAATCCAATCTACAGAAAAAAATACAACTAAAGCCTAAACGACTAAACATTATCTGTCTACAAATTAAAAAAAACTTACAATGAAAAATGTTCCTCCCAAGTTGGGTTGAGTGTAGACGCCTTCACCGACGTGTTGTACCTCTGTGACGTGTTGGACATGAGGTAGATTGTCACGAAGGGGTCGCTCAAACCAGTGGGGTCTTTCGGCACTAAATCCTTCCCCTCCACGACTTCCACGTTCAGCATCAACTCCGGCGGCTGCTTGGCCTCCGCCATGGTGAGCAGCTCAGTGTGCTTGTCGTTGGATATCTTGAAGGCTTCCTGCACGTAGGACAGCATAGCCGCCTGCCCCTGCTCGCATCCTACGTCACATCCCCCCACATTGTGTAGGATCTCATACAGGATCTCCAGGTACAACTCATCCACCTAAAATAAAAAAAAATAAAGTCAGAAAATCATTCAAAATTAGAATGTTATTTTTGAACGTAGAAAAAAAACTACAATTCCGTAGTAAACATTTGCTGCAGTTGCAAAGAGGATGTAAACTGTATACTACGTAACAAGAGGTCGGACTTAGAAGAAAAAAAAGTAACATCCGTTATTTTTTTAATTTGAAACTGAAGTTAAAATTTTTAAGTGCAAAACCTTTCGCTCTAAACATACCAAAAATTAAAAAAAATTAAATAAAAAAGAAATGAGCTCAAATAAATGTTTTATTTCATTAAAAATTATTGCACATAGCTAAATAAATAGGCTAATAAGGTAAATTAAACAATAAAACAGATTTAATCCACAAGCTTTTGTTGATTTCTATTATTCAGTATTATAATATTACAGTACAGTTTTATAAGTTTTATTTATATAAATATAATAGAATAGCTGTCTATGCTACTCTACTAACTACTTGATTGGCTTATACAGTAAACTCTATAGGGAGGGGATTAAAGCTGCGCGTCCACCATCCGTCGACCACCACCGACGTCCGTCGGAATCGGGACGTACGCGACGGTGCGGATGGCGCGTCGTGTCGTCATAATATATTTGTCAGGCGCAGAATGACGTTCCAGTACTTCTAGTGCAGTTCACAGTAGTCATACCATACATACAAAGCAACAAATCCGTCCGCTGCGTACCTACGCTCCGATTCTCCCTCTTCCTCATTCCGATTCTCTCCGATCCAGTGGATACGCACCTTTATATATACACACTTAAGTATCATTACTTTGTTCTGTTACATCCTGTATAAGACAGCTGAAATCTATCACGCGGGTTCAGGCCAGCTGCATACAACCTCACTTGATCAGAGGATTTTTCCTTGGTTGCCGTACCACTCATAATCCCATACCTTCCTTCTCCTCCTAAAATCTCCTTAACAGCTATTGCTTGCAGACTAGAATGTAGCAAACTAGTATAGGGACCTAAAAATCTGAAATTAATTAAACATTTTTCATTTACTACATTTCCATACAGTTCACATAAATTATTAAAGTATAGTTAATATAACCTCATGTATTATTACAATAAAACAATATACACATTTCAACATTTTCCAAATTAACTGCATACTGATATACATTATAATATTTTCTATGAAATAATAATATATCTTTTTCATATTATATAGTTTAAGTTGTAAATTAATGTACAAATTGCATAATGCAAATAATACTACGACATGAATTAAAACATGGTATGACACAGTTATGTTTTGCTTCAATTTATCAATTTACGGTTACATTTACATTTTACAATGGCTTATTACCTTTCGTTTTTCAATAATTAATACCATAGAGTATACATTATAGTAAGCTTGCTAATGTATACTCTAAGATTAATACACATAATTTACAATTTTTGTATGAGTTGCTACAAATAATTTTCACAAAATGAAAATCGAACTTTGAGTTTTAAACTCCTTCTTCGTCTTTTTTCTCATATAGTTTAAATTCTTTATGGTCTTTTTTATCAGCCAATCACAGCCGACCTTGCACAGATCAAGCACAGATTATGTTATTGGGTCCAGTTGCTACGTTTAAATTTGGAAACCAATTTTTTTTGTTCGGAACTTGCATCCACCTGCTGCAGTTGGGCTCTAGCTATAAAACAGAATCTACTCTATTAAAACATAAATGACTAACTATAAGTATTAAGTACTAACTTAGGACTCTTGAAAAATAATTAATGAAATACTTTGAATTAAAGTGTTTCATAGAGTCGTTTGTGTACTTAACATTTCTCTGTCTCTCTGAGCTATGTAGAGACTAAAAATCAAACTTAAAAGTTCCCTGAAAAATCTAAACCATTTTCTCTTGAACTAATATGTAGAAGCTAATAAATATTAGGTAATTGTCAAACAATTAACATGTTTTGTTTTCCTCAATTACCATGCTAATAGCGACATAAAATAACTCAACGACCTATTGTTATTTTAATTCGTTATTATGTGCTGTTATTTCATATTATATTTATTTAAATTTATTACACAACGGTAAATCAAAAAAGTACGTACCGATGAATCATAGTAGTACCGTAATTTCATCCAAACGAATCAAAACATAACGCTCCGAGAGCCGCAGAAATACTGACTATAGGGAAGACGTACAAAAGAAAGGGGTTTCCTAGCGACGTCACAACATAGTGCATGGCATTTGAGGTGTCCCCCATGCAGTAGACAGCGGTAGCCATGGCCGTATCGACCCAATAGCAGGGTTATAGCGTGAGAAATATTGATCTGAAAGAAACTCTACGTACGTACAGATGGGCACGATTTATCGCTCCACTAACAGCCAAGTCTATATTCGTTAAATTGAGCACGTAAACATTAACTAAAGTACTCTGTTCTAAAGTTTTTTCAAACTATTATCTATTCAGCTACCTACTTAAGTCGTAACAAATGAATCGAATTCTTTTTTTAAACCGTGAAGTCATTTCCAAGAGCAAAAGGTAGAGTTTGTCACCTTTATTTTTTATTTTTACGCTTCGCTGATTTCTTTTATTGAATTGTTTATTTCTAAAGGATGTATTATTTCAATCTAATTTGAATACTACATGAGCAACATTAAAAACATTGAAAGTAAGAGTTAACCTTTCCTTGAAATACTCGTAACTCTATTATATAACAAAAACATTTTCATTCGAGAGCGAGTATATTTTAAACGGAATACACATAAGTATCTATCAATAACGTTACAATAACAATGAACATACTGTCATAGACTGTATGATAAGGCTGGTCTGCCGATCTAGCAGCTCCTTCTTGACCCCCCTGTATTTAGTCCGCAGAGTTCCCGACCCATACATGATTACACACAACACTCACTCATAGTTCACTCAACACGCATGTTTCTGAACGCGGGAGTTTCTGAAAGTTTCAGTAAATTGCTCGAGACGTCATCGCGACTGGCTGAACGGACCGGGACTCGGGACTTCGGACGCACCGCAGCCAAAATCTATTTTCGCGAGGCGCCGCCAACCGTCCGGAAAGTGATAGTGAAAAGTGAAAACTTTTTAGCAATAATATCATTATTGTATTCATTTTTGGTCATTTGCCCACTTTTAAGATCTACTCAACGACTCAAAAAGGTCTACAGATTTTTTTTTTTGTATTTAGCACTAAAGTACTAAAAATTTAAGCATAAACCTAATTCAGGGTAAAATGTAAATAGAAACCTATGTTTAGTCATCTATTTTCCGCTTCGCGACAAAGTTGCATTATACGAGTCATTAGCAAATAATAAACATAATAATATGGTACCCATTAGAAACCACATGATCGCAATGTATCAGACTATTAAAATACCATATTACCCCATAACTCTTTAAGCTAATGGAAAAATGAGATTAACGATCTCGACCAGTATGAAACACGTAGAGCTGGTGTTTAATCGTAGCGATTATGATTTATTAGCTGGTCGTTTTATAAAACAGCTGCCAATAGGCAATATCAATGAAGTTGATTTTCAAGGGCTTTACAAGACAGCTATAATAAGTATGTGCCTACTATCAGAGAAGTTGATTTATGGGCAGATGTCAGATCAACATAATTTGGCCGTGTTATGTCAAACTCAGCCGAGAGATCACGAGTCACGACTAATATTGAATTGACATTGTCCGACCACATCACGTGGGTCCGTCAACTGCTCATGATTCAATTTCTTGGATCGAGGAAACTGATTCCTATGCATTTGATAGACCAACGTTATTTGGTCGAATATGTCAATTCAATGTTATTTGTAATCTGTCGGCTGGGTTTGACGTAATGCAACCAAACTCTGCTACGTAGGTCCCCGATCTGCATAGGAATCAACTTCTCTGATAGTACATTATAGAATAACACATCTTAACCTTTCCATAGAAATCATAAGGATGCAATGTAAAATATCTAAGACAGAGTCTGAGAGAGAGAGAGTTATGAAAACGCTTTTCTGACGAGAAAGATTTCCTTATTTAAAAAATATAACATGGATTTAATTATTTTCCTATTAATAATAAAGTTATTTTTATTTGCCACTAGCTGTCCCGGTGAACTTCGTGTCACTTTAAAACCTTCCCTGGACTTCTACGAATATTTTAAGACTAAGATCAGCCCAATCCGTTAAGCCGTTTTCGAATTTTAGCGCGACTAACACATTTGAAAATCCATTATAGACATAGTCAATCGTATTTTTATAGCCGCTTTATGGCGCTGACGCAGCAATTTCTTTCAGGTTATGGGATCATTGTATTGATTGCCTTCAACAGAAACTATTTTGTGATGATTTTCAATGCCGTACAACAGTAGATAAATCAGGATTATATAAGATTATATATAAACGAACAATAAACAACAATTTCGGTGAAATAATCAGGTGAAAAAGACTCTAGGTAGAGTGTAGCCTATAGGTATTATTATACTTTCAGACGAAAGAATAATATTTTTAAAACAAAAGGAGAACACAAGGGTGATTTGAACATTTAAGTAAGCAAAAACTATATCTATAGATAGCTTCCCATGAAAGGTCACCTTATAATCTACCTTCAGTCCTTCACGTTACCTGTTACGCGATCTTTACCAAGCAGGCTGGAAAGAGAGACATAGAAACATTATTCCTGGATATTCTCTGTCATGTAGGTGGCCTGCACTTACATTGGAGTGTTAAAAGTCCAGACAGATGGAAATACCTAATGTTCAATTTCGGCAATGACGGTGACTCATGACATACTTAAGTATTTTTGGTTTAAGCCGACTTTTTGTGACAGAGCTAAATCCGTGTTATTAGCTTTCAGACGAAAAAGCCAGACGATTGATTTATACACAATACACATCCATGTGATCCCTTAATTAATAGTTATACTAAAATTGGTGAGAGGGAAAAAAATAAACTATAAACATGCAAAGGCAAACAGGGTAGTAAGTACAATAATAAATGTACTAGAGTTGACTAAATAACTAAGTTTTAGGACGAATATTCGCCGCGTCTGAAATATCTAACGCTCTACCTTTATATTAGTCAAAATCGTAAGATCCTAGAGCTTTGTATAGGACTAGAATACAAATAATGTAAACTCCCCTACTAATATAGGAAATGCTAAAGTTGGCCTATCTGTCTTTTTGCTTCTGACTGTCTGTTACATGTGGATGTGACTTGTTACCATTTTATGCTTAAACCGCTGGACCGATTTTGATGGTTAAGACTTTTGTTTGATTTTAAATACTATTCCATGACTGATGGGATAGTTTTTGTATAAAAAAAATACAATTCTGACACAATAAATGAATTTAAGCGCAATTGAAGTAACGGGCAATATCACAAATTACTAAATACTTCCTACCTAAGTATGTATAGTACTATATAGTATAAGTATGTTAAACGCACGTGTTGGAAGTTGGAACAGTTATTTGTTTTATAAGCCGATAGTTTACACTCGTCTGGCGGAAAACTGTGTAATGGGAGCTCGGCTAGCAACAGGCATATGTAATATTACAATTTACAGTTGAAGGTAGCCATAACCAAGATCTAGATATTGCAGCAAATCGCAATAATTATTGTTAATGCGATGTGAAATGGGCAATTTTCTAATCAATTTCTGTGAAAAAATGTATACTGCCCGCCTATTGGTTTTTCCGAAATAAACATTATACAGCTTTATTTAAAGGTTTTAGTTTTTACGTCTTTTTGAAACGGAAATACACAAAATATGATACCATTTAAATATTTAACAATAGTCAATAATATTCCTTGTTCTGAATACTACTTATAATGTCTTCAATCCTCATGGCTCATATTATATGCATACGATTACTTCATGCTCTTGATTCAATAGTAACTATAAGGTTGAGTTATGTCTGGTATCTATTACTAAATGCAATCTATCGCACTGAAGTTATCCAGACTTGCAAATATATGACGTAATTCTAAAATGGTGGGTGGTATGATTTATTTATTGCGAGCTACATTTACATTTACATAGAGAACAATACTTGTTGATGTCCTTATGTATTATGAAAGTATGTTTATTATCTTATAAGCCCACATACTTTAGTCCGGGTCCAGACGAGTGTAACGTGAAATGTAATTCACCGTGTAATGTAACAGTGTGGACGGCACTACGAGCATTGCATGTAACGCTCGCATGTTATCCATCGGGTTGTCGGTTTTCGCGCGAGCACAAAGGCGCTCGCAGTGCTCGTTTGGACGGCGTTCGTGACGGTTGCGTCGTGTGTAACGTAATCCTGTGGAGTGACGAACAATCGCTTGAACTTATTAGTTTGTATCAAGAAAAACCTGTTATTTGATATCCAAAAAACTTCTGCAATATGGGTAGGTATCAAATCAAAGGGCTCATAGTATTGAAAGTAATAGAGTCAAGTCGTGTCGTGTCGTGTCGTGACGTGACGTGTCGTTTCATATCGTGTTGTGTCGAGTCGTGAAGTGACGTGACATGACGTGACGTACGTGACGTGACGTGACGTGACGTGTCGTTTCATATCGTGTCGTGAAGTGACGTGACATGACATGACATGACGTGACGTACGTGACGTGTCGTTTCATATCGTGTCGTGTCGAGTCGTGAAGTGACGTGACATGACGTGACGTACGTGACGTGACGTGTCGTTTCATGTCGTGTCGTGTCGAGTCGTGAAGTGACATGACATGACATGACGTGACGTACGTGACGTGACATGACGTTCGTGACGTGACGTGTCATGTCATGTTATATGCTTTCCACGCTTTCCACGTTTCTGGACTTCAGTTAGTAAATACATGAAAATAAAAGCCGCACCAGCCGTCACGACCTTCCTATTCGGCATGTTCGTAGCAACTGAGTGGATACAGGATTCGCGTACACAATTCGCTTTGAGTTCGTGTGCCGTCCACACTGTTACACGTTACACTCGTCTGGACCCGGCTTTAGAAGTAACTTAAGCTCTTCCGCAATCAATAGGATCTTTTAAAGGTATACGAAATATACAAATTAAAAACACTACGATAGGTGGATTTAGGTGGATTAATTTCTTTATTTTCCATTTCTTATCTAAAGAACTGTACCTAAGTGCCAGTGCCATGAGCACTGCAATTCACATTATAAAGTGTTTATAAAGAGTAAACAACACTTTAACGACTTGTTACATTTCCTTTGTGTTTTATTAGTGCATGTGTGATCAGTGTTTCTGACTTCGTTTCCTTGAACTTTTGTTTGTGTTACCCAGTACACAATAATATTATGTGCACCTACTATGTAGGTATATGATGGTTTAGTGATATAGTTATGTAAATGTACCTACGAGTTACGACCTTTTGGCTAGTAGGCAGTAGGCCCAGTGTCTACGTAGTACGACAACAGAATAAATAGTTACTATGTAAGTACCAGTTACGACGGTCGACTGATTTTAAGGGTCTTTTAATTTTTTACATCTCAGGCCTACCCAAAATCGGAAGGAATATTTTAATAGATATTTTTAACACTTCCCGTAAAATTCACGCAAACGTTTATCGTGTGAATATGACGTATTTGTATATATTAATAATATGAATGTTATTGAAATATAGCTAGGTTGTGAATATCTTCAGCAATAATACACCTGTGATAACTCGACTAGTCTGATACCGCGACCTCCAGCAGTCTTGCTAGGTATAGGTATTATTATTGCGTCATTTTAGGGTTCCAATATATTTAAGTACTAGAAAGGAACCGGCTCAGTAAAAAAACCGGCCAAGTGCGTGTCGAGCCACGCGCAATATACCTAGGGTTCCGTAGTAGGTACCGCTAGATTTTGTGTATGGTCAATGAATGCACATTTATAACGTGCTTTACACTAATAACAACACCATCTCAGTTGCTTTCAAAGAAATTTGAACGAAAAGCTCCTTTATACTGTCTTCGCCGAAAACATTTTTTTACTTGATCGGCTATTACTCAATAACTTATGAATTCTTCTTAGCCGTAATAGTTTTCCTTTTAAATTCACCATATTTCCTACTCCCGTGAATTTTTTCACATTTCCAGAAGTTACCGTTTAGCTGGTAGAAGGGGGGGACACTGGACTCTAACGATTTTTTCCACTTTTTTTTTTATATAATATCTATGGACGCTTCACACCACGTCAGTCTGGCCCCGTGGTAAGTACCTAAAGGACTTGTGTTACGGGTACCAGACAACGGAAATATATTTAATACTTTTATACTATACATATATTTAAGATTTTTATTATATCATACACATATTTAATACACATCCAGACCCAGGAACTTTGAAAACTTTTTGTTCCGTCGGCGGGATTCGAACCCGCGACCCCCGGCTTGAGCACCAACGCGCTTACCACTGAGCCACAGAGGTCGTCTTTAAAACTTAATATTTCACAAATCCGTCCCTAGATCGGAAAATGATCTATGAATACTCCTAATATTTTTAAAAAACCTATCCAACGACACCCCACACGATAGGGTGGACGCGAAAAAAAAATCATCCCCACTTGATGTGTAGGGAAGGTACCTACCATAAAAAAAAATATTTTTTAAAGATTTCATGTACCATTTTGTCGGCATCTTTAATATGTGTATTCATGCCAAATTACAGCTTTGTAGGTCCTATATTATAGTCTCTGAGAAAAACCGCGGACAGACAGACAGACAGACAGACAGACAGACGGACAGACCGAAACTATAAGGGTACCTTGTTGACTACGATACCCTATAAATGGGTTCCTTAGAGACTTCTCAATGTAACAGGAGTCCACGATAGCTTTGTGTTTTAATGTCAGGATTCGTACCAAAGGGGTTTCGAACAAACAACCGTTTAGAGCGGAGTCCTTAGCTTTATGCACAACTCACAAGTCCAAGTCTCTATCTACAGTTATCTAAGATCATTATATTTCATCTGAGTGTGCGTATATAGAAGCTACTAAAAAATAAAAATAAATCATACCGTAAAGGTTCACAATAATTCCTTTTGAGTTTATTCATCGTAAAAATCCATTGGGGGAATATAGGCAAACTGCCAACGAGGAATGATAGTCTCACATGGGTGATGCCGTATAAAAGTGAAATGCATCGTCTATAAAAACTTTACAGTTCCATTCAAAAGAGATATAAGAATCACATATCAAATAGAGATATAAGAATTATCTTTGTTGGAAATTTACTTAAAAAATAAAATGTAGATACCCAAATGCTGCGTAAGATACGTACGTATGTTTCTATCTACTGTTTTACATTTCATCCATATTTATTATCTCAATGTTTATAAAACCCGTAATATGTGCGGTTCCTGGAATATTGCCCACCAACAGGCAAAAATTATTTTGGCACCTGCTTCCATTGGGATTCCTCTGAACGAGACACCTACTTAACTTCTGCGTGTTATATTTGAAAACGCTCACACTTTCTGCTAGTTGGGTTATTTCGATCCAGCCGCGACCCAATTACTCGAAATACCCAATGTCTAGTTCAAACGTATTGACAGTCAAGTTTACTAATGCCGGGTTAAATTAACCGTAGATGCTATTCGTGAAGAGATTTTTAATAATTTTATGTCATTATGGTGGGTCGGGTACAATACTCGTATAGGCATTAGGCACAAATGAAACAGTAATTTTGCACCCGATCTACCTTAACCTTATTGCCATAAAATTATTCAAAAGTTAGATAAAGACCATCATAACCTTGACACAACCCGACTAAATAACGTATTCCCAGACCCCCAGCCTGCCTAATGCCTATGAATTCTACCAATTTTTGCGAGACATTTAAATCCCACCAAAACATGAAATGTAAAAGGCCGAGCCAAGCAAAATATTGCAGGATATTCAATACTTCTGTCGTAAAAAGTTTTCAGATCACATACAAGCCAAGCCTTCAACTTATTTTGTCATTTAAATCAACATTCAGTAAAAGTAGCAATAAATTTCTTATTTTATAATTATTAAAGTGGCTTAGCAATGAGCACAAGAGAAACAAAATGTATAAAACTGCATATTTGGAGGAATTCAGGTATACTTATTAGTTATTACTTACACAGACAGCAAGCGTAAAGTGTATAAGTATGTAACGACTAGGAAAATAAATAAAAACTAGGACAAAAAACGGATTTTTAAAATAATCCGGATTTTCGGATTTTTTCATCCTCAAATTGGAATTTTTTAAATATTTTCGATAAACAGCTTTAAATATGAGTTATTTTCTTATGATTTCTTTATTTAACGTTAATTTTAAAAGTGCAAAATAAAACCTCTTAAAAATTATCATTTTTCTTTAGTTATCGATTTTTACATGGGTGTAAAAAGGAAGAGAATAGAATAACAGTATCTGGTGTCTAAAATATTATTAACAACTTAATAATTCCTTGATTTTTTAACTATTTAAAATGTGAAATTTTAGTTACCAAGAAAATCCTAAGCAATCTCCACTATATCGACAACTTCGTCATTTTTGCGCCTACAGCCGCTAGCCACACATCATCAAATTATGCTCCACGCTACGCTACGGTGGAACTTACAAAAAATAGGTCAAATACATAATGATCATGATTCACTATTTCAACAAGTACCTGTACTTGGGCCAATTAGTTTCTTATGCCAACAGAAAGGCAGAAAAACTGGTCCTTGAAGAATGGTGATAAACCAATCTCACTAAAGCGCGGGCTCGTTGATATGTGTATTAGGCTCGTCATAACCAACGCTGCGCAAACTCGATCATTGATCGATTTACGATTTACAAAAGTTCCAACTCAGGGTCTGCTAAAGAGCAATAGAGCTTAAATCAAGCAAAACAATAAAAAAACATAATGTGCTCCCAAACTAGAATCACAGACGTAGAAATCAAGACGGCCAAGATAAAGTGGCATTGGGCTGGTCACGTTATCCGTATACAATATACATCTAGGCTGGATATCGACTGAGTGGGTATCTAGGCCTAAGAAGTAGCGCTATGGTCTAGAGTAGAGGTATTTTTTTTGCTCCGAAGGCAGATCACTGTAATCCTGACGTTACGACGATCCTTGAGGAACTATTGTGACACCTTCGTATTAGATGCATCCGTCTCCAACCCAGTACTGCTTTTAAATTTGACGATGTGATTAGGATTGGTGCCACAAATTTTCTTTTTGGTAAATTAGGAGAGTTTTTGATCTGTAATAGAGCAGCAGAGTTAAGTAGAATTTGGAACAGGATCTGCAGGTCAAAATGATATTAACCCCTATTCTGTAAAGGTGCTTGTTGAGCTTACATTGTCCAGTTAGGCTTCTGACAAGGATTCTATTTTTTTTTTCTTACTAGCCAACTCGTTAGCGGTTAGTTGTTACCAATGAAGAACCAAGGATCGCGAAGACTTTAGCCTAGAATACGATTATAAACTCTCTACTGGAGTCATATCAGCTTGGCTGGCAAACGGTGACGCTGGAGCAAGATTAGTGACAGATTCGGGCGGTGCCTTTGCCCAGCAGTTGGATAGTATAATTATATTTTGGCTTTTGCATAGAATAATGACTTACAATTGTTATTTAAACTTTAAATCAATATTTCGTTATATTATAAACTTACTACATTCCTTTAATTAATTATACAGTATCACAAATCAGCATTGGCTACGTAAACAATTATAATTTATAATTATAACTTGAATGTAAGTATAAACTACATAATATTTTATAGAAAAAACATTGTATTCGATACTAAAATGTTCTAAAATAATTGTAAATTTATCATCATTGCATTTATATTATCACTATATTATAGAAAACATATCAATATAGTAAAATAAGAGCTAGGTTATAAGAAATTAAAATAATATGTCGTTATTTCTTTTAAATAAAATGAAAAAATGTTAATAATTGTAATTACAACCACCAAATAACTACACAATGGAATGTTAAACATACGAAATTTTGACTTTGGCACGTGTAGACCACGCAAAGTTGTGATAGCGCCTATAAACAAATGTGAATTTGTATGTCAGATATTACACGATATATTTAAATTAATTTTATATCACGTAAAAGCTTCTTCTTCATTATTTAATCTAATATTCGAAAAAACCGAAAATCCGGATTTAGAAAAATAAAAATCCGGATTTTTCAGAAGCCCAAAAAATCCGGATTATCCGGATTTTTCAGATTTCGAAGTATCCGGATTGCAATCCCTAGTAACGACGCATGTGGCCGATGATATCCAATAATATCCAATTAGTCGCTGATTATTCTAGTGCTCATTGCCAAGCTACTTTAATAATTATACAATAAGAAATTTATTGATACTTTTACTGGACGTTGATTTAAATTACAAAATAATTTGAAGGCTTGGCTTGAATGTGATCTGAAAACTTTTTACGACAGAAGTATTGAATATCCTGTAATATTTTGCTTGGCTCGGCCTTTTACATTTCATGTTTTGGTGGGTTTTCATTCCTTTTTTAAAGGTTTTTTTTTTCAGGGTTTTTTAGGTCACGTTATAATTTATATATAACTTTTCTGTACTTAGCTTAGCACCCATTCTTCATCTCTTTTATATTTTTTCTTTGAGGCTTCGTCAGTTGTATAGGTGGACAACGTAACGTAAATACTTCTGAGTTCTGAGTCGATTATTATATTCATACTAGCTGTCCCGGCAAACGTTGCTTTGCCATTATATAAAGTACCTATTTCGCCCATATTATTTTTTTGAAGTGACGAAATAAGTATGTTACCATAGCAACGTCTATCGCTATCCCGTAGCACAAACAACGGTCGCCCTCAGTCTCGATTTGTAATAATTTACTATTATTTATTCAACAAATGCACTTATCAATATATAAAGTACCCAGTAGCCGATTCTCAGACCTACTGAATATGCATATAAAATTTGGTGAAAATCAGGTTTCGGAGGAGTTCGTGGACTAACATTGTGACACGGGAATTTTATATATAAGATATTATATGTATAATATAATTGACTCTTAAGCTTCAATACTTAAATGTAGTCATTTTAGCATTACCGAATAATACATAGCAGCGCTGATATAAGCGTCTCGACGTTCCTCGCAGGAAAGGAGCACTGCACCCTTATTTCATGTGATAACTTAAAACTCCCTTATTATATCGAGCGAGTAAGGAGTGTATGTTGCAGTACTGATTATATTTATATTTTTTAAAATTTAATTATTGTTTCATTGTCAACGTTGTTAATACTATTTTTTATTTAATTAATACCATTTCATTAAGTACATAACTAACTTAAAGCCTTTTGTACGTACCTAAAGAAACTATGTAGTCGAAACTCATAGGTACTGTTCTTGCAAAGTTACAAACATAAAAATATTTTATTGTATTAAAGTATTTATTATTACTTATATTATTTTTTAGTTTTTAGGTTTCCCTGCCCAACGGATGAAAACGGAAGTCTATTATTAATAAGTCTGCGCTGTCTGTCCGTCGACCATCCGTATGTCACCAGGCTGGATCTCGAGAACCGCAATAGCTAGATAGTTGCAATTTTCACAAATTATGTATTTCTGGTGTCATTATAAAAGCTCAAAGTCCAATAAAATAATTATTAATTCATATTACATACCTCATACAACAAACAAGATTTTTTTCCTTTTTTTGCTCTACATCCATAATGGTAACAGTAAGGTTTTTGAAAATTTCAGAAAATACTGAATTGTACTTTAACTTTAATAATTAATAATAAAAATTAAATAAACTTATTATTCAAGGGGGGCTCCCATACAAATTTACGGTACAGAACCTCATGTACACCAGTCCGACTCGCACTTGGCCGGTTTCATAATTTTCCCTTTCATTGTGAATAAAGACCTATCCGGGTAACAAATTTCAAGATTCTAAGTCTGCTAGAAGTACCTTAGAATTTTGATGATCTGTCAATCAGTGAGTGACAAAATGTAGTAACTTTGACCATCCGTAACTATTAAACTATTTATCGAAATTTCATGTAATTTGGAGGTTAAGCTAGTTTTAATACTTGCTGCTAGTGACCGAAATTCTAAATCCCTAGCTTTGTTAACATCGAAGATAAAGGGGGTGTGAAATAGCCGCGAACCGCTTCGAGAAAAGTATGGTACGGCCGTGCCTTTGCTAAAAAGCTTGGCTGGGGCACTGCCGTGCCCCCAGTTTGGTAGCATATAGCCGCTCATACTGAGTTTTGTTCACATAATATATGTAATAACAATAATAATAATAATATCTATGGACGCTTCACACCACGTCAGTCTGGCCCCGTGCTAAGTACCCGAAGGACTTGTGTTACAGGTACCAGACAACGGAAATATATTTAATACTTTTATACTATACATATTACATATATTTAAAATTTTTATTTTATCATACACATAATTATTAAATACACATCCATGACCCAGGAACATTGAAAAACTTTTTGTTCCGTCGGCGGGATTCGAACCCGCGACCTCCGGCTTGAGTTGCCACATACTCTAACCATTGAGCCACGGAGGTCGTTCCAAACAAAAGAAGTAGGGATTAACTTACATTCCATCCAACAGCCTCCAAGTGGAACTCCATCTTCTCCGGATCATCGGGCTCGGAGTCGGTATCCAGAAGGGTTTCATTCCCGCTGTCGGAATCCCTCGTGCCGCTGCCGACTTCGCTGACCGTCTTCTGTTCTCCATCTTGCTCTTCTATCTCCTTTAAAGGCGCTAACGGTGTGGACTCCTCTAGAGCAGCCTTCTGTGACGCTTGACGAAGTATTGAACCAAATTTCTCGAAGAAACTGTCGTCTACTTCTTGAATTCTGAAAAGAGAAAATTTGTTGATAAATAGGTATAACAATAAGTTTTAAGGGTTTTCTTAGCGGTCCTTATGTTAATAAAAATCTGCCATAAATAGTCAACTTCACTTCACTGACTATCAGTAATTAGGATAGTCATTGGTAATTGGTATAGCTAAATGTGAGCCTTCAAAAGCGGCAAATCTCTCGTAAAGGATTACACCCTACCAAGTATAATGGCGATTGGCGAGACAGTGCAAAAAGACAATTTGATTGGCCGAGACCACTGTCTCGACTCTCGCCACTTTACTCAGGAGGAATCATTATTCAAGGTCTAAGAGTGCGTTCAGACTTTTCTACACGAGCGGATTTAGCTCGCGTGTTGTCCCAAACGCGCACAAACAGCAGAAAACGCGCATGTCTGAACACGCCTTAAGTCGTAACTGGCGTTGTGGGTGTCTGTGGGATACCTACTCGCTCTAGATCAATATAAGTAGAACTCGACAAGGCTTTAATATGAACGTGGCGAAAAAAGGAACTAACGCTGCCATCATACAAAAACGTTATTTTTTAGTTTTGACAGTTCTCCTTTACCAGCTGCAGCACCCACACCCACGTTAATATTAAAGCCTTGTCGCTCTTTAGTAGGCAAGAGCAAAAAGCTTCAAAGTATTTATTGTTAGAAACTTATAGGACACGGTTAAAATAAAAAAATATATGACTGAGTTTAAAAGTACTATTTATTGTAATGTTAAACATCAATACATAATAATATATTGCTTGTTACTTTAAAAGTAAAAATTCAACAGGATCCAACATTTCTTTCATCAAATCATCCACATTATCTTATGAGCACATTACATTTAGGTATAATCTTAAACTTGATAATAACTACACTTCAAACTTCTATATCACATTTTATTGGAAGACTGGAATGATAACACAGTTCTGGCAAGATAAGGAATACTTGATCTGCAAATGTATTATTTATTTGAGTTAATTTTTTGTGGATTGAAAAATTGAACCACAACCAGTGAACTTTAAACTACCACAACCCATAAAACATGTAAATAAAATCCTAACATTTACACAATAATTTAAAAAAAGAATAGTATTAAAAACTTTGGTTTCATTACATTTAAATTAATAAGTATTTAAAATAACAGAAATTAGTACCCTCTTATAACAACAATGCTTAATTCATTTTTATTTTTGTAAACATATTACTCCTATACTTAAACAACAGCCAAAAAAGAGTATTGCGAGCTTACAAGCTAAATTGTAATTAGGTCTTAACTCTAAGTGTGGCATGCAATGTTTTGTAAATCTTTCTATTTGTCTAAAGCAGAGAATAGAGTATACTTTATGTCTGTGTATTCTTCAGCACCATGTTTGCTGCCCTCCCTGCCAATACCAGACTCCTTAATACCACCAAATGGTGCTTCCGTTGTTGACAACATCCCACTGTTGATGCCCACCATTCCGAACTCTAGCTCCTGTGACATTCTAAAGGCTTGTCCGAGATCCTTGGTGAACACATATGAGGCCAATCCACTTCTAGTGCTGTTAGCAATCTTTAGTACCTCCTCCTCCGTTTTAAACTTGTAGCACACCACAACAGGGCCAAAAATCTCCTCATTGTATATATTCATTTTTGGTGTTACATCAGTTAGCAGTGTTGACTCATAGAATTTGTTTCCAATGTTTGAAGCAACTTTTCCTCCTAGCATCAACTTGGCACCCTTTGAAACAGCATCATCAACTAATCCAGTGATTTTGTTTACTTGGGCAGTGTTGATAAGGGGTCCGCAGGTAACACCTGGCTTGGAGCCAGGGCCCAATATGCATTTTTGAGCAATCTTTTCTTTAAGGCCACTAACAAACTTATCAAACACGTCTTCATGGACCAAAAACCTGTTAGCCCCGACACATGCCTGACCATTGTTTCTGAACTTAGCCAGCATTGCATTTTCTAAGGCATTATCCATGTCTGCACTCGGGAACACTATGAATGGAGCATTTCCCCCTAGCTCTAGGGACACCCTCTTTACACCTTTGGCAGCCATACCATACAGTATTTTTCCAACATGTGTAGAGCCCGTGAAGGATATGCAGCCAACTTGAGGATCCTCGCACAACACTTGGCCCACATTAGGAGCATTTTTTCTGCTCGCTGTCACAACATTGATCACGCCTTTCGGGACACCTGCCTCCTCTGCCAGCTGAACTGCAGCCAAAGCCGACAATGGTGTGTCTTCGGCGGGTTTTATCACACAGGTACAGCCTGCAGCCATCAGAGCTGATACTTTACGGGTAATCATGGCAAAGGGAAAGTTCCATGGTGTAATAATAGACACTACACCTAGAGGTTGACGAGTGACCATAATTTGCTTGTCAGGCCAGGGGCTGGGAATTACTTCACCGTTGATATGTCGAGCGGTGTCCGCAAACCATTCCAAAAATGAGCTCCCGTAAACAATCTCGCCTTTAGATTCCGCTAGAGGCTTCCCAGCTTCGGCGGTGATAATTTCTGCTAAATAGTCACTGTTCTTCATGCAAATATCATACCATTTTCGTAGTATGCTCGATCTTTCTTTGGCGGTAGTCTTCTTCCAAGTTTTAAAAGCGTCTGCCGCTGCGTCCAAAGCCGCTTTAGTATCGTGAGCGTCCATGTCCGGTACTTCGGTTATAACTTTGTCGTCGGCTGGGTTTGTGACAGGATACACCGCCTTGCTTTGCGCGTTCACCCATTGTCCATTGACGTAGGCTTGGTTTCTCAATAATTGCAAGCTTTGGTCAACAGAAGACATTTTAATACCTCGAACCACTTGATATGGTAAGCGTAACATGTTCACTAAATTATTGCTTTACACAACGATGTTTATATAACACAGTGATACGAGATAAGAACGATATTATTTACTCTGAGATCTGACGAGCCATAATACAGCAATGTCCTTTGCAATCAGAATAAATTGAAGAGCAATTTATCAATAAAATTGTTCGAGTTTGATATTTTTCGGCTTGCGCCTTGCGCTGTCAAGTGTCAGCTGGCTGTACGCGATGACATTGACATCTACTAAATGTCAAATCAAAAGTGTCAGATGTCAACAATCAAATGACAGCTGACAGGTATCGTTTTTTCACGTAACTAAAATGGCATTGGCAAAGATAATGAATCAATGACCGCATAATTTTCTTTCTATCCGGTGACTGGAGTTGGAGGATAATAATTATTATTGAATGATTTTATTATATGAACTAGTTACTAGATGATGCCCGCAACTCCATTGCGCCAAAATTACTTTATCGCGCGGAACCGTACATTTTTCTGGGATAAAAAGTATTGTTGTATGTTCTTTCCCGGGACTCAACTCTTAAGATATCTCCATACCAATTTCAGAAAAATCGACCACAGATAGACACACTTTCGCATTTATAATATTAGTATAGAAGTATGGATTGTGATTACCTACTGACTACGAATAATAAAAACTACCTACGGATTAATGATTTGTGATGCAAGGATTCAGCAACTTCACAGATTGTGAATTTCATATTTTGCCAAAAATGTTAAAGGCTTTCAGCCTTTAGCCGGCCTTCCAAGTTTTAGTGTATTACTTATGTACCTATTAAAATAATTATATTGTTTAAGTAGGTAAGTATACCTACAATAATATAATATTTTCTTAAAATCGTAAATCTAAAATTTACCTCGCACCGGTACATAATCGGTTTTGCTGAATGAAGGTCAAACTTTGGAAATGTGGGCTGTTATGACTTATGATGCGGCAGTAATAAACCTAAATTAACTGAGCACGCGCCTTTCACCATGTATATTTTTTGCACAGCCAAAAGTATCTGACAGTGTAAAATAATAAATATCGCAGTTTATTATTTAGACCTACCCATAATTAGTATTAATTTTCTTGGCAAAGGTTTCATATTAATGAATCTCTCAGCTTATGATATTAAAGCTGTTAGTCTTGATTTTTTAAACCACCTAGACAAGTCTGCAACTCACCGCAAATCATGCACTACTTCTTCTGTAGATTTCTGTTGCTGCAACTTTTCATAGAAACCTTTCCACATCGATTCTTCATCCATTTTTATTTGTGTTATAAAACGGGTTCACTTTAGTAATATTCACCGGGAGAATAAAACCGATTGCGTTTCTAACAACTATTAATTCAAAATGAATCACAAGGTACAGTCACTTGTTAAAACGCACTGACGTAAGCACTAACCACATGAAAACTCAGTCGTGATCCTTAAGATTACAATGAACTTTACACAATAGATATTCCTCGGGGCCAAACAAAATAATCACAGGATAGATAAACTTGAGCTGACAGTATCTCAATGAAAACCACGCACTAGAATAATCAGATCAGCGAGTAATTAAAATTAGAAGCGTTTGTTTTGGTACGAGAGCGAGCGGCGTCAACAAAATAAAGGTGACGTAACCGAGCACGCGATGTTCAGAGTCGTCGGTCAACGCGGTACTGGAACTTAAATCAGCTGGGATTAAAATATATTCCGCGTGAATGCAACTTATGACAACATACTTACCTTCTAATTTGTATTCATAGTATAACTTCCTTAATTCACGGCATATCAAAATAGGACGAACAATAACACCGGTTGTGAAGAGAGGGTTAATAATTATCAGACCGAACTATTGTGGACAAATTAAATTGACCTGATTATGAGCATGAGGATTTTAATTTAAAAAATTCCCAATAAATAGCAGCGACTTTATACAGACTACGAGGAAGTGACCTAGTTATGTCTATGCGCATAACTTTCATCGATTTAACGGAAGAACATCTTCGTAAGACTTTCTTCGTAAGAAGACGGACTTGCGAAAAAATCAAATATATTTTGTTGTTTGCAAGTCCTAGAACGGTAGTAACTATGTAGTAAGTATTGCTTTCGATGAGATAACTAAAATTGCTCATTTTTCCTTTTTTTTTTTTTTTGTTTTTGGTCGGGAAATGCAATTACGCATCCCCGGCAGCATTGGGGAAGGACCACCGGGGTATGTGGGACTTGCTACGGCCGAAGAGATGGTAAGTGGCCGCAGCTGTACCCACTAAAACCCGACCGTGTTCCTACTACCGCGCAGGACGGAGACACGAGGGTCTATTACATGTCTTCCGTGGCTTCCGTCCGCGCTTGCCTGCTCACCCAAAGCAGGCCCACGCTGTTGGGGTTTCGTGTCCCCCTAGGCCGAACAGAGGCCCCACATGGAGGGCTTGCATAGGCCGGTCGTCTTCTTTATGTCGCGATGCGCAGGAACACAACGCGCATCGCGACTCTCTCGGGGACTCGGTGCAATGAGTGGCGGCATCCCCATACCGTCACCCCGAGTTCCCTGGCTAAGGCGGAATGTCGCGCCCGTTGCGACGTCTTCGCCTTGGCCGTCTTCGCCGGTGGTCGTGCGCCTCTCGCTCCCTGATGCGCTCGGCCTCCTCTTTGGTCGAGATGACGCTATGTGCGAACGTCTCGACCGCAGACCACTTTTCTCCGCTCTCGACCAAGGCCCTGCAGAGGGCTGGGAGAGTCGCGTCCTCGCCTGCTCATTTTTCCTACTATAGTGCAGCGAAGTGCGAACTATCTAACACAATAAACTCCAATATTACAATGCTGTTTCCCGCATTGTATGGGGAGGGAAATTGGAATTCTTCCTAAGTTCCTACTGCTCCTATTTTCTTCTGATTAATTTCGTTGCGGGTCCCAATACAGTTTTAGCATGTTCCTTGGGCTCCCTGAGATCATAATATCAGAGGGTTTTCTTGGTTGGATACCGCTGTCGATCCTGGGACACATGGTCACACAGGAGATAGTGATGGGAAAGTGTGGTGGGCTAAAGCCCGAAGTGCGAACTAACGCTGTTTTACTAGGTAGGTATTGTTTCGCCAGCGACCAAATTTTGAAAGTCCATTAAATTAAACATCCAGGGTAACGTCGAAAGCATCTAATTCTAAGATATTCAAATTCTTAACTCTGTAATCCATTGAAGTTGACAAACGATAACATCCCTATTATCTATAATCCGACCAATTAAAACAATTAGATACTATACTCACTAGGAGTGGACTACGGTACCTAGAAGTACTCAATACTACTTATACAATTCATAGATAACCTTGAACTGGTGTATTTTATGGTCTAACTACCTGTCTAGACCACTTCTTGTTAAAAAATTATTAACTTATTAGATATTGTTGCTAGCATGTGATTTATTTTTGTCTCCTAATAAATAATAAAATTTCAGCATATTAATTATGCATAATAATTAAGACATAACGAAGGGTGCAACGAAGCGAAAGCTTTTGTTCGCCAGCTCGGACGTCGGTTGCGAGAATCGGGTACTTACTGACTGACTGACTGACTCACTGATTCATCATCGCTGAGCAAAAACTGTTAAAGTTACAACCACGAAATTTGGTGAGTAGGGTTGTTTTATTAAGTAGACACCCACTAAGGAAGGAATTTTGAAAATTTTACCCCGAATGAAATAGGGGTTGACAGTTTGAATGAAAGTCCGTCATTTCTTGAGTTAGAAACATGAAACTTTATTTTTTGGTTACTGATAAAAAATGAATGGATACGTATTTAAGCGTTTTTGGGAATTCTACCCCCAAGGGGGTGAAATTGGGGTTGAAACTTTGAATGAAAGTCCGTTATTTCTTATGTTAGGAACTTGAATTTTTATGTTTAGGTTACGCATTAAAAATGATGGGATACGTATTTAAGCGTTTTTGGAAATTCTACCCCCAAGGGGGTGAAATAGGGGTTGAAAGTTTAAATGAAAGTCCGTCATTTCTTAAGTTAGAAACATGAAAGTTTATTTTTACACTGCTGATTAAAAATTAATGGACAGGTATATAAGCGTTTTTAGAATTAATTCTACCCCAAGGGGCTGAAATTGGGGTTGAAAGTTTGAATGAAAGTCCGTCATTTCTTGAGTTAGAAATATGAAACTTTATTTTTGTGCTACTGATTAAAAATGAATGGATACGTATTTAAACGTCTCAGGTAATTCTACCCCCAGGGGGGTGAAATTGGGGTAGAAAGTTTTAATGAAAGTCCGTCATTTCTTGAGTTAAAAACATGAAAGTTTATTGACCTTTGCGTTTGACGTTTGCTTAAATAGGATCCCGTTTTTACCCTTTGTTTATGGAACCACAAAAAGGGGAAAACTATCCATCTTTGTTATTATACTATGTTAACGCGGACGAAGTCAACAACTAGTAATATATAATTTTGTCAATGATAGTGGTAATAACCATGAACTGATTGGATATAAGTAGGTAGGCCAAACAATCAATATATCTTGGCAATCTATCAAAAATACTACCGCTTGTAGTAGTATCCTTCATGATAATATGATAGTCACAACTCACAACTCACAGACCACAGTTGGTCATTTATTTTATTTATTTATTTAGTTCATTACTCATTCGTGCCTACTGGCTATTGCAGTCGAAAAAATGTTGCCAGCTTATAAGTTATATGTACCTTTTTTTTTGAAGGATCACCGGGGTATGTGGGACTTGCTACGGCCGAAGAGATGGTAAGTGGCCGCAGCTGTACCCACTAAAACCCGACCGTGTTCCTACTTCCGCGCAGGACGGAGACGCGAGGGCCTATTACATGTCTTCCGTGGCTTCCGTCCGCGCTTGCCTGCTCACCCAAAGCAGGCCCACGCTGTTGGGGTTTCTTGTCCCCCTAGGCCGAACAGAGGCCCCACATGGGGCCTCTGGGGCAAAGAAGACGACCGGCCTATGCAAGCCCCCCGGCTTGCATAGGCCGGTCGTCTTCTTTGTGTCGCGATGCGCAGGAACACAACGCGCATCGCGACTCTCTCGGGGAAGTTATATTATGTACTATCAGAGAAGTTGATTCCTATGCAGATCGGGGACCTACGTTTGGTTGCGTTACGTCAAACCCAGCCGACAGATCACAATTAACATTGAATTGACATATTCGACCAAATAACGTTGGTCTATCAATTGCATAGGAATCAATTTCCTCGATGGTACCTAGGTAGGTATGTAAATATGGTTTTCTATACAGAGTAGCTTCTCAAGGACTATTTGGTCCAAACTGAGTTAAAATTTCACGATTCCAGGTTACTGGAGGTATGAAATCAAATTATTACATACATGATAGGCACGTCGGAAGGTTCAAGGTTTAATATATTGTGTCCGACTTTGAGAGTCTCTACTCTCCTGTACCTAAGACATAAAACAATTCCCCAAAATTAAAAATAATTTGGCTTCCTTAATCTGAAGATATAATGGCTTAAGATATATTGGCCTTTAAATGAAAAAAAATAATCTCACTATGTATCGAAAGGCAAAGTAGTGAACAAAGATTCGACAGCCTTTCTCGTCCATACCTAGTCCATACTCCAGCTGATAGCACACCTCTTGTTAAAAAAGAGTACTTATTGGCTAAAGTAGATGATAATGGTTCTAAGAACGTCTTCCTATTTGCTAAATGAAGCAGTAACGACCGGTTTGGTTTACTTTGAAAGATGATCTAATTATTTTGCTCCACATTATCAGGTAGTTTCGTGAGTCAGATCTAACGACGAAAACTGTGCAATTACATACGTAAACAAGTGTCATAATTGCAAACAATGCATTTTATTATTTTACTAGCTGAATCACTTTTTTAATATAGACAACCATATCTGTCGTTGTGTAGTTATAATTATTTAAGCATAAATACAAAAAGACAAAACAGTAAAAATGTAGAGCCTGTAGCCGACTCTCTGAATGAGTGATGAGGTATCAGTTATGAGTTATGACTGACTTTTGAGTTACAGTAAAACTACACTCTCAAAAGTCAAAATTTTACTATCGTACTGTCGACGTTCGATTCGTTGGTATGAACTACGAAGAACTACTTCTTTGTTACTGTGGTGTAAACGTTCAACGTGTAAATTATTCTGCCGATTAAAACTTCCATATTATGTTGGTAACAGTGGACAATAGGCGTACTAATATGGAACTGTGGCGCAAAGTATATTTTGTAGTATGTATAATAACATTATCTTTAGTATCAGGTTGCAATAGTCTGCAAACAGTGATAGCTCCAAATAAATTCCTCGCTTTAATTTTAGCCATAGTGCGCCAAAATGTACAAGTAAGCATTTTTTTTGGAAGTAGGTAAGTACTATGTAGTAGTACTTATAGTCTGATAAATAGCCACTAATAGGTCGGCAAAAACTTACAATGGCAATCTACTAATTAGCCGAGACCTTCAACTCTATGGTACGGTCTTTGGTCATTAACTATCGTGAACAAAACGTAGAGACAATAAAATATGACAAATCTTCTGGCTTATAAACTAGGTCCACTCCAATGGGCCGGTTAACGAGCATACGAATTATCTGATAGTAAGCGACTACTGTCGCTCATAGACATCTACGACAGCAGAGGACTTTAAAAAACATTTATTATTCACCATATTCTATCCCCCCTTCCTATAGGGTTCCTAGAGTTTCCTCTCAGAGTTCCTATAGGCCTTTTTTTAGAGTATTTTTTTGCCTAACTAGAATTTTACCACAGATTTATAAATAGTTATAAGTTTATAACGATGTTTATGAGAGCACTTCGTTTGTGGTTTTCGTTTACTACGTAATAAAACTAAGTTTAACATTTTTGCAGTTGCGAGTAATGCCCGTGTAACACACGATATTTCCTAGCAACAGCTTCTACTAGTAAACATATTTTATGCCTAGACAACTTATGGTTGTTGTCCTTCGATCGTGGATTCTTGGAAATCCATTGTTATTCTATTGTATCTCGCTCACCGGTGAGCTTATGGGGCTTGATGGATTAAAGCAGTGATCGTAGAATTCGTAAGTCCTTGAAAAGGCTCCCGATTCCTGTTCCTGATTTCTACTTGTAATTACTACATATATTATAAGCATACTGTATCTAATGGTACAGTGGTACCTAGAAGTCAATAATTATTTGATGCTTTTACATAAACGAAAATGTAAAGTAGGTACAAAGTACAAACGGTCAGAAAACCTATAGTTATTCGTGAAAGAATCTGAGCGAATTGATGTTGTTTCGAAAACAACAGAAGAACACAAGCCAATCCGAAAAGAAAATCAAAGTTGTCATTTATATTTAGGATCATAATAATATTAAGTCTTGACTCTTGCCGGTTTTGCGGTAGGTTCTATCGTACCCGCAATTCTGCCTTAAGCGATGAGTGGAGCACCATGGGGTTTTAGTGGGTAGACTACGCAGAAGTCCCACATACCCCGGCCGATATCCCCAATTTGTCGGGGACGCGTGAAGAATTTTGCCATGTTAAGGCCTCTATATCCGCCAATGACCTTAGTGTCTTGTTAATGTCAGTGCGAATATCGACGTAAAAGACATTAAAATAACATTCATAACAGCGCGCCTTGTACGGTGGCGGTTACGACGCTCGCCGCGTCTATGATAGGGCGGAATAGGAGAAAAAACCTTATTAAGGCTTAATAAAATACATATTTAAAAAAAGTAAAAAAACCAAATTATCAACTTATGTATTGCAAAGCAGTAGATATTTTTATATATTATTTTGATAAATAATGAAGGAGTCTTTACTCCTTCATCCTCAGTGGTTTCATTCAACGATTTGGAGGTGATTTGGTTTTTTATTTCTTTATTATGTGATACCGGCAAGATAGAAAAAATATGGCAAAACCCATGTTACGTATCATATCATGTAGATTACTAAATATTTTTTTCAGATATAATTTCTCTGTTAATGCCGATGAAAAGTGGTTTCATCTGCACGCTTTTTTCGCGAGAGGAGAGGGCCTTCCCTACGGAGGATCCGTAATTTACCGTATTTAAAGCCTTATAAACTCATAATTTGAAAGCTATAGAGTTATAATAAAAACACAGCAATAATCTTCAGTATCTCAACATTCCTTTTCACGTTTTTTTTCTATTTTCGTTTATTATATTCATGATATCATAATATCAGCTTCCAAAATAAAGCCAATTTATTAAAAATCAAGCATACATTTAGCATCCCCTTCGTATTTACAAATTACTTTTATTTAATACACACGCCAATAGATCGACAATATCACCTACATATTCCCCGTTTTAATTTTTTTTCGGTCAATTTTGAACTAAGATAAGTAAAAAAATAGGGTTTTGGTGCGAACTCGGCAAAATATGTATGGCCAAGGTCGTTTTCTCGGGGGACGGCCTTAAAAAAAGGTCTTGCCTCTAATTGCGTACTACTGCAGCGTCGTCAAGAGGTCATCACAGGACCGTAAAAATGGGTCCTTCCCGTTTCATACCATATATTTTTCATACCGCGGTATGAAACAGCGAAGTACTGTTTTTGAATTGCCTGTTTCGTACCGCGGTGCTTGGAGTGGTATGAAACGACGAATTCTTTTTTGGTATGGGTGGATTCGTATCACGAATTTTATAAAATATTTTTAGTCTAATTACTTATTTAGACTGGTGTATAGAAAAGTGGTAACAAGAAGAAATAAAAAAATCAGCCATGTGCGAGTTCAACTCGCGCAAGAAGGGTTCCGTACCAATTATAGAGCAAAAAATGTGTTTTTTGTATGAGAGTTTTTTGTATGGGAGCCCCCCTTATTTATTTTATTTAAATATTATTATTAATTATTATTATTATGAAATAATAAATATAACTGAGTATTTTGTGAACATTTCAAGTGCCTACCTATTGCCATTATTGATATAGAGCAAAAACTAGCAAAAAATTACTAGCAAAAAAGATAATTATACACAATCTGTGAAAATTTCAGAAATCTAGCTATAGCCGTTCTTGAGATATAGCCTGGAGACAGCCAGACGGACAGACATCGAAGTCTTAGTAATAGTCTCAAAAATATTTTGTATAAAGAAATGTCATTTATTTCAAAAACATTACAAATCAAAAAATATATACTATCAGATTTCTAACAATAGAATCACAGCTTGATTTAAATTACACAAAACTTTAAAATTAACCTAACACTATAAAAATTAATCATAGTCGTAAAATTAAAATCAACAGGAACAAAAAAAAGTAGAATATTTAAAAAAAAAAGGAAAATAATCAACATTCATTACTATTACTATTAAATCGGATAAATCCTTAATTTTTCTAAGTTATGAGTTATGAATAATTATGGCCTATGTTATTTCACCTACTAATAATTCATGGATGATGTAATGTATACTTTGATTTATTTCAATTGATTGTGTTGATCTTTTTGTAATTTTTACATCACCAGGTTTTTTAATAAAGCACAATATTTAAAAATTGCCCAATATTAATTGGTTTCTCTGGGATGAATTTATATAATTTAAATAATAAAATAAAATCACAATAATAAATAAGAAAATAAAATAATTTATATAATAATATGTATAGTATAGATATTTTGAGCTTGACTGTACTAAAATCTGCGATGTGGTACGAATCGACTAATTCAAAAAAGGTCTTCGCTGTTTCGGACGCCGCGCCGGTATGAAACAGGCAATTCAAAAACAGTACTTCGCTATTTCGTACCGCGGTATGAAAAATTTGTGGTATGAAACGGGAAGGACCCGTAAAAATATAGTTAGTTACTCTATAATTTGAATTTTCCTAGACTAAAAGAGGGGGGATCATATGCCCTATGAACCGCCCACTTGTGAAGAGGTTACGCCTTCAAAAATTGTTGGTGAATAAAGCATGTATCACTGGCATAACATGAAGATATTATGTTGAGTACGCTTAAATCCTTAAATGACAGCGTGTAAACAGTGCACATAATCACTGTACAAACGAAGACAACCGCGTCAGCGACTAAAGTGGAACACAATATTCCGTACAAGACATATTTTTCCTCTTTACTTTGTTTGTAATAAAAATATTATAATACCGAATTTATAAAAGTCGCATTTAGGGCATATTTTGAGTACTTTTTAGTGACATAATTACGAAAGGTTCATCCACATCTATACTAATATTATAAAGCGGAAGAGTTTGTTTGTTTGTTTGAACGCGCTAATCTCAGAAATTACTGGTCCGATTTCGAAAATTCTTTCAGTTTTAGATAGCGCATTTATCGAGGAAGGCTTTAAGCTATAGTTTATCACGCTAAGATTTATAGGAGCAACGAAATAGAGGAAAATGTGGAAAAAAACAGGGGAAAATATTTGAAGGGCTGATCACACGAACTATTGGAGCAATTTTTCTGTTATTTGTCACAGATAAAAGTAGACCATAGGCTATTTTTTGTGGAATAATTTGTCTGTAAAATATCTAATTTACGCGGGCGAAGCTGCGCGGAACGTCTAGTATTAGATAATATTATAATTTATAACGTCGCGCAAGGGGGAAGGGAATAAGGATAATACCAAAAGTGACATAATATTATGAATAGCACAATATGTAAACATCATTTTGGTTATAAATTGTGAACTAATTACTATAATAATGAAATATCTGGATGGCCCGGAAGATAATATAAATAGCGGGAACAGGTAAATAACCGATATTATGAGAAGCTAGTTTAGTTATACTAGCTTTTCATTTATATTTATGCATAGTTATGCATAAATATAAATGTGATATTAATTAGGCCGCTGCATAGTCAGAGTCGTTATAGTGGGCAGAGGGATTTCCGACAGTGGCCACGGAAAACCAGCGTTATTTACATAAGTAATCAAACTGGATGAAATATTTACACGAGGGTTTCCGAGAATTTCTATCAAAAGTTAACAGCATAACTCATAAGACAAGTGAAAAATATAATTCTGATTTCCATTGTCTTTCACAAATTCGTTTTAAGCAGAGGTTTTTTTCAGGGAAAGCACAAACAATTTTTTTGTTATCATTTTTGTCTTCATCGCTAGTTAATGAAATGTTAAGGTAAATTATTATTATCAATCAAAACTCCTAAAATATACTTTAATTTTTATCATATAAAATTTACCAATATCACTAATTTATCAGTACTGCGTGCAAAGTAGTGGAGATATGCCTACAAAAACTTTTGTTGGCCCGAAAGCCTGGGCCAGAGCTCAGAGGAATTAGGAACCCAGTAAACATTTCTTAATTACGAGTATAATTAAACAAGAAAACTTTTAAAACAACAAACAAAGCTTTATTGTAAGTAACTGAAACAGAGCTTTTCCAACTTACTTGCCTCTCCCAATAATTTCCTTCTCCTGGAGTTTTTTAAACAAAAACTTCCACGGGTCATCGCGTATTTTCGGCTCCATTTTATCTCCTAACTGTTATCACATCTATTATTCACTAGTTCACTTTTAAAATTCACTGGTTCATGTTTCAGGCAGCACAGTTTGAGGCTGACTGCCATGCAGCGACTCTACGTAGAGACTAAACAGTACAGAGTTACATACGGTTTGAAGCTCCGCAGCGTTCAGGAAAAACAAATAAGTTTTTACTGGTTTTATACATACAACCCGTCTACAGGATTACGAATATTTGATAACATTGTAATTAGGTTATTGTTGTCTTTTTCAGAATTCCCACGGATGATTCTGCGTAATATTAAATAACAAATAACAAAATATCTCGAGTAACAGTCTGTTGAAGTGTTGATGAACAAAAATCAGCGACTTCATGACATATTTAAACCTAAATAGTAAATACTTAAGAAACATCAAACATCAGACTTGGTACATAACGCCAATTAAATTCGCCCTCAATGCCCCGAATATCAGAAGTCCTGAGTGCAAAAATAGGACTTACAAAAATCGATGTCACTTAAACGCTATTTAGTTCACAAACACTAATTAGTAATTTTCAGAATCAGAATCGTTTATTTCAGAAACACTTCCTCTATCACCTGCTTTATACACCTGCCTAGTGCCTCTACTAGGGCTATAAGCTCGGTGCGGTGTTCAGCAACGCGTGACGTTTGTCGACCTCCATGTAAAGTGGGCATTTTATTTACCATTACGTTTTGATTGTTGTTCTTTATCACGACATTAAAATGTCTTTGGACGTGATAACATTGCAGGTCAAATAAAATAGACAAGTGCATTTCGAGATAAAAACATTTTATATTTTATAAACAAAGCTTTGGTAGATAAAATGAATTTTTAACCTTTTATTGTAGGCTTGGAATTTTCCTCTATGGCTTGGAAGCTAAGTTGTAGGTATGCAGTATGCACTTGGAAACCCTAAATAGCTTTAACAAAAATCTGTGGTATGTTTACCACAAAAACTTGTTTAATATTATTTTTAATATTGGAACTAAATATAGTATTTAAAACAAATTTTAATTTACTTTAGGACCTAATTATTTGAGAGACAAAAAGGTTAGTTTCCTTCAAGTACCAGTTTCGTTTAATGTTTAATATCTGGGAATCCCCTTCCAAAGACAAGAGCTACAGAGGGGAACCCACATTGTATTGTTCTTGGCTCCGATGTGCTAATCTCGACTGGATCTTCTGACAGGCTCTAATTAAGTGATAATTATAGACGAAATTAAAAATCATTATATCCATGCGAGACAACTATGAGGAAAATCAGGTTACTATGTTATTCTTGGCTCCTTTAATTATATAGCATTTTTATTATGGTTCCTAGGTATTTATAAACAATGCTGTTATAATTATTATTAATAATTAATAATAATCATAATAAATAATTAAATGCGACGCTCACACATATAATACGCGGCTTTCCTCGGTAAAATATCACTTTGTGAATTGCCATAGCTGAAAGATTTCTTAAAAAATTTCTAATCGCAAAAAACAGACTCTACACCTCTACACTCTACAGTCTTCACCTTGTAAGTGGTAGGAGATAGGTTTTTACAGACAGGGAATGTACTTTTTAGTACTTAATAAATAGAAATATGAATATAATATAATTCGTACCTATACATACACAATATAATATACATCCTAGAAACTCTACTTTTTTATGGCTGGCTATTTACCTACCCAAGTATTAGATGCACAGTTTGTTTGATTTCAATTCAAATACCTAGTTTTTTAGTAAAAATATAAGATGTTAGTACAATTAATCTTGCAGTTAACTAACTTTTTAACTAAACGACAAGTTTAGTAGGTCGTCGCGACAATTTACATAATAATACTACAAAATACAATGATGCAGGATTGACTTATTGTGCTGGTAATGGCCACTAATAATTCAAGATGTTATTATGACGTTTAAAGACGCTATTACCTTCTGTTTTTATTTGTATCTTTATTTGCTCTAGTACAATTTAAATAAATTAAGGTCTACTGAAAACTAGTTGAAATTTGAACTAGATGAGTTCTAATTTCCTGTTGAATCCCTTTACGTAAACATATTCTTCTGTCATGTCTACTGGAACCCTCGTATTCTTTTCTATTTATCTGTTTACTTTAAAATAACTCTACATCCGGGTTTTTATTAAATTAATCCTTGGATCGGGGATTCTTGGAAATCTATTGTATTCTTTTGATTGTCGGATCACCGGTGCTCGTATGGGGCTTGATGGGTTAATTATGTAAATAGTTAAAATACATAACATTCTGAATCCTAATTTTAGACAACTCGGATGTATGGTGTTATCTATATCGTTTCAAAATATTTGCATACTTAATATGAACATATTTTATCCTCATTTCAAGTTCATTATCAGTAACTGTAATCAGGCCCACATCCTGCGATTAAAATTTACCATGGCTTACTTATGGTTTATGTCAATATTCTAACACCATGGTTTAAGAACTATGGGATATTTTAAGCTATCATTACATTCATCAGGGATCTCGGGAGACATGTCACATGTTACATGACCAGTGACCACTTCAAATCAAGGTAAGACATAGGTATTGCGAAGAAATTAAAGAGTTGGCAGACCTACGTTATTTGGTTGGGTTAGACGTAGGATACACTTTCAGATATTGATGGCTAAAAAGTACATAATAAAGAAAATAATTATCGTTCCATCGATCATACTAGATCGACGTTCACGGTTCAGTTACGCGTCAATCTTACCAGATTGATGGACTGAAGAGCCGTGTAACCTACGCCTTGTCAATTCAATATTAGTCGTGACATTGTCGTGATCTGTCGGCTGGGTAATTATATTATAGGTTTGACCTGGTTTGACATTTTTATGGAGAACTAGATAACGCCCGCAGCTCCGTTGCGCCAAAATTCGTCTATCGCGCGGGAACCGTACATTTTTTCGGGATAAAAAGTATCCTATGTCCTTTCTCGGGTCTCAAAGTATCCCCATACCAAATTTCAGCAAAATCGGTTCAGCGGTTTGGGCGTGAAGAGGTAACAGACAGACAGACACACTTTCGCATTTATAATATTAGTAAAGATTGGCGACAGATTACTAGGTTCTCCATCTGCATATTATGAATCAATTTATTTGAATACCTATTTGTAACTTTTCAAAATCTTGTGTGACCCTCCCATAATTTCAGACTGCAATCACGCCTGTCACAGAGAAATACTCCGCCATGGAATACTCATATGGAAATACTGTGCCATGGAAAAACTCCGTAGGAATACCAGCTCAATATCTTTATCCCAATTAAAATTATTATCATTAATATAAAAATGTATGACAATATTGCAATCAGCGCGTTTAATGAGCAAAATAAAACAATTAAGAAACTTGTACTTGTGACGATCCGTTCAAGCTAGTTATCGTAGTAGGTATACCCATAATAATTATTGTAGTGTGTATTGTCAAGTATTTAAGAGTTACGACTTACGACCAATTCACATAATATTATATTGCAGTAAGTAGGTAAAGTTGACACAGCTGTTCCTCATTTTGCATTTCAGCACAACTGTACCTATTAACACTGCAAGTTACATTTTCAATAGCAAAGTTAAATGTTTAAGGGGCCGGGTACCCTTGGAATTTCTCATACAAACGTAATACCAAAATCATCTTCTCATACGAAAATATTTAACATGTTTGAGTTATTTTTCAGTTTAAAATAGTAATTACCTAGGTTCCTACACAAAAATTTACTTCATAATATTTAAACACAAAAATTTTTTTTTGTTTAAATTTTTTTTTTTAGTAAATTTGCTACTAAATATTTAAACACTAAAAAGTACAGTAAAACGCTAAAAATATATAAATAAATAGTAAATTTACTACAAAATATTTAAACTCTAAAAAATATTTTTTAGTATTTGAATATTTTGTAGTAAATTTACTATTTATTTATATATTTTTTAGTGTTTTACTCTATTTTTTAGTGTTTAAATATTTAGTAGCAAATTTACTAAAAAAAAAATTTAAACAAAAAAAAAATTTTTGTGTTTAAATATTTTGAAGTAAATTTTTGTGCAGGAACCTAGATAATTACTATTTTAAGCTGAAAAATAAATCAAACATGTAAAATATTTTCGTATGAGAAAATGATTTTGGTATTACGTTTGTATGAGAAATTCCAAGGGTACCCGGCCTCTTAAATCCCAAATTCTGCATTCTAAATAATATCCGTGTTGATTAATTTTATTAGGCTTTGAGTATTTGTATGCGTTAACATTAGATGAACAGAATGAGGGCTAAGAGCGACCGCAGAATTACAATTTCAAGTTGGTCGACTATCGTACAACTAAATTGCGTAGTTTCACAAATTAATTGGACAACTTTTTAATTGTAGGTAATCGGAAGGGAATCGCGGTTCTGATACGCTCCTGACCCGGTCAAGCCAACCTATTCGTGCCGTAGCTTTTGCTCTCCACAACACAACCAAATAAATCGGTTCGTTAGCAATATTTTTCCGTCAGTAAACATTTTTTCTCCTTACGATAGATATGTACAAGTATAAAATATAGAGCTGTCCAATAAAATTCCTATAGAATGTCCGTTAGTAACAAAAATCTATTACATATCATATCTAGTATCTACTAAAATCTAGATGACGCCCGCAACTCCGTTACGCCAAAAATCAAAATACGTTTATTGCACGGGAACCGTACATTTTTCCGCGACAAAAAGAATCCTATGTCCATTCCCAGGATTCAAAGTATCTGAATACCAAACAGCAAAATCGGTTCAGCGATTTGGTTGTGAAGAGGTAAGTCTAACAGACAGACAGTCAGGCCGACAGACACACTTTCGAATTTATAATATTAGTATAGATATTGGATATGGAAGTATGGATAATAACGAAAAATGCTGCGAATATACCATAGTAAAAGATAATTTTCTTGACAAAAGCTTTAAAGCTATACATGACGTATTAATATATATATATATATATATATATATATATTATATAAGATCTACATTTAAGATCTACATCTATGATCATTGATCAGATACAATATAAATGGTTATGATGCCTTTGTTATTCTATGTACAGTATGAGAGTAGAATTTATGTTAATTACCTACGTAGTTACAAGAAAACTATGCCATTACCTGGGAAAAATACAAGGTTTCCATATAAAAATTGATTGCGCATTAACAATAATGAATAAGTCATTATCAGCCTTCGCTACTTGCTAGATTTACCTAAACTAGTCCTATACTTATTATAATTTGAGTTTTTTTTTTCTTAGATGTTTTTTGCAACTAGTTTACTGTATTCACTAACTTAGTTTATACTTTATTAACTTAACCAATCGCTGTTGAATAGATAACTCCTGTCAACACTCAAACACCGAACACAGGCAAAGCTTAAGAAAAGCGTTTAGTTCTAAATGACTTTAAAGATTGAGGCTGTCGATGATTTGAATGTAAAAACAAAACAAGTAACCAATGGGAATACCAAGGTATGTAATGTCTTATAAGTCTTATGACTAATAAGAATAACTGTCTGGGTATTTTGACCTGATCACGATTTACTCGTATTGACTTTTATCTACTTGTAAGCTATTATAGCTATAGGTAATGCGACCATCTTGTCTGTTACTAAAGCCCAGTTTCAGAGGTTTCTGTCAGGAATCAGGATTCATCCTTCAGTAATGTTGATTGATAATTGGTTAACTTTTTGTCGTTAGCCAAAACCGCAAGTTAGATAAATTCCTGCTAAAATATCAAAGAGATTGACACTTAAAAAATATCCCATGATTACCTATCTACCAGTTTTAGGTAATTTGTAAGCAAAAACACCTCCAATTTGTCAATTAAGCTAGCAGGAAGCTGTGGTTTGTATCTTTTTGAACAACAAAAGTTCAGTTAGCATTGTTTAAACTTTCTAAAGTAATTAATTCCCACGGCCTCAATCCAATGCTACAATATTTTTCGTGTTATGTTGGCTTTACGTATGAATGGACAGCTTTATACATCATGATTACGCATGAGTCATGATCTGATTAATGGACAGTTTTTAAAGATGCAACAACTGCCGTAAGCCCGTAACTACAGGTATTCGTCAGTGTTTGCTTATTCGTCAGGAAGCGGTCTTTAGAAGGAAGCCCTGCCTTTATAATTAGATACTAGGTAGGGATAGTTTTGACTTGAAAATGTAAGAAGTATGGCACTTGGAAATAGTAACATAAAATATATCAAATCTCGCATAGATCATTGTAGCGCCATCTGTTTGCTAATGAATGAATCGCTTGGATGGATCTATAACAGGGACTACAATATATTATATAAGCTTCATAGTTTACGTGTTACACAGGAGATGGCGTTATTTAAGTACTATATTGAAAACTGATCGGACTACGAGTAGGAGATTATGAAAGTGGTGAACTGATGATGAAATCTATGAGTAATCGAGGGAGACCCTTGAAATTTAACAAAGCACTCATAGTGGTTAAAATGTTGTTTCTAGTAACTTAAACATATTATGTTACGATTAAAATAAATCTCATACGAAGGTGTCTCTTGGTCCCAAATGCACTGAATAGAACTCCTGAACCTTTAAAGATAAAAGTTTGGAAATTGCAGCATCGCTTAGATAACTGCAAGCATTTACCACGTAGTGGCTATCTACGCATAAAGTCTTGTCTTGTTGATAACTAAAAAGAGTAAAATTATTATTTTTAAACAAAAAATTGAACCCGACTTCCAATGTAAAAACAATAATCTTAAAATGATCTAAAAAGTATGAAATAATTCTTATTCTTCATTAGTGCCTTTTTCAAAATTCGACTAAATCTCAACGAATTATGTACTCAATTTTCATTCTTTTGAAGTCGGTACTGGCTAAGTTCTATGTCAAGTATCTCAGTTCTGGGCTGGTACCGACTTCAAACGAATGAAAATTGAGTACAGAATTCGTTGAGATTTAGTCGAACTTTGAAAAAGGCACTATATATAATATAATATGATATAATACATAATATGATGCCGACAAAATGGTACATGAAATCTAAAAAAAATTTTTTTATGGTACCTTCCCTACACATCAAGTGGGAATGAATTTTTTTTTCGCGTCCACCCCATTGTGTGGGGAGTAGTTGGATAGGTTTTTTAAAAATATTACGAGTATTCATAGATAATTTTCCGATCTAGGGATCCGTTTGTGAAATGTTAAGTTTTAAAGTGGAAAAAATCGTTAGAGTCCAATGTCCCCCCCCCCCCTTCTACCAGCTAAACGGTTGCTTCTGGAAATGTGAAAAAAATCACGGGAGTAGCAAATATGGTGAATTTAAAAGGAAAACTATCACGGCTAAGAAGACTTCATAAGTTATTGAGTAATAGCCGATCAACTAAAAAAAAGGTTTTCGGCGAAGTATAAAAGGAACTTTTCGTTCAAATTCCTTTGAAAGCAACTGAGATGATGTTGTTATTAGTGTAAAATACGTTATAAATGTACATTAATTGACCATACACAAATTCAAAAAAAACTAGCGGTACTACGGAACCCTATATTGCGCGTGCCTCGACACGCACTCGGCCGGTTTTTCTATAATAAAGTACCGACCGGCATATGGTTAATTAAACTGGTAATGTCTGATATAAGCCCTTCCTGGGAATATTTTCATTAGCGTACGGTATTTTAATGTACGAGCTTATTGGAATATAGACCGTACTTATTTGAAAATTATTATGCCTAAAATTTTAAGTGTCAAGCTAATAATTTACAATATACTTACTTAGTTTTATTTTGATAGAAGCTACAATAACCATTAGAACCATTAGTAAAATATTATGAAACTATGACTCACCGACTTTTATCAGATCCTGGTTTCTTCCCTCGCCACCGAAGTAGTCTATCGAGCGTACCTTTCTTGAAAGGTTGCTTCAGCAACTTCAAAGGTTTCCTAAAGTCTAAAGTTCTACTGGAATCCACTGAACGTCTGCTCAAGATATCCGGCTCGGAATTGCCTTTTTTCAACTCACTGACACTATGGTACTTCGGACACTTTTCGAAATCGATCACCGATATAGAATCACTCACTGGACAAGTTTTCCTGTTCGATATTGGCGTGGAAGTCGCAAAGTTTGGTTTGTGCCTGAGTTCCAAACCACTGTCGTCGAACGCCGACATGTCGCTACCTCCCCCGGCCTCGCTGATGCTGTGAAGGTACTGCCTCGTCCTCGGCGTCGCCGTCACTGTTTTCGAATTGAGGATGCTGTTCTCCTCGAAATTTTTGCTTTTAATCGTGTGCTGGTAGTCCACGAACGCCGTTATATCCTCGCAGCTCCTCGCGTTGTACTTCGAGAAGATTCCTCGGGGCGGCTTCTCGACCGGCATGGGCGAGTCCATAACGCCGATGTTGGCGAGATTGTCCTCGCTCTGCGACGCCTTCAGCTTCGTCTTTCTCGCGGGGCGGACAGGTGGGGCACTGGGTGGCGCGAATCGACGCTCGTCCGTCCTTTTAATCGGTCTCGAGTACTTTGCGATAATTCTGTTGATTTCTGCGCTGTTTTTGCGTCTGTTCGTGTGCCGCTTGAAGTTGTGCTGATAAGAGTCGGCCACGCTCGGCCCGGCGACCCGGGCTGACCTCTCCCGCCACTCCGTCACTTTGGTCTCGACGAGTCGCTGGAGCTCGAGCGCCCGCATCACCGTGCCTATCTCCGGCATCGTGATTCAGTCCCCCTGCACGTGTTCTATAATGTATCGATGACTGATGACATCCTTATCGCCGACTCTGGAATATAAATGGTTATATTTTACATCAGTTAAAAAAGATATACCTAAATTAAAATTGATATGAAAATAACTGCATTCATTTAAAAACGTTTGAGAAAGAACGAAAAGCAGAAATGGTGCCTAATACAGAAGAATTAAGTATCACTAAGTTTTTTAAATGTAGTAGCTCTACAAAATATCTAGTAAAAGTAAAAGAAGAAAAACTGAAAAAATTAATGCGAACACAAAATATTATGTCATCTAGTAGTTTCAACCTTTAAGTAACGATACAATAAAAACAACGAGTCAATTGAACGTATCAAAGGATGTTACATTCCGATTTCTACTACTTCCCACAATACTTAGATCAAGAATACATACATACATGCGTGATATTGCTTTAAAGTAGGGGTTTTAAGAAATGATCTAAGAGCTGGATACTGAAACTATGGGAACTTTAGTTCAAATTTTGTTTTTCACCATAAATGTTATAGGTAAATGAGATATATTGGAATGCTAAAGTAGGTAGGTATGGCTAAAATTCGCATAAGTAACCGAAGCACAAAATTCTCCAAAGCAAATATTTATTTTCTGATTAATAGCCGGTTTTTACCCACCATTACGGTAACAAATAAAATGAAACCTATAAACATGTTTTAGCTGAGTTTAGTCCTGAGTCAGATCAGCTTCACAATTCTCAGAAAAATTTCATCTTTAATCCTGCCCCATCCCGAATACTGATTCTTCGTCATCGAGCCTTTTTCCCTGTTTCCGTTGACAACTGAAGACGTAAAGTGTATGAAATGGATAAGTTTTTCTCTTATTTAAATTTGAACGAACTCAGTATATAATTCACATTTTTTTCAACTGCAAATAATTTTTCCGGTGGTCTTCATTTATGAAAAAAAAATCAAATTGTTACTTAGCCACTTCATCCACTTCGTCTTCAATTCATCTGTGCTAAATTACATCAAATAGTTTGGTATCCTTTCGATGTATATTATTACCTCTATAATATTAGTATCGGCAGATAATATTATAATGAATTATGCATCGTTATGAGCAGACGTCACCTGTGGGCTTTTGTTTTGATGAAGCACCGTGCACTTTATAACATTCCACTCGAGAATATCTGTGGTATGAGCGAGCAAACGGTTAAGATAACGACTCGATATCATATCGAGAATAGATAAACATGTTGCGAAATTAACCGAAATACGTCACTGCCAAGGTTTAAATTGGTTACGAATATTATTAGTTCCCGTTAGTGGAAAATATTATACTCTCGTACATGTAGAGTCGGAACTGCTAAAGTCAGAACTCTATCGGTTTAAAATTTATTTAAATAATCCTGCTAAATCCTATATTATTAAAACAAATAAATAGATACTTATGTACATTTGCAACTGTATAAGTTAAATATTGTCAATATTAAACACATGGATGAATAGTTCTCTACCTAATTAATGACTAATGACGCATGGAAATGTTTTTTTTTTTGTTGTGTTAAGAAACTTTAAATGTAAAAAAATAATATCGTAATTATATAATACGTATAACATAAATTAAGGTCGATGATCGACCTAGTTACAAATACATTAATAATTTAATTATTATTAGAGCTGTTAAGGCTGCTCTTTCGAAAAAAGCGTGCAGATGAAACAACTTTTCATCGGCATTAACAAAGAAATTATATCTGAAAAAAATAATTAGTAATCTACATGATATGATACGTAATTTGGTTTTGCCATATTTTTTCTATCGGTATCACATAATAAAGAAATAAAAAACCAAATCACCTCCAAATCGTTGAATGAAACCACTTTACTCCTTCATTATTTATCAAAAGAATATATAAATAACAAAAAATTAAAACCGACTTCCAAGGTAAAAACAATAATAACATTAATGTGAACTAAAAAGTATTAAATAATTTTTACTATCTAATAGTGCCTTTTTCCGAATTCGGCTAAACCTCAACTATTTCTGTACTCAATCTTCATTATTTTGAAGTCGGTACCAGATAGCTGAATCTTCAGTCCTCTGACAGTATATTTAAAATTTTTGGAACTGGCACCGACTTCAAAATTATGAAGATTGAGTACAGAAATAGTTGAGGTTTAGCCGAATTCGGAAAAAGGCACTATTAGATAGTAAAAATTATTTAATACTTTTTAGTTCACATTAATGTTATTATTGTTTTTACCTTGGAAGTCGGTTTTAATTTTTTGTTAAAAATAATAATAATTTCACTCTTTTTAGTTACACTAGTAGATAAATCTTCGCATATATTTTACGTATCTTATTACAATTTGTTAAGAGTCACAACTCACACTCACAAAATAATATAATATTATCAGTGAAGTGAACATATTGTGCTAAGTAATTTAACAATTTTAATATTTCAAGCCCGAAGCGGTCACCGGCGATTGCGATAATAATAGAAAGGCTATTGTGTCTCGTTTTTCCACGATCGAAGGATCTATCAGATAAAAAATTGTACAAACTTGCATAGGATGTAGCGTAGCATAATATTTAATATTATCATAATTATTGACAGCTGTTCTTGTTATCAAGAATTCAAATCGATAGGTACTTAGTGCACCATCTATCGATTAATAAGTATAACTAATTAAAAAGACACTTAATGACTTTGTTTTGTTTAAATGCTCTTTTTAAAATAACTTTATTTTAATTCTATTTGTCTATTAAAATTTTATAAAGTAGTAAAGTATTCGATCTGTATATTATAAAGTAGTTAGTAAAGTATTCGATATTCTGTCTTCGCGCGGCTGCGCTGGGCGGCGACCGACGCCGACCGCCGTGTATTAAAAACAAACAGGTGTTGTTAATTGTTATACAGTACATCATTATTATTATTAGTATATCCATACCTATGCCTTGTACTATTATCTATTCTGTGCCATGAGACATTCGTGGCCTTAACACGACGTGGTAATGATGATGATGACGATGATGATGATGATGATTATGATGATGATGATTATGATTATGAATATGAATTGCATAGTAGTTTATGCTTTCTGTTCTTAAAACAACGCCGAAACTCCCAAACGTGTATCTATAAGGAATCAGGAGTTCTCTCAGCATCATCGAAACCATGGTATACCTTGACCCTATATTTGACTTATTTGACTTTTTGGTAGCGTATTCTTAGTACACTTCACATAAAACCAAAATCACCATATGTTTCCATATAAATTTCGAGGAGTTCCCTCGATTACTCATGGATCCCATCATCAGGTCACCACCTTTGTGAAAATGGGACCAAATTGGAGTGAAACCTAATACAACAAAATAAAAATTTCGAAAATCGGTTCACAAACGGCGGAGTAATCGTTGAACATACAAAAAAAAAAAATAAAAAAAAAAAAAAAAAAATATCCACAACCGAACATATAACCTCCTCGTTTTTTGGAAGTCGGTTAAAAATATCTACTGCTTTGCAATACATAAGTTAATAATTTTAAGCCTTATGGCCTGTTTCACCGCTTCCTGATAAGGTGCCCGATAGGGTTATTTGACAGATTTTCCATACTCCATCTGTCAAATTAAGTGGTGGATAGCCTTATCAGGAAGCGGTGAAACAGACCCTTAAAAAGGTTTTTTCTCCTATTTCGCCCTATCATGGACGCGGCGAGCGTCGTAACTGCCACCGTACAAGGCGCGCTGTTAAGAATGTTATTTTAATGTCATTTACGTCGATATTCGCACTGACAGAAATCGACCTGATAATTTAGGGAGTAGAAGGCCCTTAAAACATGATATCTTCTGCAGATTTGCAACAAAAATTTTGTCCCTAACTGTACGAATAAGAATCAAAATTCTTTACAGCTCTACCATTGTCGTATCTACTAGGTATACTAGGTCTATTTTCTAGAAGGCACCTCAACTTCAACCAACTGCCTCCTCTATATCCTCCGCCCGTGATATACGGTATAATATAGGAAAGCTAAGTCTTTGGTGGCTAATAATAACACCAGGGTGGGCCCAGACCACTCTGGTCCATGGCGATACGCCTATGAGCTCTACCATCATATTGAGAGAGTTACATAAGACCTACAAACCGCTCTGTTGCGCATATAGGTCTCTCTCGAAAGCCTCATTCAAAACAATACTAACGAACTTACTAATTATCCATGAGATCAAGTGGACCGTTTTAATGGTCATAATAATTATAATTTTACTCTTTAACATCTCTTATTACCTTTTATTCCTTATATAATAATTAGGTACTAAATTTTATGTAATGAATTTCTCCGATTATATAATGAAAAGCTTTTAAACTAGAACTTTTATATTTGATATTGTCTCAATTTTCAGTTCATTTTTTCTAGTTTTGTTGACTTTGGTTTCTGGCAAAAGATAAAAAATGAGAATTGAGGGTAGGCACTACTCACTAGGCCTACCAATATGTTTTGGTATTGTGTCTATTGAAAAGAGTAGGAACTAGAAATGTCTCCTTGGACAAATAGTAAAGGCATGTCAAACCATTTTATCTTGTAGATAAACATCGTATCAGCATATTTTACTGATGTAGGTACTATAACAGATGTTGATACTATCTGAAATCTAGAATGAAAAACGTGTATGTACCATCGAATTGATTTATAAGTACATTGCTGACCGACGCCATCTAGTCGGGTTATGTCAATTCAATGTAACTCTTGATCTGTCAGGAGGACTGTCAGCTGGGTTCAGCGTAACGCGACCAAATTACATAGATAATCATCTGCCTGTGAATCCACTTGTCTGATGGTACATGAGATATTAATTCTCTACATCTGCGCAGACGCATGATCAAGTGCGAGTACTAATAGCCGCGGAAACATGACGGGATACCTCGTTAGCCAGGGGCTAAATGATGTTCAGGCAATTACTGTAAGTACATCCGATGATCTACCGTTTATTGCAATTTCTAAGATGGCATCCGAAGAAGCACATGGCGGTTTCAAGAATGTTATAGAACGTAGGCTAATGAATTCACCAAACGAAGGTAAATCCTAGTTCATTGTAGCGACTATTTATAAACACAGAAAACATGTTATAATCATTATGATTCTAAAAGAATTATCGATACCAGTTAAAAGTTTTAAAGTCTTCGATAATTTCATGATTCAATTCCTTATTAACACATTCAGATATATTATGGACGCGTCATAGTTGATTCGACTCAAGCCCGGTTCAAGGAGTTTAGGTTAACCTGTGATTTTCTGGGCATCCCCAAAATCAGTTTTCGAAAAACGAATAAATCTTCAACAAAGGATTGTGTTCTTCATATAAACTTACGTATCGTACCTTTTTTTAAGATAGGGTATGTAGGAATTCCCTGACGGGTACCCACTATAGTCTGCAAGACGCGGACAACCGTTGGCAGAGTTGCGGTGGGTTGATCGTGCCCGTAACTATGCCTAAGTGGGGAATGGAGCACCATGGGATTTTAGTGGTTAGTTCCTTAGGAGAGTCCCACTTACCCCCACCCATGTCCCCAATCCGCGATTGGGGACATGGGTTCACGGGACATCCGATTTGGTAAGTATGTTGCTCTTGTGATACTTGTTAAATTCTAAATTATTTAGACTAGAGACCACCCGTTGCTAAGTACTAAAACGATCTAGATATTAAGAATTAGAGAATGCCAACGACCTATCTTTTAACACCTACTTTAGCAGACGATCATTAGACCGAACGGGTCAAAGCGACGAAAATAAAGACAATAAGTGTGAAAATATAAAATTTTCACTCGTCGTGAACTCAATTTTAGAAACATTTTTAGAATCCCAAATAGACCAATCGGCAGATATTTTGTCTGCATGTATGTCCGTTTGTATTATTTTTAGATAGTGTCAATAAACTTTGAAGAATGATAGCCATAAAATTTGTCATGCGAATGCAATTTATAATTTGTTTATTATTGTAATTAAGTTCTGACATACGTACTATTTTGAGGACTACGGTAAACCGAAGCTGCCTTTTGTTTAGGTTTAGAATTAGTTACTTATTGAAAAGTCGGTAAAACTTAAAGTTACCCACGACAACCTAATAGTACAGTACTATGTACAGCTTGTACATTGAAATTAGGTCTTAAAAATATTTTTTAGGAAAAGTTTGAGATAGAACTTTGTAGACAGTAACTTTCAGCACTAAGCACCGAACATAAAAAACTTTTCTATCTATCCAATGCCGGTACAAAATATTATGAAAAAAAAACAAAAATTCAAAAAAAGAACTCACCAGCAAAGCACACCATTGTTTACATCCATGAGGCAACACTACACTTTCCACGCGTGTTGTGGGGGCACGTGCAGACTCCGCAGTGAGCGTTCCACGCGACCGCTCGCACTTGACTCATGCACCAACAATGGGCCAACTAGAGCATCTCATGAGCTGCTACACTCATTGTCCAAACCGAAAACTATACGTAATACCAATGAAAGTAAACCCATCACGAATCTACAATTTTACTATCAAACTATTTTACGTGTTACGTTACGAATTACGTATTTCGAATGAAAGTTGGGCATCACGTAGATGCATCGACCTCGAGTTGCGAATAAATTTCTGATTTCCGAAAACGATTTGTTTCGTTGAAGAAATTGCTAGTTGTGTACTGTAGGGAAACGTACATGGTTCCTTACAATCTTCACAGTATTTAGGAATTATACTTATTCAAATATTAGTCAAGGATACAATATTGTACTTTGTAGAGCTGTACTCTACTCTGTAAAGTACCAAAAAATTTTGGTTAAAAACTGTAGAGATGTTTTATACCTATCGAAAAGGCCATATAAAAACATAATATAGGTTTAATGTAGATTATAGAGAGTAGAGACTCAACACATTTTAGTGCCTGTGGAGGACTTGCTAACTTCCCATAGTTTTAAAATTTATAAACAAATAATTTTAAGGTCAATGAAAAATGCCAACTGCAGGTGCACTATTTTTCTTCACAATGACAATGATTGTCCCACTTCCGACCCACAGCTAAATAAATTAGGATACGTTCACACGGGCGCAAATTAATCGCAACAACCGTTATATTCACAGAGATATTCAAAGTACATAGGTAACAATTTTGTATGCCACTTACCTTCACATTTTATCTTTTATCTAAAATATGTCTGGGCAAGATGTGTTGTTTAATGATAAGATAGATTATGCTTATATTTTGTGTCCACAGAAAATGCTAGGTAATACTGTATCGACCACTTGGAATTGTCTTTCGATCAAAACAAGTAGTAGCAGTACGTATATAAATACCCGTAAGTCGATCCGGAGTTTTTGATATTATAAAACTAATTCTGGCGATTCTGAGTTAGCCACACTAAATCCTGCTTCGGATACCTTCCATCTATCTGTCATCCATGTATCTCACGTTCGGATTCCGATCGGACGCACTGCGAAAGCGCTCTATTACCCTCTTGCCTGGCCTTGATGAAAACCGCTGCAAGATGCAACCCGACGCTGCAGCTGATATTTTCTGCTTGTGTAAATATCGTCTAACGCTGCTGCTGCGGACATTTTCCACTCGTGTAAATGTCGTCTAACGCTGCAGCTGCGGGCATTTTCCGCTTGTGTAAATGTCGTTAAACGCTGCTGCTGCGGACATTTTCCGCTCGTGTATATGTCGTCTAACGCTGCTGCAGCGGATATTTTCCGCTTGTGTAAATGTCGCCTAACGCTGCTGCTGTGGGTATATTCCGCTTGTGTAAATGTCGTCTAAGGCTGCTGCTGCGGATATTTTCCACTAGTTTAAATGTCGTCTAACGCTGCTGCTGCGGGCATTTTTCGGTTGTGTAAAGTCGTCTAACGCTGCTGCTGCGGGCATTTCTCGCTTGTGTAAAGTCGTCTAACGCTGCTGCTGCGGATATTTTTCGCTTGTGTAATTGTCGTCTAATGCTGCTGCTGCGGACATTTTACACTCGTGAAAATGACGTCATCTAACGCTCCTGCTGCGGGCATTTTTCGCTTCTGTAAAGTCGTCTAACGCTGCTGCTGCGGACGTTTTCCGCTCGTGTAAATGTCGTCTAAATCTGCTGCTGCGGTCATTTTTCGCTCGTGTAAATGTCGCCTAACGCTGCTGCTGTGGATATATTCCGCTTGTGTAAATGTCGTCTAACGCTGCTGCTGCGGATATTTTCCGCTCGTGTATATGTCGTCTAACGCTAATAGTCGATGTACCATTATCTATTGACAAGGGCCGGGGCGCCGGGCGTGACGCGGGCTTCCGCCAAGTTCATTGTCGTGTCACACACACACTATATGGGACACCGTGAGGAACATGTACTTATAGCCAAGTACTAACTTAGTACAGTGATCATCATCAGGCCGCGTGACATATAATTGGAACACGTCCTATTCCTTCTACCTTCTAATTAATTTCGTTGCGGGCAGATACTTTTAGCTTGTCCCTCGGGCTCCTTTAGAATTGAGATTAAAGGAGGTTACTGTTGAGCAATGCAGCACTTGAGCAATGGTGGGTCAATGCAATAGACAGCCCCTGAGACACTGTAAGGACATTTACAAATCATCCAGTGGATGCCCATACACGACTTCCACCAGCTGACCGCAACTTAGTAGTTAGTTGTAACTTGTAGAATGTAGTGTAGTAACTGTTACTAGAAGCATTTAGGAATTCGTAATAAATTTTCTTGATATGTTGCTATCACGTTTTCACATATAATATGTGACAATATTATAACGATGGGTCAATGTACGAATTTCTGTATGCTTTAGAACTTTACAAGATTGTGACTTCATGCTTTGTCTATGTAGATTTTGATGTCTATCTAATTGGAAGCTCTACATTAGGAAAGAACCTAAGCCCTAGAGGCTACTGTTTTACTCTATACTATGTTGGTTTTAGCACCACCAAGTACCAACGCCCTGGGAGAGATTTCTTCGGCGCCGAAGGTGCTGGTAGAGCCAAAAAAGGGGCCTGCGCAGTGCGCACCCCTTCCTGTTTGTTTTAGGCGCTAATTTTTGTCTGCCCCTGGGCGTTCGCCTAGCGTCAAAACGCCGCTACTGACTCTACATTCTACAAAAATGCATTGTGGGTAAGTCATGGAGTCAGGTACCAGCTGGAGATTATAGCACCATTATGACTGTGGATTTGTCTCAATTTTTCTTCTTCTTAGCTCATTCCCACTTTACGTAGGGTCGGCTCTCCTAGTACATTTGCGCCCAGAAATTCTATCTTGGGTTGTCGATTTAGGCAATTTATTTACAGCTAGTGCTTTGGTCAAGTATGACCAGTAGGTCCACCATGTGGCTGGGGGTCTGCCTCTAGCTCATTGGATTTGTCTCAATGATTTAAATTAAAAGTAAGTAAGTTATTTTAAATAAACCAGAGCATAACCAAGATAAAGTTTCTCGCCCTAGCCTTATCTACTTGTTTTCCACTATCCGAATAAATACTAATTAGTTTACTAATTTTATAGCTACTTTTACCGACGTTATCACGAAACAAATTACAATGACACATTTGGGTAAGATTTCATAACATACAAAATATTTAATACCTATGAGTTTACTTAAGGCTGCCTTCACATTAAGTCGCAAGCCGGCCGCGCGACTTCTATACTAAAACGAGCCGCTGCCGCGCCGCTTGCGACTATGTTCTGTTAATGTGAAGGCAGCCTAATAAGTATAAAATATTTGTATTTTTCTCACGTACATACATAATATTCTAATAGCCCACAACTTCTTTGCACCAAAATTTCTTTTATCGCGCGAGAACCGTAATTTTTCCGGGATAAAAAGTATCGTAATTATATCAATTCTCGGGGCGCAAAGGTATGGACTATGGAGATACCAAACGCAGCAACATCGATCTAGCGGTTTGGGCGTGAAAATTGGGCAGACACACTTTCGAATTTGTAATTTTAGTATGGATATGGATTTTCCTAAACACTACCTGATACTTTCTTGTTATATTCTTTTAAAGTTTGCAATTGAGCAGCGTCAATTGACTTTCGTTGATAAGCTAATCTGAATACGATTTAATCCTTCGATCACGGATTCTTGGAAATCCATTGTTATTCTAATGTTGTCGCGATCACCGGTGCTCTTATGGGGCTTGATAGGTTAAAAGTCTGAATTCATTGCAAACTGAATGCGCCAAATCAGAAGAAAACTTTCCTCATAAACTGCTGATGCTATGAATAAGTTAATAATGTTAATTACCTTCTAACGTTTATACAGGTGTTACATACCTGCAATACAAACAGGAGTATTATAATAATTATTAATTACAAATATGTACTTACGCAGTTTAATAGAACAGATACCTACGTCAGAAATTAGAATTTACAAAACTACTGAACAATAATGACTATAAATAGATAACTTATCAATAAATTAAAATGTATTTTTCTCTGGCAGTAAGCAGTCAACACATTACACAATCAATTTTATACTTTACGAGAGCTTCTACTGCCTTTTTAGGGTTTCGTACCAAAGGGTGAAAACGGGACCCTACTACGACTTCGTTCTCCGTCCGTCTGTCTGTCTGTCTCCAGACTACATCTCAAGAACCGCGCTAGCAAGACAATTATTTTTTTCTCAGATTAGGTATGTATTTCTGTTGCGGCTATAACAGCAAATATTGCAAACAAAATGAAATTATTATTTATGGGGGGCTCCCATACAAAAAACACAATGTTTGCTCTATAATTCGCACTTGGCCGATTTTTTATAAGACTGCGTTCAGCATAGCACGAAATCTTCCATAAATTATTAAGTAGTCTCAATCAAACACAATGTATCACGTATATATTTACATTTTGTTCAATTTAGGCCAAGTCAGTCCCAAAATATCTGTAAGTATGCCACGGTTATCCGGTGTCGTTAAAACAGTGGCTAATTATGGAAAATTAGGACAATGAGCGAAGGAAATTGTAACACATTCTTTGGTCTTAAAAAAATCTACGTCACTATTTACTAGAAGATATAGAAGTGTACAGAATATACAGATTCATATTCATTTGGCAATTAGCCTGTATATCCCAGTGAACTCAAATGGTTCTCTACAATACAATACAAGTAGGCACAAATGCAAACTTCTATTATAAGACATAATATTTTATTCCTTTAAATAGATCATGAAGTCAGCCTAGTGTCATGCCTAAACATATAAGTTCTTAGTTCCTTCCCCGTTTCTAGGAAGTCGGTTAAAAATAGAGCTAAATAGAATCAATTCTAATTCCTAGGTCAAAGCACAGTTTGAGAGTTCCCTTCTTAGATACTCACGTAGGCTTAATGTATGAACAGTACGGGCCGGTCAATTGCTTAAATTGACTCAATTTAACCAGAGGAGTGTTACGGGCGTTACACTCACAATTGGAGTAAGGATAATTCTGACCAATTAAACATTCGCCTTAAATCTTTTCTAGGAAATTCTTACAGGCAAATCTTTTAATAGAAGTTGTTAACTGTCTAGAGTCTAGACTCTAGACAAATGCAGGACTTGTACTCTATCCTATTGTGGCCGCTGCCGCCACTGGCCAGCTTGTTTCCAATTTTGGTTATTCCTACTCCCATGGTAAAATGTCATATTCCATAATTATTTTCAACACCTACTTATCTCTATTAAGAACGTGAGAGACAATATGATACACATAAATTAACCAAGGATTACATTAAACACAGGTACAGCTGGGCCTTAGCCTTGTTTAAATGAAATCAACAAACAGTTCGGCATTAAAGGGGACGTCAACGATTGATGACCAACGCTTTTTAACCTACGACCAAAAAGAAGGGTGTTATAAGTTTGACGTGTATGTCTGTCGGTCTGTCTGTCTGTCTGTGGCATCGTAGCATCCAAACGGGTGGACCGATTTTGGTCTAGTTTTTTTTAGTTTAACACGGCTACACGAGATGTTTACTGCTAGACATCATAGGTCTATGTTTAGACAATTCCTGAACCTGTAATGTGAAAACCGCAGAACTTCAAATGGCTGAGTTGGAAAACTAAGACTAATTAGTACCTAGATTCCACATTAATCTAGCACATCGAAAACCTCGCAACCATTTAAGGTGGCAATAGAAAATCGACATCTAATTGTTCAAGGCAAATGTCAGCCTCATTGTAATTCCGAGCGGAGTGGACGATCGTGTATGGAATCGCTTACGGTGCGATCCCAAACTCGATAGGGAGAAAGTCAAATTTCACCAAAACACTAAATACTTTTACATTTTCCTTTACATTCGCACATGTAACCAATTTACCTAACAAATAGACTATGACGAAATGACCAGTTACTTTATAGCTCATAGAACCAAGTAAGAGTTATTTTTGTGAACTAGATTTGAGTAAGTAGGTGCCTACTTAGTAAGTCTCTAATGAAATTACGTAGAACTTGATAATAGTAATCCTAGAACACCTACAATATACACCTATAACCTATAAAGCTTATTCGTTAAGTAATATTATGTTATCTCTCTCATTCCTCGTAGTTAAGAAAGAGAAAGTATGATATTTTGACAAACGATGATCAATAGCAAAGATTGACAAAAGCAGGCTAGGGTGAAGGGTCTCTAGCTAAGAAGGTTCTCTAGCTAGAAGCTACATTTTAGTTTCTGTACCTAGTTTCAAAAATTACAAACTTATTACATAGAGCTGCTTACTTAACCAACAGTAAATCATTATTGACCAAACACAGCTCAATGAAGAATGAACTAATGCAGTTGCTCAGTCGATATTGTTTAATTCCAAGTGAAACTTAATTATTTTAAAGGACTTCAGTAGGATATCGTTTCACGGTTGCCTAGGCATTGTTCAGTAATCGGTTAGTTGCTAAACTATTGTACATATTATACGTTCATGGCCGCGCGGGTAAAGGGACGCCTCTTCTATATTTTTAAACTAAAAAGATGTGCTAAAAAAAGATGTCTGTATTTTGATCTTAGATAGGTAATGTCTATAAAATTTATTCCATACTATATACGTATAATATTATAAATACGAAAGTGTGTCTGTCTGTCGGTCTGTCTGTCTGTCTGTATGTTACCTCTTCACGCCCAAACCGCTGAACCGATTTTGCTGAAATTTGGTATGGACATGGGATACTTTTTTTTCGGAAAAATGTTTCCCGCGCGATAAACTAATTTTGGCGCAACAGAGTTGCGGGCGTCATCTAGTTACATATAAAGGCATAAAGTTTCTACGATTCTGTCCGAGAGTCTAAAGTCTGAGCTGTTATGTCTTATGAATTAAGTGAATCCTGAAAAAATATGATTCAAATGTGAATATTGTATTTGACATCTTATAGGGTAAAAAAATATCAATTCTCCTTTCATTTAGACAATTAATTTGTATTTGTATCTCTAGAAGTGTAGCTAGCCATGCAGACTGCAGTTACTTGCATATTTTCTCTCTGTCGTTGGATATGAACTAAGCAGTGACAAAAGTTCCAGATAAGTTATTTCAGATTATCTTATAATAATTGTGACGAGAAATGAAATAATTACGTTTTCTAAATTAATTTAATATAAGTTTCTAAAATTAATAGTTAATAAATACAATAAATATGACTGGAGTACCTACAGGCTACGACTCATCAAGCATGCAACCATAAGAGAAGTATAACTTTAAAATAGGGACAATAATTCCAATAAAAATAATCAACAATAATTCACGTTCATCATTAGCCGCGTACTGACCAAGCCGCGGTAGCCTCGCGCGCATTTGCTCGGTACGTGTTAATGCGCGGCAAACGTCCGAGGTGCCTTTGAAGCGCGTATTGACGGTCGTACGAAAATATAACATTACCGCTCTCTTGGTTATATGCTCGATGCTAGAACTACAGTAATGGCACGATCGTCGCCTCTTGACATCGCTTACGACTCCTCCGTTGGAACTCTGAAAGGAAACAAATAGTTTTACTACAGTATTGACCTTTCCACCACTTTTATTGACCAGTTTTGATCAGCTTTTTTAGGCAAAGCGGTGGCTACAAACCCTGTAATCCGCAGGGTATATCTTTAAAATAGTTGGTCACCCAACAAAAATTGGAAGAAATCGTGTTCTGGTTCATAAAGATTGTACGCAATATTTATGCATATATACCAAGTAATAAGTCTAGAAACTTACAGCCAGATAAAGCATAATATGCACTCGAGTGCATTACGAAGGCAATCACTCTTCGCTTATTATGCTTCAAATGTTTTAACTAACCTCTTCAAACAGGCGATAAGACATCTCACACGATTATGAACTCTACTAACCTGACATAAGGCTGGAACTCGTATATGTCGTCGAGAACCCTGGCAACTCTACATGGTATTCCGCATTGGCTATCTTGGTCGCTATACACCTGCAGAGCTCTTTCCAGAAGTTGTTGCGCTGATGTTAACTCGACCACTGAAATGATGGATTGAGTTGATGTAATACTTTTTCCTAAATAAGTAACCATTTGCTAACTACTAATTCTCAGAACAGTGTTACTCTTACGATTAAGATGATAGGGATATCATTCAACAATGACGTAATTCTAGTAGAGTCTGTGACTAAGTCGAAATTTTTTTAATTTGGGGCGGACTGAAAAAGTTTTAGACATTATCAATTTTACTAAGGAGGTACTAAAAAGCTTTTGGACATTTAAAAGCCTGTATAGGCTGACTCTTATCTAGATTCTAGCCTATATTTGTTTTTTTTTTATTACAGGGTTCCTTTAACAAAACCTTGCAACACGTGTTGTTTAGATTAGCTGGATGACACATTTATAAATTAAATAGGCACTTAAGAGAATTTTTATAAAACTAACTGAAGCATGAATCTATTAAAGTGCTTACAACAGTGTTATATCAGACATATTATCGAAGGACAACTTTACATAGACAATGTACATACACCAATGTAGAGATAAGTAAGAGCTATCTTTGTGGTATAAGTAATACTTTGCATTTTATGGAAAGACTTCAATCAGCAATAAAGAAAAAGTATATCATCAATAGTATTATCTGTTTTTGATTATTTAACTTTTAAGGGTAGTCCTCGCTATGACCTCTTAGTGATAGTGTTGCTATAAAAACAAATATATAAACTTACTTTTCTTAGCACCAAACTTGCGGTCCTCGTCCTCGCCCGACGGAGCATTTTCGTCCTTCTTGAAATGAATCAACTTCGGTATCACCAACAACATACACACCACGGCCAGCATCGTCACTATCTTCTTGAATATCAAGAACTTGAGCATCAACTTCGCGATCGTTAAAATATCTAGCTTGAACGATAACTTGTCTAGGAAGCCTCCTATGAAGCTAGGCGCAGTGTAGGGGACGCCGTAGGACGGTTTGAAGGGAGGCGGCCCGTAGACAGGCGCTAGGGGCTTTGGAGGCCCATAGACTGGCCCTGGTGGTCCGTAGGAAGTCGGCGGGCCGTACGATCCGGACGGCGGGCCGTATGATCCGGACGGGGGGCCGTATGATCCGGACGGAGGGCCGTATGACGGCGACGGCGGGCCGTGGCTATGCGCCGGCGGGCCATAGCTCGGGGCTGGGGGGCCATACGTGTTTGTAGGCGCGTTGTAAGTTATCTCCGGTTCAAATTTAACCGGTGGACTGTGCGGCGGCTGATAGCTGTTAGATCCTGACGAACTGAAGCTATCACTAGGATATGAGGGTGAGTAGTCGTAGCTTGAGTAGCTGTCGTCGCGATTCGATATCTTCTTCTCTCCATCTTTCGCCGTTATGATGACCACGCCCTTCTTCGCATTTTCCGCTTCCACGCGAGATTTGGAGTAGGCATCTAAGTATGTATCGGCTTTTGTAACAATAACCGTCTTGGTAGCGTTCGAAACCGGGCCGACAATCGCGGCAACATACGCCACCAAACTCAGAACCACCACGCAATTTGGGATCATTTTCGCGTTGTCCATCTACCGGAACGAAGAGTTGTCTCCATCGATCGCGACTGACGAATGACGGGCGACATGGCGAGGCATTTAGTTTTCACTTTTGACTTACCGTAAAAGAACCTAAATATGATAATGGAACACAATTAAATTCTCCGAGTGACCCGCCGCGGCCCGCATATCATGGTAAGTAGGTGGTGGCTTGCGCCGTGCATGCTAATGCCCAGCTTTTGGATCTGCCTATGACTTAGTGCCTTTTATCGCATAATGATATCCTTTATCGCTTGTGAAAGCAGACTAGGCCTACTTATGATATTTCTTTTTTATTTCATGGTAAAATAAAATAATCGGCCAAGTGCGAGTCGGACTCGCGCACTAAGGGTTCCGTACCATTATAGAGCAAAATTAGGCCAAAAATTGTGTTTTTAGGGTTCCGTACCTCAAAAGGAAAAAAACGGAACCCTTATAGGATCACTTTGTTGTCCGTCTGTCCGTCTGTCAAGACCCTTTTTCTCAGGAACGCGTGGAGGTATGAAGCTGAAATTTATATCAATTACTCAGGTCTACTGTCCCTTGAAGCTGTGAAAAAATCAAACTTCTAAGCCAACGCAATCAAAAGATACAGCCGTTTATGCCGCAAATTTTCGACACTTGCAAGGGAATCAAAACCTACAGGGTGCTTCCCGTGAACTCAGAATCTTGAAATTTGGTACGAAGCAACGTCTTATAGCATAGATAAAGGAAAAATTACGAAAACCATAAATTTTTAGTTACATCACATAATATATTTTTTTTTAATAATTTTAAACTTACTACCTATTTCCTCATACTCGATTGTCGTAATGAACGAACTTTGTAAACCTTGCAGGTTTGTACGGAACCCTCGGTGCGCGAGTCCGACTCGCACTTGGCCGGTTTTTTTGTATGGGAGCCCCCTTAATATTTCATTTCATTTTAATATTATTATTAAATATTAAAATGCACATAAAACTAAGGATCTTGAGAAAATATCAAGTACCTATCTGTTGCCATTATTGATATAGAGCCAAAAAGCCCAAAAAAATCACGTTTGTTGTATGGGAGCCCCCCTCAAATATTTATTTTATTTTATTTTTATTTGTTGTTATTATAGCGGCAACAGAAATACACAATCTGTGAAAATTTCAACTCTCTAGCTATTACCGTTCTTGAGTTACAGCCTGGAGACAGACAGACGGACAGACATCGAAGTCTCAGTAATAGGGTCCCGTTTTTACCCTTTAGGTACGGAACCCTAAGACTTTTGGTTATATTATAAATTAGCGTAATGACTATGGTTCCTCAGATGAAAAATAAATCGTTGTTTCCGTAAACAATTCACGTTTCCGAAAACGTGCGTAACCGTTCCTCACGTTCAAATTCCGACTCGATACGAATTATCTAGCAAATTGTAATTTTTATGGATTAAGAGAACATGATTTCCTTTCGTTTTTCTCTAAAGACTGAATTCTTACATTAAGAAGGTTATACTACTAGCCTCCTATTAACCCTATCTGACAGATTATAACTACCATTGACTTGATGTAGTAGTATTATAAAGCCACCAAATTACGTAGGTCAGCCAACCACCTAGTCCTATGGAATCAATTTCTATCGTTGTACTCAAACCCATAAAGTTAATAAGGCTGTCCACTACTAAGCCCTACCCAGTAAATCGGAATGCATACAATTTCGTCACGGCAAAAAATTTTAATTGGAAATAAGCCAAGTGTGTGCACGGAATATATTGTAACGGAAACACAAATTGCATTAAACACCCGTTTTCTACCGACAAATGCATTTCACTTGAGCTAATCCTCGTTGACAGTATTAACATGCCCTTAACTTTTCACTCTATTATTAGATATCATTCAGCTTTTGTTTGCGACTTTGCTTGCATCTTTCTTGTCCTTATAATTAAAAACAACTGTAATAAAACTTAAACTACTTTGAAAATATTTAATAAAAAAAATAACTAACTTGATTTCAGTCAAAAGCATTCTCCATACTCAATAACCTTTCTTCAAAAAACTTGTGTTTCTTCCGTTTCACCTCCCCATTTTTGGGCGAGAAAAATGAGCTGATCGACTTGGTACCGGCTGCCTTCTTATTAACTGGTTCATCAATGTCCTCGAAGTCACAGGAGGCCGCCTTCTCTTGTAATAAGGACTCAGCGGTCGACCAACTAAACCTCACAAGGAGTGGATAACCAAAAACATGGTCTATGTTTTCTCGGAGAAACTTTTTTGTGGTAGGATCTGAAATATTTAAGAATAAAATCTTTAGATTTAATACTCGAGAATGGCTGAACCGTTTTGGCTGATTTTAGTCTCTAAATAATTATTCATTGAAGTCCAGGAAAGGTCCGTATTAGTTCACAGGGTTAGTTATTTTTATATAGCAGGTATAATTTTTTTGTGTCACACAGCTGGTAATAGATTTATAAGTTTTGTTATAAGTTTATACTGACCTCCAGGGTAGCCACTTCCAAAATCGCTTTGCTTGAGGTCAAGTCCTTCTTTGAATTTCCAAACTTTTAAGGCATGATCTCGGGTCACTTTTGCCACTATACTGGCTGCTGATACAATAGGGTAGATGGAGTCAGCTTTTTTTGCCACCTGTAAAAACATTAGGTCCATCAACTGCCTATGAATCAATTTCTTCCATGGTACATCGCTTTTTCATTAACATGACGTCACAAAATCACACTAATCACTAATCAGTAACCCCCAAGCGGCCACTAAGACCAGATAAGACCACTCAAGAAGTTTCTTAATAAAATTGCGAAAGAACAAGGAATAACGAAAATGCTGTCGCCGCATCATCGTGGTGGTCCCAACTCCTAGGACCTGATTTTGGTAGTTAGTTAGCTCACTTTAGATCTTACATCGATCAGGGTCGGTACTTGTAATTTAGGTTAATATAGTCTTTTTATACAGAATAGCTCTGTTAGAAAAGCGTTTAAGTTATAAAAATAATTGTAATCTTATTTGAATAAATGTTTTAAATTAAATCGTTTTTTTTTGGAACTCCCGTTCGAGAACACTATAATTAACTACTAAACAAAAGCACCGATTGTGGGTTCGTGGTTCTGGACGAGGATGAGACAAAACGCACGGGAACACTCAAATTTATCACAACATCTGAGGATCCAATAGTAGTAATAGCGGAATGTACCAGAATAATGCTGGAAGACAGGGCCCGTACCACGAAACGGTTTTGAGACTCAAACAATCGGACGAGAATATTGCGTCCTACTCTAACAAACGTGAAATGACATTGTTAGAGCAGGAGGCGGCATTCTCGTCCGATTGTTTGAGTCTCAAAACAGTTTCGTGGTACAAGCCCAGGATACTAGAAATGGCAGAAGTCCTATCTGGAGACTCTGAATCCAGCATGAACTGGGACATATTCGCGAGACCCATCAACTACTCGTGGGTCAATGGGGTTCCTGGATGTGGGAAGACAACTTGGATCATATAATAACTTCAATGAGGAAACAGACGTTATAATAACAACGACGATCGAAGCAGCCGAGGATCTAAAGCAATAGCCTTTGCTACGAACTGGCAACAAAGTTAAAGATAAAGTTCGTACCATGGCCTCTTTGCTGGTAAATGGGTCAAAAGGAGCCTATAAAAGGTTAATAGTTGACGAGGCCCTCATGAACCATTTCGGCTCAATCGTCATGGCGAATCAGTTAACAGGCGCCAACGATGTCATCCTCATTGGAGATATTAACCAACTTCCGTCTATAGAGCGTGAAAACCTCTTTAAACTTAATTACACTTGTCCAAACCTGGTAACCAGCATCACCCAGGAGTTGTCTTGCACACACAGGAGCCCTAGGCATACGCCCTAAGCATGGTCTATAATAACATCTATTCATCGAAGGAAATTGTGCGGTCCCTAAAGCTAATGAAGTATACAGGAGCGAGAATACCTAAAAACGATCTAAATACCCTGTATCTTGTCCACACACAGGAGGAGAAAGCAGCCCTCACTAATACAGGCTATGGATCGGGAACGGATTCTCGCGTCCTCATAATCCATGAAGCTCAGGGATTACCGAGTCCTTCGGTGATCATCATACAGACCAAGTCCCGAAAGCTGGCAATCCATGACAGCATTCCTCATGCAGTCGTAGCTATATCCCGGCACACTAACACCTGTGTCTATTACACTGACACTGATGAAGACGCTGTGGCAAGCTTCATAAAAAGAACCACGGAGGTGTCAAACGAACACATAACTGATTGCAACATAAAAATGGCTATAAAAGACAGGAACGGTAAAGTCCAAAGCCACATGTCATGACCTGTGATTCTCAGAGATCGGCAAAAATAAAATACCAATTAATAAAACGTAAACCTTATAACACTAACATAGCCCTAAATGGATTGTTAAAACCCAACCTGGCAATTCCACTGGCTGGCATCTGGTAGATTCGACACAGAATGATATCCTTTTAACACCCTAGAAACTCCACCCAGCTTGAGTGACCCCTCTCCACCAAGCTAATGTCACAACATCTAAAGGCAAAGGGTGGAGGAGCATAAAATGTAAGGAAATCGAAAAATGTAGGATCTACCGGCCGCCACACTGGGACCACCCCGTTCAAAACATTAATATTATAATTATGTAATTTTTTATATTTATTTATTATATGTATATATCATATTATATATTATAATCTACTCTATTATATAAAAAAAAAGTCCATGGTGTGATGGACTGCAATTAATTAAAATTAATAATATTATATCAAATATCCTTGGTGCAAAAAATCTAAATAATAAAATAACAAAAAAAGGATATGGGCAAATAGCCCATAGACGGCCCCAATTTTATAATAATAAAAAAAAAAAGAAAGCATAGTAGTGTTTTAGAATAAGAATTAACACATAGGCTACTTTTTAACTTAATTGTTCCAGTGTATTAACTAGCTTTTTTTGTGACATGTAAAAGCTAGTATAATAAAGTGAAATTTTTTAAACTTACAGTTATTTTAATATCAGGGAATATTTCAGTCAATCTGGCCTGGTACTTCTCAGGTGGTCCCACGGTGTCCACATAAACCTCTTTTATATTGGCACCTTTCTCTATTGCCATTTTTATCAAACCTATAGCTGAATTCATTGAAACCTGTAAATTGAAAAGTTGTTTTAAAATAATATTTTCTATTCTTGTGACTGCACTCAGAGGGATTTAATAAAAGTTATGTAACTTTAATTTAATGAAGGTTTTGACATCAACTTCATACAATTTCTGACAAACTCCTAATTAAATTAAAGTTAAATCATCATTTAAGCCAGCCTTTCCCAAAGTGGGCAATAACGCCCCCTTGTGGGCGCTGAAGGTCTGAAGGGGCTGGTGAGGGACCCAGAAAAAAAATGTGGGCATTGTGTAGAGGCTTGGGGGTGATTTATTTCATCAAGATGCATTTTAAATTGAAGCAATGGGGGCGCTAAAAATAATTTGTTCTTAAAGTAGGTGGTAGACAAAATAAGTTTGGGAACCTCTAATTTAATCCATCCATCCCCAAGCGGCACCCGGCTGCCGCATAACAATAATTGAAAATCTATTGTGTGATTCCCATGATCGAGGTATTAAATATTGACTCTGAGTGGCTTCTAAGTATGCTATTCATATTGTAAGTATCATTTCTGGTTAAATATTCAATTTCAATTCATTTTGATTTAAATGTTAATATTTTTTTCATACAATCAACCACATTGTTTCTTCCAAATCAATAGACAACTTTATGAAAATGTTATAAGTAGTTACAATACATCTACTAACCTCATTTAAAGAATGCTTTGCTCTTCTATACATAGAATTTGATATATAATTTGGTGATATAACTTCTGCAGCCCAACCCAAATTTTCCTTAGCATTATCCTGAGTAAAAACATTCAGTAATATTTCATCTCTCTTCTCTTCTGTTAAAGCCTTTGAATCTGCACAGCCCAATGAGTGTAAGAGTTCCTTTTTATCTAATGGGCAATATGCAATACCATACACCATTGGCCCTGCAAGAATTCATTGTATATCAGCTACTGTTTTGAGATTCCTTATTTTACTTTTAGAACTACATAAAAGATTACGATAAAATTGGGTATAGTTGTAGATTAGAGTCTGGATAACCTATTGGGTACTTTAATTTCATCATAACAGATTTTGCCTGCGACTTCGTACACGTAAAAAGAAAAGTTGCGAGTCGTATATTCGCTCCTTTAACATTAAAAGTAACTACGATAGAGAAGATTATTATAAGTTACCTAATACAGGGCCTCGTCCAGCTTCATCTACTCCTAACATACAAGGTTCTGAAGTACAAATACTAGGCACAGGAGATGCATTTATGAAATTTCTTGAGTTACATTGATTTTCGATAAAGTTTTCTAAAGTCGTCAATGAATCCATAATTGGTAGACTGGTATACGTAAATAATAGTTCAATAAATAGTAATAAACAAGTAATCACGATTAATAAATGAGTAATATCAAGAAAATAATATAAAAAACATAAAAAAGGCAAACAAGATACACGTTTATTTTGAATTATCAACTTTTGACAACTGTCAAATTGCTGTCAATTGTGAACTGTCATATTTGACAATAATTTGTTATAATTTAATATAATGTGGAAAGTCTAGCACGTTTGGTATTTCATATATTTTGACGTCCATGTGTGGAAACTGGAAGGTAGTCTGTGTTGGAAGGCCGTATTTGCCTTTATTTGCTTGTTGTGTACATGTCGCAGCCAACTGGTTTAAATAGCCGTTCAATCAAACAGCTAGCCCTTTGACTGAACAACGCCATTCAATCACAGGTCTAGCTTTTTAATTGAATATTTATGTCGCTCAAAACGTTCAACACTACAGCTGATTCAAAAGTCGCCTTTTGATTGAATTACTTCAGCGCTCACCACCGCGGCGCTAGGTGCGTTTTGTTTACAAAATGGCGTCAACTATACCGGTGTTTGTGATTGTATCCAGATAATATTTTTCGGAAAGAAAGAACTAAATATACCTAAATCTCCTAAGAAATTACAAAAAGTTTTCCTATTCTCTCAAATGACATAATTAACTAATTGGTCACCTTAGTTAATTTGCCATTTAACTAGTTGGCTAAGCGTCGTCTAGGTGTAGTGTTGAACGTTGCAGTCAACAAGTCGGCTTGAATAGCGTTGTTCAGTCAAAGGGCTAGCTGTTTGATTGAACGTCTATTTTAACCAGTGGGCTGCGACATACATATTTAAACGCCTATATTTTTTTCCAAAATTAAATGCAACAATAGCAAATTTAAATACAAAATAATTACAAATAGGCAATATCCATGTGAAGTGCCTCCATTAAGGGCCCCCGAGACGGTCAAACGGTTTGAGTTTTGACTCAAACACGTAAATTTTGGTTTGACTCAAACCATTTTGATCGTTTACAAAGCTAGTTTGAACGGTTTGTCAAACATTTACGTGTTTGAAGCTCGTTTGATGAAATTTCATATTTTTGTTGTGTTTGACGCGCCGTTTGATCGTGTTCCGATGCGTTTGAACAAACTTTGTACCATTCTTTGGAGTACATTTTTTTTAACCGACTAAAAAAGAGGAGGTTATCAATTCGACGCGTATGTATGTAATATTTCCAGAACTGCCCAGTTTTCGTATTTATTTTAGTGTATATTAGCATCTGAACAAATGTGCAAAATTTCAAAAGTGTATGTATGTTTTATGTTTGTGTATACACATATCTCCGGAACTACAAGTCCTATTTAAATATTTTTTTGTTGTACTATGTAGGTATTGTTTAAAACTTGGGAGACTTTTGCAAGTTTCATCAAAATAGGTTTAGTCGTTTTTGAGATATGGAATTTAATTCTCAATTTCGTACAATTTTTAAGTCAGTTTTATCTTTTAAAAAATAATATTTAAGGGAAGAGACCTAATGCTAGACACTGAACTAATAGATGACACTTATGACAAAAATACCATAAAAATAAGAATTACTCTAATTATTTCTCACCACTGTAAATTTTATAAGCTTCTCAAGCTATCTGTTGAATTGAAAAAATAAATTAGAGACGCCTTCAGGAACAAAATTTTAAAATGGGATCAGTTTTCGTAAATAATATGACCGCGTCAACACGCGCTCGGCAATTTCTTAGCAAATAGGTTAAGGAAGGCGAAATTTTGCACGTAAGTTTTGAATACATTTATTAGATTTTTTGTAATTTCTATTGATTTCATTGGATTAATGGTCATGTTGTATATGTTACGCTCAAAGACCGAAATCGCTCAGTTGAGCGAAAAAATAGCTCACAACGCGTTGTGGTCACAGCGAAACAGCCACGACGCGAAATTCGCGTCGTGGCTCTAATGAAAACGGCCACGACGCGTTCTGGCAATTACAAGAAGACCATAACGCGAAATTCGTGTCGTGGCTGATGTGCTACTCGTTTTTCTTTATTTGTTCTTGATTGATTAATCGTCCATAGTTATGGAAGATCAAATTTGAATTACCACGCGTACTACAAAATATTTGCAGTGATTTAGTAAAAGAAAAAATATTTTGTGTGTCAGCCACGACACGAATTTCGCGTTATGGTCTTTTTGTAATTGCCAGAACGCGTCGTGGCCGTTTTCATTGTGAGAAGACCTGAGATTTCAAAGACCGAAATCGCTCAGTGAGCGATTTCGGTCTTTGAGCGTAACATATACACTAATTAATGTTTATATATGATTTTTTGACCATTTTCCCTAACAATATTAAGGGTGTCTACTATTAGTTCTTGCAAATGTAAAAAAACCTAATAGATGACATGGATCTCATCTTTGAGTTTTGCAATACATACTAAAGTTATTTTGTACTTTATTCTACTGCAAAAATCATCACTATTCTCTGAAAATACTTATAATTCTATTAACAATCTAAGAACTTAGAACTACTGCACCTAAAAATGGCCGTGTCTAATATTAGACCTTGTACTGATCTAAAAATCGATTGCTTTAGTTTTTTAGCAGTAAAAAAAAGAAAAAGGAGCGCTGAGAAAAGAAAGAAGAAAAAAGAAGTGGCAAAAGAAGAATGGAGACTAAAGACTGAAAATAAATTTGCTGGGAAAAAAAAGACGGGTTGCACTCCGGGAGTGCCGGCAGAAATGAAAACTTGATTATTAATGTTGTGCATTTTTTTAATCCATTTTTTATGAAAATCGATTATTAAAAAATCGTTTTTTTAATTAATCGAAACCCTTACAATGGATTAAATTTTTAACCCAATTTTTATGAAAATCGATTTTTAAAAAATCGATTTTTTTAATTAATCGATACCCTTACAATCGATTAAATTTTTAACCCATTTTTTGTGAAAATCGATTATTAAAAAAACGATTTTTTTAATAACTCGAAAACCTTACAATCAATTCGAGTTCGAGTTCAAGTTCGAGTTCGAGTTCGACACAAGACACTATTCTCCAACCGTCTTACGGTTTTTCCAAGGTTTTTCGATCAGCACGAGAATCTGACGCGAGTTTCACAGTTTTTACCCATCCGACATCCCAGAAAAGTGCTCAACGCCGCTAAAGAAGTTTTCACTTCAAAAATATGAAAAATAAAAATAAAAGGAAAGATAGTTTCAGCATGGAAGAAGAATGAATAGAATCTGGAGACAACGTGGATAATATTTCTGATGCATGTAGTGACTATGATGAAGTAAATGAAATCTTTTGAAAAAGTGCAAATAAAAACCTAATTTAATAGGAAAAAATATGTAAAATGTAATGTAATGTTCTATGTCAACTATTAGTTCATATTGGTGTCTACTATAAGTGATGTTCGTTTTTTGTGATGTCATCTATTAGTACTTATGAGTAAGTTTACAAAAAGACCAATAATATATTTTTTAATAGATTTGTCAGAGAATAATTATAATAGTTTTATTTTGTAAGAGTTACTGAAGACATGGAAGAAGTTATCAATCCTTTATTTTCATAAATATATATTTTATAACATTCAAATGTTGCATGTTTCCTTAAAGTGTCTGCCATTAGGTCTTCTCCCTTATTCGTCACAAGACGTGTACTCCACAGCGCGTATTGAACCAAGCTGCGCAGTGCCGTTTGACAAACCGTTCAAACCGACCAACCGTTCAAACGGTTGCATCAAACGCGTAAGGTTTGAATCAAACCGTTTGATCGTCTCGGGGGCCCTTTAGAGTAAGAGCTACTTTTAAAATCGATATCGATACTAAAGTATCGAGTGACAGATCACTTATTTCCATTTTACACTTTCCAGTTTCCACACATATTAGAACTTAGAAGTATTTGTAAAAGTATTAAATTAACAGCATATTTTGCATAAACTATATTATCCAAGAAATAAGCAACTGTACAAAAAAATAACAATCAAACAGTTCCGATCGACTCAATATTACTTATTAGCCAATTCTAATAGGAAAATCGATTATTTACAATCGAATATTTTAATGCCCACAGCACAGGCCACAGGCTAGCTTGCTACATATATTAATCTGTGCTACAGGCCACAGCTGCTGACTGCACCCAGTGCCTCCAGATTCACTGTAATTACAGTAGATTTACTGTATTTTGGACTTTTCTACTGTCTACTGTAATGATAAAATACAGTGTAGGATTTTACTGTATTTCAATTCCGATAAAATATATTTGCGTTAAACGTTGCGTCTGCTGCAGACGTGTTTTGGCATCAGCTGGCTCTATTGAAAGATGATAATGGAGACAGCAAATTTCATCTTCTGCCGCGATTTATGCTTCAAATATTATCTTTGCCTCACTCTAATGCCGAATGTGAGCGTAAGTTCAGTGAGATAAATAATATAAAAACGAAGCAGAGGAACTGCCTAATCACAGATACCATTAAAGGAAATATGTTATCCCAGCAAGCCATTCGTCGACGTTCAGAAAATTGTGTGGATTTCAAGCCCACAAAAGAAATTATTTCTAAGATGACGTCCAAAATATATCAGAAGCATGAAAATATTATTTTTGAATAGGTACATGATTAATAAATGAATAAAAAGTGCTATAAATATTGTAGTAAATCAATCATTGTTTTCTTTTAAATCTGTAAAATTTTACTGTAATTCTACTGTATTTAGTAAGTCTAATTTACTTCATTTTTTTAGGATTCCCTGTATTTTTTCACTGACAACACTGTAATTTCACATTTTGAATCTGGAAGCACTGACTGCACCTAGTAAATTCAATGACAAAAGAGTAAAGACGCATCTACAGGATTCACTATTCAGTGAAGTGCAGTTTAGCATAATATTTTTAGATGTAGAAAATAAACATCGTTTGCTCCAATAAATCCCTAATCGTGCTCAAAACAGGTAAGATTACTTTTATCTCAATTACTATGATTTTACTACTCTTAAATTCCCTTTTAGTAATACGTAAATACTCGTTTGTAGGTTAGAGTAGTGCGATTTAATATGCAGAACAACCCCCAGGAGCTTTCATGGCAGGCGATTGAGGCTATCGTGGGGGTAAAACTTCCACCTAATGTCCTACGTTTCGATGATATTGGGTTCCACCTAGTCAACAAGTCAGTTTCTAGCGCCGAAGACTCCGATTCGGACGTAGAAATTGTGGAAAATGGCTGGGAATCCGATAATAACGTCTCCTCTAAGCCAGAACATTCTGATAACGAGAAGACGTCACCGGACCGGGAGCAGAGTGAATCGCCTACTCTTCGCCTCGTGGAGCCAGACAATAACAACTCGGAAAAAGAATCACTAGATTATAGAAATCTTTTCGTGAAAATCGATGCCAAAGATATTACAGATAACAGTCCAGTGTCACAGATGAACGAAGATGCCGATAGTTCTCTCGGTAATGTGATGTCCATAGAAAACTATTTAGAGGTAACATTGTCTACCGATACAGAGGCTAGTCATACTTGTAGCCAGTGCAACCAAATGTTTTCCAGTGAGCAACTATTGTCATCCCACAAATGCTCAGCAAAACCCACCGATGAAAAAAAGTTTCCTTGTCACGTGTGTTCGGAGAAATTCACAAACTACTGGGAGCTAAGAAAGCACATGAACACTCATTTCCCTGGCATGCTAGACTCCAAATCCAGTTTCTGCCACCTCTGTCAAAAGGACTACACCAAGACAGGGTTCATGAATCATCTAAGAAAGCACACCGGAGAGAGGCCTTTCGTATGTGAGCTGTGCCACAAAGCCTTCTCTCAGTCCAGCTCCTTGTCAATACACATGAAATTCCACCTGAATGTGCGGAAACATGCCTGTACCGTGTGTGAGAAAAAATTTGTCACAAAGAGTGAGCTGTCCCGTCACATGACCGTCCACACCAAACAGAAGTCATACTACTGTGGTGTGTGCGATAAAGCTTTCACCAGGTCTGACAATATGAAGAAACATGAAAAGACTCATGGATAATATAAATATATTCTAGGCCTCTGTATATAGCGACGGATAGGAAGTAAGCTCCTATTATTGATACTAGTGACATATCTGACGTATCAATGCTATTTCTCTAGAAGAGGTTTATTTGTGTATTATTTCTCTAATTGCCAAAAATTTTAGTCATATTTTGTGAATGTTATAAAATTGTGCATTGTTTTATACCAAATCTAATACTTTTTGTCTAGTTCATAATTAGTCATATTGTGTGAGAGTGATTTTACACTCAAAGTGTGCTGTTGTAGCTGCTTGTAATTAAGTTTAATTATTATTTATGATATTGTAATGCATGTTCGGGTAACTTAGAATGGAAAGCCTTCGAAGGTGCTTTAATGTTTAATAACTACATATCTTGATCCAAAGTTGCCTTTTTAGAATCAATAAAATATTTTAACATGTGGATATAGGCCAAATGTCCTATGATCTTTTGATAGCTGTGCTATGCTGTTTACATAAGATAATAAAATTATAGTAATATCACCAGTAACTGAGGCCTTGTACACTACTAAAGTTGTCACAAAACTATTGTTCCTGCTTTTTATAAGAGCTTTAATGTAACTATTTTTGTAAATCTTTACATGACCTAGTCGCCACTCGTAAAGAACCTTTGCCAAATTTTAGATAAGTTTTAAATAGTGATTCTTAATGTACTGTATTGTAACCAAAGCAATAATATTTTCTGATGTGCCTATTCTATATTACATATTTTAAGTAATGACAATTATACCAAAATATTTAACTGTAATGATTAGATTGTAGAGAAACCACAGTAACATGCCAAATTTGAGAATAGTCAATAATATTTCATAATATATTTTGTATACTTTATATTATAGTGTTACTGAAACATTGTTTCTATTATGGTCTCAAAAATTTAAGAAAGCCATTTCGAACAATTAGTAAAGTAAGAGAGCTATAAATTAATATTTTTATATTCATATAAACTTGTTAAAATATAGCTCAATTTATAGAAAACTGACATCACAAAACTACTGTTGTAGTGATATATATGACTAAGTCGTAAAGTTTTTAATATAATATTATACACCAAATGTTTCTAATTTATTCTTATAATTCATAATATTGTGTTGGCTATTATACCAAAGGTTAATATTTCATATGTGCCACTTGACAATTTCATAACTAAGCTGTTTTAAAAATTTAATATACCTAATGTATAGACTCTTTAATATTTAGATGTAAGTAATCCAAACAGTTAATATATTTATTGTATTTAAATATTAGAATTTTACTTGCATGTTTTGTTCATAGAATTAGTAAGTATGTAAAGTAAGTAGATCGAGCCAAGTAAAGGAATACACAAAAATCTACAAGACTGACAATAATATTCAGAGTAGATATTAACTCGCGCACAACATATTTATTGATGCAATTTTTATAAAATGTTTACCCAAATGCACCTCGTTATTTAAACTCGTCATGACAATTAGAATAAGATCCGTTCAATATTAATCAATCGTTTTATGGAAAATGTAATAATAATTGTCGATTTTATTAAAGAGTTGTTTGTTGCAAGGGAATGTTTTATTTATCGTTTGCCTCCATTAAATAGGTCGTTTTCCCTTTGTTCTAGGTTGAGCTTACGATGTCTGCGAGGTTGCGTAATCTCAATCCGTATGAGTTGCATAAGTACCTCGTTAACGTTTATTGTCTGAATGCCAAGGGTTCGACTAGTCTCCTGAAACGGGATACCTCCCGGGACCGGACCGACCTCGACGTCATCCGAGAGAACCACAGGTTCCTCTGGGAGGAGGACGACGTCGCCGACACCTGGGAGAAGCAGCTGGCCAAGAAATACTACGATAAGCTATTCAAAGAGTATTGCATCTGCGATTTGAGCAGATACAAAGAAAACAAAGTAAGTCGATGCTATTCGATCGGACCAAAGGCAGCGCCGGAGATAATTTATGTTTGCTCTCCCCTACGTGCGACGGATGCATTGGGGACCGGCCCCTCCGTGATTCAATTGCCTTTTTTGCCCTCGATACCTTTCTTTGTGCGCGGGGAGAGTAACAATAGCCGCAGTGCCTTTTTGTAGGCTAAATATAGCGCCCGTTATTCACCCGCAAACAGTAGCGCACATCTGCCCTGCCTTAACCGTTATTTATAAAACCAGCGTTGGGGCGTAAGTATTATTATTGAGCTAATAATATATAAGCCTGACCTTTTTAATTTGAATAAATCGTAACAGTCTCGACTGCGCAGCGGCTAGACGCTTGGGTCTTTAAGATAACTTAGAATAGCCATGTGGTTAAGGTAGATAGGTAAGTAGTACTTATCTGTCGTAGCTAAGCTACCGCAAATTAATTGAGTGTTCACGCATCACAAACCACACTGAATAGCATAGTTCTTCATATAACAGTGAATCATCGATGTTTTCTTCTTGCGTGCGCTAGAAAGCCTTAAATCTCTCCTAATTATAAATGTCTGGAAAATACCCATAAACTGTCTATTTAAGGTAGCACTAAGATGGCGGATCGAAAAGGAAGTGGTATTGGGAAAAGGCCAATTTCAATGTGGTTCAAAAAAGTGCAATAATGACAAGGAGCTCAAATCTTGGGAAGTTAACTTTGCGTACATTGAAGATGGTGAAAAGAAAAACGCACTGGTTAAACTTCGTAAGTATTCCAACGATTCTTAGGAACTAGGAAGTAACTGGTGGGTAGGTTACTGGTAAATTATTATATCAAATTCCTAGTTTAGAATCTAGACTAAACATATACCTAGTACACTTACTTACCTAATAGGTACTGATTTCATTTTGATCAGTTTTTTCTGTTACTGTGTCAGGGCCGTCTCTAGCCCATGTGGCGCCCGTGTGCAAATATTACCCTAGCGCCCCCTAGCAAGCGCGCGTTTTCTGGAAAATTTTTTCCGACCGGGATTGCTAAAGCCGAGCGCTTCTTCTTTATATATTTTGTCTTATTACAGCGCGCCTTGCTTTGCTGTAATAAGACAAAATATATGTATAAAGAAGAGCTCCAGGTGCTACATAAAACGAGTTCTTTTTACGTTGGTCTTGGCTCGGCGCCCCTAGGTCCGCGGCGCCCGTGTGCAACGCACACCCCTGCACCTAAGGGAAAGACGCCCCCTGTACTGGTGTAATACCATGTACTTACCTAGTTTTACACTCTACATGACTCTACCTAGATATGGCTAATGAAAGGTGAGTTCTTAGGTCTATGCCCAGAATGCTCAGCAAAATTGAATTATAAATCGAAGAAACGAGAAGTTAAAAGACTAAAGAAAGGTGGAAAGAGAAAGAAAAGGCAAAGAGAAGAGCCGGTCGCTGAAGAAAACGGCACCGAGGAGGCTCCACCATTGGACGAAGAACCAACCACCTCTACCCAATTGGCTTCAGAAGAGAATCCTGATTCGTTATGGAAGAAAGGTAGCGAAATCCATCCATCCATACTAATATTATAAATGCGAAAGTGTGTCCGTCTGTCCTTCTGTCTGTCTACCTGTTACCTCTTCACGCCCAAACCGCTGAACCGATTTTGCTGAAATTTGGTATGGATACTTTGAGTCCTGGGAAAGGATATAAGATACTTTTTATTCCGGAAAAATGTACGGTTTCCGCGCGATAAACGAATTTTGGCGCAACGGAGTTGCGGGCGTCATCTAGTGAATGAAAATTAAAACCCAAGAACTTTTTAAACAATGCAATAGCAAATTAATTTGTGTTCCAAAATGTTGTGTGCGCAAATTAAAATATGGCATATATTGTACGGGCTTTCGTTACGAATCTATCGACACCCTTGAAATCAAATTAGTAAGTAGTAGGTATACCGTATAGACTGTAGAGTAAAGAGTATCTAGGCGATCGGTGGAACAAACTTTAGTAACATACACACGGCCAATAATAATAATTTAGCTCGTCCATTATTCAAAATCCCAAGATTTTTTTCACAAACAGGAAAAAGGCTTACGTATTTCAACTTATGCTATTGATAACAGCCAGTAGGTACTCCGTAGGTTACTAACTGATATCAAAGTTCAAACAGAAATTTAATGTAGTTGATCGGGATATGAATAATGTTATTTATTAGCATGGATAGGAAACGTTATAAACAATATAATTCTACTGTACGTGTGTATGAACACCTAAACGACTGGCCCAATTTTTTTGTATAGGTATGCATTTGGGTGGCACCCTATTTCATACTATACCACACAGACATAAAGATCGACATAGAAAATTGCGTCAATACAATGTATAGCACTTATACTTACTGTATTGTGAAATCACTTGTGGCGGTACCCACAAATCACAATTCGCCTAACATTCCTGCATCGCGCTATCGAAGTTTTCTGAGCGCGTCGGTATAATATATACGACAGCTGAAATGTATCACGTGGGCTTCGGACCACCTCGCTCGGTCGGAAGATCTCTCTTTGGCCTCCACGCGCTATTCCCACACACTGGTAATTTATCAGCCACTAACACCCTGCAAGCATCGACTTGCAACTTGCAAGTGCGTTGCTAGATTTATTAACCTGACCAACTTGTTTGTATTATATCTTAGTAAATTGTAGAATCTTTCCGGTCGGGATAACTAACAGCACATTCCAGATCATAATAGAAGCCCAGCCTTAGGCCTCTGGTAGTAATTATTAGCTGCTAACTGGTAGGCCTATACTGCCTACATTAAGTCGGCAAAACACAATAATTATTTCTTAATAGTTTTCTGTGAGGCTTTCGTGTAGCAATCCTTACTTTTATATTCCTTAATTTTACAGTGTAAAAAATACAAAATATTATAATTTGTGAATTTGTACAGGTGCCCCAGAAACGGAAGAGAAATCAAGGGAAGAAGAATTTGAGGATTACCTAGAAGACTTATTGCTATAAGAATGTAATATCTATTAGAATAAAAGATTAAAAACACTTAACGATATATTATTACTTCACATATAAACAATAAACATGGCTACATTTTGTGTGATCCAGTAAAAATTAGGTCGAGACAAAACAAACTTTGTAATGTAGGCCTTCTCAAACTTAAGTTAATACTTACAGCGGAACAAAATTAAAGCATATTTAGTTAACTACTAAAATTCAGACCCATTGATTTCACTTAGAACGTATCCGAGTACAATCTTTTTTAATAAACTGATTAAAATGAAATTCCAAATGGATTATAAAATGAAATCCCGCGTGCCTTCGCCATAATCTATTGTAGTGCTAAATACGCCATTTTAGTATTATTTATTATTACGATTTAACCTACAACCATTATTTTCAAGTACATAAACAGTCCAAAAGTTACAATCGAGCAATGTTCTATAATTCGGTCAATATTCAAACATCGATTTCGAATGGAAACAACGAAATGTCCTTTGACCACAGCATACTAAATTAGGCTTAATTTGTTTGTGTTGGTAATAAAAACTTGTACCCTAATTTAGTCAGACAATTGCTTGTTTACATCGTTAAGTAAAGACCGAATTATCGTATACATGACGCTTAGCTAATTAACATAATTATATGCACCGAATTAGGTGTTTTCCCCATATAAAATGCACATCACTATTTGACTTATTTTACCGACTAACAAAAAAGGATGATGTATTTATTGCTAACTTTGTGCTTTATTTTGTAATCTATAGTCCGGTCACGAAGATTGCGCCGTCGCGGCACAGGCCTAAACTAGTGATGGGTCAATAGTCCTTACGAATTTCTACTTGATTCACGACCGGACTGTAAGATTGTTTTTACCTAACGAGCTATTTTTTTCTTCTAAATTTAAAAGTATCAACGAAGTTTTTTAAATTATTTTTTTAAATTTAAAAGACTTCGTAGATACTTTGTTTATTTTCTGTGTGAATATAAAACTCAAAACTTTAATACTATAGTAGTGTAGGCTGTAGGCACCACATTTTAGTGAATAGTTAGAAAGAGTAAATAGAACGAGAATTACTAACGAAGCGGCAAATAAAGACATGATTATACACATTTTGCACTTTCAACGCCCTCATACCTTGAGAAATGTATAACAATTTTCTTTATATTTTATAAGCGAGTTTAAGCATTTTCCATGCTTAGAAATATAATGCCATCTTTAACAAACTAAAAATAAAAACAAACGGAATCATAAGCAAAATTATAATATTAATTATAAACTATAATTTTCGTAACAAAATATAAAACGTTTTTTCCTAAACATAACAATAATAAATACAAAATATAATAATTTGCATTATAACCTATGGAAACGTGACCAGCCTCAAATGCGACAAGATACAAAAGCATAACGGCTACAAAAATAATTCAAAATAAAATTATTAAAAAATAACAATTAAACAAGGAATAAAGAATTTATAAATGTGTGCTTTACGTAGACATATTATGTCATTTTGATGATAAACAGTAGTGGGGTAGCGAATAACTGCAAGTATACTATCGACTATCGAGCATATTATAACCAATAGAAGTATAATATCACTGAAATTGATCAGTTATAATTATGATCACTGATAACTCCTACATACAACAAATCACGTTCATGCATGAAGCAATAGCGCACCAATCGCTGCGCAAATGAATCAGCCAATCAGAGCGCAGTTAGCGGCGAAGCGTATTGGTGGGAATTTTCACACAAAACAATATAATTATTGATCTATTGGTTATAATATGCACGATAAATCATATCAATTTTTATCCACGTCACCGTCGTCATACTGCACGGCGGCAAAACGCGTAATTGACCGAGTTTCATCCGTCAGTGTCCAAGAGTACTCTGGAACGTAAAACCAAATCATTATGGCATAAATATAAAATTTATCATTATAGGCTAAGATAGAGTTTGCAAAAATCAAAAATTAAATTAACACCAAAAGTGGCTACTATTGGTGTTAATTTAATTTTCGATTTTTGGCGTTCACCGAAAAGGATCTTAAAAATGTCATATCGCACGAAGGTGTGCAACAAAAGGCGAACAGGGTGTCGCCTATCCGAAACAGTTTGTTCCCAATAATTATTTACTAGACATGTGCTGCCACCTGTAGTTCCCTGTATAATTGTCAGAGTTCAATTTGGAATAAAATCTCTTTATTTGAAACCTTATGGTGATACAGGCCGCCGAAAAACCTTCGGTCGGGCACTACGGGACATTTTACTGTCATGCATATTTTCCCCCGCGCGCGGATCCGGTCCGCATACGGATGATAACGTGTTCCTAAAAACATCTATGAACTTATTGGACTCGGGCAACTTGCGTGTGAACAAGACGCAAGTTGCCCGAGTGCGGGCGATAAGACGCATGACAATTGACAGGACCTTTCCCCTTGACCCCTTGGTCATCCATAAAGTCACAGGTCACACCTAAAGGGGGAGGCCGCGTCGGTCGATGAAGTGTGACATGGTGTGACAAGGTCCTAAGTTTTGTGACATCACATTTTAAGTTTAATAAATTGAACAGCAAAATTTTAAACATTGAGGTGGTATTATATTTTTAGAAGTAAAATTGCTTTATGATGTCACATTAGGCTTTGTCCACACATCTGTATAATTTTCGCGATCAGATCTGATCGCGAAAATGATACAGATATGGACAAAGCCTTAGCCTGACCCAATTACTGACCGTGGCTACGCTCGTCGCGGACGCTCGTCGTCGTCCGAGCAGTCGTCGTCGTGCGTGTGAGTCAGCTGGCGCGGCGTCTCCGGCCGAGCGTGCGGCACGCCACCCGCCTGTTATGCAACATAAAGTTTGACTTTATTGTAAATATATTTTATAAAATAGAGAAAAATTTAATAATTATTACTACTTTAAGATACAAAAAAACTTAAATTACCCTACTTTTTTTGTGTGCGTCCCTCCAGAAAGCCCAATCGAGCTAGGTGTATTTCAATATATCAGAATTTAGAGCAAAAATGGAGCACCTCTACAGTCAAGTAAATAAATTGGAGCATTAATACGAACGACGCTGCGAGCTAAAAACCGTGGGCTTGCTGGCGTCCTGTCTCGTCAGCACGCCCAAGCTAGATCTCGGGAACCGTTGAGAGTACTATCGTGTATTGTGGTTCAAATTTTCGAGCAAAATTGGAGCACTCTGCTCCCGTGAAATCAACTTCGAAACTAGAATGTGAAAGGAGTTAGACGTGATTAACCGGTGGGCTTGCTGGCGTCCTGTCCCGTCAGCAAGCCCACGCAGATCTCTGAAACGGTAATGATTTGGATTATGATTAAAAACTCTACAATAGAGCCCTATTTAGAGCACTCTGCTCCAAAAAATATTAATGTAGCTTCAATAGTTCTCGAGTTACAGGCCTTTGAAATGGGCTTGCTGCCGTCGCGTCCCGTCAGCAAGCCCATTTGGAGCGTGGAAACTACTGAACGGAGAGTCGTCAAAAATATCTCAAATCGTAGCTTAGAATGAGAGAACTACGACGTTGCCGTTCCGTGCAGCAAGCAAATGTTGTTGCACGGAACGGCAACGTCGCGCGGTTGTGAAAATCGACAAATTTTGGCGGCTGAAGTGTTTTTCGTTGATAGCGCGAAAACCGTAGAACCTAGGATTTTGATCTATTTGGAGCATAGTTCTCTCATTCTAAGCTACGATTTGAGATATTTTTGACGACTCTCCGTTCAGTAGTTTCCACGCTCCAAATGGGCTTGCTGACGGGACGCGACGGCAGCAAGCCCGTTTTCAAAGGCCTGTAGCTCGAGAACTATTGAAGCTACATTAATATTTTTTTGGAGCAGAGTGCTCTAAATAGGGCTCTATTGTAGAGTTTTTAATCATAATCCAAATCATTACCGTTTCAGAGATCTGCGTGGGCTTGCTGACGGGACAGGACGCCAGCAAGCCCACCGGTTAATCACGTCTAACTCCTTTCACATTCTAGTTTCGAAGTTGATTTCACGGGAGCAGAGTGCTCCAATTTTGCGCGAAAATTTGAACTACAATACACGATAGTACTCTCAACGGTTCCCGAGATCTAGCTTGGGCGTGCTGACGGGACAGGACGCCAGCAAGCCCACGGTTTTTAGCTCGCAGCGTCATTCGTATTAATGCTCCAATTTATTTACTCGACTGTAGAGGTGCTCCATTTTTGCTCTAAATTCTGATATATTGAAAATACACCTAGCTCGATTGGGCTTTTTGGGGGGACGCACACACTTTTTTTGTATATATATTATAATATTACTAGCTGTCCCGGCAAACGTTGCTTTGCCATAATAAGTATAAAGTATTTCGCCAATATTATTTTATTGAAGTGACTAAATAAGTATGTCGCCATGGCAACGTCGATCGCTATCCCGTAGCACAAAAAATGGTCGCCGTCAGTCTCAGGTTGTAAAACTTTACTATTATTTATTCAACAAATGCACTTATCAATATATAAAGTACCCAGTAGCCGATTCTCAGACCTACTGAATATGCATATAAAATTTGGTAAAAATGAGTAAAGCCGTTTCGGCGGAGTTCGTGGACTAACATTGTGACACGAGAATTTTATATATAAGATACACCAACGTCCTGGCTCATAAAAACATGGCTCTGATGATCCGTGAGTTGCATGGGCATGTAAGATATCTGTCCGGTAATTTTCGCCAGTTACACCGGCCAAATTGATGTGCCTTTTGCTCATAAATTTGAATTAAAGAAACTTACCGGCCAAACCTTAGGATGGTATCGTGAATCCTTTAGGTCCTTAGTAGTACAAATATATTTCATTCATTGAGTAACTACTTGTTAAGGTAGTTAAACAATGAATGAAATATCTTTCTTTACTGTTCATGCCTTATTTCTTTAAAAGTAAAAAGCGAAAAAAATTATTAAACGTCAACAATTTTGAATATCGAAGGATACCTTGTCGTCGTCAGTGGCGGGCTCGTCTGTGTGCGTCTCGTGGGAGTAGTCGTCGCACGGCATACTGTGCGTACGGGGAACCATCGACTGACGAGTCCTGTAACATTCGTATTATTACTAAGAAGATATTCGAACAAACAAATAGAGTAAGGTCGACCGATAGAGTGAAATTCAGACTACGCTTTAATGGTGCTGCGACCTAGTGCCACAAATCCGAAAACTTAAAATTGGTTACTATTTACTTGACATAATAATAATATTAATTTATTGAAAACATTCAGTCAGTTAACAATTGACTGGTAGTATCTTATTGCCAGAAACTACTTCCAAGCAGATCACCATTCAAATGTGTTCTTCACATTAATATTTAGGTTTTAATTATAAATCGATGGTTTTAAATTTTAATAGTCAATTGATTACAAACAGCTCCCATCCTATACCAGCCCAGAGATCAATAAAAAGCATCACGGGCAATATAACTAACAACATAAGTATATAATGTACACTTTCATCCATTTAAATGTTAACCGAAACTTACATTAATTCAATGTTTTTGAATTCAATTTTCAATTTGTAAAACCAAGGAAAACAGGCATTTTTCAATTTCATTACATCTGACATAGTACTACCACTTTTAGTTTCTGCACCGTTTAATAGTTAATAATTGTATCTTTCACTGGTACTATCAAAGAAATTGAGTCATCAGTCATAGGAAGATGGTGGATCAACGTAATTTGGTCGTGTTATGCCAAGCCCAATTGTCAGGTCACGACTAACATTGCATAACCGGACTAAATAACTAAACGCAGGTCCGTGAGAATGCGTACAAAATATCAATTTCCCTGATGGTACTCTGACTACCGATAGACATTGGATAGTGTTTTATTGTTAACGGTATACGTAACAAGTTGCGGGAATCATCAACTTGTTAAATGTCTAATATAATCAGATGTAACGCCTCCGTGGTCTAGTAGTATAGAGCGCGGCTCTTGACTCGGAGGTCGTGGGTTCGATTCCCGCGTTGGAAACATGATATTTCCAAGTTTGGTTAGGACAATGCAGGCTGATCACCTGATTGTCTGACAAGTAAGATGATCCATGCGTCGGATGGGCATGTAAAAAGTCGATCCTGCGCCTGATCTCTCGCCGGTTGTGTCGGTCTGCCGTCCCATTGGGTTATGAGAGTAAAGGAATAAAGAGTGCTCTTGTGTACTGCGCACACACTTGGACACTATAAAATTACTCCTGCGTAGCTGGGTTTCAATGAAACCGGCCGCCGTCGCCGAAACCGGTGTGGGAGCTATTATTATTATTATTAAAATCAGATGTCCGACCTGTCAATAGTAGGCGCTGTGACTGTGAACCGCTGCTCGTGCGCGACGGTCGACTCGTGCGGCATGAGCATGGCGGGCGCGCGGAACATGTAGCAGAACGGGTAGTACATCAGGTTGAGGAACGACGCCGCATACAGATCTGCGTACCGCACCACCTGAGGGAGAGTTCTAATGTTAAAGACATGGTGTGTTTATAATAATTATGTGGTATCGAGTTTCAAACGTGAAGTACAGCAAACAAGTAGGCCTACTACGAAACCATTTTGAGACTCAAACAATCGGACGAGAATGCCGCGTCCTGCTCTAACAACGTCATTTCACGTTTGTTTAGAGTAGGATGCGGCATTCTCGATCGATTGTTTGAGTCTCAAAACAGTTTCGTGTCTTAAATAAAAATCTATCCGCAAGATACTGCCGTCGAATGTTAAGAGGCGGATCAACACATTCAACTTGTAGGGCATTGATTGGAGAAGATTTCATTGCCCCAACTATGATCCTAAGACATTTTGCCTGAATTTTGTCCAGATCTTTTAATGGAACCTTATGGCAAGGTTCCAATAAAAAGGATCCATAATCCATATGGCTGCGGATAAGAGCATTGTAAAGCAATTTCTGGGTATAAGGGTGAGAGCCCCACCATACACCACTAACCGATCTTAAAACATTAATATTCTTCTCGCATTTTTTGACAATATGCCTAATATGGTAAGCGCCAGTTAGCCTGGAATCGAGGTAGACTCCAAGAAACTTGACATTATCTCTAACCGGGAAAACTTGTTGATTATGTTGAATGTTAACTACAGGCATAATTTTAGATCGAGAAAAAACTACCACAGAACTCTTCGGAACTGAAATATTGAGGCCATGTCGGTCCATCCACTCCATGAGGTATCTAATTGCAGTGTTAAGGCGTTCGGAACATACTGAAATATCCTTACAGGCAATGTACAATGTCAAATCATCAGCATACTGGGAAATCAGCATATGTAAATACCCCTTTTATTGAAATTTTATGTGCATATATTCGTGATAACAATATTAGATTGTGACGTCTTTACTAACAATTGTATTTGTTTTATTTTAGGTGAATCAACTCCTGTAAATATGCAATTCTTTTTGTAACCGTACCCTTGTTACTTCACCAGACCTTCACTACAGTATAGAGCAAAGTCTTTTCAAAAAAACTCTGACACTGGCAACTCACCGAGTCAGCCATTAAAAAGAAGAAGAAGAAGAAGAACAGTTTCGTGGTACAAGCCCTGCGTATGAACTTCTATATGCTGATTTCTGTTTTGTTTAGGAAATTGGATATAATATTATGTAACCTATGACCTACGCATGGACATACTAAGGGTTAAAATCAGACCACAACGCGACGCGTAGATGTATTTCTAAATTTGTATGGATTTGACAGATTTGCAAGACGTCTCACGCAATTGATATATTTTGTCAAATCTGCAGCTCTACCATTAGTTTAAGGGCCTGCTTCACCACTTCCTGATAAGTGCTGGTTAGGCTATACACCACTTAACTTGACAGATGGAGTATAGAGAATCTGTCAAATAAGTTGTGGATAACCTGTCCGGCTATAGCTTTAGGGCCTGTTTCACAACTTCCTTTATCAGGAAGTTGTGAAACAGGCCCTAAAGCTATAGTTTTTATCGATACTCGATACCGCCTACGTAAATTTTTAGTATGGAAAATTTTACAGCGCCAGCAGCGTCGGTCACTTGCGAAACTAATAAAAAAGAAAAAAATGGTTGCCTGTAAAGTCGGTTTTACGGGCGAAGATTTTACGTGACAACGTGTGGGAGAGAGACGCAAGGCATTCGGCGGGCCTCTCTCTCATTCGGTGACTCATCGTAACGTTACCGAGCGTTACACTTTTTCATAAGTGACTCCCAGCCGCAACCTAATTTAAGACGTTGTCACGTCAAAAACTATTTTTGGTCAGTACTTAAGATGCGACCCGGTCTCAAGACGCGGTTCGGCTCTGTGATTGGTCCAAATTTTGACAGCCAACCAATCACAGAGCAGAGCGTGTCTTGAGACCGATATGCATCTTGAGTACTGACCAAAAATAAGGGCCTAAAAATTTACGTAGTCGGTATCGAGTATCGACAAAAACTATAGCTTTAAACTCATGGTAGAGCTACTGTACAAATTTAGAAATGCATCTACGCGTCACGTTGTGGTCTGATTTGACCCTTACGCTGCTGTTGTTTTTGCCCGGTTAGTTTCCTAATTATGTAAGACAGCTACGTGTCGACTTGAGTCTAGTGCCCGTTTTCACCAACTACACCTAAAATTTAGGTGTCCCTTAAGCCAATATTCCAAGTTTTGTTCTTGATGAATTGACAACCCCGTAACTCTTAGGTGACGTTTATTTGAAATAAAACAACCTATTATACGATTCATCCATCAAACCATTAGGTGACGTACTTTATAATTTACGGGATGGATTGACGACCCCGTACACTTAGGTGACGTATGTGGCGACGACGACGGTTGCCTTGATAATGAATCTGATAGAATGGCCGTCTGATATTTTACTTGTAAAAATAGCGAACTCCCATAATTAATATACGTATTTATCACAAACCTTCCTCTTTAATCACTCTATATATTAAAGAAAACCGCAATTAAAGGGAACAAAGGGACATGAGGACAGAAAAAGCGACTTTGTTTTATACTTACTATGTAGAGATATACGTCATCTAGGAGTTACGGGGTTGTCAATTCATCAAGAACAAAACTTGGAATATTGGCTTAGGGGACACCTAAATTTTAGGTGTAGTTGGTGAAAACGGGAATAGGTCTGTGGAGTGTTCTGTAGCTACATAGAGCTGTTACCTGCGAGGAGAAGAAGGTCTGTCGCGAGCCGGAGCGGAAGAGCGAGCCGAGCATGCCGTACGCGAGGTCCATCCTGTGCGTCACTTCGCGGATCGCCGTGCGCAGCGCCGTGATGTCCGGCTTCTCCGTTGTGCTCGAGTCTAGATCTCTGGAACGTACCACAGGTATTAGATTAGCGTTGCCCTTCGGAAGTATTAATTAGTATTTTTTACTTATAGCGAACCCAAAGAAGTAGTAAAATATTTTATTTTGGGAAAGTCACACCGCTCTATTGCGTTGCCATGTCTTGCATCATCAAGAACTTTTTATAGCGTTGCGGCAACGCGCATCAACGCAACACAAGATGTTGACAACTCAACGCGTCATTTACTCCTCATGTCCTTAGTGTCTAAGCACACTAGACTGAATTACGCCGGCGTAAATTCCGCCGCGTTTTAAATGCATACAAAATATGGACGGAACGCGATGCCGAAATTCCGTCGCGAGCCGAATTTTCGTCGAGCCGAGTCGAGCGTAAAGTTCGGCAGCGATTCGGCGGTAATGTTTTGTATAGCAACACACTATACGCGACGGAATTATCAAAACCGAACATAGCAGATCTAACCTTAAGGGTCTATAAACGAACCGCATTTCAACTGCAATCCAACCGCAAATTGCAGTTCAAGTTCAGTTTGAACTTTGAATGCAGTTGATAATGGTTTGCAATTCTATTGCAGTCGTGTCAACTGCGTTCTAACTGCACTTGAACTGCAATTTGCGGTTGGATTGCAGTTCGTCTGTATAGGCGGGATCAGTATAACTCCAAAGGGTCTATACAGACGGACCGCATTTCAACTGCAATCCAACTGCAAATTGCAGTTCAAGTGCAGTTTGTATGCAGTTGATAATGGTTTGCAGTTTTATTGCAGTCGTGTCAACTACATTCAAACTGCACTTGAACGGCAATTTGCGGTTGGATTGCAGTTGAAATGCGGTCCGTCTGTATAGACCCTTAAATCTGAGAATTTTAAATACTTACGCGCGCGTTCCGCAACGGAAATTACGCCGCGAAATTACGGCTCTTCGCGTAATTTATAGTGTGTCGCATCAGACGTAAGCGGCTGAACGTAATTTCGGCCACGTAAATTACGCCGGCGTAATTCAGCCTAGTGTGTTTAGACCCATAAAGTTACGCGCAGCCTGTCTTTAGGCTATATAACCTTGGTCGGATTATAGTTATAGCCGTGTACTCACTTGTACATGTCTCCCAGCTGTATATCCAGGTCCTGCAGCTGCGCGAACAGCTGGCACTTGTCGGTCCACACGTGCAGCTCCTGCACGAGCTCGGGGACTATGAGGAACGTCCTCCAGCCGCCGATCTTCTTCGACTTGAGGATGTCGCCGAAGATGTGGTCTCCGATGTATAATACATCTTTGCCTTTCGCGCCGATCAGCTCAGTGAATACGTCACACGAACCTGGGAAGAGGAGATAATAATTTAAGGACCTGCAATCCTGCAATATTATGTGGAGGGTATTCAGCGCGTTCTACTTGCTCAAAAATCAGTTGTTGGAGTATTGTTTGGCGTTAATAAATTTTTTGCTGTTTGATAGGATCCAGGCTGGATAGACGCAGTAATTATTATGTTAAATTATATTAGCGATAGCCAGAGTCATTAGAAACTAACCTCCAGAGTATACCAGATCCTCATGCAATGGCCCGACATGGTGTCCCATTTTCAGTGCCCCAGTGCGCGTGTCCACCTGCCGCAGCGTGGTGCCTTCACCGAAGAACAGTGGTTTACGGGCGTCCACCACTATCCAGTCGAAGTATGACTTCCAGTTACGGTGTGGCTCGCCGGGCTACGGAAAGAACATTATCGTGAGCATCCAGACACATGGATGGCTGTATGTTTACTAAAATAGCTGACCAGCTGTTGCCCCAAAACTTCGTATGGATAGAAATTAATTCATCGAGCTGGAATAATACTAATAATATAAATGGGAAATTCTGTTTAGACTTCTTCCTTCAGCCGTTTAATAACAATGGTAATTACTGAGAGGCATATAATATAACACTTGTTATATTGTATAGCTGGTAAAGATAAACTTTTTTGTTCAATAATATTTAAATTTGGCTGTTTTGGTGGTAGTTTGACAAAAGCAATTTAGTTTCAGTCAATAAGTAATAGAAAAGGCGCAGTAAATAAATACACGTGTCCAAGGACTAGCAGTATCCTACTTAAATGAATGATGCAATATGTACAAAAATAATTGTTTATAAATAGCATAGGTATTCCACAAGAAACTAACTGACCTAGCTCCAGTCAAAGAACAGGTTTTGTTTAGAGCTGAGTGTAAACAAGTTATTAGAGCATATTGCCTTAAACAGAATCTGCAAACAACTGTAGGTGTTAGGACTAAAATACGCTTTTAAATTGGAGCACCTAGGCTATTAGGAAATAAAACCCACATGAGAAAGTTTCCAAAATGCCCGCATTTGATTTATCAAGATGACACTGACACATAAAACTGTTGCTATTATACAATACAGTAATATCCTATGTAAACCACAAGCAAAGGGCAATGGGTAAAAATGTTACATTGTCTACTCCTTTTGTTGCGGCTACAAATTAGGCGAGGCTTGTAAGATTTAATGGTAACTTAAAATGCCTTTAGAGTACATAAAATTATATGAAAGTGAAGTCACAAACATCAGTCTATGCCCTAATATTTCTATTTCTTGTTCAGGAATATATAATATTACCTGTTTCAAAACCTCTATGCTGACGTCATTAGGATCATTCTTGTATAAACTCTAGGATAATATAACTCTGAACGGCCTACAGTTGCTAGGTCAATGACAGTAGGTGCAGATGGGTGTTTATTTTTACATCGCGCGTCACACGGATATTAGGCGATTTGTGAAATGCACACGACCTACAGCATACTCTGTAAATAGACCAGTACCTCGATTCCGCTATTTTAACTCGATATTAATGCAGCTTTAATATGGTTCCGTTTTTGGTAGATGACAAATCGGATATTCTGAAAGCACGCTAAAGAAACTACCACAAACACAGAAAAAAATCGAATTGTACTATTATGATTTATGAGTGCTGTTAGAGACATTTTTCACATAGCGATTTTTTACTGCAGTTTTGGTTCGATACGTTTTGTGGCTTGCTTCCCATATGTCAAAACAACGTTAAACGCGTTCTTATTGGTAAAAATTCAAACATACGATCGTTTTGCCCCTTGAAAGCACCCGGACTAGACCGATGTAATATTATTGTCGGATTGAAATAGCAGAATTGGGGGACAGTTCCCACGCCCAATTATAAATTATTATAAAACTGGAACAACTTTTGGCAGTCATTTCCTTCTGTCATTGATACCGATGTTTACGCGAATGTGCATTTTATTATAATGATGGAAGCATGTGTTTTGAGCACGTCTATGCACATTTTGAAACACACGATGAGACATAAACTTACTGATATCAGTTTATATTTTGCTTTAAAATTGAGGACTAACCAGTCCTCGAGATACCATTGCTTGTAAAATATGCTCTTTTGGCCTTCTAAGGGTCAATTCAGACCACAACGCGAGGCGTAGATGCATTTCCAGATTTGTATTAAATTGGCAGACTTCAATTGCGTGAGACGTCATACAAATCTGTCAATTCAATAAAAAATTATAAATGCATCTACGCGTCGCGTTGCCTTCTGAATATAGCCTTATAGTTAAACTGAGTAAATTCATAACTAAGGAGGCCTATCATGCAAAAATATACCGGCTTGTTTACTTTTTAATAAAAATACCGAATGATGCTTACCTTGGCACCATGTGGGAAATCGAACAGATAGTTCATAATCTTGTCTGTGAAGTTGTAATCGCTGTTGGTCAGTATGAACAGTTTAGATCCGCTCTCTCGTATCCTAGATATAAACATGGGGAGCCTCTCATCCTTCTTCAGGTACAAGTCCAAATTCTCTATGGTCTTGGATTTGAGGTCCCCGTGTATGTGTACATAGTCTACCGCGTTTCGCACATCCTGGAAGATCGATTTGAACGACATCGCTAAGTCGCCGCATCTTACGCCAGTCTTTTCTCTGAAAATACACAATTTTTGTTAGCTAAAAGTTGCTTTTAGTTCTTATTCAGAATTTAAAGCTTTTTAAAACGTAGCGTTTCTCTACACTCACACGCAAGTATCCTACGTACATAAAAACGCTCGTACGCATGTACGCACGTAGCCACGCACCGATACGTGCACGTTCGCACGTAAACACGCTCTCACGTACGCACGCACGCTCACAAAATATATGTCTTATTGGTCAGGATTTAAAACTTTACCTTGTGTACTGCGGTGAGTTTGTGAAGAAGTCTATTAGGCAAGCTATGAGATAAGTTTCAGGTAAGTTGAACAGCGTGTTCAACACGTATACTCTTGATTCGTCTAATGTTAAAAACTTGTTTGGGTATAATTCATATACTTGTGAGCTGAAACAAAAAACAAAATGTTTTAGTGGGATTTTTATATATCAATGGTTATAGTACCGATATCATAAAATTTTATAAAAATATTTTAAGACTTGGGATCTACTATTAAACAATCTTGTTGTACTGCTTAAAAACGCAAAAATTAGCTATGCACCTGTTTCCATAGAGTTTACTTAAAACGAGGTGCCTAGTTAACTTCTTCGTGTTATGCTTCATATCGAGAAACAAACAAAACATGCTTATCTGACTCATAAACAATAAGTCCTACAAGTAGTTAACTCTTAAAAATGATTTCTAGCAGTAGCTAGTTAAAAGTTTCTAAAATAATGCAAAAAGTTAGCTGTAAGTAATATAAATATCTATACTGAAAGAAAATACTCACTGTTTTAAAAATTCAAATCCATGTACACATACTAAAATATTTCCATACGCGTCTACTTTTAATAAGTTACCGTATAATGTGTCGAACCACAATCCTCTGAAACAAAAGAAAACATTCATTAGTCATTACACACTATAACAAAAACTTACTCGGTCAACATTAAATTATTATTGCAATAAATAAACTTTATTCGTAAATATTCGGCAGTAGGCACACAAAAGAACTTTGTGAGGCTTTGTTCTAATTTCTTAGGAGGTCCTGCGTCTTACATTTTAAATACATAATAGTGATTGTAAATCATAATATAATATTATATTATTAATTACGTAACATTGTGCAATAATTCACACCCGTTCCGTTGAGTGTTATTGAAAAAACAAAGAGTTGTGAGTTGTGACCTTAATGAAGGTAAACCAAAACCTTTACTAAGATTCGAACTATCAAAATATTATGAATTGTTGTATTATGAGAATATTTTTTCGAGGCTTAAAACAGGCACAAGTCATTCTAAAGTCATCAATAGCCGAAATCTTATAGTAAATGAGAAAGGTGCACCGCAAAAAATGCACATTTGTTTAAAAATATAACTGCGGAAGTTATAAACATAAACTATGTACATTGTAAACACTGTGATTGTTAATGTTTATTGTGTATTATGGGCTATGGCTATAATAGCTATATACATGAGTATCTACCTAACACATGTATGCTAAGTCTTATTATTATTTTAATGAAACATAAAATCAAGAAACTCTATAATGACGAAATTATCAAATGTGACATACATGAATCGACAGAATCAATAATGAATAATAATAGTGGAACTCTATCATCTATGCCTTCATGGTCCAATAGTTGGAGCTCTGGATCGTGACAAGGCTCAAGGAGATCATGTAAAATTCCACTATTAAACGATCGTAGTATTAGATTCCTTGGGTGTCCTTGTATCGAAATTCGAGAACATTCTAATTTCTATTCAATGAGGGCCCTTACCGTTACCCTATTGGTAACTACTTGTCTGAACTTAGTTTCATATGAGGATATCAATTACAGATATAGAGTTTCCATTTACTGCCGCAAAAAAATCTCTGAGATAATTGACAAGGACACAAAATATTGCTGTTGCGTTCCTGTGCCTGTTGAACAGGTTACAGGATACATACAAGATGTTAGTGTAAACACCGTTATCCTTGAAACCATCAAATGAGCCCGTCAAAATGAACAACTTTTTCTATGAGAACAATGCTGGAAACTGAAAAAAAAATGCCGTCTTCATACCCATACAGCCGATGTCCGGATCGGCAATTTGTATGGGTATGGAGACGGATTTTTTTTTGACGGATGGTTTCAAGGATAACGTCGTTTATACTAACACATTGTATATGCTCGAGTAAAGGTACTAGTTAGAAGCCGGCTACATGAAGCGGCAGCAGATGACGTGTCGTCGCGACACGAGTGGTTTCTATGCATTCCTATGAAAAGTGTCGCTAGCTTCGTGTCGCTAGCTGCGGAGGCTATTTCATAGAAATACATAGAAACCGGTAGTGCCGCGACGACACTTAGTCTGCGGTTGCTTCATGTCGCCCGCTGCCAACCGGCACCTTTAAAAGAGACAAGCAGAGATGAGTCAATAGTCATGTTCGTTTGGTTTTTCAATGCACATTGCGCATGCGCAAAGTTATAAATTGGTGTCAGTGTGAGTGCCATGTTTTTGCGACCGTTCTTTAGGAGGTACAGACAAAATAAAAACAAAACTTACCTGACAGGGAACGATGGGTCATATTCGAATGTTAATATTTCCTTGGGGTAGCCCTTGTGAACCAGTCTTTCTTTGGTCAAATTAAATCCTAAAGTTTCGTACTGAGGCGATTTGTACTCTGAAAATAAATAGACCTTGAATTGGAGAAAGAAAGGTTATCGGGCAACGTGACTTCGAAGCGGTGTCAAAATGTTGATAGCTAATCAGTAAGGAGTAACAATATTTTTTAACAAAACGTGCAAGCAACAATAACTTTAGTGTGATGACCATATATTGTTACACGTGATTGTTGACTATAAGAAATAATAACATCATGATAAAGGTATTTGTTTTCTGCATATTTCTGTAAATTTATTAAACGCTATGAATGTATCCAGTTTATAATATAATGAATCTTGGTTCAGTCGTAATTTTAGTAGCGTTTTTGTTAATTTTTGATTCATACATAATGTAATAGTCATCCCTATTTACTTTCATATTAATGAAAGATAGGGCACAAGAAAAAAACCTAGCTCTAGCAGTCTTTGGTAAAGGAAGTTAAGAAGTGCAAAGAGCCAAAGACTATCTAACTAGAATACTACTACTTACCAGCTAATGTGTAGTCCATATCAAATCCATAGAACTTAACATTTTCGAGATGGAGTGATCTGTTGACGAAGATTCTGAAACAAGAGAAAAATAACTTTAATAAGGTAACTGTCAAAAACTCAAAACTTATGACTTTTTACGAGTTTAATCACTCTTATCACAGAGTCGGAGCAGATATTAAGTGTTGCTTCTATTAAGTATGATTAAGATAACAGAGGAATTCCTGATGCATTCAAATCAAGGGCTTCCGTTGTGGTGTGTACAGAATTTCTTAGAACTATTTCTTATCTTCAGGATTCCTCGAAGTAGTGATGATCATTTTATGACAGGATATTGATAATGTAGCCACTAACCGCAGTTTAACAATTATTTTTACCTATTTCATATTTATTTAAAATAGGTAAGGCTGAATGTTTTAAATGGAAGGTCCTTATAATGAACACAGCATAAAAAAATCTACAAATATTGCAAACTAACAACCCAAAAACTTATTGATTTATAAAATGAATAAAGCAGCGGTCAGATTCCCTAAAATAACATTTTTTTTATAATATCCGTAAAAACAAATATCGGATGCAGCTGCCTAGCTAATCAAATTAACTTTATACCGCTATAAAACTATGATAATGTTTATAGCAACCATAACTTTTTATCATACAGTCGTCAATATCGAAAAATATACGACCACTATCACTTACCCTTACTTGAGTTTTCGTCAAAATATCTCCTGATAAATAGGTACCACATGGCTTGACATGGCATAATGGACAAATCTTTATTCTATTCATTATGTACCTTCGTCTACATAATATAGTCGGATCAGAGAACACGTAGAAATTCAGCCTAATCTCTATCACTCGCGAGCGAATGAAATGTTTTAGTTTCCTCTCTTCTTTTATTTCATAGAAGAAAATATACTCGTAGAAGTATAGTAGGTTATAAGTTGAACGCGATAGAAACATTATTTTCAATTAAGAGACAATTATTATTAGCGATATGTGAATGGCCGAATCTCTACGTGTTCAGTGACCGGACTATACAAAATATTTAAAACATAAATAAATATATTACAACAACATCCGATTTTTTCCGTGTAGCTAACAAAAGAGACGCATTCAAGGAATAAATTTGCAGCAAAATGCCAAGTAGCTGTAAGAATGTTTCGGTATTAGCTCTCTCTATCGAGATACAGTTTGGGATTACGTCAACATTACGTATATATTCTGGTTTCTCTTGTCCATGCATACCGAAAGATAACACCGGCATAGAAAGGGAACAGAAATATTATGTAAAATACAATCTGCTCTGACCTCAATGCATTAAGTAGGCGAGCAAATTGTTCGAATTGTCATCATCGACGGTGAAAAAGGCTAAAAAATGCTTCTGATTAAGAAGGACAGTGCTAACGAAAGGAAAGAAAGGTTTTATACGCAGAAAGAACGAAAGCAAAAATTTTGAAAGAAAAAATCCTAGAAATACTTTGAGGTGATCTAGCTCGTGTGTGAGCTCGTGTATGTTTTTGAGGGCGTGCCTGCAAGTCATTATTCCAAAATGGCGCCTTGAGAACAAAATATTGGTTAGAGGAATTTGTCCTGCGGCTAGAGAGGGACGAATATAAATAAAAGTTATTAAAATTTTGAATATAAATATTGAAGAAGAGCGATAAGCTAATAAGTAATACATAACTGTAAACACATGAAAATTAACGTGCAATTTGTAGGTGCTCTTGAAATAAAGTTTATTTATAAATTGTGCAACCAAAGTCACCGAATCCGCACAATAATTATCAAATAAACAATCTCACGCTGAAAATAAACTTCGTCTTCTGTGGGTGTAACAGGTAGATTAATATACCCAAAGCTGACACATAGACACACGTTTGGATCAAACGACTACGTCCTGTATTGGTCTGCATATCGAAGCCAATATAATGTCACCTGTGATTTATTCATCTTCATATAAACGTGGTAATCAAAGTGTATTAAATCTATACTTATAAAATTACATGTCCTAACTGACTGACTGATTCTTAAGTTAGAAACTTGAAATTTTATGTTTGGGCTACTGATCAAAAATGATTGGATACGTATTTAAGCGTTTCTGGTAATTCTACCCCCAAGGAGGTGAAATTGGGGTAGAAAGTTTTAATGAAAGTCCGTCATTTCTTGAGTTAGAAACATGAAAGTTTATTAACGTTTGTGTTTGACGTTTGCTTAAATAGGGTCCCGTTTTTACCCTTTGTATAAGGAACCACATAAAGGGGAAAACTATCCATCTTTGTAATTATACTATGTTAACGCGGACGAAGTCGCGGGCAACAGCTAGTTGTTTCATAAAATCAGAGTAATCTTCTCTATCTAGTCGTATATTATGAAGAAACTAGAGAAGGGAATTTCCTGCGTAAACAGAAGTTATTTCAGTTAAGGTTCCTTTTGCTTACATTTATATTATTTATATTATACTTCAAAACATTTATAATTTAAATGCGTGAAGTTTATCGGAACGGAACGATTTTGAACATGGAAAATTTTACGCAGAAATCGTAAAAGAAGTTTTTATTTTCGTGTAACTAATAGTCACATTTTTACCTTTATAATAATTCCAATAACAACGAGTAAACCTTACATCTTTAATAGTATTTAGTAGGTATGCAAGTAACACAACAGGGCAGGCGGTTAGAGCTGATTTAGAGAGTGAAATAACTGGCAAGTTCCGTGTTGGATCCATCATTGTCAGAGCCTAGCGTGGTATTCGTGATAACCCACACTTACACGGCCAATTTACCACCTTTATTGGCTGAACTTTGTGATAGAATCGAAGCTAAATGAGGACTAAGAAAACATAAAACACAATCAGCAGAAAATTGTAGAGTTTGTGATGAGAAACCGCTACTAAAACTGGACGAATACGCCTTATCTTATTGCGGAGACAGCCATGATTCAAAAGATTCGTCATACGACATTAAAAGACAATCTTAAGGAGTACAAACTACAAAGTGTAAAATTGTAAACGTAGAAAAAAAACTAGTAATTTTTAAGACAGAAACATTAAAATTAGCTGATTGCTAACACAAACGTAGGTCACCTCATAAGCAATGACAAGGAAAACATTTCTCACTTGTTAATTCGAGCAGCATATTTGTTGTGATCAGATCATTAATATTAATGCCATTGACACTCTACAACGCCATGCATTCCAGCGATCTGAAAATAATCACAACAGCGCACCTCACAGGTAGTACGCTATTTAAAGATCGCACTGCGTTTTACGTTTGCGTTAATGAACTTACTCATTGTGACAAAGACTTACAGAAGGGTATATTATCTCGAAATTTGTATGCTGGTTGTTCTTTAGTAATAGTCCGGGTAAAGGTAAAGAAAGAAACTAAACTATGACACCATAAGCACACTGACTCCGCGAATTATGGAAAAACTAAAACAAGATTCAAAAACCCATTATTGTCTGGCGTGCGGACACAGAATACATAATAGTACCTTATGGTGCGGAATAGATCTGTCAGCTTTTACGTTGTCCGAAGTGCAGCAACTCGACATGAATTACGATATCAAAAGGTAAAATAACTGGGACAATGACAAGAATTGGTAATTCAATAACGTCTTTCCTCGAGCAAGAGCGTCTACTTTTTCCTTATGCATGACAATAGCTTCCTCAGACATAACCAGTTAAAGAAGATGAGAATTCAGCTACTGAATAATTAATTAATTTTATCATTTATTGCAGCAATGGGCATTGTCCAAAAAAAAATCACATGTACTTTTTATATTTTTTTCGTTAAAATAGAGTACTTTAATAATATAAGTTCAATGTGAAAGCTGATACGAGAAGTTTACCAAAAGTTCGAAACGTAATGTTGGTCGAATTTATTGCTAATTTAACGCCATTGAAGGTCAAACTAAGGTAAAACATATTTGTTCAAAAATATAAGTAATTACTAATGGGTATTTTTTCGTTTATATACAGAAAAACGATCACTGACCTTATTCCTCGAAATGTTTTTGTAATGAGCAAAATTAAAAAAAAATGGACAATCCCCATTGTTAAGAGAGAGAAGAGATTTAATCTACGGAAATTAACATCTGGTTTTTTAATTCCCTTTCAATTCAAATTCACCAATTCATATGATACCTACTTGAGTGTGACAAAAGCCTATTTATAAAATTATAACGATCCTTTGTTTTTTTTCAACTTTAAAAAGTTAAGTATAATTTACACAGAGCCAGTACTGGCTGCCAATAAGACTGGCAGCCAGTATTGGCTTTACATATGCCGCGTGTGAACAGTTTGGCCTGGCTTGAAAAACTGTTCACACGCGGCATATACCAAGCCAATACTGGCTGCCAGTCTTATTGGCAGCCAGTACTGGCTCTGTGTAAATTATACTTTAGTCATTCCCCTTTCCATCTGATACTATACAGACAACTCACTACAAAATTGACATTGGTAAACAAAAAGAAGAACGTAATAATTATAGAGTCAAAAAACTTGTTTTAGAAGTCGTAGACTTCTTTTATTTGCAGGCTACAATATAATGTTAATGTGAGTCAGGGCAGCCATATGCACGATTTAAATCGTACTCGTACGATTATTTGCACAATTTACTATTGTACGATTGTAAGGTTACGATCGTAAATAAAACATACGACTTTTTTAGGTGCATAATCTCGAATTAAATATCATAATCTTGAAATCAATTTTGATTTTAATGTATATGTGACCTGGCAACATTTTTGATTTTACCATAAACATGTTCCCACATACCCCAGGGCGACAAGTTGTTATTTGATTTTAACCTTTAAAATTATTAAATTAAGTTTGAGCTTGCTTGCGTTACTTACATAATATATACTATTGGCGACAGCCAAATATCAAACACACTGATAACTTGTTAAACACTTTATTTATTCACCAGTACACTCTAGTTTACAAGTTCTTTACACTTCCGTGCTCAGTCGGCAATTGCCACAAAATAAGCAGCCATCTTCTTATAAAGCAACTGCCACCTCTACTCTTACAATGTACCGGAAGAGTAGAGTGGGCGGCGCCGGACATTGTATAAAAATAATAAATTCATAAAATCAATACATCTATTTAATAATCTAATCAATATTATTATAATATTAACCAAGTAATTTAAAGAAAATCTATTACATTATTACATTTTTATATATTTGCAATGATAAATCTTATTAACAATCAGTAACCGGAAATTAAACAAATACATTGTAATTATTATAAATATTTGCAAAATTAGTTAATTCTTAATTTAAGTATAAATAACCATAAATATAACTAGTTTAAAATCAACTCAAAATAATTATTACCATACCTTTACTGCCAGAGACATTTCCGTTAGATATACACATCCGGAAATGTCTCTAACATTATAAATATTTGCTAAATTAATTAATTCATACTTTGATTATAAATAATCATAAATATAGTTAATTTAAAATCAAATTAAAATAATAATTACTATATCTTTACTGCTAGAGACATTTCCGTCAGATATACACATCCGGAAATGTCGCTAACAGCTCGGCCTTCCTGCTCTAGCACGAGTCCTCTCGTGCTAAAAAAAAATAATACATATTTTATATTACAAAAATAAAATCAATAGTAAATGACTACGAAACAAATTTCATCTCCAAATCTATTTTTTTTTTTTAATTACAATCTTCTTCATTATTATCCTTGTTTTCATCATTATTTATAATGTTATCAGTAACTAAACCATCATTAACATCCTTGTCACTATCATTATTGTTTTCATTATAATCTTTGTCTTTACTATTGTCATTTTCATTATTTATTATTTTATCAGTAACTAAACTGTCATTAACAACTTGGTCACTATCATTATCACTTTTATCCGAACTATCATCGTCGAAGTCTCTGTCAAAACTAACCCACGGCTGCATCTTATCAATAGCTACAATTGCTTCATAACGACGACCTTTACGAGACAACGGCGTGTCCTCAACCAAAAACCTATCATTTTGGAGAACTTTTACTATGCGATATGGTCCTTGATATTTAACTACCAATTTTTGAGATTGACCGTCATGAGGAACTTGTTTTTCTATGCGCACTAAATCTCCTATTTTATAATTTTTACTAGGCTTCCTTTTATTATTATAATATTCTCTATCTTTTTCTTGCTGTTCTTTAATTTTTTCAGAAGCTTCATTCCGAATTGACTCTAATTCGTTCGAAGGAATAACGTTAAGAGTATCGTTTATTACAGAATTCAATATGCCTTGGGCTTTGTGGTTTAAGTTAAATCCAAATAAAAGCTCAGAAGGAGATTTCTGTGTAGTTTTATGGACAGTGGTGTTAATACCTAACTGAATATCGTGTATTCGTTCGTCCCAGGCTTTTTCGTCGAGTCCGTGGTTAGAAGTAGCTAACGCTTCCGTTATGGTTCGGTTAAACCTTTCAACTTGTCCGTTAGCTCTTGGAGTTGCGACTGCGTTGAGGACGTGCTTTATCCCACACTCTATAATAAAATCTTTAAAAGCTTTACTGGTAAAGCTCGAACCTCGATCAGTTATGAGACGTGTCGGAACTCCAAAGAAACTAATGTGATCTTTCAAAACTTTTAATGTTGTATTTATAAATTTAGTAAAACTGTCTATGAGCACTAATAAATAACAGTTTCCCGTCTTACTTTTAACGAATGGCCCAAGATGGTCTGCATGCACTGTATGAAAAGGTATATTTAGCTTTTCGATTGGATGTAGCTCACCTTCGCGTTTACCACCGGGTGCTTTATGATGAGCACATTCCAGGCACGCAGACACATACTTTTTTACAAATCGCCTCATTCGTTTAAACCAATAATTCTTTTTTATGCGTTCTAGAGTTTTCTCGTAACCGTAATGCCCTACGTCATCGTGATTCCGTTTTAGAATCTGCCATCTCGCTCCTTTAGGGACAACCCATTTTAGTTCGTCTCCCACAACTCGATATAATCTACCATTTTTTAACTTAAAATTCTTAACTATATCAACTACATCAGCAGTATCCGAATTATTCAAAATATCCTTAATCCTTGCAATATCGTCATCTGCAGTTTGTACCGTAACTATCCAATCTTGTTCGTTAGTTTCTATACTTAAAACATCAAAAACGTGATTTTCATTTATTGCTAATCCTACTGGATTGCGACTTAGCGCATCTACATGTGACATTCTCGATCCCGGCCTATATTCTATTGTGCAGTCAAATTCTTGTAATTGAATCCACCATCTAGCGATTCGCGGAATTAAGTCTCTTTTAAGAAGAGTTGACCGGACGGCATTACAGTCTGTCTGTATAGTAAAAGGAATTCCTAGAAGGTAAACTCGAAATCGGTTCAATGAAGCAATTATGGCTAGCGTTTCTAGTTCAAAAGAGTGATATTTTTGTTCGTCTGCGGTTGTTTTTCTGCTAAAGTAAGAAACTGGTTGCATTACACCTTTGTCATTGCGCTGTAGTAAGATACCAGCTAAGCCATGTTTACTGGCATCCGTGTGTAAATGTGTTTCAGCTTTTGGATCATACAAAGCAAGCAATGGTCGCTTAGAAAGTTTTTCACGAATTTGTTGAAACGATTTTTCTTTTGAAGCGTCCCAAACCCAATCGTGATTCTTTTTTAATAAGTCTGTCAACGGGGCAGCTATTATTGCATAATTTTGAATGAATCGTCTAAAGAAACCTGATAGACCTAAGAATTGACGTAACTCATGTTGGTTTCTAGGTTTCGGAAATTTTGAAACAGCGTCCGTTTTCCTTGAACCCGGCTTTATACCTTTAGAGCTTACTTCAAATCCTAAAAATTCTATTTCATTAAGGAAAAATTGACATTTGTTCATTTTAAGTGTTAGTCCACCGCGTTTTAACAGTTCTAATACTTCTTTTAATCTAGCTAAACCTTCTTGAAAATCTTTAGACGGAATCAATATATCATCCATATAAATCAAAGCGTACTTTATTTTAGCATCTGCAAGAATTTTGTTCATTGTTCGTTGGAAAACGGACGGCGCATTCACTAGACCAAAAGGCATGCGATTATATTCGAATTGGCCATCCGGTGTTACAAATGCCGTTTTATGTCGGGAGTTTTCCTCTATTTGTATCTGGTAATAACCTGACGCTAAGTCAAGTGAAGTAAACATATTGTTACCCGCCAGCAAGTCCAATTGATCCTCTATACGCGGCAAGGGGTAGTGTTCTTTTTTTGTTTTTCTATTCAAAGCGCGATAGTCAACACACAAACGTTTTTCACCAGTCTTCTTTTTAACGAGAACAATTGGACTTGCATACGGAGAAGAAGATTCCCTGACTATATTATTATCCAGCATTTCTTTTACCATGTCCCTAACTAGCGATCTTTCAGAATACGAAAGTCTATACGGCCGATATACGACAGGATCTGAATCACTTAATTCAATCTTCATTTCTGTACAATTTGTAAATCCTAAGTCACTAAGGCCACTCGAGAAACAGCATTTATATTCCGACAGTAGACATTGAAGTGCATGACGCTGTTCACTTGTTAAATCTGGATTACAATTCATTATTTTATCATTAGTTTCGATTGCACTAATAGTTACTTCACAAGCGTTTAGAATTGGCGTATTAATATATGTAGCCCTTGTAATCAGAAAGTTTTTCTTTATATTTAACTTATTATTCGAAATATTTTGGATAAGTAAAGCGCAGCTGTTGTTTAAAACTTCATATTTACCCGGCAAAAGATAATATTCATAACCCTCGTTTCCTCTAATGGACCCGTTAACATAAATAGAACCCTTTTCAAGTGTGTTACATAAAACAGGTACAGCACGTAATTCACCTAAAGAAATTTCAATATCGTCACGAGATAGTAAGTGTACCTTTGGATGTTGAGATATACGTTTCAATATTACTTCGTAAGGTGTTTTAGTTATAACTATGTCTGGTTTTTCAGTAAACGTATGTCCTATTAGAACTGGGTAACTTAGCACATAATCCTCTACAACATACATATTAATGTTTTCGGTGATGTTTTGTAACTCAACATCGGCAATGATCATACCCAATGGGCTCGTAAGATTTGCTCCTATACCTCTGAGCATAGGCAGTTCAACATTTGTGACAAATTCCAAATTAAGAGATTCTGCGTCACTTTTTCTTATCAATGAACATTGACTACCTAAATCTAAGTGGCATTTTAGTTGTGTTCCATTTACCAAAATGTCCATTATATACTTATCATTGACATCAGAGATACAGAGTTCTGAAACTAATTTCTCGTTTTTATCTGTAGAACTTGTATTAGTAGACCCATTAGTTTTATTTCTGTAACAATTGGAAGCTAAATGACCTATTCTATCACAATTTTCACATTTGACTAACGGTTTATCGCACTTAAAACTTGGATGCCCATTTTGATTACAGTTAAAACATTTTATCGCAGGATTATTATTTACTGGCCTAGAATTTACGGTTTTATTATTTGTAGCATTAATATTTCTATCCACTCTACTCCTTCTGTTGTTATCGTAATTCTCACGTGAACTACCTACTTTAACTGATCTGAAATATTTTAAAATTTGTTCAGGTTCTACAAATTGTGCAGCTTGTGCACCTACTCTCACAGCGCGGTCATCTACCCCATGTAGTAAGCAGTCGACTGCCTGTTTTCCACGTAACTTACATCGATTAAGAAGATTAATTTTAGCATAATAATAGTTCTCCAAAGATTCTCCGTATCTAACTCTTTTAGCTAACATTTCAGTGAGAAGTTCGGCATAATCTTCCCGAGAGGGAAAAGATTCTAAAAGTTTCCGTTTCCATTCAGACCAACTATACAATAACGTTGGCAGTGATTGATACCATGACTTTGCAACTCCACATAATTTTTGAAGAGAATAATGTATAGTTTCTTTCTCATCCCAACCATATATTTCTGAACACTCTTCCACTTTTGTAATCCAAGTTAATACAGTTTGTTCTTTTGTCATGGGATCAAACTCTGGTATAACGTTATTATTATAAGATATTTTGGGTTTTTCCGAACTTCTCACATCTTTGATTATTGTTAAAAATTTGTTAAGTATATCATCTGTAGAACTAGTGGTTCGTCTACTTTTAGATGGTACTGTATCAGAGTCGCTTGATGATGATAGTTCAGAATAGTAAAACCTACGCTTACCTCTATTTTTGTAACTTTGTATTCCCTGATTATTTCTAACATGCGATCTTCTATGGTTGTCGGAATCTTCCGATGATGAACGCTGCCGTCGCCGCCTTTTACGCTCCTGTCTGATGCCATGGCGAGACGTACCAGGTTCCGAAATTTCTTCATGTCGAGTGCGATACTCATTTCGGTAAACACTCCGAGTTCTTGATCCATCATTGCTCGACCCTTGACCTCGAGTCGCATTCCAGTGTTGCGGCTCTTGACCTCGAACACTTCCATGACCAGTATATCCTTCATTTTGTAAGTCATCATTAACAGGCCCTTGACCTCGGGCATCATCCTCAATAGGCCCTTGACCTCGGGCATCATCCTCAATGGGCCCTTGACCTCGGGCATCATCCTCAATGGGCCCTGAACCTCGGGCATCATTTCCAGCAGACCCTTGACCTTGGGTATTGTTTCCAGTAAACCCTTGACCCCGGGTATTGCCATTTTCATGATCCATGTTTCGAGCTTAAACAAATTTTAAAAGCTTAGTTTCCATATAAAAAAAAAATAATAATAATTAAAACTCATGCTTTCTGTATTTATAAGCTCATTTAATTCATTCAAATCATTTCACTAATTTTAAGTGCATTTAAATAAAAATTACATAAACTTTAAATTTATCAATTACGAGCTTTTGCCCGCGGCTTCGCTCGCGTTAAGAAGTATTTATATACAAACTTTCATCCCCTATTTGAACCCCTTGGGGTGGGAATTTATCAAAATCCTTTCTTAGCGGATGCCTACGTCATAACATCTACCTGCGTGCCAAGTTTCAGCCCGATCCGTCCAGTGGTTTGGGCTGTGCTTTGATAGATCAAGATGTCAGTCAGTCACCTTTGAGTTTTATATATATAGATTTTGAAAAGAAAGGAAAATTTTTTTTACATATTATTTATATTTAAAGAGTCACGACAAAATTAATCAAAACGTGAAAGTATATTTCAAGAATTAAATTAAAGTAAAAGAAAAAATAAATATAATATATATGTAATTCATTATGGATGAGAGAAGAGGAAAAAAAAAATTATAATAAAAAGTTCATTTCAAAATTCAAAACTTCTCCAACTCATTATTATCTATCTATTCAATCATAAGTATCTATTCATCTTTTATCAATATAATTTCTTTACATTCCATCAGAAAATAAGGTCCACATAAAATGCTATAATTATAAACAGTACTTACGTTTTTATTTCAATTTAAATCCTTTTTGTGTAGGCGTTTAGGAATTTTATATATCCTGATCTATCCCACTTCTGATATATTGGCGACAGCCAAATATCAAACACACTGATAACTTGTTAAACACTTTATTTATTCACCAGTACACTCTAGTTTACAAGTTCTTTACACTTCCGTGCTCAGTCGGCAATTGCCACAAAATAAGCAGCCATCTTCTTATAAAGCAACTGCCACCTCTACTCTTACAATGTACCGGAAGAGTAGAGTGGGCGGCGCCGGACATTGTATAAAAATAATAAATTCATAAAATCAATACATCTATTTAATAATCTAATCAATATTATTATAATATTAACCAAGTAATTTAAAGAAAATCTATTACATTATTACATTTTTATATATTTGCAATGATAAATCTTATTAACAATCAGTAACCGGAAATTAAACAAATACATTGTAATTATTATAAATATTTGCAAAATTAGTTAATTCTTAATTTTAGTATAAATAACCATAAATATAACTAGTTTAAAATCAACTCAAAATAATTATTACCATACCTTTACTGCCAGAGACATTTCCGTTAGATATACACATCCGGAAATGTCTCTAACATTATAAATATTTGCTAAATTAATTAATTCATACTTTGATTATAAATAATCATAAATATAGTTAATTTAAAATCAAATTAAAATAATAATTACTATATCTTTACTGCTAGAGACATTTCCGTCAGATATACACATCCGGAAATGTCGCTAACAATACTCTTTCTTTTCTAATGTATTATGTTTGATTGAAAGTATAAACTTGTTATTCCCGGTCGCAAGTCGCAAATCGCAACTCGCATCTCGCAGTCGCAGCTGAGTGCTAAGTTTACTTCGTGTTTAAGTTTGAAATCAAATACTTAAGTAATTCCGTTTTAAAAAATTTATGAATATTTTTGTGAATTTAAAGTGTTTTTATACAAAGGTACGATCTTTTTATGTTGAGCCTACTACAGAATACGACTTTTTAGAGCTATCGATACGATCGCGCAGCTTTTACATCTGGCAGCCCTGATGTGAGTACTACGTTCCCTAATAGGATCTAGATTCTAGGTTTATTCGAACTTACTCGTTCGGTGCAGCTGTGTACCTATCTCCCGTTCCATAGGACGACCCGTTGGGCACAGAGGTTGCAGCATCAGAGGATCCATTGGCCATAATCTCGTGAAAACGCATGTCACAGAATCACAAAACAGATACACTAAATTCTATATTCGAGTCCTAAGAGACACAAAGAGGTTCAATATTCCAAACAGTTAAATGGCGATTTGCGATCCCCTACCGAAACACTGATAGTAAATTGCAGGAAGTTTTGAGCGAATATCCTTGACACTCACACTATCGATACAATAGACTGATATAGACAGAGTTTTTGTATAACCACACGTTAAACTGGTTTTTTTTTCGAACCTATTAAACTATGTATTTGTAATAAGACTAATAAGTGACCACATTAATTACAATTAAAAATCTATTGACTATTGTGCACTTGACGAAATTTAAATTAGTTGTGCTATTAAAATATTAAAAATAACTTCTTGTAAGTATCAACCGGCAAACAAAATAAGAAATACACGAGGCGTGTTTAGCTGAATAGCGTTAACAAGTTTTATGTGTTAAAATAAATTGGTATGTTGATATAAATAATATTTCGTAGAACAAGGTACAAGACAAAGGAAATCGTATAGGTAATATATTATTATGATCGGTCGTAAGGCGGAAATCTGATGGGCCATGACTCAAAAGATAAACAGAATATTTAGGAGCGGAATTTTGGGCAACAGAACCGAAGGTCGAGCCAAAAATCGTGAAAGAAACTGTAAGTCACTTAGTAACAATTAAGATTCCTAATTAAAAAGACATTTAGATTTTTTACAGAAATAAACGCGATATTTCGAACGCAGTATGTTATTGCCAAGGATATTCCACTTTCGATTCGATTCACAATATTGTTTACAAACATTCACACTTCACTTCATTAAACAGGTCAATTTTAGTATTTTCCAGAACAAAAATCACGGAATTTACTAATTAATTAGTACGAGAGATTACGATAAGGTTTGATAATCACGATATAACAAACGTAGTCATTCGTTAGACACGCCGTGTGGACTAACAAGTGTAGTTGACGCAACTGGAGTCTACAGTCGACGTAGCAGTCGGCACACTCATTCACCGACTCATAGTTCATACCCCCACAACTTAACTCGCCGCTGTTAACAGCTGATTCACTTCCTAACAATAACATACAACTGCAGTCTGTGTACGTTGCCGGTTGCTGATAAAATAATAGTGTATAACAGTTTTAAACTATTGTCGAATTTTAGATTCATTGATGTGTTTGATTACCAAGCCAGTGTTTGTCTTTCCTCGTGGTTTTTGATAAGGCTTCTAACGTTTTTTGATTTGATTGTATGCCTACTACTGACGGGAAATGTTCCCCTGCTGCTCGAACCTCACTCTAACCATAAGATAAATGATAATATCACGTGCCTTTAAATACGCACTTCTTTTTTATATTATTTCTAGGTCAGATTTGAACTAAAATCTACGCAAAAAAGAACTGCTAAGATAATCATATGTCATTAATTACCCACTGGCCACAGCTGTTCTTAAGACTTTGTGATCGAAACCCTAGGGCCTAGACCCAATTTAACTAACGTCTATTAATGTTAATGGCATGTTAAAATGTCATGTCTTCTCTTTCATTCGTATGAAAAAAACGAGCGTGGTAACGTGATATTAATTCGAGCATTAACTTTAATAGACGTTGATGAAATTTGGACCTAAGAGCGAAAGGCGTTAATTAAAATCTACAAGAATTTTTGAATAATATGTAAACGATTTTAATCAGCCCCCCCAGTTAGCCAGTAAATAGTTCGCCACGCGATATTGGAGATGTCAAGGACGTGACACAATCTCATGCTTATCGCGTGAACTGCGCTGTGGAACAGTTCAATAATCAAAATTATCCAAACTTTTGTGCAAGTTAAAGTGGTGGTGATTGAGGCGTATTAAAGTGGTGGTGTGAGGGACTTTAGGGAAATAGAAAAGTTTATTTACACTCCGAAATAAAACTGATTCTCCAAGGAGACGGGGGGATTTCTTTCCTTCGGTACGCAAACGACTCGCTATGCATTGGATAGAAATCGATCACTGCGTTGCACAATTCTTAACCGGTCACGGCAATTTTAAAGCTAAACTTTATGGATTTAAGTTAGTTCCGTCTCCTCTTTGCGAGTGCTCGACCGAAGGCAGCCCGCAAGAACGTTTGTTCTTGCGGGCTGCCTTCTGGCTGCTCATCACATACTCTGGGAACGTGATCTCTGGCATGAGGAAAGAACCGATGTGTTAAACAGCCTCCAATGTGTTTCTAAGGTCGCGTATTACGATGATCCCGTAGGCAGCGCAAAGAATTTCCGTGCTTTCAAACGTTTTTGCCATAAATTCTATTGGAAACAATCCAACACAAACTTGTCAGTTTAAGTATATAGGTCATTTTTAGGGTTAGTCAACAAGCCTTATAGTTTCGGTCTGTCCGTCCGTCTGTCTGTCTGTCTGTCCGCGGTTTTACTCAGAGACTATAGGACCTACAAAGCCGTAATTTGACATGAATACACATATTAATGATGGCAACAAAATGGTACAAGAAATCGTAAAAAAATATTTTTTTATGGTACCTCCCCTACACATCAAGCGGGGATGAATATTTTTTTTCGCGCCCACCCCATCGTGTGGGGTGTCGTTGAATAGGTTTTTTAAAAATATTGCGAGTATTCATAGATCATTTTCCGATTTAGGGATCTGTTTGTGAAATATTAAGTTTTAAAGTGGAAAAATTCGTTAGAGTCCAGTGTCCCCCCTTCTACCAGCTAAACGGTTGGTTCTGGAAATGTGAAAAAATTCACGGGTGTAGGATAGGTAAATATGCTGAATTTAAAAGGAAAACTATCACGGCTAAGAAGACTTCATAAGTTATTGAGTAATAGTCGATTAACTAAAAAAAATGTATTCAGCGAAGTATAAAGGAACTTTTCGTTCAAATTCCTTTGAAAGTAACTGAGATGATGTTGTTAGTAGTGTAAAACACGCTTTAAATGTACGTTCATTGACCATAAAAATTATCAAAAACTTGCGCTACTACGGAACCCTATATTGCGCGTGGCCCGACACGCACTTGGCCGGTTTTATTAAGTAGGCTTACAATACAATTTAATAATTTTCCCGTGGTGCTCCCCCTTTTGTTCGGACATTAATGTCACAAAAATTTTGGCTGTCTCCCGCTTTGTTTGGGGAGGGAAATTGGATTTCTCCTACTCCTCCTACCTTCTTCTGATTAAGTTCGTTACGGGTCCCAAGACAGATTTAGCTTATCCCTCGGGCATCCCTGAGATCATATCAAAGGGTTTTCGTGGTTGGTTACCACTGTTGATCCTGGCGACACAGGAGTTGCAGTGGTGGGAATGTGTGGTGGGCCATTTGCCCGTTAAAAAAAAAAAAGGAGACGGGGGGATATTTTTGAAAACTCTACAATCTACACTCTACCACAAAATACATAATAGTACCTTACGGTAACTCTACAGCCTACAGCCTACAGGGACGATATCGCCCAAAATCTCTTGTGAATGTAAAGTTACTTTACGAATTACGATATCCTAAAGGCTAAACTCTTAACAATAGGGATTGTCCATTTTTTTTTAATTTTGCTCATTACAAAAACATGTAATGGTCAAAAAGGGTGAATAAACGTTTATTTATTTATTTAAACAAGGCTAAACAAGTGTGGAACCTTGTCGGGAATCGGGATGGAGTCTATACTAGACCATTAGGCCTGAAAGGTTTCGTTATTGGAATCGAGTACTGAGCTCCAAAAAATTTGTGTAATTTATGGCTTTTTGAGTGGTAGACCACGTAGAGGGAAAAGTATTTAAAACCAAAGTGAGAACGAACGAAATTTAATGATTTGGGAAGACTTCTCTCATCTAAATAATTTTATATTATTAGGTTTTGCATCGTATTTGCCCGCGCTTGTTGGAGTGCAAATGAATGTTAGAAGTACGACAGTATATATATTATAAGTCTATGATTAGAAGTTAGAACAGAGTACCGTCAATCGTCATATTTTATAGTTTTTATCTATTACGCCAACCGGCAACGGCGCGGCGTCATGGTTGTCAAGCGTCTGTTGATTGTTGTATCATCATCAATCTTATCTTTCGTCACCAACCGCATTATGTAATTTACATTATTTAAATTAAACTCGTAACACATCGTTACTAATATGTCGGCATTTTCCTCCTTTGATTGGTACATTAGTTATTTTCCATAATAACCTTTGGTAAAAATGAAATACGCCGATGCTGATACTATATGCAAACAGAAAAATAAGATATTCGAACAAATACGTACCTATCATAAGCATGATGGAATTGAATCATTGTTACTAGGTAAATAGTAGACCTATATTATTAAGTTGAAAAAGAGGGACTTTCGCAAATTTTTCCGTCTAGACTCTAGGGCTTAGGCCAACAATGCTAAAAAATCATACCAATTAATCATACTCCAAAGGCTTTTACCTGTGCTGAATCTCCCTCTTGTCCAGCCAGGTGCTCTGATTCATCGCGAGGGACTCCGCAAAGCTGTCCAGCTCCAACTCGGACCTGTCGGTTCGGAGCGGTTTGTCGATGCCCACAACAGACTTGTCGGGAATCTCTACCGTCTCGCCTCCCGATATAAACGTTACTACGGGCTTACGTTTCGAGGAAGAATTCGCCCGCGCCCGCAGATCTTGCGGCGTAACGGACGGCGACAGGGGGTAAGCTACATCGAACGCGTCCGGCATTTCGTACCGAATAATATAACAGTGAACCAAATATAACAACAGTCGAACTACAACTGAATCAGTCGCAAATAACATGTCAATCTGACGCTCGTGATAACTTTTGACCTTCTTATCGTTATTCTGATGTAAATATTTCATCCATTTATCATTATTTTTAAAATTCCAAATGTTATTTGCTTCATTACTCTAATCGTAAACCTACGTCATAAATAGTCGCGGAAAATATTTATTTATAGGTTTACTGATAGCCTGTGGAACAAATCTGTTTGCTACAGTTGCAGCACACATTTAAACAATCTCTTCGAGGTTTAAGACACTGCTGATTAGTATTATAAGAGTAGTATAATAATATAAAAAATTCCATTGAGGTAAATAAATAAAAATAATTGATAAGAAGTTATCTCATATTTAACATTATGACTCTATAAATTGTTATGCACGCTAAGAGCATAATTTAACAGATACCATTTTTTAAATAGTTCAAAAAGGGTTTGTCTTGTTCATAGCATTACCAATTGTATTTATGAAAGGTTCAAAATTAAAAAAAAACCTCTTTATAAAAACATCTGCTAAATAAAATTGATGTTGCCCATGATCACATGGTCGCACAGTGTATTAGAAACGCCCAAAATCGGACATGAGTAAGTTAATGCAATAGTCGATGGCGTCTTATATTTCAAATGCAAGAGTAGAACTCCCGTGTGCGCATTTTACTTCGTTTTTGAGAAAATTAATTTTTAAATTGCTCATTTTTGAACTCCCAAAAAACGAATTTATTTTATTTCAATTAATTACGGGGGTTTGTAAACTTGCTATCTAGCTGATTAGATTAATTGTTAAGAGGCACAAATTTTGCACTTTATTTCATTCCTGCAACTCAATTAGTTCCTGAGATTTTAATTTTTTTTAATATTTAGACTTTATTTTTTTCTGCTTTCCTACATGATTTCCGCAATTGTTTTCCATACTGAAAAATACTTTAGTTATATAGTCTTTAGATTACAATATTTTTATTTTTTGCGAATCGTGTATAGTGCCAGAGATTTACGAATTTATAATTTTTATTCGCCCCTTTAAAAATTTTAAGAGCAAAGGTTCATCGAATCTCGCCATCAAAGCCATGACTCATTGCATTAACTCAGTCATGTCCGATTTTGTGGGTTTCTAAAACACTGTGGGTCGGTAAAGACAATCACGCAGGAACTGTACGATTTCCTGTGGTCAAAAGGGAAGCTTATAATATTACTAGATGATGCCCGCAACTCTGTTGCGCCAAAATTCGTTTATCGCGCGGGAACCGTACATTTTTCTGGGATAAAAAGTATCCTATGCCATTTCCCGGGACTCAAAGTATGTCCATACCAAATTTCAGCCAAATCGGTTCAGCGGTTCGGGAATGAAGAGGTAACAGACAGACAGACACACTTTCGCATTTATAATATTAGTATGGATGTCCTGCCCACGCTTCCCAAATTTTATTAATACAGTGCTTTTGAAACCTATATGAAACAAATAACCAGATAAATGAAATTCTTGATGACAAAGGTAATATAATTATTATTGTTTAATGCTTATACTCCCAAGCGGCCACATGCGGCCGCGATAACAATAGATAAGCTATTAGCCTATCAATCCCCATAAGGCTGCATTTCCACTGAAGCGGACCGGAGTCCGAATTGACCAATCAATTTAATGACAGCGAATATTTCGAGCATGGTGATTGGCCAATTTGGCACCGCTAAGCTCCGCTCCGCTCCGCTTTAGTGGAAACGCAGCCTAAGGCCCAAGTGGGCCACGATAACAAAAGATTTCCAAGAATCGGTGATCGAAGGATTAAATAAAAAATAAAATAAATTAAATTGTCTGGTTTTTCATGATCAAGGTATTAAATAAAGGTTAATCCAAACTCTGCTTAGCCAAGACTGGCTTTCTGTCTAATGGTCTACTACCTCGATTGTAGGAATCATAGGCACAATAGCTTTTCAATTTTTATGCGGTACCTGGGTGCCGCTTGAGAATTGATGGGTTAACATGATATGCACTTGACAATAAAATATTTTCTCTAAAAATGCTAAAGTATAAGCCTATGCATTAGAAATATTTTCAGAATGAAATCAAACACTTACCTATGATCAGCCCTCCTGTAATACTTTTTAGAGGACAGGTTTTCTGCAGCTGCTCCATCTTTACTTGTGATATCCATAATTTGGAATATTTCACTACCACACTTTTTTCTTGAAATGTAGGTTTTGTATGTTTGATATTTCCAATATTTTGGCAAATTACTCAATTGTCTAATCATACAAGACAAATAAATTTGTTATGTATGACCTGAAATAGCATTTTAAGTTTAAATATATAAGAAAAATTGTTAAAGCATCAGTACTTTTATTTTAACTTAAAGTCAGTAAACTGTAAAGTGAAACTTAACATAAAGTACTGATTACATTGAGCAACTGCAACATTATTTAAAAACAGTTTCAATATTCGGTTTTGTTAAAAAATTATCTATTTTTATCAAAAAATCACGACGGCTTAAAATAAAGCAATGAGTCAATGGCAAATATTGATCTTTAGAAAACCTATACCATGCTTCGTTAAAATTAACAAATCGTACAGCAAATAACTACTAAGATGAGTTCTATCAATAAATACAAAATAAATAAAAGAGTACTAACCAGGTAATGGGTAATGGTTATAATATTATTTTATCAAAAATTCAAATCAAATGTTTTTGAGCAGTTGTTTTGCATCTCAAACTAAAATGTCAATGTCAATTGTCATTAGGGACTAGAGCACAGATTAGTTATATGTACCTGGTACTAGAGAGTCTAGAGACTAGAGAGTAGAGAGCAGCTGTACGGCTGTCAACGAATCCTGTCAAAGACCTGAGTCGTGTTCGTTTGGTTTGACGCGACGGCGCGAAATCGCCGAGATATTTATTATATCTGGAAAACAACCTAATTTCAACCTTTTGCATAGCTATTAGCGTTCATAGTACAATAACTGTCTGCCGTCTCCCTTCAATATGCCAGGGCTGTCAAGCGAGCGGGGCGGCGCGGCGGCCGGGTGGCGCGGGCGGGTACCTATTAAACTATGTATTACCGTACCGGTACTTTTGTTTCGAGGATGTGTGCGCTGCGTATGCGACATGTCGAGCGAGTGCCAGCCTATGGCGTGGATTACATGCATCAATATTATCACGATTCCGTGATAATATTGAATTATTGATGGTGTAATAGGCAGAATCGCAGTATTTTGTGAATCCCGTGATACTAATCATAATAATATTGACCGTGTAATGATATTAGGCTATACCTATAGTATTTAGTGTTTCCTTCAAAATTTCCTAACAAGTTTCAGTAAGGTCAGGGAGAGTGGAGAGTGGAGACTTGGGTAAAGTGTTCTGTGTTGTACACAGGCCACAGCCCATGTGACCTGACAAATCGACTGTATTGATTAACTGGAGTTCATAATAATATCATTTGACTAGATCACTAGACTTTTTGATGGTTTTAAAAGTTAAAACTATAAATAAAACCACAACAGCCTTATCGCTTGACACTAGCAATGGAGAACTCATGGTTGCTCTGCTGAAGCTATAATAAAAACAAAAAAATGTCGTTCTTTTGACATCCCATTTTGACATTTACAATATCTATTTCTTCATTCTTGTCAATTTTGTTGATTTTCATTAAAATTTTTCAAAGTAGGTAATTGTTATTAAAATGTAAATAATATTAATTAACGAAAATAGCAATAATCACAGGAATATTTTATAGTTCTATCGTCAAATGTAAATTAACGAAACAAAATATTTCTAATGGCTTACACTGAAAAAGTTTTGCTTAGTGGCACAGCACTTTCGTTCTTATTTTACGAGTGTTTAAACTCCGATAATAGCCAGGTTAGTTATTATTTTTCAAAGAGCTCCTTTATCTTTCACGTTCTATGTACTACGATTATATTGTTTTATTTCAGGAAGGATTTCTATTGGGAGACATAAGTTCACGTGTAACTAATCACATATCAGATTCTCAAAATGATAACCCTCGACTTGACACTCAAATATTGGTTAGAAGTGTTTTGCCCCTACCGTCGGCGTCACTGTTTTATCTTCCAACAGGCAGATTAAGAGAAGATGTTCTATCGGAGATTCTCGCTCAAGCCGCGTCCGACATAGTGGGATGGTACAAGTATAGGAAGAACAGTAGCATCAAGCCGACATTTCGAGACAAGAATGTATCTAAAGGACTTCAGAGATACTTTGAAAAGTATCATGAAAAGAAAACTTTTGTCTCATGTTTCCTGTCAAGTAAGGAGTCATCAGCGTCATCGACACACACTATAGTATATAAATTTGGGAAAATTAACTGTTTCGACTACTATGAATACATAGAAGATGTCACTGGTAATTTAGGAGAAAAAGTAACCGGCTATAAAAAGGCACAAATGCCATCGGCTCATTGCATATTCAATAGAATCGTTAAAGAGAGCAATGTCCATACCAACAACACCAATGATGCTATAATGCTCATACAGAAAGCTGTAGATGAGAGATTAACAAAAGAAGCCAAAATAGCAGCAAAAAATGAGTGCACTATAAGAGAACTCGAGAATGAAATCAAGGAGATGACCAAAATGCTGTGCGAACGGCAATGTTTTGAATTACAAGAAGCATATGAAACTATGGTCAAGGAAAAAACTGTCAATAGACAAGCTGAAATGGCTCAGGCGTGCATCGAAGCAATGAAAACTCCTACAACTGTAGATATTCTTAGTGCACCAAACATCATCATAAACAACAGTTTGTCTGGTGGTGAGAAATCCAATCACACTATAAACACTAGGGATAGATCACCTAGTCCCATCTTAACCCCCTCAACCTCTTCTAACAAGGCAAAGGTCAACTATGCTTCTATTGTAAAGAAAAAATCTGAACAGCCTTCGTCAAGCGTAAGTTTTACATACTTAAATAAGATTAAAGAAATATAAAAAAAAAACAAAAAGTAAACTGAGTATATTCATAACTAGCTGACCCGACAGACGTTGTCCTGTCTTAACGATGATTATTTAATCCGAATTGGTATAATTAAGAAAACAATAGATTAAAATTAGTACCTTCATGCCAAATTTCATCAAAATAGATTAATAAATAGTTTAAGCGAAAATTATAAAAGTTTATTGTGCAGGAAGCGTACATTTTCCGGGACAAAAAGTATTGTCCTTATTATACCTTGTCCTTTCCCGAGACACAAAGTATCTCCATACCGAATTTCATAAAAATAGACTGAATAGTTTAGGCGAAAATCATAAAAGCTTATTGTGCGGGAACCATACTTTTTCCGGGATTAAAAGTATCCCTTGTCCTTTCCCGAGACTCAAAGTATCTCCATACCAAAATTCATCAAAATTGATTGAATAGTTTACGCGCAAATCATAAAAGTATATTGTGCAGTAACCGTACATTTTTCCTGGACAAAATGTATCCTATGTCCTTTTCCTGGTTCTAAGCTACCTCTCCACCAATTTTCAGCCAAATCGGTTCATCCGTTCTTGAGATAAAAGTTTATTGGGCGGGAACCGTACATTTTCCGGGACAAAAAGTATCCCTTGTCCTTTCCCGAGACTCAAAGTATATCCATACCAAAATTCATCAAAATCGATTAAATAGTTTACGCGCAAATAATAAAAGTATATTGTGCAGTAACCGTACATTTTTCCGGGACAAAATGTATCCTATGTCCTATTCCTGGTTCCATGCTACCTCTCCACCAATTTTCAGCCAAATCGGTTCATCCGTTCTTGAGATAAAAGTTTATTGGGCGGGAACCGTACATTTTCCGGGACAAAAAGTATCCCTTGTCCTTTCCCGAGACTCAAAATATCTCCATACCAAAATTCATCAAAATCGATTGAATAGTTTACGCGCAAATCATAAAAGTATATTGTGCAGTAACCGTACATTTTTCCGAAACAAAATGTATCCTATGTCCTTCTCCTGGCTCTAAACTACCTCCCTGCCAATTTTCAGCTAAATCGGTTCAGCCGTTCTTGAGTTATAAGTGAAGTAACTAACACGACTTTCTTTTATATATATAGATAATTTTGTTTTTTCAGACTATCGCAAATGAAGATTTAATTATTTTTGATGTGGAAGACAAACAATATCAAAAACCAATCATCATCAATGACAATGTAAGCTTAGGGGGAAGTTCTCCGGAGTATTAAAGTGCCTTAATTCGTTAAATATTTTAGTTACCATTTAATGATCATTATTTTGTTAGTATCTACCTAACTATTATTTGTTAAACTAAATTTAGTGTTAATGACTGTTATGGATACTGTAACAAAATCGAATTGTAGAGCCAAACCCGACACAAAGGCAATACTATCCTTTTGCATTTATCAGAAATTTTGATCTTGATTCAGAATATTAATTAAATTGTGTTTACCGGTTAAAATATTGCTCAAGAATATTTCTATGAGATACTTACTTTATCATCTATATATACGAACCTGAAACCTCCTTAGTCCTTATTAATGAAAAGATCCACACTGTGTATGCAGACATATTAATAGTTATACCAAGTTTTGTCCTTGTTACTTTAGAAACTTTTCTTTTATATGAGACAGACAAAACATAATATTATATATCTTATGTTACAATAAAATGTATATGTTACGCTCAAAGACCGAAAACGCTCAGTGAGCGAAAAAATGGCTCACAACGCATTGTGGTAATAGAGAAACGACCACGACGCGTTCTGGTAATCACAGAAATACCACAAAGCGAAATTCGTGTCGTGGCTGACGTGCTATTCGACCACAACGTGTTGTGGTAATCGAGTAAAGCCAAAAAGCACTATAAAATTACTCCTGCGTAACATGCTTTTGTGTATTGCGCACACACTTGGGCACTATAAAATAACTCATGCGTACCTGGCCTGGTTTCATTGAAACCTAAGTGCTCTTGTGTATTGCACACACACTTGGGCACTATGAAATGACTTCTGCTCAACTGGCCTGGTTTCATTGAAACCAGAGTGCTCTTGTGTATTGCGCACACACTTGGGCGCTATAAAATTACCCCTGCGTATCTGGCCTAGTTTCATTGAAACCAGAGTGCTCTTGTGTATTGCGCACACACTTGGGCGCTATAAAATTACTTCTGCGTAACACGGCCTGGTTTCAGAACGCGTCGTGGCCGTTTTCATTAGCGCCACAACACGAATTCGCGTCGTGGCTGTTTTTAAATGCTCAGAACGCGTCATGGCTTTACTCGATTACCACAACGCGTTGTGGTCGAATAGCACGTCAGCCACGACACGAATTTCGCTTTGGGGTATTTCTGTGATTACCAGAACCGTTTTCACTAGGACCACGACGCGAATTTCGCGTCGTGGTCGTTTCTCTATTACCACAACGCATTGTGAGCCATTTTTTCGCTCACTGAGCGTTTTCGGTCTTTGAGTGACATAAATGTTATAATTACTATTAGGGAGGTTGGTATAATTTATGATTATAAGAGCGTTTGTGTTGCGTTGTACACTGAAATTTACCGTCCGGCATTCATAACTTTCACGTTTGCCATATCAAAACGTAAGAAATCGGGATGCCCCGCCGCGCCGGATGGTAAAATTCCGTGTAGTGCACAAACGCTCTAAAAGGGGTGACAGACGTGCGAGTAAGTACGCGGACTTATGGCTCGACGAAAAATTGCCTGTGTGTCAGCAAAGAGTCGCGAGCCGCGAGCCGCGAGCCTGGGGGCATGGTAATCCAGTGTGAGCGATTCTCGTGTGTCACCGACGCGAGCCGAGTAAGTTCGCGAACTTAAAACCCGCGTGCTTTAAGTTCGTACGTATGTCAGGCCTTTAAGACTACTTAAAACTTGGAAACTTTCACCTTATTTGTTTGGCAGTGATTATAAATTCTTGACATGATCTCTTCAGTATAATACAGTAAGTTGCATAAACCCTAAAATTCACCAATATAATATGACGAATAAAAATACAAATTTTTAGGTTTATGCCGTTTATATGAAAGAAGTCATGAAAAAATCGGATTATATGTATAGGTGACATTAGGTTTATATTTGTATTACTAAAATTAATATACTCATAACTCACTACAACTGTTAATAAATACTTTTTCTTAAAGCTGTACACAAGACTTGAAGAGTATTCATTGCCAGGTTTATGAGTTTTTGATGAGTGTTAATCTTTTCAATGGTTATTTTGATTGGATGTATTTGACATCAGCTATCAAAAACGTTTAAGTATAGATGAATCCCTGCCAATGAAACTCAGAAACCATGCGTTAATTTTAATTATCAATAGCTTTGTCCACACTGGGCCTTTTTTTGTCTATCAAGGGCATGCGCTATAGCGCAGTCAACAGCGAACGTGAGGCATGCCCGTGACGCGCGTTTAGATCGTAGTACTCGCTATGACACTTTTCTTTCAACGCGGGTGGATTTTGATGCATTCAATTGAATATGCCAAACGAAAGTTGATTAAAAAGAAGATGACGAAAATTGAAGATGAAATTGCTTAATGTGGACATAGCTAATAGTTAAGTCCACATTATGCGCTTTCGTCTTCAATTTTCGTCTTCTTCTTTCATTCAACTTTCGTTTTGGCGCATTCAATAATTGAATGCGCCAAAGAACGCAACGCTAACTGACATTTTTAATAACAAAGCGAAAGTTTTGGACGGCGAAAGTTGCGTCACGGGCATGTCTCACGTTCGCTGTTGACTGCGCTATAACGCATGCCCTTGACGAACAGAAAAAGGCACAGTGTGGACAAAGCTATTGTAGTACTAAAGTTTTTTTGTGCAGCTATATAAGTCTGAGTATCAATTACTTAAATGATTTATTTTGTACTTAGAAAGACGAGTTTTCTCTGCTCATTTTAGTTCCACATATTATATTCCATTAAAAACCTGACAAAGTACTAATTATTTTGCTAAGATAAATAAGTACAGATTTCTTTTTTAACTTGGAAATAATCCTGTATGTAAAACATTACAAAATATATTGTGTAATAAGTAATTACTAATATTATAAATATATATTATTTACACTATAAAGCTTGTTTATTTTTCCGTGAAAATAAAAGTAGAAACTATATTTTCATACACTTTATTAAAAGGACAGACATACGTTAGGAATTTTAAATATTGCATTGTTTTTTGTTGGAATTTGAAAGAATAAAAACATATTGAGGATTAAGTTAAGAAGTTTTATAGACATCTTTTAGCATTAAACCTAAGATTGAAGAGCCTTATAATAACAGCGCTTCTTTAATTCTTACATTTTTATAACTTACACAAAAAATTCCCAATTCATCATTCACATTTGGCACAAAAAGCATGATCCTTAACAAAACATACAAAATTAATAGTAAAAATACTTATTGTGTTTAACAATAATAAAATAATAATATAAAATCAGTCAACAAATTCAACATGCTGTATTGGTTCATTCATATATTATTTAATTGATTAATCTAAAATACTTATAACTACAAATCATCTCAATCTCAAACAATAAACTACAACAATACATAAATGACAATACAAATGTCTTGACTAGGGTTATTTAGCAAAGTCAGCAGTTGGTATAGTTTAAACCACTTGCAAGAATCTGGGTAGAAATAAGACCTCGGTTATACATAATATTATTTGTTATTCTTCATATTTTGAAATCTGCTATGCAAGTGGACCTAAGTTTATTATTATTAACTTATACTTAAGGCTGCTCTTTCGAAAAAAGCGTGCAGATGAAACATCTTTTCATCGGCATTAACAGAGAAAAATAATCAGCAAACTACATGATATGATACGTAATTTGGTTTTGTCATATTTTTTCTATCGGTATCACATAATAAAGAAATAAAAAACCAAATCACCTCCAAATCGTTGAATGAAACCACTTTACTCCTTCATTATTTATCAAAAGAATATATAAAAAATATCTACTGCTTTGCAATACATAAGATAATAATTTGGTTTTTTTACTTTTTTGAAATATGTATTATATTAAGCCTTAAAAAGGTTTTTTCTCCTATTTCGCCCTATCATGGACGCGGCGAGCGTCGTAACCGCCACCGTACAAGGCGCGTTGTTGTGAATGTTATTTTAATGTCATTTACGTCGATGTTCGCACTGACAGACAATCGACCTGCTAATTTAGGAAAATAAGGCCCTTAAATGAAGTTTTTAAAACACAGACATTTATAAACGCAACGAAATATTCAACGAGTACCTGATTTTAGTTCAATCACAGTAGATCATTGGCTACGGCGGGGTTTTCCCCGGCTAGCTCGTACACGGAATGCGCTAATCTGCGAGCTTGCTGCACCGCTGTGGACGCCGGTAGGAGCCCCAGATGTATACAGATGAGCTCCTTTAGACTTACACCTTGACTGTCGTTGGGAAACGCCAGCTCTTGCAGTTGTCTGAATACGAAGAAAACATTAAAAATTAATAAAGCAATGTAATATTACATTAAATAAAGTAATGTAAATTTTGCGCTTATAGCAAAAGTAAGACGCAAATGTGTAAACCACACTTGCGTTCACACACAAACGTAATTTACACTTTGTTACAAGTCATGTGAGTAATGACTAATGAGTATAATGTGTGCGTTCAACAAAGCGAATTTCGTCGTATGCCAAATCAGGCATTAACTTTATGGGCCAGGCCACAACACTTTTTTGTTTTTGCGATACTTAACGCAGTATTGTGGCCTGGCCCCAAGCTTGAGATCCATACTAATATTATAAATGCGAAAGTGCGTCTGTCTGTCTGTTACCTCTTCACGCCCAAACCTCTAAACCGATTTTACAGAAATTTGGCATGGAGATACTTTAAGTCCCGGGAAAGGACATAGGACACTTTTTGTCCCGGAAAAATGTACGGTTCCCGCGCGATAAACGAGTTTTGGCGCAACGGAGTTGCGGGCGTCATCTAGTATTCCATATAATATGTACGGTGCCTACTAACATGTTACATACCTGTAGAAGGTCCCCCGTATATCCCCGGGGGGTGGCAGGGCGCGGGCGGCGGCGGGTGTGTGCGCGGGGCGGGCGGGGGCGCCGCGCCGTTCCCACCACTGTAACGCGCACACGTGCAACGCGCCGCGACGCCACGCCGCCGCGCCGCAGCCACCGCGGAGCGCCGCTAGCGAACGCCGTATCACCGCACGCACCTAGATAAGTTTAATATTTAGTTTATATAAATCATTAATTATTCTTTTTATATTGTAACCATAATAAAGAAACTGTAACATTGTGTTTTAACCCATCAAGCCCCATAAGGACACCGGTGACCGCGACAACAATACAATAACAATAGATTTCCAAGAAACCGCGATCGAAGGAGTACCTAATAAACTTGCGAGTGCTAAACTGTAGGGGAGAGGGGTTTTATGAAATTCCCGCATTGTCGCATTACAATATTCCTTTACATTCAAACAATATTACGATATCCCGTACCCTTAAGGCCAACCCACACGTACCACAACCACACGACATCGCAACAACAAAATGTCGTCGAGCAGTGGTTACGGGTGAATGGTGTCGCTGCAGTTTTTTGTAGGTGCATTGTGGTACCGACAAAATGCCCACATCGTTGCGTTGTCGCCAGTGGTTGCGATGTAGTTACGTACGAAAGTCAATGAAACGAAGGGGGGAAGAGCGCGGGCGGTGTGCGCGCACTGTCGTTGCATCGACGCAACGTTGTGGTTGCGATGTGGTCGGTATCTGACAAGTGGTCGACAACGTCTGCAAAATGTGGTACGTGTGAATGGTCCAGTTGATTTACAATACGAAATATACGCCCGACCACGTGGTGTGGTTGTCGTGTGGTTGTGGTACGTGCGGGTTGGCTCTTATCGAGTTACATAATACTTACGTGACGTGCCGTTATATTATTTATTAAAAACTAGCGCATTGGAGCGGTTGATATTGAGAAAAATATTTCAGCGACTTTTTGAAAGTATTGGCAAAACTTTGAAAATATACTTAGTATTCATAAAGTTTTAGACCTACCTGGGGTTTAATATCTTCGAAAACTGCGATACCTTATATGTACTTGAATACTGACTTTTTATCAAGGGAAAGCTATAATTAACCGATTCGTTGCCACCTTCATTTCAACAAATTCTTACGACAGGCCAAGTACTTTGTTCGATGACGCACCATAAGCGTCATCGGCCCTGCTAAACGATGACGCGCCACGTGCGGCATTGGCCACTGGTTGTGTTTTATGCATATTTTATTGTAAATAGGCGTAAATCAGAGAGGGAAAAGATAAATTTTGTGTGCAGTGTTCGTATTAGTTGTAATTCAAAGCTGATATGGCGTATAAAAGTAGTAATTCATACTGTTAACAAAATGTGTAAGTAGTCGTCAACCTTTGGCACAAATTTTGCTCATACGAGTATGTAGGTATTAATGATTTTAATTAGTGCTGGTTACTAAAAGCCGAGCTTTGTGAGGGCTCACGTCGTCACACCTTGACTGACTGATGATAACACATATAACACGGACTCGTGCACGAAGGGTTCCGTACCATTATAGAGCAAAATTATGCCGAAAATTATGTTTTTGAATGGGAGCCCCCCTTCATTTTTTATTTTATTTATTTAATTTTATTTTGTTTTTATAGCGTTTATATAGCTAGTTTTATTTTGTTGTTATTATAGCGGCAACAGATACTCATAATCCACGAAAATTTCAATTCTATTACCGTTCTTGAGTTGCGGCCTGGAGACAGACAGACAGACAGACAGACAGACAACGAAGTCTTAGGCTGGCCTCACACAGCCGGAATGTCTTTCTGAATTCATATTATTAATTCATAAAGACTGGAATTCCATACAATATCAGTAAGTATGATCCACGTACACATTCTGATTTTTTTCAGATTATGTTTCTCAGATCGATCTGTAAGAATGATACTGACGAGCGTTCTGAATTCCGGATCGATAAATTTAAAATTATGATTTCATAACGCGCGTATTCCCATACATTTTAATAGAGCGGCACACACATACTGAAATCAGATTATGAATTATTTCAGTTGACACTGCAAGAAGCTAACCCCTGGACGTGTTGTGACCTGCTGGCGTGATGTCTGACACGGAAAATTTAATCTTAAGCATTGAAATATAGGACACATCCATTGAGGATTACCATGACAGGGAAAAAAACATAGCGTGGTTGGAAATTCTTAGAAGTTTAATTCCAAATTGGGAAACATTAAGTGAAAACGAAAGTAAAAGAAAAATAACATTTATTAGTATTAATTCTTCTTCCATAAAGACGTTTAAATATGTGCCAGGAATCATGAGACTACTGATCAATCTTATTTTCAAAGATGTGTGTGAGGCAAAGTGCCGAAATTTAGATTATGAATTATTCAGAGAGACGTTCCGGCTGTGTGAGGCTAGCCTTAGTAATAGGGTCCCGTTTTTATATTTTGGGTACGGAAGTTAGAACCCTAATTACATGTTAAAGCACAAATCAATAGGCATGATAGTTTTTCCGTAAAGGTTGTGGGATTTATTATGACTAGCAACTTCATCTATTTTAGTTGAAGAATAAATAACTTAGAGTAGTTGTGTAGCTATGACAATATAAATTTGTATTAAAATTTAAGAGCTCTCAGAAAATCGTTTATTTAAACAAATGAAATACGTTTGTTTTGGATAATCAGCAGGAATATAATGACTTTCCTGAATATAGCCAGCCAAGATTTACAAACATACTTAAATGAAAATTGCCTGGAAAACGACAATAAGGAGAATGAAAGTTTTCCAGAATATAGTCACTCAATATTGCAAAACTTTACATTGAAAAGGACATTAAGTAATTGAAAGTTCTCGTATTTGTCATGACGCAAAAAATAACTCAACAGACAGTAGCATCGAAGCTAAATTACTGACGCTGATGAAGATGAGTGTTAATAAGAAAAAAAAGTTTCATAAATACGCTAATCGCAGAAAAGTAAGGATTCGAGTGAACCAATGATTGACGATCTCTGACTAGTAGCCTTTAATTCTAAAATAAACGGCCACGCATAAAATTGAGTTCAACATGTATATTTAGACAAGGGAATTGTAATTACAGTATAATAAATTAGTTTTAACGTGTTTTTGAACAATTCTTATATGCCGCGTCTGGCGCGTCATCGGCCTCACTAAAACTTTTTGAATGACGCGCTGGGCGCGGCATTGGCCACGAATCGGTTAACTCTATACATACCGTGCTAGGTGTGAGCATGTCGACGCAATCCGCCATGTCGGGTGCCAGGAAGCGGCCGGTAGTGCGGTCTACGTACACGAAGTGTATGAGACCGGGAAACTCTTCTACGTACTTGTGCAGGGATATCGAGCTGCCCACGTCCGAGTCACCAGTGGGAAATGGTTGAGGAAGTTGTTGGATTTAAATGTATTAATAAGAGCGCGTTGCGAGAAATGTGTTGTTGAATACTAATAGAATCGCTTCATTTGCCTGACCTCGCTAAGCGCTGCGAAAATTTTTCAATGTTCCTGGGTCTAAATATATGTATAATATAAAAGTATTGCTTAAATATTTTTCCGTTGTGTACCTGTAACACACGTCCTTCAGGTACTTAGCACGGGGCCAGACTGACGTGGTGTGAAGCGTCCATAGATATTATTATATTAAAAAGGATATGATTCAAGATTGAAGTATCTCTCCGCTTTGAGCTTCAAGAAGTCAAGATACGGTGACAGTTGGGTCTTCAACTCGGTCAGATTGAGCTTGGGGCTCGGTATATCCGGCTTGAGCTGTTCTAGCACAGCATCGAGGGCTGTGTGTAGGGCTGCGGCGGCGGTGTCGGGGGACAGGGGCGAAGCGCCGCCCGCGGCTGCCTTGCGTAACTCCAGCAGTCTGCTAGTGAGCCGAGCACAGAGGGCGCTGTTGGACTTGTTCTTGCGAAGTGCGTCTGTAGTCTGAAATTGTTTAAATGTATTTTTCCCTTTTTTAGGGTTCCGTACCCAAAGGGTAAAAACGGGACCCTATTACTGAGACTTCGATGTCTGTCCGTCTGTCCGTCTGTCTCCAGGCTGTAACTCAAGAACGGTAACAGCTAGAGAGTTGAAATTTTCACAGATCATGTATTTCTATTGCCGCTATAACAACAAATACTAAAAATAAAATAAATTAAATAATTAAGGGGGGCTCCCATACAACAAACGTAAATTTTTTGCTATATTTCGCTCGGATCAATGATGACAACGGGTAGGCACTTGAAATGTATATAAAATACTCAGCTGTATTTATACTTCAATAATTATTAATAAAATTTAAATAAAATAAATAATTAAGGGGGGCTCCCATACAAAAAACTCAAATTTTTACTATTTTTGCTCTATAATGGTACGGAACCCTTCGTGCGCGAGTCCAACTCGCACTTGGCCGATTTTATTTTATTCAACCATAGCAAAGATAAAATGAAATTACATAAATAAGTGTCTAATATAAATGCCGAACTCAGAAACGAAAATTAAATTTGACATAAGCCCCCTACGTTATTAAAATTTTGTCAAACTAATAATAATGTATATATATATATATATATATATAATAATAATAACTGTTCATTAAACTGAAGTTTAATGATCATTAAATATCTCTGAGTGCGACCGTTAGTCACTGCATCAATTGAAATGAATTAAGTATATGCCGCGTGTGAACAGTTTTTCAAGCCAGGCCAAACTGTTCACACGCGGCATATGCCAAGCCAATACTGGCTGCCAGTCTTATTGGCAGCCAGTACTGGCTCTCTGAAAACTATACTTTAGATGCGAATGGATTAGTCGAGACAGCGCGGAGAATGTTAAGCATCACTAATATTATAAATGTGAAATTGTGTCTGTCAATCTGTGACCTCTTCCCGCTTAATTAAACCGCATTATATAATATTGTGATGTAAAATGCTATGGAGACATCTTAGAGCACTTACAAGTGCCGGCCGTTCGTCTGTAAGGAGCCTTAATTCCCGGGTAAGAACACAGGATAGTTTCTTCCGCGAAAAATGTCTCTAGCCAGATTTTAGCAAATCAAAGTTGCAGGCAATGACTGTGTAATACCTCTAATGAAAATACTAATAATGAAGTAACTTTTACAGACCTTTTTAATAGCTTGTTCCAGTGAATCTAGTGTAGTTGGCACCATCTCCATATTTCTTTGTAGGAGCAGCCTCCTTAAATTACACAGGATTTGGCTGGACAGGTGAGCTGATATGCCAATTTCCCTGTAAAAATGAATTTAACAACACCCAGTAACATTTTATGATGTTTTTACAACAAATCAAAGTGTTTTTATAAAATTAGATATTGTAGTTTTTATTTTTATTTTCTTATTATTTTATTCCGTTTTAACGCAACGCAACGAAGCAATGTGACTTAACGCTCACATTAGACTACTGACAGTTTGGTGTAGAAGTAGCCTTGAGCCTAAGGCGGGCCATAGACGGACCGCATCTTGCAGTCGAGACCGACTGCAAGATGCGGTTGTCACACGGCGATCTGCAGTTTCCATACTAAATTCACATCCGCAATACACGGACCGCTCGAGCAGTTCTTGCAATCGTTCAACGCAGTCGGCCCCGACCGCCACTTGCGGTCCGTCTATGACCAGTCAACCTTGTACCATTGAGGAAATTGATTCCTAGGCAGTTGACAGACCAACTTCATCTGGTCGGATCATGTCAATTCAATGTTAATTGTGATCTGTCGGCTGGGTTTGACGCACCCACCAAACTACGTAGGTCCGCCATCTGCCTAGGAATCAACTTCTCTGATAGTACATATTATATAATAATGGCGACTTCTCACCTGAGCTCCATATCAACGAGCATAGCGAATACGATGCGTGGCGCCAACTCAACTAAATGCAGCGAGTGCGGCGCGCACGGGCTGCTCGTGCCGCCCGCGCACATGTTCACTATAGCGCTGTTCTCTGCCGACAACCCTGGAGATGTGTTACATTGTTTTTATCTTCTCTGTGGTGCAAACAGACAAACTAAAAGCGGGCTAATGGTAAAAAATAAAAATACTAAAATGGCAGAGTGCGAGACAATGACTCAGGAAAATGGCAAAAGGAATCGTTCCCATGAAACAGCGCAAGATGGAGGGGACGTGCAAATATTAGATGGGACGAAGATATAAAAGTATGTACAGAATATGTACAGATAAGAGTGAAAAAATATGGTGGAAGGCCAAGCTGTACGCCATCAATCCCCAAGCGGCAGCCGGAAATCTATTGTGTCTGCGATTCCCACGATCGAGGTATTAAATAGGCTTTCAAATTAAACACAACATAATATTATAATAAACACTTACATGGCAAGCGGACATTGCTGCTTGCTTTGTCTTCCTCGTCTAACCGTCTCAGTTCAGTCCAATACTCCTGTGCGGCCACACACTGTATACTCAGCAGTATCAAGTCAGGGGGCATGAGGTCTTCACAGCCACGACTATAACAATAACACAATTCTACACTCCACACACAGATGATATCAGCAGGAAAATCTACATATTATTAGTAAATAGTGATCTAAAATTACTATGAACGCTATTTTTATTTTATACTGTATTTATTTTGACGTTGTCAGCCTACTGAAGGACGATAGTCGAGTGTCTGCAGTCTCGCCACAAGGCTATCTTTAGCTCCTTTGTGGTGAGAGTACCGACGAATAATCTGTCGACTTTCGAGGCGCCGGAGTTCTGGCTGATGGATGTAGTCTATCGGAGGTTCCGGGGGAGACTTCGGAACGAAGCAAGTCACGTCGCCGGCAAAACGTGACAGTGTTAGTTTTTAAGTATACATAAAATATGTATGTTACATTTAAGGTACTTATTTGTTATATAGGCCTCTGATGCCCGAAATGGAATGATTTGATTTAGGCAGGCGATGGATAGAGCCACAGACAGTAAAGTCTTAATGACAAACATTTTATAAAATACATTATTTTTATTGGTCTGAAACAAATAAAAATTAAGAAAAAAAATGTGACTTACGTAGAATACAATGCAAGCATCTTATCGCCAACGAAGAGCATAAGGTGGTAATGTTGGTTTGAGCCACATTTGATCTCTTTACTAGCAGACTTCAATGCATTGAGTGCTGCCAATGTAGCTCCACTCTCCCCGATCACTCCACTGGCGCCCGGAATGGAGTCGCCCTTGATCCTGCTCTCTAGCAGCACGGACAACCAGTCCTGATAAACTGCTGAATGTAAACTGAAAATAATTTAAATTCCTAATCAGAAGAGAAAGACTGGAAAACTTAAAGTTGCAACCTGTATATTTTTATGGTATCATCATAGAATTCTTAACAGTCAAATTCTATGTGACAGAACACTGAAATTGTAGTTTGTTAATAAATCAAACTTTAAACTAGAGCACATAAAAGAGGATGGTAAGAACTAAGAAGGGTTAAGGCTTCAAAGCATATTAATTCATCAAGCCCCAAGCGGCCACATGCGGCCGCGATAACAATGAAAAAGCTGTTGTGTCTCGTTTTGCCACGACTGATGGGTTAATAAATGTTCTTGTCTTATAGCAAGAGATATCAAGCTCTGAATGTGATCCCACTACTTTCAGAGCTTGATATAGCTCTTGTTAATAAGACAAGAACATTTATTTAGTTTACTTTACTCACAGATTGATGTTCTGTCCACAAACATGTTGGACAAGTGTTTTGCAGTCCATCAACTCTCGGTGAGCGTCATCTAAGTCGTCCTCACAGATGATCATTAGGACATGATCCAGCCACTAAAAATAAAATAATATTTTATTATAAATACATTTGTTTTTAGCCTTTTGTAACAAATATTTTAATAACATTAAATTTTAATAATATTTATGCAAAAGTAACATAGTAGATAGGAGAGGACAAACAAAAACAAAAAGACTGGACATAACCCACATAGCCACAGAATACTGGGAGCTGTGTCACAGTTTTAACTAGTACAGCTCCCAACGATAAAAACTGAATGTGTGTTGTGATTATCTTAAATATGTCTTATTTATAAGCTTTCATTGTATTATGATATGAAATAAATAAATTATTATTATTATTAATACTACAGGAGCCGGTACTCCAAAGAAACACTACATGTGGACGTCGAACTACTGGACACAAGTGAGGTGCCCTGCATTATCCAACGGGAAGATGAGAAAGCAATAACCACTCAGAAAAAAGACAAAGCCCCTGGTCCAGACTCTATACGCAATGAAGTACTAAACGAAAATAAAGATCTTCATGATCTTGTCGTACCAGTATTGACCAAAGTCTTTAACAAAATAGTAAGGCCAGAAGAAATACCACTCCAATGAAAAGTTTCAACAATAACCTTGCTATACAAAAAAGGCAATAGAAATGATATTGGGAACTACAGGCCCGTCAGTTTGATGTTCAGCATATATAAATTATTCTCAAGAATTATATTAGGAAGAATCACCAGAACTTTAGAGGAAAATCAGCCTAGAGAACAGGCAGGCTTCAGAAGTACGTTTTCAACAATAGATTACATACATGGTGGTCAATCAAATAGCAGAAATATGCAAGCAATACAACATGACCTACTACTTTTGCTTTGTGGATTATTGCAAAGCGTTTGACTCTATAGAATATAGATCATACAAAAATCTGGGAGGCATTGAAAAACCAAGGTGTAGAGCATAAATATATTAGACTGATTAAAAATATATACACAGGAACTACTGCAAAAATAAAACTAGAAAAAGAAGGAGAAGAAATAAAAATACAGAGAGGAGTGAGGCAAGGAGACCCACTATCACCTAAATTATTTTCGGCTGTGCTTGAAGAAGCATTCCGAAAACTCGACTGGAATGACCTGGGCCTCAATATTAACGGCGAAAAACTGACACATCTAAGGTTTGCAGATGACATTGTAATCTTTGCCACATCTCATAGTCAAATGCAAAGCATGCTGGAAGAACTCAACACAGTAACTAAAGAAGTCGGACTGTCAATGAACCTCCTAAAAACAAAAGTTATGACCAATGGAAGTACAACTAACATAATTACTATAGATAACAATGTGATCGAATATTATGTTACAGAATATGTATTTTATACCTAGGACAACCTCATCTCAATATATGATACAACAACCAAAGAAATACAAAAAAGAATTGGTAAAACCTGGAAAAGATTCTGGTCCTTTAAGGAAATAGTAAAATCCAAAAGTATAAACATGGGCACCAAAAGAAAACTATTTAATACATGCATCCTGCCCATTCTAACATATGGGTAGGGCCAAACTTTGGCACTAACAAAAGCTCATACAAGCATGCTGGAAGTAGGTCAGAGGGCTATGGAAAGGAGTATGATTGGAAAGAAAAGGATAGACAAAATAGAAAACAAGGAGTTGAGAAAAACGACAGGTGTAACTGATGTAACATATAAAACTAAAAAATTGAAATGGAAGTGGGCCGGACATGTTTTAAGAGGGCCAGACAAATGGACAAAAATAATAACATCTTGGTATCCCAGAGAGACTAAAAGAAAACAGGGCAGACCTCTAAAAAGATGGGAAGATGAAATAGTACAAATGGCTGGCAAAATGTGGACAAGAGTGGCATGTCAGAGAAGTGAGTGGAAGCTGTTGGGGGAGGTCTTTGGCAAGAGGCACACAGAAACAGAGATCGCGCTACCGAATAATGATAAATTTGAATATTTTGCAATGTATGTAAATTAAAATATTATGACGTATTGTTCTTCTAAATAAAGGCTCATAATAATAAACATAGTACTCAACATTAGTTGAGTAAGTACTATGTTTATTATGGTAAGAAAATAAAAATAAGTAACTTTTTCACAGATTTCATGCACTTTCACTTTATATTTAAAAGAAAGTGCAAGAATTTAACCCATCAATCCACATTCCACAAGCGGCACCCGGCTGTCGCATAACAATTGAAAATTTATTGTGTCTGCAATTCACACTATCGAGGTATTATTATCATAGCATTTATAGCTACAGTGTAACATGAATTCAATTCATTGACTTTCTAGCAAGAACCTACTGTACATTCAAAAACAGTAAGTAACTGGCATTTCTTTATTATAATAACTAGCTCCTAGTCCCGGCAAACATTTCTTTGCCATATTATATAAAGTATATCGCCCATATTATTTTATTGAATTAGTGATTAAATAAGTATGTCACCATGGCAACGTCCATCGCTATCCCGTGACCCGCGTCGCATAAACAATGGTCGCTCTTTATAGACAAATAATTTGCAATAAAATAAAATTGCGACTATAAATTAAGATCTAAGCTATCTCTCAAATTAGAAAAAAGCACACATTAAAAAAAAGAAACATTAACCCATTTAGACTCAAATGAAACTGAGCCGTGGAAAATATGAAATTGCTTTATCAATTTATAGAAACCAATAAAATTAATAGGAAAACACAAAATAACTTAAATATTTTTGATATTTTACATAAAAAAAATTGCCGTCCTCAAATGGGGCCAATGGGATCAAATGGTGTGAAAATTTTCGATACATTCTATATGAATGTACCGTGTTTTCACACATTTCTCAAATTGCCTTTGACCTTTTTCATGACGTAATGCTAGCCCATCAGAACAACGCAATTGTTGGGACAGTTTTTCGGGAAAGTGACCCTTCGTGCTTCAGGTTTGGCAGTACAGATACGTATTGCTGGTTGCAGGATTCTACGGCTTGTATGTATGTCTCAAGTAATGACAACCAAATGCCGCCGAAATTGGAGCTGATTCACTTCTTGTTTTTATTACCACAGTAATAAAAACAAGAAGTAAAAACAAAGCAGTGTTTGCCACAGTAGCAGTGGAAAAGCAATCCAGCATGTACGTAAACAGTACCTACCAGTTACCACCAATCTTTGTTTCGTATAACAGTGTGAGAAAATCGAGTTCCATTTGACTTGACCCCACGCATATCATTGTTATAGCTTTGATAAAAATGTCGAAAGCTAACGTCCACATTTTTTCAACAGTGATACATCTGTTTACTTTTTCCAGAAGAAAAACGCTGTTATGGCTCGCACCGGTCGCATCCAGCCGATGTAAAACAAATTCTGATTTAGTTGGTCGAAACGGTAGTCAAATTCGTCGATTTCTTTTTTTTTCATATCATTGACGGATACGACAAGACACTTCCCTGTATTGCCTTGGCAAACAGTATCAGTTGCAAAATAGCCAGCTTCCCCTTGGAGTAATAAAAAACTAGTAAAGAGACACATGGTTGCGAAGGAAATACGACTAAATATAATTTTCCACTGTCATCTTCAATCATGGCGACTTCCTGAAGTCCATAATATTTATCATAGCTATTGAGAACCCTTCAGTTCATTGAATATACGAAATTGATCGGTGGACAAACATTGGAGTAATTTACATCCAATGTGCCCATTGGCCCCAAATAGGGACACTCGTATAAAACTACTCCTAATGTTATAAAGACTAAAACTTTTCACACAATTATGTATATTTTTTATAGGTTATAGTATAATGAACTCTTTCAAGTGAAAAAATATATATGCCTAAAAGCAAAACTTAAAAATAAAAAACACTAACTTGGCGTCATTTCAGATGTTAGAAACAGCTTCAGAAAAATCACTATAAAACACTGTGAACTATATTTATATTATTTGTACCTTCTAAGAATAAGAAAATAGACTTTTAGCAAATTGAAACTTACACTTAAAATAAGTATAAACTTGAATGACAAAAAAATTAAGTCATTTTAAGTGTCCTCGTTTGGGCACAGGACACATATGGGTTAAAATCGGTTAAGTAGTTTAGGAATCCATCGCGGACAAACATCGTGACAGGAGATTTATATATGTATATTAGATATCAATGTTTACTCACTTCATCAAACACTATTGTTGTATTATCCTTACATTGCATCGAAGTGTATGTGTTGCTGAATTGGGCTGCCATTATGCGTTGTGATGTTATTATAGGGCTCAATAACTGCGAGATATGGTAGTTATCTGTAATATTTCCATCTTTTTCCTGAAATTTAAGGAAAGGTTGTTTACCTGTTATAAAGTCAAGCCCAATAAACTGACATAACAGGCAGTAAATTACTTACTTGACCGCCAAAAGATTTCATTCGCAATAGAAACTCCTCATCCCATTTAGAAAATAATAAATCATTAACATTATCAAAAATCAATACAGCTTTCATTTTATCAACAAATAAAGTTTTATGTTCGCCGACTATTATAAATATATGAATTCGATTATAAACACACAGCTTTAACTATGAAATAATTTATTATAAAATAAAACGAAAACCACTTTACAAATCAATATTATTATTAATATTCTGATTCTTTGCTTTCAAAAAATACAAACTACAATACAAAACACAGCTGACACTTGACAGTCGATGGCTGACCTGACCAAAGAGGATGTAAACTGTATACTACCTACGTAACAAGAGGAGAAGAAAAAAAATAAACATCCGTTATTTTTTTAATTTGAAACTGAAGTTAAAATTTTTAAGTGCAAAACCTTTCACTCTAAACATACCAAAAATTTAAAAATATAAAAATAAAAAAGAAATGAGCTCAAATAAATGTTTTATTTCAATAAAAATTATTGTACATAACTTAATAAATAGGCTAATAAGGCAAATTAAATAATAATACAGATTTAATCCACAAGCTTTTGTTGATTTCTATTATTAAATATTATAAAATTACAGTACAGTTTTATGTATTTTATTTATAAATATTTTAGAATAGCTGTCTATGCTACTCTACCAACTACTTGATTGGCTTATACAGTAAACTCTATATTATAGGGACGGGATTAAAGCTGCGCGTCGACCTGCCCCCAGATTCACGATCGTCGGAAAGATTTCACGTGAAAACTTCTCATAATTCTGTCAGTACTGAAGCCGTAAATAGAGGAAAAGTAATTGAAGCGATTCACTTTCCGTCGCGCGAGAATGAATCCGAAACCTTTCTGCCGATCCACACTCGCGCGCGAGGGACGCCGCGGACCGCGGCGCGGATCGCGGCGCAAATCGCGGCGCGGATCGCACATTACTACTAAATCCTCTCAAAGTTCGCGACATGTCCGCAGTGTAGGCGTTCTTTATTTGAAAAATTTCCCGCACGTCTACTTTTTTCATAATATGGCACTCGGCTGTTTAAGAATGGCCAGTGTCAAGTAAAATATGGCGGGAAAAAAAATCGTGAAAAGTTTACAAAAAGTTGTTTTTCCAGATGATCGTCAAGTCAAAAGTCTAGTAAAAGTCTAAAAATAGTATTTTAAAAAGATAAAACCGACTTCAACGTAAATAATTACGTAGCATTAAAATTCCCTATCTCAAAAACTACTGAACCGATTTTGATGAAACTTGCAGCATTCCCTAAATTGAACAATACCTAGTACAACAAAAAAAGAATCACTTAAATCGGACTTGTAGTTACAGAGATATGCGCGCACAAACATAAAAACATACATACGTACATAAGAATAATAATAAGAATACTTTTATTTCCAGCATCACACGAAACATCATAATAATAAACAGTATTGAGTGGTACAGTTATTGTGATCTAGTTACATTAATATCATAATATTATAATGCTGTGTGATGCCAAATACATACATACATACACTTTCGAAATTTGGCACATTTGTTCAGAAGCTGCTATAGATTAACATATAAAAAAACTGGACAGTTCTGGAAATATTACATACATACGCGTCGAATTATTGATAACCTCCTTTTTTTGAAGTCGGTTAAAAAGTAGTCAGTAAAGTCAACGAGTCAAGTCAGTTGTTTTAGTAAAGTGGTAGACCCTTTACTAAAACTTTCGACGGAGTTTTGGAGGGAACACAAAATGGCACGTTTCTTGAAGTTGTATCACTTGCCCACACTTGTGCACGACATCAAATTTTTAATGTTTTTTTATGAAATAAGGGGGCAAACGAGCAAACGGGTCACCTGATGGAAAGCAACTTCCGTCGCCCATGGACACTCGCAGCATCAGAAGAGCTGCAGGTGCGTTGCCAAGGCTGGCAACGCACCTGTAGCTCTTCTGATTAAGGGGTAATAGGGGAAGGTAGGGAAGGGAATAGGGGAGGGTACGGAAGGGAAAAGGGTAGGGGATTGGGTCTCCGGTAAACTCACTCACTCGGCGAAACACAGCGCAAGCGCTGTTTCACGCCGGTTTTCTGTGAGGACGTGGTATTTTTCCGGTCGAGCCGGCCCATTCATGCCGAAGCATGGCTCTCCCACGTCAACGCCGGTTTTCTGTGAGGACGTACGTAAATCGTAATACGTAATGGTTAATATTCTACCAACATTACACATTAAAAACCGAAATAACACAATTTTAGGAAAATAGTACAAAAACACAACGGCACTCTTTCGTATTCCCAGCAAAATTCCGCGCGTCTACTCTTTCTTGACAGACTGTATTATCTGTTCACTAAACAATGCTGGCATGTCTTGTATGGCTAAAGCCCTTATTAAAATAAAGATTAAAAAAAAACCCTTTGTCGCGGGACAAAAAACCGACAACATTCGGGGAATGGGCCGCGAAGTGCGAGACATATGCGAATCGGATCCACACTCATGCTTCGCAGAAATTTCGCGGCGCCGCGGCGTCGCGCACGGTCCGCGTGCGAGTGTGGATGCGGCCGGGGAACCAGCCGCGAAGTGCGAAAAATATGCGAACCGGATCCACACTCACGTTTCGCGGAAATTTCGCGGCGTCGCGCGCGGTTCGCACGCGAGTGGGGATGGGGCTGAGACTGCCGATCCACACTCGCGCGCGAAGGCACGCCGCGGACCGCGGCGCGGATCGCGGCGCGGATCGCGGCGCAAATCGCGGCGCGGATCGCACATTACTACCAAATCCTCTCAAAGTTCGCGACATGTCCGCAGTGTAGGCGTTCTTTATTTGAAAAATTTCCCGCGCGTCTACTTTTTTCATAATATGGCACTCGGCTGTTAAGAATGGCCAGTGTCAAGTAAAATATGGCGGGAAAAAAATCGTGAAAAGTTTACAAAAAGTTGTTTTTCCAGATGATCGTCAAGTCAAAAGTCTAGTAAAAGTCTAAAAATAGTATTTTAAAAAGATAAAACCGACTTCAACGTAAATAATTACGTAGCATTAAAATTCCCTATCTCAAAAACTACTGAACCGATTTTGATGAAACTTGCAGCATTCCCTAAATTGAACAATACCTAGTACAACAAAAAAAGAATCACTTAAATCGGACTTGTAGTTCCAGAGATATGCGCGCACAAACATAAAAACATACATACGTACATAAGAATAATTATAAGAATACTTTTATTTCCAGCATCACACGAAACATGATAATAATAAACAGTATTGAGTGGTACAGTTATTGTGATCTAGTTACATTAACATCATAATATTATAATGCTGTGTGATGCCAAATACATACATACATACACTTTCGAAATTTGGCACATTTGTTCAGAAGCTGCTATAGATTAACATATAAAAAAACTGGACAGTTCTGGAAATATTACATACTTACGCGTCGAATTATTGATAACCTCCTTTTTTTGAAGTCGGTTAAAAAGTAGTCAGTAAAGTCAACGAGTCAAGTCAGTTGTCAGTCAGTAAAGTGGTAGACCCTTTACTAAAACTTTCGACGGAGTTTTGGAGGGAACACAAAATGGCACGTTTCTTGAAGTTGTATCACTTGCCCACACTTGTGCACGACATCAAATTTTTAATGTTTTTTTATGAAATAAGGGGGCAAACGAGCAAACGGGTCACCTGATGGAAAGCAACTTCCGTCGCCCATGGACACTCGCAGCATCAGAAGAGCTCTTCTGATTAAGGGGTAATAGGGGAAGGTAGGGAAGGGAATAGGGGAGGGTACGGAAGGGAAAAGGGTAGGGGATTGGGTCTCCGGTAAACTCACTCACTCGGCGAAACACAGCGCAAGCGCTGTTTCACGCCGGTTTTCTGTGAGGACGTGGTATTTTTCCGGTCGAGCCGGCTCATTCATGCCGAAGCATGGCTCTCCCACGTCAACGCCGGTTTTCTGTGAGGACGTACGTAAATCGTAATACGTAATGGTTAATATTCTACCAACATTACACATTAAAATCCGAAATAACACAATTTTAGGAAAATAATACAAAAACACAACGGCACTCTTTCGTATTCCCAGCAAAATTCCGCGCGTCTACTCTTTCTTGACAGACTGTATTATCTGTTCACTAAACAATGCTGGCATGTCTTGTATGGCAAAAGCCCTTATTAAAATAAAGTTTAAAAAAAAACCCTTTGTCGCGGGACAAAAAACCGACAACATTCGGGGAACGGGCCGCGAAGTGCGAGACATATGCGAATCGGATCCACACTCATGCTTCGCAGAAATTTCGCGGCGCCGCGGCGTCGCGCACGGTCCGCGTGCGAGTGTGGATGCGGCCGGGGAACCAGCCGCGAAGTGCGAAAAATATGCGAACCGGATCCACACTCACGTTTCGCGGAAATTTCGCGGCGTCGCGCGCGGTTCGCACGCGAGTGGGGATGGGGCTAGATACTGCCGATCCACACTCGCGCGCGAAGGCACGCCGCGGACCGCGGCGCGGATCGCGGCGCGGATCGCGGTGCAAATCGCGGCGCGGATCGCACATTACTACGGACTACCAAATCCTCTCAAAGTTCGCGACATGTCCGCAGTGTAGGCGTTCTTTATTTGAAAAATTTCCCGCGCGTCTACTTTTTTCATAATATGGCACTCGGCTGTTTAAGAATGGCCAGTGTCAAGTAAAATATGGCGGGAAAAAAAATCGTGAAAAGTTTACAAAAAGTTGTTTTTCCAGATGATCGTCAAGTCAAAAGTCTAGTAAAAGTCTAAAAATAGTATTTTAAAAAGATAAAACCGACTTCAACGTAAATAATTACGTAGCATTAAAATTCCCTATCTCAAAAACTACTGAACCGATTTTGATGAAACTTGCAGCATTCCCTAAATTGAACAATACCTAGTACAACAAAAAAAAGAATCACTTAAATCGGACTTGTAGTTCCAGAGATATGCGCGCACAAACATAAAAACATACATACGTACATAAGAATAATAATAAGAATACTTTTATTTCCAGCATCACACGAAACATCATAATAATAAACAGTATTGAGTGGTACAGTTATTGTGATTTATTTATTTATTTATTTATTTATTTATTTATTTATTTGTTACCCACCACAACAATACATTTAAAGACAAAGTTACAGTCAAGATTAAAGTAGAATTAATAGCACACTAGACTTATCTTAATAACATGACAATTAGTTTCGAATTAAAACATTGAACAGGATTTATCTGTGGACCCCAAACTAGGCAAAGCCTGTATCTTGGTGGTCCTAGTATTATACACAATTTCACAAACAATTACTATAAGACGCGCTATCGGACAAAGGACAGAAATCATTAGACAAAGCATTTAGACTAAATACATACACCTAATTTAACATGCAATTTTAGGAAGTTACCAATTATTATTATTATTTTTTATGAGTACAATAGTGGGTAGGATAGAAAATTGTCAAAGTGTATTTAAAATTACAATTAGTTACGTCTAAATTACAAATAACAAATCAGAATTACGATAATAAATACAATAATAATATTTTATAGCAGTAATTAGGAATTAGGAAAAAGGAAAAGGAAAAAGGAAAAATCAATGGATGGGTAGGGAGGTAAGTACTTATTAATAATATAATAGTGTATATGTGTTTGTTTGTGCGTGTGTGTGTGTGTGTGTGTGTCTGTGTGTATGTGTTTATCTCTTCAAATTATGAACTTCGACAATTTTTTCAGTTTCATGATAGTTTTTGGTCAGAAGCCATAATTTACTTGTGTGTGGTGAGTTCTTAACTAAAGATTCTATTGGGATATTTCGGTCTAATGCTACCGACGAAAGAACGATATTGTAGATATAGGGCGGTAATCTTGATGCGAAGACTGTACGACATTTTGGCAAAATTGCTTCAGAGCCCATTCCTGCATATTTTGTTATCGTACGGAGGACGAAGAGTTGTCTTACGCTAAGGACCTTAAACTCTTGGAGCAATAAAGCAGTTGGATATCGACGCGGTTTACCAAGAGCGACTTTGATTACAGCGCGTTGGGCTCTTTCTAGCGTAATCATGTGAGATTTAGCAGCACCGCCCCAAATACCGATGCAGTACTGTAACAGAGATTGGCAGAGCGCTGAGTAAACCAATTTCTTGACGTTTAAGCTGGCAATCGGTCTAAGGGATTTCATAATAAATATTATTTTGCGGGTTTTCTTTGCTACGGATAATATATGAGGTTTAAACGTGAGTTTCTCGTCCACCTCGACACCTAGATAGATCTTATTTATGATATTAATGATCTAGTTACATTAATATCATAATATTATAATGCTGTGTGATGCCAAATACATACATACATACACTTTCGAAATTTGGCACATTTGTTCAGAAACTGCTATAGATTAACATATAAAAAAACTGGACAGTTCTGGAAATATTACATATATACGCGTCGAATTATTGATAACCTCCTTTTTTTAAAGTCGGTTAAAAAGTAGTCAGTAAAGTCAACGAGTCAAGTCAGTTGTTTTAGTAAAGTGGTAGACCCTTTACTAAAACTTTCGACGGAGTTTTGGAGGGAACACAAAATGGCACGTTTCTTGAAGTTGTATCACTTGCCCACACTTGTGCACGACATCAAATTTTTAATGTTTTTTTATGAAATAAGGGGGCAAACGAGCAAACGGGTCACCTGATGGAAAGCAACTTCCGTCGCCCATGGACACTCGCAGCATCAGAAGAGCTGCAGGTGCGTTGCCAAGGCTGGCAACGCACCTGTAGCTCTTCTGATTAAGGGGTAATAGGGGAAGGTAGGGAAGGGAATAGGGGAGGGTACGGAAGGGAAAAGGGTAGGGGATTGGGTCTCCGGTAAACTCACTCACTCGGCGAAACACAGCGCAAGCGCTGTTTCACGCCGGTTTTCTGTGAGGACGTGGTATTTTTCCGGTCGAGCCGGCCCATTCATGCCAAAGCATGGCTCTCCCACGTCAACGCCGGTTTTCTGTGAGGACGTACGTAAATCGTAATACGTAATGGTTAATATTCTACCAACATTACACATTAAAAACCGAAATAACACAATTTGAGGAAAATAATACAAAAACACAACGGCACTCTTTCGTATTCCCAGCAAAATTCCGCGCGTCTACTCTTTCTTGACAGACTGTATTATCAGTTCACTAAACAATGCTGGCATGTCTTGTATGGCAAAAGCCCTTATTAAAATAAAGATTAAAAAAAACCCTTTGTCGCGGGACAAAAAACCGACAACATTCGGGGAACGGGCCGCGAAGTGCGAGACATATGCGAATCGGATCCACACTCATGCTTCGCAGAAATTTCGCGGCGCCGCGGCGTCGCGCACGGTCCGCGTGCGAGTGTGGATGCGGCCGGGGAACCAGCCGCGAAGTGCGAAAAATATGCGAACCGGATCCACACTCACGTTTCGCGGAAATTTCGCGGCGTCGCGCGCGGTTCGCACGCGAGTGGGGATAGGGCTATAGAGAACAATTCTTTTTTTTTTGGTAATAAGTGCTACGGCGTAATACATAATATTATAATAGCCTTGGTTAGTCATCATTTATCGCTGTCAGTATCAAGATAAAAGAAGGGAAAATATTAATTGTCTCCAAATTTCTACACCTCATAATTTAATGAACAAAAATTTTGCGACTAAGATAAGTCTTATCTTACCTTACAAAAAATATATATTTTCGGCTGCGTTTTAACCAACGAATGATTTTGAGTACTTATTTCGTAGAATATTAAAAAATTGCTACTCATTAAAAAATACAAAACACTTCGAAAAACTTCGAAAAAAGTACAAGTTATAGCAACACACACTAAATAACGCACAATAATGAATAAGTAGCCGAAAAGATACTAACCCATCAATGGTCAAGCCCCAGACACCTATAATAGCTGCATTTCCAAGAATCCCCGATCGAAGGATTATACAAAAGTAGTCTGTAAGTCAGCGAAATACGTTACTTATTTGAATAAAAGAGCGCGGTAACCGGCTGCCGCTTGGGGCTTGAGTGCGTGGCGACTGGCGCACGGCGCACCGCGCAGTACAAAGTAGGTATACATAAAGTAAAAATAGCGCGGCTGCCGGCTGCCGTTTGGGAGTTGTGTGGAATTAAAACAAAAAATATTGTCTATGTGCCGACTGCTGAGTGAGTAGTGACAGTGACAACTAATGTAAGTTCATTATACTCATAAAGTTAATATACCTATCGGAATAGAGCAACAATCTCGAGCTGTCAAACGTAACCAAAATTGGTTTTCATCTGTGTGAAAAATATGTGTACGTATACACTTACACAAGCATGATTGAACATGAATTCTATGAGATTAAATTGACAACGTGCGGCACGTGCCGACTGGACGTCAAAAAAAGAGTGCTGCTGTCATGTATCACACGTCTCTTTTTACCACGCGGTGTTACTGATAGTGGCATCTCGCTTGCTCAGGCCTTTGTTTCTCTATTCCGCTAGGTATATTAACTTTATGATTATACTGTTTATAATGTATTCGACTGAAGGACCTGTATCCATAGTCAAGAATAAATTGAAAAAAAAAAGAAAGGATATAAATCGTATATAAATATTTTGTTCCTGCTGGAAGCTGTTTTCTGCAGTAAAAAGGATAAACTAATTATTTTCCAACAATAAATAATAAATAAATATTCATAAGCAAATTAATAATGTCAGCAATAAGCCGAAAGCAGAATAATTTCGTAAGTCGCTTTGCAAAGTACTCCTCATAAAACTATTAAGCTTGTTGGTTTCTGGATGGTTTCTGGTATCTATGTAGTTCGGAGTAAAAGTACATAACAGAAAATATCAGAAATAATAACTCGCTTAATCCATAACATTTTAGAAAACATTGCCATTAAATATTCGTTTTCACAATCTTGAAGAGATCACAGCTGAAGGTAGATTAGAAAGCGATAACGAATGAATATTATTAATTGTCGTTTCTTATTTTTAGAAAAAAATCAAATCTTTGTGTTATCTTGCTTTGGGTGGTTCTCTATCATATCAATACATCTACTATAAGAAAGATTTTAAAGGTTATTATGCAAACATCCTGCAACCATTAAGTCAATTATTGAACCCAGAATGGGCACATAATATTGGTATTTTCGCTATAAAAAATGGCATATTTCCTGCCTCGAATTATGACGATCCGAAAGTTTTGGTAAGTATTTAATTATTATATTTATTATATTAAATATAATAATCTGGTGATATTAAAATGTTGTTTCATAATATATTATGTATTATGTTTCATAATATGTATATTATTGTATACCAAAAACAATAATTACAGAGAACAAAACTTCTGAATCATGAACTTGATAATCCGCTGGGTATAGCAGCTGGATTTGATAAACAGGGTGATGCTGTTTTGGGTTTAAGAAACATGGGCTTTTCTATGATTGAAGTCGGATCTATTACACCGGAACCCCAGCCTGGAAATCCAAAACCAAGAGTATTTAGACTGCCGGAAGACAATGCAGTTATAAACAGATATGGTTTTAATAGTGACGGTCATCAAGAGGTACACCGAAAAATGGAGAGTTTAGATAAAGCACTGCTTCAAAATGGTCTACTAGGAATCAATCTTGGCAAAAACAAAACCTCAAATGATGCTGTTGCTGATTATACTCAAGGAATAAAACAATTTATTGATGTAGCTGATTATTTTGTCATAAACATCAGCAGGTAAAACTTTTAAAATGTATGAAAGTAATTTTTTATTTATTTATATATATCAGGCTACATAGGCCTGGTATACAATAATGGTAGTCCTCTATTATAATATGAATTTTTCATTAATAATTGAAACTTTATAGCCCAAACACTCCAGGATTGAGGTCATTGCAGAGCAAAGATGAATTAAAGCAGCTTTTAAAACCTGTCAATGAGACATTATCTGCATTGAGCAAAGAAAGAAATAGGAATCCACCTCTTCTATTAAAACTTGCTCCTGACCTAACCATTGAGGAGATTAAAGACATTGTTTCAGTCATCACAAGCAAAGGGACAAAAGTAGACGGACTAATTATTTCTAATACAACAATTGATAGGCCTTCCTTACAAAACCAAGTGTTTTCCGGTGAAACGGGTGGCCTTAGCGGAAAGCCGTTGACACAAAAATCTACTGAAATGATTAAAACAGTTTACAACCTTACAAAAGGTATATTTTACAACATAGAATACAACGTTAATATAATATTATGTAATATTAATTCAATAGTAAAATATTTCACTCGTTTCAGGTAAAATTCCTATTATTGGTGTGGGTGGCATATTCACAGGGCAGGATGCCTACGAGAAAATTTTAGCAGGAGCGAGTGCTGTGCAAATATACACAGCTTTGATTTACCATGGGCCTCCTGTTGTAGAAAAAATAAAAGCAGAGTTAGCAGAGTTACTCACACGGGATGGTTACAAAAGTGTCAGTGAAGCTGTTGGGAAAGCCAAATGATTGCAAAGAAAAAACCAGCAAAATAGACATTGGATAAAGCACATTGTTAATATAGTTTATGGCATTTTTAAGATATTATTTTTCTTAAGCAGCATCTGAAACAAATAACAAAATTGTTCATATTAATCCTATGATCGCAGATTCTTGAAATTCTATTAATGTCGCGGCCCACTTGGGCCTTATGGGAGTTGTAGCGTTAATTGTATAATATTATGCATTTAGATATGAAAATATATTTTACTCAATGAAGTAGTATTAAAGTAGTATGTGAAATGTGAATATTTAAAAATTTAAACTAGTATATTTTAGGTCTTGATATAAAAGTTTCAATTGTTAAAATCTACCTCATCCTTTCTTAAATAATAGTAAATTGAGATACATGGAGATTTTATAACTTGTATGTACTTACTAATTCAATACCAATTTCTATTTTAAAGTGTAAATATAAAATACTTTATTATTACATTTATTTTATTCAAATTGTATACAGTGTCATTAACACGTTCTCTGCCGCGTAGGTCACATGTGCCCGGACCCCTACCTGTATCTACCCGCCGCGTAGGGCACCGGTGACCTCAGAGCAGACCTGTTTTTGAATCGAACTCGTAGGCCATAGGACACGTTTATCTTACATTTCTCTGTAGTAAGTGACCGGTGCGGCGCTGTACAGCAATACTCTCACATGGTATTCATCTGTGTTCATTATACGTGAAAATTTTAATGCAAAAACCCAAAGCACTGGAAAAAATAACTGTTTCTATAACTTTTTATTCATTTATCAATAATGGTATTAACAATTTATTATTAATAATTAGACAACAGATAAAATTAAGCATATTGTAAAAATTTCAAGTCCCTAGCTGTTGCCATTATTGATTACAAGCCAAAAAGGTAAAAATTATTACGTTTGTTGTATGGGAGCCCCCCTTAAATATTAATTTTATTCTATTTTTAGTATCTTTTGTTATAGTGGCAACAGAAATACATAATTTGTGAAAATTTCAGAAGTCTAGCCATAGCGGTTATTGAGTTACAGCCTGGAGACAGACAGACTGCGGTGACCGGAAACGTGACCGGAGCGGCGCAGTGATAAAGATTGCGTACTTTCCGTACTACAGTGCCGCGTAGGTCACATATTGTGACCTCAAGGGGCTTTTTTAATATATCTCAGGAACCCTGCACCCCATCGAACCCTAAATGATGTCATGGTTTATGTCTTGACCTAATACATCTATTTCAACCAAAAAGATTTTTTGTAATTTTTCTTGTTTGTACTACCAGCAGAGAACGTGTTAATGTATTTTTGCTAAAAATATTTACCTAGTATTTTGCATTTGGGAAGAAGATTTTGCAAGTACTTCTTGCATTCTTCAAAATTGTTTACTCCAGATAGACCAAATATAACCAATGTTTCAAGATTTTTGAGTTCTTTGATTTCCTTAACTCCTATGTCTGTCACATTTTGGCATTCTGAGACCTGAACTTGGGAAAGAGAGTCTTTTCCATGAGACAATCCTTTCATAGCTCTATCATCTATGTATTTATTCTTATGTAGAATAATTTTTCGTAACTTTGTGCATCCACCTACAAAAAAAACATGTTTTTAAATGAGTAAATTTCAAGGAACTCTTTCATCTGGCATAATAATTATAGCTAGTGCATACTTAAGTGGGGGAAACCATAATGTGATATGCCTGAGTCGGTACCATCTATTTCTACAATTTTTGGCACTGTGTTTGAATCGGAGGGTAATGCATTATAATCTGAGAGGGTTTTCCCGTCGGCCCATACCACCTTGCCACCGTTGCGAAGCACCCACTCGGCGCATGCTCTGTCAGGTCCCACCATTCTGATTCTTTCGGGGTCAGGTTTATTGAACATCATATTGACGTACTCCCAAAAGTATCTCACGGAAGAAACATTTGGCTGAGTAACCCATTTCTAGAACAACAAATCATTTTTTATTACGCAACGGCATGGACGTTTATAAAAAGCGTAAAAATTGTAATTTTAAAAATGATGCAAATTGCAATTTAATACTTTTCCTTGAAGCACTCTTCTGGCTAACATCTTGCGAATTTACTCGTATTTCTTGCTTCTTTCTTGTATTAAGAACAAACCGCAAAACTAATGCAAATTACGTAGTTTATATTTTGATGCAATGCAAATTCGAATTTTTATTTTTTTCTTGTTATGGCTCTCGGCTTTTAAACCATGGCCAGTGTCAAGTAAAGTTTTGGCGGGAAAAAAAATTTTTCGTAAAAAAATTACAAAATTTTCAAGTTGTTTTTCCAGATTATCGTCAAGTCGAAAGTCTAGTCAAAGTCTAAAAAGTAGTCGGTAAAGTCAACGAGTCAAGTCAGTTGTTTTAGTAAAGTGGTAGACCCTTTACTAAAACTTTCGATGGAGTTTTGGAGGGAACACAAAATGGCACGTTTCTTGAAGTTGTATCACTTGCCCACACTTGTGCACGACAACGAATATTTAATGGTTAATATTCTACCAACATTACACATTAAAAACCGAAATAACACAATTTTAGGAAAATAATACAAAAACAAAACATCACTCTTTCGTATTCCTGGCAAAACTCAAATTCGAAATTGAAATGTATCATTTGTCATTATGTCATCTGCATCAGCACAGTATAGCAATATTATCCCTACAGTAACGAAACGCCTTTGATGTCGCACGATGCCGCCACCGGTGTAGGTACCGAGCAGATATGCCAGGGTTGCCACGAAACGGGAAATAAAATAAAAATAAAATATTGTGCTTGTAATGTCATCATTTAATCTGTTTAATCTATATTTACGTGAAACTTTATTTTTAGATGATTTCAATTCTCTACGAGATGATGCTCGCAACTTCGTTGTGCCAAAACTCGTTTATCGTGCGAGAACCGTACATTTTTCCAGAACAAAAAGTGTCCTATGTCCTTTCCCGGGACTCAAAGTATCTCCATGCCAAATTTCAGCAAAATCGGTCCAGCGGCTTAGGCGTGAAGAGGTAACATACAGATAGACACACTTTCGTATTTATAATATTAGTATGGATTTAAAAATTTCATTACCCATCAAGCCCCAAAAGCTCACCGGTGAGCAAGATACAATAAAATAACAATAGATTTCCAAGAATCCACTATCGAAGTATTAAAATAATGAAGACTCATTCGAATATATTATCTACGAATAATAAAGTAGGAATATATAAAGTATCCAACAATTAATCATATAACAATTGGTAGGTACGGTAGGCCACACGTCAGGTGTAACAGAAGCCATTCAAAACTCACTCTTATAACGTGCGCGGTAAGGGCGGTCCAAAGGTCAAAATGTTACACTAAGTGTAACATTTTTTGATGTATGGCCCTGTGTACCTAGCTAGGTAGGTACTAATTAGTATGTAACAGGGTATTTGACAGATTTTTAATTTATTCTTTATTGTTTCTCTCCATGTTACACTTCTTACAACGTAAACAATAAAACAGATATGCAAATAAATGCCGCCAAGGCCAACACAATATTAGTGTGAACTGTGAGCCGATATTTATGAAAATTTAAATCCATTTTGTTTTATTGAATCAGATTTACATCCGGACACTGAACACATATTACATCCCAATTTTATAATAATTTGTAAGATAAGTTATCGTTTTACAACACAAAACTCGTAGACAAAGCGCCAAGTGCCAACGTCACCCCTGCGCGGGCAGGTACACAAACTCCGCGAGTTTGTGTACGCGGATCCGCGCCGCCCGCTTCCCCGCGGGTACCCCTCCGTTGCTCTGCGCAAGTACATTAGTTTCACTACTGTAGGGATATTGCTATACTGTGGCATCAGTCATTGTTTCTTTCTTTTTCTTCTTTTATGGCAACTTGACGCAAAGGATGTGTATGTTGTGCCACAGACAAGGTAAAAAGGTTAGGAATATGGCGGGAAAACCATATTCCTCCTATCAAAGCGCACGGAGTGCGCGGCCAAGTTCCAGCAGGCCGCGCACATGCCGTGCACTATTTACACGAACCGTTTCGACGCACTTTTGACCCCCCTGTAGCTCAGTGCCTATTGCGAGTACAAAGATAAAATTATAACTACGTAATTACATGCTAGTACTTACGCAGTATACCAAATTTCGTAGATATAGCTTCGGTAGATCCTGAAATATCTCCCTGTGAAAATAGCTAATTTTGGCACTGACTCACTCACTCACTCACTCACTGACCGGTAATCAAAACCTCTAGGCCACTTCCAATTGTCCTAGCGATATGAAATTTGGCACACAGGTCGTGTGTTATATGTAGATTAACAAAAAATTGAGAAATTTAAGAAATCGGTCAAGCGTGAGTCGGTTCACCTACAAACCTGAGAGGCCACTTCCGATTGTCCTAGCGTTATGAAATTTGGCACACAGGTCGTGTGTTATAAGTAGATTAACAAAAAATTGAGAAATTTAAGAAATCGGTCAAGCGTGAGTCGGTTCACCTACAAACCTTAGAGGCCACTTCTGGTTGTCCTAGCATTATGAACTTTGGCACGCAGGTCGTGTGTAATAAGTAGATTAAAAAAATTTGAGAAATTTGAGAAATCGGTCAAGCGTGAATCGGTTCATCTACGAATTTTAGATACCACTTCCAATTTTCCTAACGTAATGAAATTTGACACTCAGGTCGTGTGTTATAATATGTAGATTAATAAAAAAATTAAGAAGAAATCGGTCAAGCGTGAATCGGCTCCTGTACGAACTATAGGTAAAAATTCTTATACGCCAGTGATACAACGAGAATTGGTTTAAAATATTGTCATCATGTATAATGCATACCGTATAGCTTATTAATACTTCGATTGCGGATTCTTGGAAATCTATTGTTTACGCGGTCGAATTTGACCGCTTGGGAGTTGATATACTTAAGTTAAAAAAATACTGTTTACTTGAAAATTTCGCTTCTATTGGTAGTTTACAACTAGCGCCATATATCGAAGTTATTGTTTAAGTCGGGTGTGGCACAAAAAAAAAAGGTATAATTTCTTGAAAAAAAGGACTGAAATCCCACCAAAAACATACCTGTTAAAATGGGGCCAAGTTCCTATCAGCAAATTTTTGGTCTAAAAAAAGAGTTGAAATCCAATCCAATGCCAAGTTTAGATGCACTTCATCGATTGTTATCATTTTCATCAACAGCCTGATCCATAATACTTCTAAATTTGAACTTGGCAGGTTTTCGTGCTTTACGTAACTCTGGATTAATTGTAAAATAAGATAATATAATTAAATTAACCTGCCACGTTCAAATTTAGAAGTATTATGGATCAGGCTGTTGATGAAAATGATAACAATCGATGAAGTGCATCTAAACTTGGCATTGGATTGGATTTCAACTCTTTTTTTAGACCAAAAATTTGCTGATAGGAACTTGGCCCCATTTTAACAGGTATGTTTTTGGTGGGATTATAATTTTCATCATCGTTTTCATGTATCGTCAGGTCTAAAGTCTAGTCAAAGTCTAAGTAAAAGTCAATACAGTCAAGGAGTCAAGTCGGTCGATTCAGTAAAGTGGTAGACGCTTTACTGAAACTTTCGATGGAGTTTTGGAGGGAACACAAAATATCACGTTTCTGGATATTACATCACTTTCCTACACTTGTGCATGAACACGAACATCTAATGGTTAATATTCTACCAATATTACACATTAAAAACGCAGCTAACACAATTTTAGGAAAATAATACAAAAACACAACAGCACTCTTTCACATACCCGCCCGAATAATTGCCATTAAATTATATCCACGTGCACAAGTGCAGGTAAGATGTTGTCAGAACCAAAATTTATAATTCCTGTGACATTTGGTGTGAATAACGATAAATAGGGCTATTTCTTCCGTGAGTTTTAACTAAAACATCGTTATAATAACTTTATTATCCTATTCATTGGAATATCATTCTGTCTTTTTCAAATTGAAATGTATCAAGTTTTACATTCTTTTGCCCGGTTTTGTAGCAATTATTGATGGTATTCCCTGGTACAACCGATAGTTGTCTACCCATACGCCATCTAGTTACTAAAATGGAAGCTGTTTGACAATCAAGTTAAAAAAATAAGAAAATGCCCCAATACATCTATAGAAACCAAGAAGTTTATATAGAAACCTAAGTTACCAAGTCATTGAGATTTGAGATGCACTGGAGTTACGTTCTTTTCTAAAAAAATAGGTAATAAGTAAAAAAAACCTTTTGACATTATTTTGACATTGACAATGTCAAATCTCAAATGACAGTAACAAAATATGGCCTCGGATCTAAATTTTGTAATAAATTATTAAAAATAAAGTTTCTAAGCAATAAATCAGATTATCCTGTACATCCTGTAACTAGCGAAAGTTTGTGAAGTTGTATAAACGTTTTGCACCACAATGTCTGAATCTTATGGTATGTTCCATGCCATGTTGCTTCATTTATTACGTTGTTTGTATACGATACGGATATTAAATTTACATTCCTGTTGCAGAATTTTTATTTAAATTTTTGGTGATTGGCAGTGCCGGGACTGGAAAATCTAGCCTCCTAAACAATTTCATTGGGAACAAATGTGAGTTGGAACTTTTCATATAATACTAATCCAAGTTGTGATGTAGTCTACATTGTTATCATAATGTTTTCCAGTTAAGGAAGACAGATGCCACACAATCGGCGTTGAGTTCGGTTCCAAAATAATAAACATTGGTGGTAAATCTACAAAGTTGCAAATATGGGATACTGCAGGCCAGGAACGCTTCCGTTCCGTTACAAGATCTTACTATCGGGGGGCGGCAGGAGCCCTACTCGTGTACGACATTACATCGCGGGACTCGTTCAACGCCCTCGCGAACTGGTTGAGAGATGCTCGCACTCTTGCCAGCCCAAATATTGTCATTCTCCTGGTTGGCAATAAGAAGGATGTGGAAGAATCAAGAGAGGTCACATTCTCAGAAGCAAGTCAATTTGCCCAAGAGAATGGTATGTATTAATTGATTTACACCTAATTACACACTAGCTATATGACCGAGCTTCGCTCGTTATTCAAAAAATAAAAAAAAACACAAAAAATGACATTTTATGAAAATGATTCCTAGCTAGATCGATTTATCGAAATCGTTGGAGCCGATTCTGAGATTACAAGAATTGCTCGTTTAAAGATATAAGATACTTTAAATTTCATTAGTTTTTGTAATTGTAAACTGTTTTCACTTTGATTATATAGCTATATGTCCTTGCTTCTCACAGATAAATAAAAATATTTATTTTCTAGTAACAAAGCTTTTAAGACAGAGCTTCTCTAATAGTAAATAACACACAGATGGATAATAATTAATAAATAACATAAGTTTTAAACTCTTTTCTTGAATCTCTGTATTTATTCCTAAAAACTGTTTCTTTCATTGAGCAGTTCAAAAGATCCAATCAATCAGACGGTGGTTACAACTTCATCTTTTACTATTTAATATAGTACTTTCATTTCAGAATTAATGTTCTTGGAGACAAGTGCAAAGACTGGGGAAAATGTGGAGGAAGCATTTTTAAGGTGCTCGAAAACAATTTTGGCTAAGATTGAAACTGGCGAACTGGATCCGGAGAGGATTGGCTCTGGAATTCAGTACGGCACAGCAACAGCTAAGAGACTGGCACCTCCAAACAGGCCGGCCAAGTCACGCTCGGACTGTGCCTGTCATGTGTAAAAAGACTTTTCTAGGACTTATGTAAGTGAAATTATCTGTGACATAATATTGTAAGTGAAAATTAATGTTTCATCATGTTTAGGAATCTCAATGTTTGACATTTCTTTTTAATTTAATGTTATTATTTATTGGCTCTCTTTGTGTTAATAGAGTAATTGCACTATTAGTTTTTAAGATTACCCAGTGGTTGTATTTTGGGGCTAATGAAGTACTGTTAAAACTATTTTGTCTAACACCAATATTTTAGTCCAAGGAAAATTAAAGGAGTGCACTACGTTTGCGCTATTTATATTTGCAAGACGTGTTTTAAGCCACCTATTTAATTATTTTAGTAAAGTTCATCATTCAAACATTCCTATTACAAGCATAATGTCAGGTTTCAGATACTTCTAAAATTTAAATGTTACATATTGGTGGATTCTAAGGGCCTGTTTCACCGCTTCCTGATAAGGCTATCCACCACTTAATTTGACAGATGGAGTATGGAAAATCTGTCAAATAACCCTATCGGGCACCTTATCAGGAAACGGCGAAACAGGCCATAAGTGTAGTAGTCCTACATACCCTTATAAACATTGTATGTATATTTTTTGGCAATATAATCCCTCGAATAACGAGGCACAATAGCCTTTCTATTGTTATCACGGTCGCATGCGACCGCTTGGGGCTTGAGGGATTAATGCTAACCAAATGCATTAACTCAAATAGATTATATTAAATTGAATAGAATTTAATGCTATTTTTAATTATATCCCGGACATGTTTTCAAGTTCATTCAAAGAAAAAAATTATGTGACTCACATTTTTCTTTAATTTCATGGACGTTATGTTTGGCTTACCTAGTTAGTTTACACTTTACACTAAAAAGCAATATGAGAACAGACTTCTTCAAAGCATTGTGATTTGGCTTCATATATTGGCTAGTACTATAAATTTTTTTATTGATTATTATGAAATAGCTCTGTAAATAAAACCAGGCAAATCAGTTTTTATAATATTTATTATTGAAAATAAGTAACATTGTTAACAGCTCTTACTTAAATGGGCTACACCTCCTATTGATATCTAAAACATATTAATTTTAAACATTCTTTGCATTTCATTGTCGTTTAAACATAATTTTGAAAATAATATTAGAAAGCTTCAGGCTACGATGCTGTGATATGTTTAAAGTATTTTCAGTACAAATAATTTCTTTCATGCTATTTACCTACAATTCTTTACTGGCCTTTTTGAAAGAGCTTTGAGTTATACTATCGTGTATTGATCGTATTACCATTTCAATGCAGTGTTTTTTAGGAAAGTTAATAACAAAATATACTATGGAAAATTTAATTTTATAAATTAAAAAAAGTTAAATAGGTTTTAAATAAGGTGCTTTAGAAGATTTGTATGAAAAAATTTAAGGCAGAGCCTTCGTGCTCTCGGCGAATTGTTAAAAATAAAATTAATTTTACCACGCTCAATCAAAATACGACCAAAATCGGTTATCGGGCCAGTCAGCATTGTATTTGGAATGTAGCATTTAGCTTGCATAATGTGAAAGGAACTTCCGCTATTAATATCAAATTTGAGCAATTAAAATATAATATAACACTAGTCACTACACTACAAAATAATATTGGATCACTATAGTACCTAAAGTAAGCCTGAAGCATGTAGTGCGAGTTATTTCCTTGAAATTTTGTAAATTCGTTCTGTATGCGTGGCGAACGGAAATTCAATAAAAAAGGAAAATAAATAACAACATAAAATGTCATAACTCTATACTTAATTTATAAACAACACAATATAATGTTATACACAACATAATAATCCTAACATAAAATGCACCTATTTCAACTAGGAACTATTTGGTGTGATGGTTGGACTGCTTACTACTGTCTCAGATTTCACACCTATCACATACCAACATTCATCACTCTAAGATTTGAGTTTGTTTACTCGGGTGGTTAGAAGGCGACTTTTGCTTGTGACCAGACACTGGAATCAATTTGTTAACTATTGAATTTTAGTCCTAGCTCTATCACAGTAAAATAATAACTCGCTTACCAAAAATCAGTATTCATTCATAAAATTTTATCAGCATCAAAATTTTACAATTCAAACAAAAATAAATACTAAGCGATTTCATTGATTGCCTAATGTCTAAACTAAATAGGGTATTTTAAGATTTTATTAATACACTAGAATTATTTTTTAATTTTATGAAATATATTTTTTATTTCTAATAGCGGTACAAAAACATTATCAAGGTTCAAATAATGGAATGATAAATTCAATGAATCTAATGTAAACAATCATTTTGCAATCCAAGATTAGATTGAGATTCAAACATTTATTGCTACATTCGTATTGTGTGTCGACAAAATAATCATTCCACCGTTTATATTTTATACATTCATTTATACAAAGTATTACCTATAAAAACAATGTGTTCTAGGAAATATACTATAGGGTTCTCTTGTAACAATTTCTCATAATATAAAAGTATATCTTTATAATACAATACCATAGATCAAAAATCGTATAAAACTTTTAACTTTTACGTTGATGACAATCTAAACTTCGTTTGTGTTGGGGCTTTTCGGTTGGCCAAATTGAACTTCACAAACGGTTAAAACCCTCAAGATTGACACTAAGATCCGTTAAAATTAAAAAAAAGCAGTAAATGGCGTAATATATGGCTTGTACTGCTTCAGTCTCGTTAACTTGTTTCGAAACGCTCGCTGTGAAATCAGACCCAAAACATTAAGTAGCTTTTACTAAATTTTTTGACTAGACTAATCTAAAGACCTCGTAAGTACACATAATGTTATATTTCGTTAGATTCTTTCGTATATATCTTAGTGTCTATCTTACATATTTTACACGCTGCTATTATAGTATGTAGTCATATTGCATTTTCGAAATAAAGAGATTAATAATTCATATGTAATCGCCCCTTTATTTGGAAGGTGCTAATATTTTCTACACTCATTAACACACCTAAAGGGATGGGCTTATCCAACAGAGAGCTATCGAACAATCTGTTAGCGCAGGTTTCACCTGCCGATTAAAATTTGGTACTAAAATAAATGTCATCGCATCCATGATTTCACATCACACAGTTTTGGCTCCACCCTCCTGTTGGACACGGGCCTCTCGTATGTCGTGATTTGTAGCGACTAGCGAGTAACATTGATTACGATTCAAAAACTAAATTTTCACAATCATCATTAGCTAGTTTCCCATTACAACTGCACATTGACAGCAGTACTCTGCTAAATGGTACTCTCACAAATGAACAACAGTAATATTTGGTACCGAATCGCGAAAAAGGCACGATCAACGCGCCGTAAGTACTAGTAACGTGTAGTCAATCGACGGGGCTCGGCCTCGAGTGTGTTTGTGCGACTGGGCCCGGACCGACAATTCGACTTAGATCTAGCTATTATAATACAATATAAACATACTGTACATATAATGGATGGCAAAGTTCATCGACACTACACTGTGTGGGGGCGCGGCGGTTAGCAGCGCTCGCGGCACGCCACGGCCGCGACCAGTGCCGCACCGCGCCCGCTGCCGTCTTCAGACAACATCAGGTCGAACTGGAAAAGAAAATGGTACAGATTAGAAACGCATTATACCAAATTATAGTGTGTAACAAAAATAAGTGATAATACTTTAGGGTGTGCACGTGTTCCTTGTAGAGAGTTTACTGTGAAAGTAGCAGCTCTGAAAGACGATTTTTTTTCACTTTTGTATGGGCAAGGGCCCGAGCGTCACGAGTTTCCCCATACAAAAGTGAAAAAAAAATTGGTCTTTCAGCGCTGGACTTTCACAGTGAACACAAGGAACACGTACACAGTAATATAAATCTTTTTTATTAAAGGCGAGACCGCAGTCCGCACAAAGCGACCGCGGCAGCAACGCGTCGCGACACGTCACGGTAAAATATTCTTTGTATGTTTGTATGAAATCGTAGGAGGTAAGCTTGAGGTAAGCCTCCAAACTGCATAATGCTAAGCTGACATACGGTTTTGCTCGATAGTTTTACTCCAAATTGAGCAATAACCACCGTGTGGACCGCCATAACTGACAGCTCGAAGGCTCGTTTCGAGCCGGCTCGATGGAATTAAGTCAAATAATATGTCATTCCTTTCGATTTGGAGTAAAACTATTGAGCAAAACCGTATGTGAGTACTTAGCATTATATAGTTTAAACCGCTACCTACAGTTTGTTTCTTTTAGACTTTTTATCAGTCGAAACAAGTAACCGGTAAAATAAGCCTTTTTGACAGATCATTCCCGTATTTCGTAGTCAAAAATGTTTTAATAAACTTTTCTACTTATATCAACAAGCTATTCGGACTAGATAATTCTAGAATCTATATTGTTTATCAAAACATAAACTTGACACCGTGTGTGGGAGGACGGGCAGAGTCCACGCCGCGCCTCAGATCGGTCACAATAGACATAATATAATATTCTGTCTACTCTAGATCGGTTAACCTAGTGTGCATCAGCTATTATATGGATGGTGTTATGCAAATAGAGACAAGTTGACATTTTTATTTGTATTATTGTCATCTTAATCCATATTCTCTTTAAATTATGGTACTTTTTTATTAAACTTATATATTCTATACCTTCTTTGTCTAGTAAGTCAGTCTAATAATTTTATACTAGACAAAGTATGAATAGAAATAAATGTTTTTGAAATGAAAACGGTTTAAAATCTAAGCAATTATGGTTCTAAGCATTATTATTAACATAATATATTTAACAGATAACATGAGTCAGTAGCATTCATATCGAGTGCCCTTTGAATATGGCTTTGACTTATTACCATATTGGTACTTGAACTACTCGACGCAACAAGCGGAACTATCGTCATTGATATTGTTTAGAATATGATAAACGTTTCAAGAATTTTTAATTATCTATCGTTGTAGTAAACAGGTTTATCGAGTGAACATTGAACCTATTTGGTGCGGTGTGACATCAGCGGGGGCTCGTCGTGTTATCGCCCCGATTGGCGATTGCGACCACTCAATTCGAGTAAATAACCAACGACCCCGTAACAATAATATTTTGTGAGGATCCGGCTGATAACTTCAGAAGATATAATAATAATAATCAATTACTATTCGTTTTAGTTTTAATGTTAACAAAGTTAAAACTCGATGAAGCTGATGAAGTTCTTTATTGCGTTATTACTAGGGTTGTTGAGGAAGTGATTATGAGGAAGAGGAGGAGGAAGAGGAATTGTCACGCGCAAATTTAGAGGATGCGGATGAGGAAGAGGATATTTTATGAGGAAGAGGATGCGGATGAGGAAGCGGATGAGGAATAGGAAATTATAAATCCTAGCGGACCCAACCCAAAAGAATTTGTCCTGTCTGTACATAACAATACACAAAAAATTATTAAAAGGCCATTTTCCAGTGGACCAAACTATAAATCTAAAGTCTAAACCATTCTCGAAACACACAATATAGAATCATCAAAATCGGTCCAGCAGTTAAGGAGGAGTTGTGTGCCTAGTGTGAATTTTTTGTGTTTCACATTCGATCGTGAACGCGTTTGGCGTTTACTAAGATTTTGTATGGGATTTGTACAGCGCCACCTGCTCACGGGAGTGAGCCCAGCCCAGTGAGTAATCCCATACAAAATCTTAGTAAACGCCAAACGCGTTCACAATCGAATGTGAAACAAAAAACTCTAAGCTCTAAGCACACAGTAACATACACAACACACGCATACAAAAAAAAGATGAGCGAATAATACAATTCTCGCGCTCTGACGTGTGCGTTACCATGATTGGATACGCGACGCACATGCGCAGTGAAATTCCTCATAAATTCCTCTTAAACTTTGAGGAAGCGATAGCGGAAGAGGATTTTTTATTTTTATTTATGAGGATGCGGTAACGGTTGAGGAACCCAAAATATTGCGGAACTTCCTCATTATGAGGAAGCGGAAGAGGAATCCTCAGCAACCCTAGTTATTACTAGACTACCCGTACTGAACTTTGATGGCATTTGGATCAAAATAGCAAGAAAAAAATTTCCAATTAAAAATGTCGTAGACCGTAGCGCAATCCGTAGCGCGTAGCTAGTAGCTTTTTGCTACGGGCTATACCATAGTTTCTCAACCTTTTTTTTCTCACCGCCCACTTTGAGAATATGTTGTTTTCTAGAGCCCTGCCATGATATATATCGAGCAAAAAATTGCAAAAAAAATCAAGTTTGTTGTATGAGAGCCCCCCTAAAATATTTAATTTCTTTTGTTTTAGTATTTATTGTTATAGCGGCAACATAAATACATAATCTCTGAAAATTTCAACTCTCTAGCTATTATCGTTCTTGAGTTATAGCCGGAGACAGACAGACGGACAGACAGAAGGACAGACAGACGGACAGACGGACAGACGGACGGACAGACAGACAGATGGACAGACAGACGGTCAGGAAGACGGACAGACATCAAAGTCTCAGTAAAGGGTCCCGTATTTACCCTTTGGGTACGAAACCCTAAAAAACACACTTTTGAAAATCGGCCAATTTTAGAAGCTCATAGCGAGGCAATGATTGGAGATAGATACAAAGTATAAAGGACGAAGTTGTAAAGAATTTAATTAGCTTTTATTACGTAGTAGAAGAGAATTTCGTACGAAGCACCGTTTTTGATGAGTAAGCAAAAAACCAAAAAACGGGACCTTCTTTGCCTTCGACTTTTCCAAGCAGATCCCCATTTTGGGCATTCGTTTACTAGGCTAGTTAGCATGTTTTAACTGTAGCTTAAAGCTATAGTTACACATGCTCAAAACAAGCATGCTTATTACTTATTAGCATGCTTAAAAGTTAAAACAAGCATGCTGTTCGAACTCCGAAATAAGCATGCTTATTTTGAGCAATGCATTGACACACATTACACATGCTCATAATCAGCATGCTCGGTTCAAGCATGCTGCGTGCTAATACGAGTATGTAATTGTAGCTTTACGTAATTGTTCGAAGACTGTGCAGAATAGAATGTATAAGGGTAACTCACCACAATGCCGGGGTTCGCGAGCTGCGCGATCTTCTCGCACATGAGGGAGTGGAAGTGCGGGTGGAAGCGGTACACGGAGCCGTCGATGCCGACCGTGACGCGCGGCTCCGCCATCTTGTTGAGAAGCGCCGCTATGCCGGCCGACACGAGGTGCGCCGCGCGCCGCGACACACACTCGCACACGTGCCGCACGCCCGCCATGTCCGCCTCCGTCGCGTGCGACAGACCTGAACAATAACACATTGTAGATAATATATTAAAATTTATATATTATTATAAAGGTTTTTTAAAGCATTTCGATCTTTGCGGCACGCAGCATGCCGCCTGCGTAAGCGATCGGCGTTGCAGCGTGTCGTCGCGTCGTGGGGACTGTTTCAAATTCAAATTTTCAAATTCTTTACATACAATAATATACAATAGTATAAAAGCTAGGTAGCGTACATCACGTCGTCTAATTCTATGCTAAGTGAGCTGTTTAGTGCTAAATATATAGTGAGCAGTGGCTGTGGCTGTTTAGGTCTCGGGTTGCCGGTTGCGGTCGCGTGCTGCGTGCTGCAGGGATTGCAATTTGCAAGGCTACCTTTAAGTCTTAGCCGTGAGGTATAAAACTTTGTTAACAGTTGACACAGCATATTTTGTTATTTTTTTGTTATAAAGTTCCGTGCCACATTTGATGGTTTTGATTGGAGATGACATAATTGGCGAGAGTCCGCGATGTAAAACCCTACAAGAATCTCTACCAGACCAAGATAGGTATACCTACAAGCTAAACGGAAATATATGAAGACGACCGTTTTTTATGCTCTGATGTACTCACTACTGTCTACTACAGACTACTACAGCTGCCTACTTGGTATCTAAACCTTAGATTAGGTAAGGAATTGTTAGAACAAAATATGAGACTTATAAAGGCAGCAAAAAACTTTATTACTCATAATTACCTCCACAACAACCTTGAATCGAGGAAAAAATAAAGTTTCTATTATGACCAAAATTTTAATAAACATATTGCAAGATAAATTTACACGTCCAAGAGTTCTGGTAAATTATATCTATACATAGGTACTCTAGCTAGAACATGTTGACTGACCTATGATCCTAGTTTTATCAAATAAACCCAGTGTCGTTGGTCCAAAGTCTGAAGTGGACGAATTGAGGAAAATATTTCACGCGGACCTCCATTACGTAAATGACCTTTGAACCAGACGAGAATCGAGATACGTAATAAACTTTATCATTGTTTCGAAACGTTTGATGACCGATGAAATAATTTTTATTATAATAATACTCATATTATATAAACATATATTGTATACTTCCACTTTTGTCTTGCTTCTTTTTAATAATCTGTTATTTTCAGAATTATCAGAAGATGCATAATTTGCAATGTGCATAATATTTAAATGACATTAGCCAATTTTTAAAACAACCATTATTACGAAGGTTGCTACAAGAAAAGTTACTTATTATTAAGTTTTATTTTATGTTTTAAAGCAATTTCTAATAACAAAACTCTTTGGAAAATTGTCTTGTATGTAACATCAGTAACACATACGTTGGGAATAGATATTATCAGTTCATAGTAACGTGCACTTTGCAATAAAGTATCAACTGAAATGCATGTACGAATCAATTGACTCCAATTGTCGTACACGTTCATTACACTAAAAACGAGATATATTTATTCTAGCCCACCACACATTCCCACCACTGTATCTCCTGTGTCGCCACTCGCCAGGATCGACAGCGGTATCCAACCACGAAAACTCTTTGATATGATCTCAGATCATGTGTGACGCAATTCATGGACTACTTTTCAGGGATTTCCCGATGCGCATTTGATTGTGTGTCATAACTTTACTGAAATAAGTTGTATGATTTAAGTATTATTAAACTTATACGAGACCATTAAATCTCGACTTTAGAGACCGTTTTTATTTTTAATTATGTTTTGCTTAGAAGATATTATGATATTGATAAATTATTTCCTATATTTTTAATTAAGGAATCATAGTCAGGAAAATAATCTCGCATCTCATCGCGACTCGCGAGCCATACCAGAATAATAATATGTTTTTGTGTGAAATATCGATATATTTATCAGATATTAAAGCATTAGGGCTTAGGCACTTATCAAATGCTGAGATTTGCAAAGTCATAGCTGAAAAAATATTTTGTGAATTTGTACGTCATATAACAATAAGTAGGTACCTATATTGTATAATAATTTTACAGATAAAATGAATACTAACGAGTCATATGAATACTAACGAGTAATTAGCCATTGCTAATGCGTAATGACTAATGACTAATTAAATTATGTCAGATTATGAAATTAAGTAAAGTTTTCGACGCTTATCGATACCAACGTCATATTTTTTGTTTTGTACATCATAGCAATATTATCTGGGTACAAAATTTCTTCCAGTCATCATTACACGCGTAAGAAGGTATGAAATTACATTGAAGGCGTTTGACAAAAAGATAATAATGATTACGAAATTGAAGCAGTAGATAGTAGGTGACTTTTCTTAGTCTGCGTACCTACAAATAATCGAAAAACATTAGAAAGAGCACAAAACTTCATAATACAGTTCTATGTTGTTTCGAATCAGTTATAAGTTATTACCGAAAATATAGCCTGCTAGACCTAGGCTCCTTTTGGCCTCATAGAAAAATTATTGATTGTAGGTCTGCTGGCAGAAATCTCTTCTAGAGATAAGCACACCTATGTACTTTACTAATGTATTGTCTATTTTAAACTAGTTTAAAAAAATGTACTTACATAAAGAATCCTTGCTAATATTAAAAATTAGAAAGTGTGTCTGTCTATCTGTCTGCCTGTCTGTCTAATTACCTCTTCACGCTTAAACGGCTGAACCGATTTTGCTGAAATTTGGAATGTACATACTTTGAGCACAGTGGTGCTTTGAGTTTCGGGAAAGGACATAGGATACTTTTCTTGGATGTATTCTCGCGCGAAAACGAGTTTTAGCGCAACGGGCGTCATCTAGTAAATAAATAAATAAAAATGTCCAACTTACCCAGCTCCTCCAGGATATCCATGCAGTTGGTGTAGTCCCCGGGCTTGTCCGACTCGATCTCGGACACGTACTTGGTGTAGAAGCTGCCCCTCTCGAAGAGCAAGTCAGAGCCCCGACCTCCGAACAGCAGACCCATCTTGGTGAACTTGACCAGAGCCAGCCGCACCAGCTCACCCATGTACATGCCTGATATCATCTTCTCTTGCCTGGAAATATGAAGGATCACATTAAAAAGCAGCTCTGAATTTATGTAACTATAGGCAGTATAGGTCATGGCCCATGGCCTACGGGTGGCAGCGTCCTAGGATGGCGGCAGAGTTCGTGATCGTTCGTTCATGATCTCATACCGATTCTAGCTAATTGTTTGACAAACTTGTTTGATGCACGTTTGATCGTCTGCGCTGCTGTTTGATGAAAACAAACATCGTTAAATAACAATAAAAACATCGTTTGCAAGGCACTTTACGGTCAAGTAGACAAAGTGATGGATTAACAAAGAAATCTGTCAGTCCGCAAAAACTGTCAGCGTTTCTTTCGCATTTCTATTGTGGCCATGCTTAGCCTGCCGGTATGTCCCTACTTATGTGCTCTAGGTACAGCCATATCGCTTTATGTGTCATTCCAAAAACAGGGGAAACGTATGGGATTGCTGATCTTTTACACAATATAAGAGGAGATTAAAGGTGAACGCAGATTTGGGCCGCACCGCACGCACCGCAGTCGCCGCATTCGAATTCTTTATACGAAGATACGAAGCTGTTATAGGCAAGCTCGCATACCTACCCGCGCCGCAGTCTTCGCAACTTCATATTATAAAGAATTCGAATGCGGCGACTGCGGTGCGTGCGGTGCGGCCCAAATCTGCGTTCACCTTTAGGGCCTGTTTCACCACTTTCTGATAAAGTGCCGAATAGGCTATTCACAGCTTTTTTGACAGATTCTCCTTACTTTACCTGTCAAGTTAAGTGGTGGATAGCCTATTCAGCACTTTAATCAAGAAGTGGTGTAACAGGCCCCAAGTCTACTGTACGTACTTTATCAGTTCTTCAAACATTAGAAGTGTTCTCCTACTTTGTACCTAATCAAACTAATGCTTGTTAATTTGTTTTTCGTTGTATTTTCGCAGTGGAAATCCCACAGATTAATGAATTAAGGTTGTGGTTAATGAATAATGACGCAGATATACAAAAGGAAAATGCAGGAATAAAACCCACAAGTCGAATAGGACGTGTTGATGAAATGGTTTCCTTACAGAAAACTTACAATGTAAAATACATTAAGAAATAATTGGGTAGGTTATAAAGAAACGGTCAGGACAGTGCTTTCATCCTTTATTCTACTGTACGGTGTGTTTCAGGTAAGTACCTAGTCTGTACAATGTACTTACATGCTTGCTACATTGTAAATACTATGTTAATAATTTAAAATTAGCAGTGATGTAACAACAATACAAATTATGTGCATTTTTGCGATCGTCCGTTTAGGTAAGTATTTCGCGGGTTCCTCGCCCGTGGAACTTTCCTCGAGATAAAAGTACATACGTAACTGCAGATAACACGGAGCACAAATATTGATATTAATTACAGGTTTTTACTATGTCTCGGAGTCGAGAGTCGAGACTCGAGAGGACATTATCAATCTTGGCAGCGTTACGGTGACGCGCCAATGACGCGCGACGTATAAAATAAACATGGCTATCGAACTCGGGCCTCGGCGGACGGACGTTGCGAAAATACACCTAAAAAATAAACTAAGGAAAGTTTCAAACTCCTATTGATCTATAAATTCAATGCTACGGACGTTTTCTACGAGGTAACGACCGCGGACAACAAGAAAGGCGGACTTAGGTCGTTTTGGTTATATAATCTGCTCCGAATTGTTATTCAGAATGAATTTAAATAGGACATACGATAGCGAATAAATCGAAGCTGCTCGAATTGACTAAATTACTACAACCGATACGTCGAATACGTCTTTGTCAATTAGGCGCCTAGTTAAAACAATCATGGTAGATTCCGACTTCATCCTATCGGTCTATTATTGCCAATAGGATCTTGATATTTGGTATCGGACGTCACGTTTCATCGTGTAACCGGTGCGAACCAGTAATAACTGGCCGAGGCGGGTGAAATATTCGCGAGGAAGTGATAATTGAAGGTTGTGCGGTCGCCGGCGACACCTGTCACCGACTACGTTGTCTTATCAACTGCACCACTTATTGCTACAAGTGGATTAAGAATATCCTAAGATACAGTTGAAGAATGTGAGCAGCACCTATTTTTCATAAGGAATATTTTTAAAATTTCATTTTTATTTCATAAATAATAACGGTAGTTAAAAGTGACCCAATCTACTCTAGTACCTAGTCGAATTCACATTGCATCGGAATTCGCAACTATAACTGCGTTTTCTTAATTTTAACTATGAGATCGAAATGTTTTGCTGCCGATACTTTTGATTTGAATTCGTAGTGATGTATTCTAGCCCTAAAATGTTGACGACTACGCAAACAATGGGTATTTTTATTGCAATCAGATAAGATTCAGTAAAAGTTTCTAGGAATCCCCGATCGGTAAGCGGTAACAGTAGATACGCCACGAAGCTAGCTGCTAGTACAATGACTAATTGCGACCTCAGTCGCAGCCGAGGTCAATGATCCTTATACTTTTAATTAAGTATATCTCGCTGGATAACGGTTTTATTTTACTTTCCATTAAATAGGTCGTGGTTGGCGAAAATTTTAAATAGAATCTGCCGTGGCAAGGAACAGTATTAAACTCAATATAAATTGGCAAAAATTTTAAACAGAATCTGCCGTGGCATGGAACAGAAAACTCAATATAAATTCTCCGAGTAAATAACTCTTACTACGAACTAGTTACGTACAAATAATAAAAATAATAAAGTAAATGTACGATAGAGCACGTTTTTACGAAATATACTGAGAACTGGTGCTACGAATTCCAGTGCCTAAAAGGTCACAGGATAATGTCACATACGATCTGCCAATATAACTACGGACACCCCTTTAGCTCGTTTTCTACGGACAGTCTATAGAAGAACTGATATCAACGATTATGTAAATACAGAACGTTACATCATTCATTACGTTTTCACATTGGAATCTTTATACCTTGAGATTTATTGCCGATGTATCAATATATCATAATATAATAGTTATTTGTAAGCGATGGCAAAAAAAAAAAATCTGCAGTAAAGTGCTCTTTTACATAGGTAGATAAGTGATAACAGTTAATGCAATTATCAAAGGGTTGATTCAAGGTGCTGGCCTTAGTCAATGAAATTAATTATACTGATAGTGGCAAGTATAAGAAATTTGGTTACAAGCAAAAAGAAATACAACCAACATTTTTTTTCATGCAAAAAAAGTAATATAACAAAACACTTACACTTGTTTGCCTGGGTTGATGGAATTCGCGTCAACATCCCTGTCGAACTCGGTGCGAATGAAGTCCAGGGCACCATCGTCTCCGAACGCGCCCCACTCTGTGTTGATCAACAGTTCCTTCTTGCCGGGTGGGCCATCGAACAACTCGCAGTTGTCAGTCTTCTCGACGTAACAAGCGTTGCTGCCAGTACCTGTAAACATAAAGCCGTAAGTCAAATTGTTTTGGGCAAACTTAAACCAAACCCAACGTAAAGCCAAATGCAAAAAAAAATCTAAAACTGTGTATCGATAACAACAAAGTAACACAATTTAAGTACATGAGTGAAAAACTACTTTTTTACACACAAAATACATCAGTGGTTAAAATTACAAAGCTAGATAAAAAATAAGTTCAAATAATAACGATGTCGCCAATTATTAGGTACCTGTTAAGTATATGGTAAATAGCAATGTCACAAAAATTAATATTGGTGGAAGGACTGGTATTAATTCCAACACAATAACATTAAAATCTTCACACAACCTTGCATTAAACACCGGTTTTTGTTAAAACATAACATGCAATACACAGAACAGTTTACATCATGGAAATGACATTGCAAAATCGTATCAATGATACTTAAGAAAAGCGAAGCATGACGAGACAAATGATGCCAAAAATATCAAATGAAAAAACCCAATGAATCAAAGCATGCGCTACAAGTTACCACCACATCTGTAATCCTTATAGACCTACCAACGATGAGTCCTATTTTGCAGTGATGATTTTTCCACGCACAGGACATCAAAGTGCCCGTAGTATCATTCAGTATAGCGCATATATCAATCTGTACGTCCTACAAGAGTGAAAAAACATGCGATTAAGTAAAGAAAAGATCATTCCAGTTCATGATGACCCGTGAACGCCCACGATTTGTTGATGATGATTTATAGAGGCTTTCATTTGACAATCCCCAGATTTAGAAGTTCCATAATTTCGGTATCTTAAAAATTTTATTTAAACATGCTTTGTCAGATAATACAAGATCGAGTAATTGTACCAGGAAATGAGTAAATTGAAAGTAGATTGAGTTGGTATGCTATTGATAATGACCCAATCAATAATATTAAATATAATCAATAATCATGCAAATGAACCCAGTTTAGAAAAGGAATTCAGGAAAGAATGCAATAAAAACCAGTTGTAACTTGTTTAATGTTTAGCAATTCTACAATTAATTAATGTGTAATCAAAAGAATGTTAACCGTATTCAGTACTTTAGCAACATTAACCATCGTTAACTAACAAGTTTAGAAAAATAAACCTGCCTGATAGTTGGTTCAAATAAGAAGATTCACTAACATTCTTATCTAGACACATAATATTTTGTAAAAATTTTAGAAAATATTTTTTCGCTAAGAGTAAAATTGCCATTCTGAGAATTAATCACGCGAAAGCCTCTACTTGGCTCTCCGTTGGCAGAAAGATCATGCCTTATAGTAGGAGAGAGCTGAAATCATCGTCAACTCACCGATAATGACTGCAATTCGGGCATCACGTTTCTTATGTGCACAGGACATAAGGCAGCCGGTAGCATCGTTTAGGATGCCCATCACAGAAATTGAAATATCCTGCAAATTTTGTGGTACACTTATTACAACTTCTGATTAATCTTATTACACACTGTACAACTTATTTCAAAAATTCTTACAGCTTTGAATATTTGGAAGATTAATGATGTCAGTAGTCAGTACTCACTCCTCTCCTCGCGATAGCATCCTTTAGGAGTTGTACTACATCTTCGCCGACTACACCAGAGCAGGAGAATCCTTTGGTCCACCGTTCCAGAATTCCTTTGGTCAGGCCCAACTGTTTCAGGGGGAAACTGAAGGTAAATCCGAGGGCCAGCCTTTCGTTGAATACTTCATGTTCCTGAAACATTATTAAATTTAGTACACATAAATATAACGCCTTGTTTAAAAAGCCATGTATGACTTTCAAGCGATTTAAAAAATAAAACAATTTCATTGCGTTTACCCATAACAATAAATATGCGAAATATCATGTACCTTCATGAAATTAGCCAGACATTCGGCGATGTGGTCGAATAAAGCTGTTCCCGTGCCGGTCATTATATGTTTTGGTATGGCGTAAATTTTGGACTGCATATCAAAGTGGTTTGGTCCTAGATTTATAATAAGAACTCTGAAATTTGTCCCACCTAAGTCCAAGGCCAAAAATTTGCCTTTTTCTGAAACAAAAATATAAGCCCTATATAGTTTTGAATTACCTTTAGGCTTGAATATTGAAGTAGTTACTTATATTTTTTTTATTAAATCATAACTAGGAAGTTAAGTGTACCTGTTCCGTTAGGTAAATCCTGAATGTAAGTAATAAAGCATTTCACTATGGCTTTTGAGTGAGTTTCTTTGCCGAGGCCGAGCAGTAAAGCCTTGTTTAGTCTGTTCATAATCTCTCTGAGTTGATTGTCGTTTATCTGAAGGACTTCGCATTCTTCCCGTATCTGCAAAAAAAAAAAAACAATTTTAAGTAAAAAAAAACACGATATACTTAAATTAAAACCTATACCACGTACTCCTACTAGATATAAGTACCACTTTTATCGAGTAGGAACCATGCAACCCAATAATTTTTATGTGCCTCTCATGTCTACTTTGTTCTTTCAATAAGTATCTTCATTATTGTCACCCTACTCAAAACAAACTGGCGTAAAAAAAATATGAATTTTTACTTTTAATGTAAGTAATGATTTTTTATGAAAACTAAACGATGTATTTATCATTTAATCATGATAAATACATAGTATTATGTCAGATTTTCTTGAATAATAAATTAATTTTAAGTCAACGTTAAATCTTGTACGTTCGAATAAAACTCAAGGTCAAAGGTCACAAAACCGGCTTTTGTAAATATCTCATTTACTATGCGTTTTTTTAATATCTCGTTATTTTGTATAAATTATGGTTTTTAATTTATAAAACGATTACATTAATACTAAATATTTTGTGTAAAATATTTTATGTGCTTTGCTGTAAGTACGTAAACTATTCAACATTTTTAAATCGTATCTAATGAACTAAATGTGATATTATAGGTATAGAAACGAAGTGATGAAATGAAAAACCAACAGTCATCATTGCCTACTATTATTACAACTTACAAGTTAACTAGTATATCGATAATAAATAAAAATTAAAAAGATACTCACATATTCAAAAAGTATCTATTGGAAACGATGTGACCTTTCAATTTATTGATTGAAAGGTCACTTTCGATCATTGAATTCAATCAATCAGTGTTGAAAAAAAATCAAACTATAATATGTAAGTATAAACAAAAATGTCAGTATTTTTAATAAAGGCTAATGTGACCTTTCAATCTATTGATTGAAAGGTCACTTTCAATCATTAAATTCAATCAATCAGTATTGAAAAAAAATCAAACTATGTATTATTTTTAAGTATAAGTACAGGTATAAACAAAAATGACAGTATTTTTAAATAAAGGCTAAAGGTAAAAATAAGCGGTATATTGCTAATTGCTATATTATTCTACCCGTTCCATGATTATTTTTTATTTGATATATTCAATAAGATTAACACCGTTATATTTATGGGTACGACTTGCCCTTTTTGGAATACATTAAAAAAGCATTTTGATACATTATAATAATTTAGGTATAAATTCCTTTTGACGGTAAACTAGCCGTTTATTATCACTACGAGTTTCACAAGGTCAAAACGGTCATTACAACACTAGTGCTATCGTTGAGGTTACTTTCTAACGAATATAATTCCGAAACGATAAAGCCGTATAACAAAAAATATATAAAACACTCACCTGGGGTAAATGATTAATGGCCATACCCATTTTAAGATATTTATATGTTCACTTTTGTTCAATAAAACACTACGCGGGCCGTTTCAGACACGACTTACCGAACCCGCGAAGAAATAAGAAATACGGACCGTTCGAATACAGTATGTGTACACTGTACATCAGACACCAGCGGCTAATGCTAGCGATTGTGCTTATTTCACTTCTACACTGAACGTTGGCTCGCGTTCTTTTTCATTCATAATAATAAAATACTGTTATCTCGTTCGCGTGCAAAAATTTTACGTAAGTCAGAAGAGTACGACACTATTTCGCGGCTTGAAATGGTTTGTCGTCCAAATATACTTAAAATTTTAACAAAGTAGAAAACTTTGGTTCTGAAATATTCAGACTCATTCAGGGGATTTATGCTATGCTTATTTAGATTTATTAAGCCATTATTTTACATTAAATTGTTATCTTTTTCTGCCGCACGGCGCGCCTCTTGTTGTTTGAATCTGATTGGGCGACGCGTGGGCTCGCTCGCTACGTCACAAAATTCCTCGCTGTCGACGTCGATGTCTTTCTATATTTACAAATGCAATATTTGAGGGCCATTGCGCCATAAACCTTTAGAATTTTAAATTATTCTGATTATGGGTAGTTAGCTAATAATATTACTTGTAGATGCCTTTTAAAACTATAAGATAATATTATAACTAAGTACCTATACGTCTATAGGTAATATTTAAAAAAGATCAATCTTGTAAACTATCATTAAATTTTATCAATGAAAATATGATTACAAAAGTGATGAGTAACAAAAAATTGGTTCATTGGGTAAGTTTTTGAAGTCAGAAGAACGCGTATTTATAGTGTAACACAACCTACAAAGCTTTGAGTTACTACAAAGTAATTTATTAATAAGTATTTATCATTTATTTTAATCAAAATTTTATTTACTTATTAATAAAATATGGGTTTGTTTATTACATAAGTAAATATTTTTTTATATGAATCGTAAACCTAATTACAAAAAATATTGATATTTTTATTCAACATTCGCGACCAAGTACACCTACTCGTATTTACCTAATATTTTGATATTTCCAAGGTTGAAAAAAGAATGCAATGCAAGTATGTAGTTAAAAATGTTGTAGTGAGAGGACTTATTGTGTCCTTTACAGTGAAAAATATTATTTGCTTCTTTTTTGTAAATAACTCCCTTGACTAGTAGTGAATTCTATAAATGGTATATATTTATTACTATTATTACTTAGTAAGCTCAAAGCTGATATTTATGTATCATTACATTTATTCAAAACAAATTCAAGTTATAACTACTATTATTTTTATTCCCTAGGCGATATGATATTTAAAACTTAATAAGTATATTATAATCAAAATTGCTTTAACAAGTTCTACTCGATCTATTTTATTCAAATTTTTCAAATGTCAAGAATGTATTTTATCTTGTTCATTTGTATTAATTTATGTTAATATAATAATTCAGTCTCTTAATATGTCATAGTGTGACGGTATATTTAAAATGGTTTAGTATTTTTTTTATTTCAACAGTTATAGAACTTCTAGTCATTAATTGCTGGAAACTCAAGTTTGGAATGGTACAAAAAATTTATGATTTTTGATTAAAAAAAAAATTTCACATAAGATCTGTTATTTCCTTCCTAACATTCCACAAGCTTTGAATCAAGTTTTTTGGTGATCTCATTTTACAGCTTCCTTATTCCTGTTATCACAAAAACTCGAATGGTCAAGTACAAACTAAGGAACTTTTGATTTCACTTCAAATACTATCAACTATGTATATAGTTTTGCAATTATTATGTAACTTCTGAGAAAATGTATTATTGTTGTGGTTGTAATGCGGTTGAGTAGGTATTATAATATTTTAATATGTTATGGAACAAAGGATAATTTATTGAAAAACCTATGTTGGCAGTTGGGCACAAACTGGCGTAGCAAGACCAATAGCAAAAATCATTTTTTAATGATAATAATCATAATTTTTATATTTCGAATAATCTTAATTTTTTTTCGAAATAAAAATTATGGTACCAAAGATCCATATGATACCAACCACTCCTCGATCATCAGACAGATTAATCAGTAACTCGAGCAGTCTGAAGTATTATGATAATGTTTTGCTATCTTAAGATAGCAAATTTCACGCTATCGATAAACACTAATCGACAAAGTGAAATTTTCCATCAGCTCATAAATGATAATAAAAAAAAATTGTATTAAAAATAAAAATATTATTACCAATCAAAAGTTCAAAACCCATTTTTTTAACGTATTTGGTCCTACGAAAGTGAAGTCGAGGTAATCCAGCAAAAAGCCAGATTATCGTTATCTAAAAAATCATGCCTCACTATAATGTTATATCTACATTACCACGATCGTGGTTGGAACGATCAACTCAGAAATAGATATAACCAGTTCTATCTGGTTTTTATGCAAATATCACACTTGATAATGACACTTGACGAACACAAAAAAAAAAAAACATAAATAGAAAAATCGTGTCCTCCAGCCGGATTAAACGATCACGTTAAAAAGTACAATGTATGTATGAGTATAGGCAAAAGTGCACGTTAAAATTACTCTTTAGTTTAATTAAAATTCCGTCCTATTTAATTTGTAAATTGATTGACAATGGCGATTGACAAAAAAAAATTGTTGACCTTCATCGTCCTTTGACCTTTTGAAAGTAATAAATATCAGTTCGATTTGCACTTGCGTAAATAATTTTTGGAGTTTTTATTTTTATTTTTATTTAATACATAATGTACATATCCATAATTTAATGATATCAATATCCTTTTATAAAATATGAATGTTTATATACATAAATACCTACTGCGTACAAACGCGTATAATTGTTTATGAATAATTATTTAGTACTTACTAGTTAAGTACATGTGATTGAATGAATTGAATGATTTTTAAAAGTCACAAATTCTTTGATAAGTAGGTATCAAGTATTGTTAATAACTACATATTTTAGTATTTAAAGATCTCTAGGAGTAAGATGTTTTTTTAAAATTATATTTGATTTTTTTAATGGAATATTTTATTTTGTTTAGAACTTAATTAAACCTACCTAACATCGATTAATAATTTATATCGTGAACGTTTCTTTTAGAAGGTTATGTTTGACAGATGATCGATGACGGCTCTACATAGAGTCAGAATTCAGATAGATCACAGAGCGCACTCTATCGACTAACTTCGATTTGGTGTGTAAAATGAAACGATTTATGAACGCAAATATTACATAGAGTAAGTGACTAGTGAGTGCACTCACTGTGTCCCGCGGCTGCCGCATATCGATCTGTCTCGTCAGTCGCATGGACCGAGACAGGAGGTGATGAATGAGCAGCGTCGAAGTCCACAGGGTGCTGTCATAAATTCCACCGGTACCAAAAATGCGTCGATATCCGCGTTCGGGCGAATACCGGTTCGCGGCGCGCTGGCGGGTCGCGTACGAGTGAAAGGAGATTAACGCCACGCAACTCCGCGCGCTGTGTGCAGTCGCGCGAGGGTCACCTTGACGCGGCCGGCGCATGTGCACCACACCCTCGGCCTCGGCCCCCCGCCGGCCCCCGCCGCCGGCCCCGCGCGCGCCGCGGCCCCCGCGTGACGTCACGCCTGGCCCCCGACGCGCCGCGCCGCGAACAAAAGCCCGCGTCTCACGTGACTCCCTTCACGCAACACCACGAAAATAACACAACTTTTAATTCCATCCCATGTTACAGAATGGCGACTCTAGTCTCTACATTGACGCATCCCAGTTTGTGTTCCGGTCGGGAGATAAACACCGAAAAGACGTACGACCGCGCTCATCGTGCGTAATGCAATAGCGACGAAACTTTGTAATGTTTTGTGTAAGAAATGAACGTGTTGAAACGGCCGAATATGATGCAACAAGCAATAAGAAGTTGATAAAAAGTCAACAGAACAAAAAATAAAGGCGCCAGGCGCCAGCACCTAGCTCTACATAATATATTTGCCATTTAATTTGTTACTTTGTAGCCTGTAGTAAACTACACTGTCAACAGTGCTAGAGTACTATTTACTGAGTACTAACGCAAATCGCAATCATAAGCAATTCAAGGAAATCCATGTAACATGTTATTTATTTTAAACTTTGGAGAAACGATATAGCACTTCCTATCTTCTGTAATCTCTAGCGACAATTTTATCGCGACTTTTCCTTTTGGAATTTGTATTGAATCATGTTGCGAAATTAGAGAAAATATTGCATAACACGTGTTTCGAGATAGAGGGTGTGTCAGAATGACGTGATGTCATGAGTCATGGTGACCCAAAGTCCGCGTGCGTGCCCGTACGCACGTGCGTCATGTGACACGGTTCACATCTCCCCAACATGGTCGTTGCTCGCGTCTGCATATCAATGTTCACCTACTATGTTGCAATTTTACTCTGATAAGTGGTAACGGAATTCTTTAGTTCTAGTACTCTTAGTAACGTAATATATTATGTTTGGTTTTCAATAAAGATTTTCGTAGAGTTTTTTCGGGAATGTGAAAGAGTGCTGTAAGCTGTTGGATATATAGTGAAACGATGATAAAAAATATTGTAAGAAGAATATTACCCTTGTAGGGGGCAAAGTACACCCCCGGTGTCAGTGCCAAAAGCAAAAAAAAAAAAAAAACGGCCAAGTGCGAGTCGGACTCGCGCACGAAGGGTTCCGTACCGTTATAGAGCAAAAATAGGCCAAAAATTGTGTTTTTTTTTTATGGGAGCCCCCCTTAAAATGTTTATTTTATTTAAATATTATTACTAATTATTAAATAACACATATAATTAAGGCCTTTGTGAAAATTTCAAGTACCTACCTGTTGTCATCTTTGATACCGAGGAAAAAATGTTTGAAAAATCACGTTTGTTGTATGGGAGCCCCCCTTAAATATTTTATTTATTTTGTTTTTAGTATTTGTTATTATAGCGGCAACAGAAATACATAATCTGTGAAAATTTCAACTCTCTAGCTATTACCGTTCTTGGGTTACAGCCTGGAGACAGACAGACAGACAGACGGACAGACGGATAGACGGACATCGAAGTCTCAGTAATAGGGTCCCGTTTTTACCCTTTGGGTACGGAACCCTAAAAAGAAAATATTTTGTTGATTCGGGAATATTTCAAAAATTAAAAAAGTATAATTGTCCTGTAGAGATAAACTACGATAAAATGGCGCGCCGCGCCCCTCCTAATTACTGTTTCATATTTTTAACCGACTTCCAAAAAACGAGGAGGTTATATGTTCGGCTGTGGATTTTTTATTTTTTTTTTATTTTTGTACGTTCAACGATTACTCCGCCGTTTGTGAACCGATTTTGTTCCCATCATCAGGTCACCATGTTCACAAAAGTGGTGACCTGATGATGGGATCCATGAGTAATCGAGGGAACTCCTCGAAATTTCGAGGGAATCCTCGAAATTTATATGAAAACATATGGTAATTTTGGTTTAATGTGAAGTGTACTAAGAATATGCTACCAAAAAGTCAAATATTGGGTCAAGGTATACCATGGTTTCGAAGATGCTGAGAGAACTCCTGACTCCTTATAGATACACGTTTGGGAGTTTCGGCGTTGTTTTAAGAACAGAAAGCATATTATGCTACCACGCAATTAAAATTCATCATCATCATCATCGTCATCATCATCATTACCACGTCGTGTTAAGGTCACCAATGTCTCATGGCACAAAATAGATAATAGTACAACTTACAAGACATAGGTATGGATACAATAATAATAATTGTGTACATAACAACACCAATTATTAATATAGGCTGTTTATACACGGCGGTCACGCGGCGTGTGCGTAAACATCGCGGCATTGCGTCGTACCTATTCAAGTTCTAATGTCAGGGCATGCCGCGCTGCGAGCATTTTGAGTGTCATAATATGATTTTAAGCTTTATCTTCATTAATGTAGTACAATATAGTATCGCTTGAGAAAGGCGCAGGCGGCCGCGAGGCCGGCTTTCCAAGTTTCTCATGCGATAGTACTATGAATTACAATAATGAAGGTAAAGATTAATATCATAATATTATTATAACACTGAAAATATACTCGCCGCGCCGCTGGGTGTGATTCGGCTCATCCTTCGATCGCGGATTCTTGGAAATCCATTGTTCTGGCGGCCGCTTGGGAGTTGAAGCGTTAAATTGTTCAATTACCTAGCACGCATAGGGTTGTGTTCACTTAGATTTTTTTAATGTATTGTTTAAATTTATCTACCTGATATTTGGGTCTTGGGGTATGACTCTTAACAGTATTAACAAATTGTAATAAGATACGTAGAATAAACGCAGTAATTCGACGCGTTGGGTGGTATGGTCACTAAGTCACAACTCACTAGTTCACTACCACCGACGACCACCTATAAACTCGCGGACTATGACGGAGGTCATCTTGGAGGGTTAATTAATATTTCTAATAACAATACGAGATCAATAATTACCACTCAAAATGTTGACAATTCAAATTTCAATGCTCACTGCTCACACCAATGGTGACACATTTCTGATTTCACACAGCCAATACAACTATATAAAACTCCTACGTTCAAGCGATACTGCGATTCAGGAGCACTTCAGCGAAATCTATTGAATACATCGTGTAACTAAAACTATATGAACAACAATCGGAGTTCGGACAAGCGATAGCGCCGACAGAGCGCCTCAATGACATATAGTGAAGACAATATAAAACTATTTTTTATACAATTTAAATTGGCACTAATTATAGTTTATCTACTAGGTAACTAAAAAGAGTGAAATTATTATTTTTAACAAAAAATTAAAACCGACTTCCAAGGTAAAAACAATAATAACATTCTTATAATATGAACTAAAAACTAAAAAGTATTAAATAATTTTCCTCTCTAAATGTGCCTTTTTCCGAATTCAGCTAAACCTCAACTATTTCTGTACTCAACCTTCATAATTTTGAAGTCGGTGCCAGTTCCATAAGTTTCAAATTTTCTGTCAAAGAAAATATAAAGATTCAGCTATATCTGGTACCGACTTCAAAATGATGAAGGTTGAGTACAGAAATAGTTGAGGTTTAGCTGAATTCGGAAAAAGGCACATTTAGAGAGGAAAATTATTTAATACTTTTTAGTTTTTAGTTCATATTATAAGAATGTTATTATTGTTTTTACCTTGGAAGTCAGTTTTAATTTTTTGTTAAAAATAATCACAAAATATACTTACTTTCAAACGTTTGGAGGGGCGCGCCATCTTATCGTAGTTTATCTCTAGATACGATCAGTTATGACTGATTAAAGTAATAATCTTTTGTATAATTTAAAATTTTACAACACAATTTGATTGATGGCCCAAGAGCCAGCGACAGCCAGGCTTTCGTCATTTAACATTTTATAAGAGCTGAAAGTTTTCCTGTGTGTGACTCCTATAGAGGTAAGAACGACCAGCAACTCTGGAGTTTCGATCGCGGTTACTTTAGGAGATATCCAGTTTTGAAGGTCTACCTAACCATCGAAAAAATTTAAAGCTCAATTTTTTGTCTTGTTTTCTTCGGGATGACCGGAGGAATCTCGTCTTCTACTGCAGGACATTTCGTCTTCCACTCAGTAGCAGTTGACTAAAAACTCATAGAGGATTTGGCAGGCGCAGCGACGATTTTCGACAGTTGCTTCCCACTACTACTGAGTAGTGAGTACAAGTGGGCTATTATGACCTCTTATTTCCAGCCAGTTTACGCCCAAAATGTACCGTTTTCGGGCGTAAACTGGCTGGAAATAAGAGGTCATAATAACCCACCTGACCTTCAGACTGGACACCACCTAAAGTAACTGCGACCGAAACTCCATAGTTGCTGGAAGTTCTAAAGGTGTCAATTGTCATAGACAGGTAAACTTACAGATTTTATAAAATGCTGGCTCTTACTTCATGACTTCTAAATTCTAATCCATTCAAATAAATTATTGTCTTTTGCAATTACTATCCTAATTATTTATTTTCCTTAGTGCTTACTATTTTCCATTGTTTAAAATAGTGACTTGACAAATTATTATCATTTAATAACATACTGATATAGACTATACACATCTTAGTGTGATCTACGGTACTATTTGTTCATTAGTGTGTTGTTAATATAATAAACTAGACGTTCCGCGCGGCTTCGCCCGCGTAATTTAGGTATTTCACAGACAAATTAGTCCGCAAAAAAGCCTATGATCCATCACGTGGTCTACTTCTTATCTGACCCAAATAACAGAAAAAATGCTCTAGTAGTTCGTGAGATAAGCCCTTACAAATAATTTTCCCCGCTTTTTAAACATTTTCCTCTTTTTCTTCGCTCCTATTAGTTTTAGCGTGATAAAATATAGCTTGTAGCCTTCCTCAATAACTGGGCTATCTAACACTGAAAGAATTTTTCAAATCGGACCAGTAGTTCCTGAGATTAGCGCGTTCAAATAAGCTCTTTCAAATAATTTCTCCCGTTTTTCCTACACTTTCCTCTATTTCTTTGCTCCTATTAGTTTAAGCGTGATAAAATATAGCCTATAACTTTCCTTTATAAATGGACTACAAACACTGAAAGAATTTTTCAAATCGGACCAGTAGTTTCTGAGATTAGCGCGTTCAAACAAACTAACTAACAAACTCTTCCGCTTTATAATATTACTAGCTGTTGCCCGCGACTTCGTCCGCGTTAGCATAGTAGATCACATCCCAAGTATTATTTATTGTACAAAAATATTCAATGTACAGAAATGACTTTCCTACGATTATTATTATATATAGAATATAGATGTTCCGCGCGGCTTCGCTTGCGTAATTTAGGAATTTCACGCAACTGTACATTTTTCCGCAAAAAATAGCCTACGTCCCTTCACGTGGTCTATTCTTCATGTTTGCTAAATAACATAAAAATTTCTCCAGTAGTTCTTAAGATAATAAGCAATTTCATATAATTTCCCCCGTTTTTCCACATTTTTCTCTATTTCTTCGCTCCAATTAGGTTAAGCGTGATAAAATATAGCCTATAACCTTCTTCGATAAATAGGCTATCTAACACTGAAAGAATTTTTCAAATCGGACCAGTAGTTCCTGAGATTAGCGCGTTCGAATAAGCCCTTTCATATAATTTTCCCCGTTTTTTCCACATTTTCCTCTATTTCTTCACTCCTATTAATCTTAGCGTGATAAAATATAGCCTATAGCCTTCCTCGATCAATGGGCTATATAACATTGAAAGAATTTTTCAAATGGGACCAGTAATTCCTGAGATTAGCGCGTTCAAATAAGCCCTTTCAAATAATTTCCCCCCGTTTCTTCCACATTTTCCTCTATTTATTCGCTCCTATTAGTCTTAGCGTGATAAAATATAGCCTATAGCCTTCCTCTATAAATGGGCTATCCAACAGTAAAAGAATTTTTCAAATCGGACCAGTAGTTCCTGAGATTAGCGCGTTCAAAACAAACAAACAAACAAACTCTTCCCAATTATAATATTAGTATAGATTAGTATATTAGTACTAGCTGTTCCCCGCGACTTCGTCCGCGTTAACATAGTTTAATAACTAAGATGGTTAGTTTTCTCCTTTATGTTGTTCCTTATACAAAGGGTAAAAACGGGACCCTATTTAAGCAAACATCAATAAATTTTCATGTTTCTAACTCAAGAAATGACGGACTTTCATTGAAATTTTCTACCCCAATTTCACCCCCTTTGGGGTAGAATTACCAGAAATGCTCAAATACGTACGTTTTTAATCAGTAGCACAAAAATAAAGTTTCATGTTTCTAACTCAAGAAATGACTTTCATTCAAACTTTCAACCCCAATTTCAACCCCTTGGGGGTAGAATTTCCAAAAACGGTTAAATATCTATCCATTCATTTTTAATCAGCAGTCCAAAAATTAACTTTCATATTATTTCTAACTCAAGAAATAACGAACTTTCATTCAAACTTTCAACCCCTATTTCACCCCCTTGGGGGTAGAATTTCCAAAAACGCTTAAATACGTATCCATTCATTTTTAATCAGTAACCCAAAAATAAAGTTTTATGTTTCTAACTCAAGAAATGGCGGACTTTCATTCAAACTTTCAACCCCTATTTCGCCCCCATCGGAGTAAAATTTTCAACATTCCTTCCTTAGTGAGTGTCTACTTAATAAAACAACCCTACTCACCAAATTTCGTTGCTGTAACTTTAATAGTTTTTGCTCAGCGATGATGAATCAGTGAGTCAGTCAGTCAGGACTTGTAATTTTATAAGTATAGATTACTATAGATAATATTATCTTGTAACCCTGGTCTTAAGGGCCATGGTCTAGGTCTCTAGTCTCTGTTATATTATGACTGACAATGACCGTCTGTGAATGTAATGAATGAGAGAAGTCTATTGAGAATCCATACTAATATTATAAATGCGAAAGTGCGTCTGTCTGTCTAGTGTCTAATACGTCTTCGCAGCCAAACCACTAAACGGACTTTGCTGAAATTTGCTATGTGTATACTTTAAATCCCGGGAAAGGACATAGGATACTTTTTTTTCCTCTTATACAGTGTCTTAGTTAACACCAATTTGTATGGGTATGAACTATGAAGACGGATTTTTTGAGTTCCCAGCATTGTTCTCATAGAAAAAGTTGTTCATTTTGACGGGCTCATTTGATGGTTTCAAGATTTTCAAGGATAACGGTGTTTACGCTAATACACTGTATAATATTGTTGTTAAACTTGTTTTCCGGAGATTACATTGTATTTTTTCCGCACTTTTAAAGCAATTAGATAAACAAAAAGATCTTTATAAATTATAACTCATGTTAATCCTTCAGGCCTCGCGCGAGCACCGGTGATCGCGAGAACAAAAGAATACAATGGGAATTCCTAGAACCTCCGATCGAAGCATGGTTATAGACTTACATTTTTTTTTTCAATTTCAAGACTGTATCGATACTAATAAATACATTTGCAAAGCTTCTTTAGAACAAAGAGAACTTCAAAACTAATTACTCGGTGGCTAGCCAATACAATACGCAAATAGATTTCGTTTTCAAACGACCTTCTAAAATTAGCTAATGGTAGGTGCAAAGTCGAAATAAAAGTAACCAGAAGTGATTATATTTGCAACGTTGATGAATTAATAATAACTAATAAGTCACACCTTGTAATCTAAAGACTGAAGCCAAAAAAGTATTATGAAACCAATTAATGAAACCTCATACGTCGTAACTCGTAACTCGTAGTGTCTACCTACATTGAGCAACTCATAGATAGAAACTAACCTGTACATGACCTGGAGCCATTACCAATTAGATTTTATTTGTATATTAATCTTCTTTTCCTATTTTTTTATATCTTTTTTCCCTATGTTTTTCTTTTTCAAGAGCACTGCCATAAGCTTACGGACAGTTCCATATAGAAAAAAAAAACTGTAAAGAGATCAAACACTCTCGCCCAAAACAAAACTAATAGTGTTATCCTCATTCGAACAATTGATGAAGATTTGTACTGAGACAAATATTTTAGTTAACTGAATGCCCAGAACGTTTGTTTAAAATTTAAATAAACATAATGGGGGATTTACCTTCAGTGAGTCATCATTGAGACGACTAATGTGTATCATTTGCGGAAAAATGTACCACATACGAGTTCTACGTTATTAAACATTTGCTCATTACTAATTATAATACTTGCGTAAGTAGTAGTTTGAAAAGCGAGTATTAGTATATGTTATGTATATCCCTTCGTCACGACTGGAGCGATTTTGCTGAAATTTGGTATAGAGATAATTTGAGTCCCGGAAAAGAACATAGGATACATTTTGTCTCGGAAAATGTACGGTACCCGCACAATAAGCTTTTATGATTTTCTTAAACTATTCAATCTATTATTTTGATGGGTATGGACTATGGAGATACTTTGAGTCTCGGGAAATGTTGTTCTTTGGTCTGTGTTGCAACAAACTAATAGTTTGGGATGAGTGTACGATGACAAACAAAAACAAACACACTTTTCTATTAATTATACCAATTCGAATTAGATAATCATTGTTAAGGACGTCCCCCGAGCAAACGATCTTGGCCATACATTTGCCGCGTTGCCGAGAGCGCACCAAAACCCTGTATTTTTTACTTATCTTAGTTCAAAATTGTCCTAAAAAATTTAAAACGGGGAATATGTAGTTTATAATATTGTCGATCTATTGGCGTGTGTTTCAAATAAAAGTAATTTGTAAATCCTAAGGAGATGATGAATGTATGCTTGAATTTTAATAAATTGGTTTTACTCTGGAAGCTGATATCATGAGTAGGTATAATAAACAAAAATTGAAAATTTGAAACAGGGAAAGGAATGTTGATATACTGAAGATTATTGCTGTATTTTTATTATAACTTTGTAGCTTTCAAATTATGAGTTTATAAGGCTTGAAATACAGTAAATTACGGTATCTCCGTAAGGAACGCCCTTAAGGCAGGACAACGTCTGTCGCGTCAGCTAGTGAATGAATAAAACTAGTGATATCTAGATCTTTCACTCGTAAACGAAAATATTGGTATATCATTTCCACGCTTACGAAATGTCGAATGTCTTAAATCGCTAAGAATGAAGTCGCTCATATAATTGTGATCGAACTTCACTTAAGGTAAGTTCGTTTGATCTTCAATTGTGAAGAATGAAGATGCACAAAAATGTTGGTGAACATTTCCAAGCGTCTGTGAGGGATTAATATTCTTTATTACATTTACACATAACTCAAATAGAAATCCAAACTTACAACTATTATAATCAACTAAATACATAAAAATTCAAAAGGCTATGTACTATGCAGTATGCAGAACAACTGAAAATTGATCATTAAACTTGCTTAAACTCGAAAACGGCTGAATCAGTTTAACTAATTTTAGACTCAAACTATTCGTGAAAGTGTAGGAAAGATTTAAACGGTAAAAAAATTACACTGGATCATCTAGTTACAAATAAATTGCACTTAAACGATGATTGTTATAAACTTGAGGGATTTGTGAATGACCCACAATATTCAAAGATTTATACCCACGAAAAAAGGGTCATGATCATGCCTTACCTACTTAATATCTATGGACGCTTCACACCACGTCAATCTGGCCCCGTGCTAAGTACCTGAAGGACTTGTGTTACGGGTACCAGACAACGGAAATATATTTAATACTATTATACTATACATACCCATATTTAATACACGTCCATGACCCAGGAACATTTAAAAACTTTTTGTTCCGTCGGCGGGACTCAAACCCGCGACCCCCGGCTTGAGCTGCCACACACTTTATCGATTGAGTCACAGAGGTCGTCGAATGTATACTTTTGATTTCGAGTAATTATTTTATATCTTTAATGTTTTTAATTCTTCGATCGCGGATTCTTGGAAATCTATTGCATGTTATTCTATTGTTGTCGCGGTCGCCGGTGTCCTTATGGGGGTTGATAGGTTAAACATTTGCACTAAAACAGTCATACGAAAAGTTGGAGTGGCTGCATAGAGACTAACAACGCGCCTTTACAAGTAATACAGCAATACTTTTGTCAGCAAACGTTTAGCTAAATTATTACTTTAGGGTAATTACTAATTAGTGAACATAATAACAAATAACAAAAATCCAGGATTTCGATGATACATAATATGAAATGTATTATTCAATTACAAGATAACTTTTCGGGACTAAGGGCCTGTTTCACCGCTTCCTGATAAGGCTATCCACCACTTAATTTGACAGATGGAGTATGGAAAATCTGTCAAATAACCCTATCGGGCACCTTATCAGGAAGCGGTGAAACAGGCCATAAGTGACAAAGAATAAATGTTACATAACAAAAATATCAATGTAGTTAATTTTACTCTGTTAAAGATAACTCGGATAATAATTACCGTCACTTGTGTTGTAACAAGACACGACTATAATAGGATTAAGAAAGACATAATTCACGTGCTAAAAATTACCTAAAACCTTCCTTAATAGCCTTATCTAGCCTGCCTCGTGCCTCGTATTAGTCGAGGGAAATCAAACTATTAACACGAGGAAAACGTTTGACTGCATCAAAAACAATGCATTGTAAGTCATTCTTGTTTTATTTCTAGGTACATTGTAAAGAAAGAAAATGAAACACGAAACATTTCAATCAAGAATTGAGTTATTGTTACTGTACTATGGGGCACTTACATAATATCTTTCAGACAAATCTAATATTATATAGCCTTATATCTAATACCAATCATATTCCTAGTAAAGTAAGTAATAATTACTAATAATAAAGCAATTTTGACGGACCCCCGATTTTCTATAATATAAGGTAGATCGTAATAAAAGTCTTTAGGGAGAGTGCTACGGAGCCTCTACGGGCTACGGTGCCGGTGCTACGAGCTACGGCCTACGAATTTTCAGCAGCTACGAAAAAACGATTCATAATCTTGTATTTTTATCTAGACACGCGGTAGAGTGTCAAGCCGAGTTCCAGCATAACAGAATGGCGAGCCGCACCGTGTGTAATATTACACGGACCATTTGCAGCTACTTTTGACCCCCTCATAATTCAGAAACTATTTCACATAAACGTTTCAAATTTAGCTCATATAACCCTTCAACTGTGGCGGCCATATTGAAAACAAAATGCGCAACTGTGGGGCTACTTCTGGATGTTCACGCGTGACGCGTTAAAATGACGATAACTCTAAAATTCCTTAACACTGACTGACTGACCTATAGATCAAAATTCTAACCCACTTCCAGATGACCTAGAAGGCTGAAATTTGGAATCCAGCTCGATAATTGTGTGTAACCGTAGGGAAAAATCCGAAAACAAAAAAAAATTGGTCAAGTGCGAGTCGTACAGAGCGAAAATTGTGTTTTTTGTATGGAGACCCCCTTTAAATATTTATTTTATTTTACTTTTATTATTTGTTATGAAAGAAGAAATATAATTAAGGATTTTATGAACATTTCAAGTACCTTTCGGCTGCCATTATTGATTTAGAGCAAAAAAGGCAAAAAATCACGTTTATTGTATGGGAGCTCCCCGTAAACATATTTTATTTGTGAATTGAAAAAACTTGAAATGAATAGAAGGTGACTTTATGAAGTGTGTCTGTCTGTCTGTTACGTCTTCACGCCTAAACTGATTGTACCGATTGTTCTTTGGTATGGAGATATAGTTTGAGTCCCGAGAATAGACATATAATTATTTCAATACGTCTGTCCGTTTGTCTGTCCATCCGTCCGTTTGTCTGTCTCTCTGTTAGACAGCTATAATAATAGCTACTTAACTTCCGCATAGTAAGTTGTACACTATATAGTTAATGGTTGGAAATACACTTGTGTTATACCGTTTTATTCCAATGCCTTATGATGGTAGCTGCATTTTCCCTTCGCTTGGATTTTCTTTGTTTTATTCGTCTGATACTCACGTCTCAACAGGGCTTAGGGGTTGTTTCTCCACTTCCTGATACGTTTCAGATAGGCTATCCACAACTTATCTGATAGATGAAGTATCTGCCAGATAAGTTGCGGATAGCATAGCCGAAACTTGTCGGGAAGTGGTGAAACGACACATAAAGGTTGCCATTGAATATGGTCGAATATTATGAATGTTTAAACTGGGAAGATGAAGGTGTCTACCCTTGCTCGGAAAGTTTACTTTACAAAAAGTAGTGATATCCCACCAAAAACATAAATGTAAAAATACTGAGCCAAGTTCCATTCAAACATTATATTTCTTGTCTATGGACTTCGCCGTAAAAAGGATGGAGATCTAAATGAGTGCCAAGTTCCATGGAAAATCGAAATAAGTACGTATAGGAACCAAATAACATTATAAACAAAATATAATAGTCTATTTCTTTGCTTTATTGAATGTCTATAACAATTGATGTTATTTAAATAATGTGAGATCTTAAACTAGATTAGATTTTACTTGGCTAGTTTTTATCAGCAAATTAAAAAATTAAAATGTTCAATAACTTTATGAAAAATGACTGACGTAATGAAAACTTGCCAAGTTAGATCCAACTAATATTATAAAGGCGAAAGTTTGGATGTATGGATGTATGGATGTATGGATGTTTGTTACTCTTTCACGCAAAAACTACTGAACGGATTTTAATGAAACTTTACAATAATATAGCTTATATATCAGAATAACACATAGGCTATAATTTTAACCGACTTTCAAAATGGAGGAGGTGTTATGTTCGTTCAACGATTACTCCGCCGTTTGTGAACCGATTTTCAAAATTTTTCTTTTGGTGTATAGGTTATCATCTCTATTTGCTACCACATTCATAAAAGTGGTGACCTGATGAAGGGATCCCTAAGAAATCGAGAGAACTACGCAAAATTTATATGGAAACATGTGGTGACTTCGGTTTCGTTAGCAGTATTCTTAGCATATGCTACCAACAAGTAAGATTTTGCACCATCTTGGTGCAAATACATACCATGGTTCGGAAGGTGCTGAGAGAACTCCTATCTTTTTATAGATACAAGTTTGGGAGTTTCGACGTTGTTTTAAGAACTGAAAGCAACTACTACTGCTATTACTATGCAAATTACAATCATCATTATCATCATCACTACCATTTAAAACCATTATAAGTAACATGCATCGTCCTATTATGACCGTTTTATTGGTACTTTTTACAGTCTTTTAGATCGAGACTAGAGTTTGTCAAGCGATATAAAAATTATAGATATTTCATATTAATAATTATTATATTTACCAAGGTGGCAATTTTATCATATTAATATGCATGAGATATAATAATATGTATGAGATAATAGTATATCCTACTTAATCCTACTTATATAATATTATAAAGGCGAAAGTTTGTGAGGATGTATGTATGGATGTTTGTTACTCTTTCACGCAAAAACTACTGAACGGATTTTAATGAAACTTTACAATAATATAGCTTATACATCAGAATAACACATAGGCTACAATTTTAACCGACTTTCAAGATGGAGGAGGTGTTATGTTCGTTTTTTTTATATTTAACGATCACTCCGCCTTATGTGAACCGATTTTCAAAATTTTTCTTTTGGTGTATAGGGCATCATCCCAATTTAGTACCCCGTTCACAAAAGTGGTGACCTGATAAAGGGATCCATTAGTAATCGAGGGAACTCTTCAAAATTTATATGGAAACACTTGATGACTTCGGTTTCGTGAGAAGTATTCGAAGCATTAGTAAGCGAAGCAAGTAAGATTTTGCACCGAAGTATATCATGGTTCGGAAGGTGCTGAGGGAACTCCTGATTCTTTATAGATACAAGTTTGGGAGTTTCGATGTTGATTTAAGAACGGAAAGCAGATGCTACTATGCAAATTTCGCCCATCATCATCATCGTATTATTAAGTATAAAATTGCCCTTGCGGTATAATTTATTTTCGATATATCGCCATAAGATATTGACCCGCTATATCCTTTTTATTGCAATCGCATGTTTTCGACAACCACACGAACAAAGTCGCGGGCACTGCTATAATTTATATAGCAAAACAACGTTTGCCGGCTCAGCTAGTCTAATCTAGTTTAAGATCTCACATTATTTAAATAACATCAATTGTTATAGACATTCAATAAAGCAAAGAAATAGACTATTATTTGTTTATAATGTTATTTGGTTCCTATACTTACGTACTTATTTCGATTTTCCATGGAACTTGGCACTCATTTAGATCTCCATCCTTTTTACGGCGAAGTCCATAGACAAGAAATATAATGTTTGCATGGAACTTGGCTCAGCATTTTTACATTTATGTTTTTGGTGGGATAGTGATTTTACTGCACGAATAATGTTTAAGCGACCGTTATTATTTCGATATAAAAGCTCAAATACTATACTGCTTTGTGCAAAAAAAAAAGACGGGTTGCACTCCGGGAGTGCCGGCAGAAGTGAAAACTTGATTACGAGTTTTAACGTTGTGCATTTTTTAACCCATTATTTATGAAAATCGATTATTAAACAATATATTTTTTTAATTAATCGAATTCCTTACAATCGATTAAATTTTTAACCCATTCTTTATAAAAATCGATTTTTAATAAATCGATTTTTTTAATTAATCGAAACCCTT